>OY757023.1:19175499-19822999 GCA_963580285.1 Lucinisca nassula
TAGGTTGTAATGACCTCATTTTCAAGGTCACAGGCCCCCTTACTGAGGCGGCTCTAACGCGTACCCACAACTAGAGCTGGCAAATCGGAGTTGAAAATATAATTGATCTAAAGCATTATGACAACACATCCGTGTGATATATTGCATTTTTTTCATACCTCAAAAAAGATAATTTTCTGATGAAAATTTTATAATTTTTTCTTATTTATACTCATAACATAGGTTTTGGGTACTTGTTAGAACCGCCTCATTGAGGCGGTTCTAACGAGTACCCACAACCTATGTCTTGGAGCAAAAATAAGGAAAATAATGTATACCCCCCCCCCCTAAACCCCACTTTGTCTTCAGTTCACGGACTTATTCACGTGATGATTACCTCATTTATATTTTCTATATATCCAGTTTTCTCTAATAGTAGCATCCCTTGAATTTTTTCTTAGATTATAACCCGCAATCATAGGGGCTTGAATCACTTTTTTTGATGAAAAAAATATATGTGATACTATATTAGAGACAATGGTGGGTGGGGACTTCGGCCCGATATTTTTTTTTTTTTTTTTGTGCGGAGGGGGTGGGTACCTCATTATATCCAGTGTATCTTTTTCGCAAATGCAGTTTTTCACCTGCTTATTATGAATTATACAAGTTAAATGTGTCCACTTTGCAGCAATTATCCGCCTCTGTCTGTCACTTGCAGGCAACATGTTTTTCTGGCATGGAATAAAGCAGCAACTCAAAATTCGGCATAAGCGTGTGCCAGAAATTTTACGTTCTCATCAATAACAAAGCGAATCAGTGTTATGAAGGAAACTTTTTTCGCTTTCACCCGGTGTCTTTCATTTAACTTAAGCTCTCTTGGCCAATTTGAATCCCAAAAGATGTATTCGCAGATCTAAATTTAGATTTTGCTACTTTCGCTTTGCTTTCCGCAGTGTTCTGTAAGCGATCTGAACAGAAACCAGCACGCTTGCAATAATCGCCGTGTTTAATAAGCGGGGCGTGCAGGACAGATATTATCCGGAACTTTGCAAACTACGTCCGACAATGGAGCAGCTAGTCTTAACGTTAAAATGTGTGTGATAGCCTTCATTTCTCCTTTGATTTGTTTTCAATGTTGCATATTCTGCAAGGACTACCTATATACGTATATGCATATAAGATAACTGCATCGTCTGTCCACCTATAATGGGCTGTGCTCTGGGAATATAGTATTGTATCGCTTTGCGGTCTCGCTAAATATATTAACTTTCAATTTAGCCGCTGTAACTTTTTTGACTCATGCACAGAAAAGGACATAAAATGTTTACTGAAAAGCAGAAGACGACTTTAGATCTGATAAAATGCTCCGCACTGAAGGGAAATGTTTGTCCGTTTCTTGCACAACGGCTTTCGTATAAACCTTCAAGATGTGTGTTTTTTTTTTTTTTTGTTTTTTTTTTGCAGAGTGCTAAAGAATGTGTGTACATGACGTCGTCACCTTGTGTTTAAACGCTAGTCCGCGGTACATGACAACGGTTAGCTAAGAAAAAAAAAATATGCAGCAATGTTAAGCCAAATGATTCAGAATATAAGTTAAAAGAGATACGGCTAGAAATTTACAAATTTAGATTCATAGTGGTCGGAATGACTGACGACTTTAAACGTGTGTTCTAATGTTTTTACCTGAAAAAAATGGCTATTTTGGTGTCAATAGGTCTGTAGGATTTTTCCTTCTCTTTTTTTTTTCTTTGTGTTTAGCTGAAACCAAGAAAAAAGCGATTCAACGTATATTCTCTCTCTCTCTCTCTAACTCTACCTCTCTCACTCTCCCTGTCTCTTTCTTTCTCTCTCTCTCTCTAACTCTACCTCTCTCACTCTCCCTGTCTCTTTCTTTCTCTCTCTCTCTCTGTCTCTCTCTCTCTCTCTCTATTTCTCTCTCTCTCTCTCTCTCTCTCTCTCTCTCTCTCTCTCTCTCTCTCTCTCTCTCTCTCTCTCAGGTATTTGGTAGAAATTTGTGGAGGTCTTAAGATTAAGTAGTGGGGCATGGAAATATTGTGTACTGTTCATGCTAGAGAAAGAAAGAACAGACCTAAACTGCACCAACCTGGCTTAAGGATTATAAAACTTTTTCATGCTTAACTGAAAGGGTATGACATTTATCTGGCTCATAAATAAAAAAATACGAGCCAAAAATTTTCGGAATTTTCAAATTAATGTGTAAAGTAGAAGTAAAACAAAGATCAGGAATTGATACAATTAACTTACTCCATCCATAAAAGACACCAAAGGGAAAGAAATACAAACATTAAGCGACCAGACCATAATGGAAACCTAAACAAAGGAAAGCCATATGGACAGTTACTTTCCCACAAAATGGCCATATGGCCATCCAAAATTAAAAGACACAAGTGATACACACAGTAAGTAACAAACAACAACATAAATAAATCGCCACAGAAGAGCCGCCTTGGAACGGTCAGTGGAAGATTTCCACTGGGGGGCTTAAATCGATTTTACGTGGCCACAATCCTCGCCCTTACTTCCGTCGCGAATAAGGATACATGACATTCTCACACGGGACAATACTAACCCTTCATATGACAATATTTACATTTCCAGTGTAAAGTTTAATGTAAACCTATAGAAAACAATTACGTTCATACTTCCATGAACGCATCGAGTCACGAAATTTCAATGACGTTAAGTGACGTCATTCTAAACCATTGAACTCTACGGGCGTTGATGTCGTCAACGCTGCTCCGCTCTTTGTAGAAAAACAGCGTGTAAATGTTTTTCAGCTTTAAAAGTTTGCCCTACAAGCATATTTTCGCCCAGTGATGAGGGGCAAATAATGTAAATATAAAAAATAAACTTAATTTTTCTGCTTTTCATGAAGGTATGAACGACAGTGGGTCGCTAGCAAAGTTTACATGAACCCCTCACTTTGCACGCGATCCACTGCGTTCATACTTCCATGAACTGCAGAAAAAATAAATTTCATTTCTTAAATATTTACACTTCCAGTGTTAAGTCTAATGTAAACTAATAGAAAACAATGGAGTTCATACTTCCATGAACGCATCGAGTCACATGATTTTCAGTGACGTCAAGTAACTTCATTCAAAACCATGCTTCTCTACGGGCGTTGGTGAGGTCAATGCTGTTCCTCTCTTTGTAGAAAAACAGCGCGTAAATGTTTTTCAGTTTAAAAAGTTCGCCCTACAAGCATTTTTTTCGCCCAAAGATGTGGGGCAAAGAATGTAATTATTAAAAAAAAAAACTTAATTTTTCTGCTTTATTTGAAAGTATGAACGACAGTGAGTCGCTAGCAAAGTTTACATGAACCACTTCGGGTTTATTTACTTTGCACGCAACCCACTGCGTTCATACTATCATGAACAGCAGAGAAATAAATTTCATTTCTTAAGTGTTTGTTTTCTTTGCCTCACTCTGCTGCCTCACTCTAGGGTTTATTAGCTATCTCAATCTGTCAATCATTGCAAAACACCCACATTGAGCCGGAGGTAACTTTGTTTTCAAAGTCTTCTGTAGCATGTTTTGTAATTCATGCGATTAGGGGCGCACCCTCTCATTTTCTCCTTAAGTGTACATTTTTACAGTCATTATGGCATGTCATGTCCTTATCAACTTTTAATGAAACGGATATTCAATTTGTCATCAAACTGTTGTCAAGTGTCAAGGAAAGAAGGTCATGAAATGTACATGTTCTGGTTTTCATTTCATGTGTAGTACTTACATGTAAATGAATGCTTTGGACACACACTATAGCGGCTCACTGGTTTTGTTTGTTTGATTTGAAGTTTAACGTCCCCATCAATACTGTAAAGGTCATTTGGATATGTTGTTTCCAATTTTGTGGGACTTTTACCCAACAATGAGATTACATGACATCTCAAGCCCTGCCACCCAATGAAACCAATAGGGTTTATAAGCATGGAGGGCCGACTCGCACCGCATTCCCTTGTTAGGCTTTGATCCTCTAAGCGGTTTACCAGTACTCGTGTGCGGGTCGGTTTCAGCTCTGTGTGGAGGCAACATGCAGCCCATATATTTCTTCAAGCCCCGATGAGTGAGGGCCGTCTTCTTTCAGTGAAAACAAACAGAAATAGATGTACTGTATCATCGGAGGGAAGTCAACATCATGTGAACCCAGAAAACATGTTTATATTGTATTCGAATAGGTAGTGAAAAGCTTACGGAAGTGTTCCGGTCAATCCCGGTTTTTAATCATTATAACAAATAACAATGATGACCAGTCAATAGAATATAGCATTCAGCCAGTAATTTTTTTCTTAAATGCTCCTGGAGCAAATATAAACGTTAGGTAGTCTACACCCACAGGCGTAGACAATAACATTCAACTAGCCATTGCTTCCGGAACAAAAGTCATCCTTTCGATTGTCACGGGCGTAGACAACAAAACAAAATTCCATCGCATATACCTTTGTCAGTTCAAATTGGTCAAGAGAGCTTAAGTTAAATGAAAGACAACGGGTGAAAGCGAAAAAAGTTCTCTCCGTTCGCTTTGTGATTGATGAGAACGTGAAAATTTCCGGCACACGCTTGTGCCAAAATTTTAGTTGCTGCTTTATTCCATGCGAGGAAAACATGTTTCCTGCAAGTGGCAGGCAGAGGCGGGTTATTGTTGCAATGTTGGCATATTTAACTTGTATAATTCATAATATTTAGGTGAAACACTGCATTTGCGAAAAAGATACACTGGGTAAAATGAGATAACCCCCCCAAAAAATTGGGTCGAAGTTTCCCCCTCTAAAATAGTACCATTTTTTCATCACATAAAGTGATTCAGGAATGATGTAATGGTAGCTTTAAACATTTTTAAATCAATTTTCAAACTACCATATTTTCCATTTTGCAGTTGCCTAATGCAGTTTTCTGATGCCCTTTGATTAGTTTATATTAATTAAGGCCCGTTTACACGACAAGATTGGTCTTATATGATTAGTCTTACAAGACAAATCTTGCCATGTAAACCCTGCTATTACACAGTCTTGGGAGTCATGTATGACAGTCATGGCAAATAGAACATGTTCTATTTCGGCAAGACTAGTCATGCCATTTCAGCCAATCAGAGCAAAGGTGACTGAGGTTAATTACTTCCACATGAAATTTTAGAGTCAAGGCTAAACATTCCATTGATAAATTGCCCTTCATATTAAGGTCTGAAAAAAAAATAAAGCAAATATGCCATGTAGTAGCCATCTGATCAGGATCTGCACTGTCAGGCAGATTGTGAACTTAATAAATGCATAACATGAAGTAATTTGATGGTTGGATATTAAAAATTAGGTGTGGCTAAATTAAGCTATTCAGCCAGATAAAGGTCTTCTTTCCCTCCTGACAGACTCAAAACTGCATTTGCAATTATTATCATACATAAAGGAATTGCAAGATTTGTTTCCTCCATTGTTTATCTCCTGATATAAGCGTGAAAAATAAAATCATGTAAAATTTGTCATGATGTGTAAACGTAAAAATCTTTCGGGAGAAAATCATGCATGACAAAATCATGAAAGACTGATCTTATCGTGTAAACGGGCCTTATACTAGTTTGATTGCGATGAAAGCTCCAAGTTTATTGTTTTGTTTGTTTGAATAGGGGTTTAACGTCCCCGTCAACACAATTAAGGTCATTATTTCTGTTCAATTTTGTGGGACTTTTACCCGACACTGAGGTGAAATGACGTCTCAAGCCCTGTCGCCCAATGAAACCAAGTTTATATGCATTAGACGATCTGACTCATACCGCTTTGCCTGGGCAGGCTTAGTCCTTGTAAGCGGTTTACCAGTACTCGTGTGTGGTCAGATTCAGCTCTGCGTGGAAGCACCATGCAGCCCAATCTATTTCTCCAAGCCCCGATGGGCGGGGGCGGCCAATTTTATTGAATCGCTCTCGAACACTCATTCCGGATGTTATCACGCGCGCGAGAGAGAGGCAGTGACTTTTACACCACTGCTACCCATTTACACCTGGGTGGAGTGGGGCATTGTCATAACTTATCTTGCCCAAGGACACAGCTCGCATCCGATGCCCTTTGATTACTGTGCATGCCGTTCATAATTTAGGATAGAAATGATAAATTGGGCCCCGTCAAGCGATTTTGGTACTTATCGCCCATGCGAGCAGCGAAGGTTCAGGCGAGCATGCGCATCCGCGCAGTCTCGCCAGAACCTTCGCTGCTCGCTCATACAAGCAGTGAATTAAGAGAAACCTTCAGACAGAAAGCCATATCCCTGGCCCCTCTGAATGGCTGGGCATGCGCAGTTAAATTTTGTCATGACGGAATGCTCGAAGACACAAATTCGCTTGGCGGGGCTCAATTTGATTTCCATTACGAAAACATGCCTATACAAATACACTGTACATTTTTCATCTCCAAAAACATGATTTTTTGATGAAAAAAAAAAAGTGATAGTTTTTCTTATTTTTGCTCAAAATGTAGTTTGATGGTACAGGTTAGAACCACCTCATCGAGTACCAACAATCTATAGTTTACAGCAGAAATAAACAAATAAGGTTTACCCCTGCAAACCCCAGTTTTACTGTATAAAATTGGTGTTCAAGGGGGTTAAAATTATATAGGCGTGTTTTTGTGATGTCGATGATGATGATGATGATTTCGTGTTTAACGACGCGTCAACCCTCTTGGTGGGTCATAAGCGTCAGTCGGTTAATGGTTAAACGGCATGAATAATTATGACGATATTAAAAGTAACAAGTCAGAATGATAATGTATAAAAATCTGAAACAGTTAAATCTTATGAAAAAGACCAATTTCTTTTACGAATAAAATAATGTTATCAACAGGTACATCTCGAAACAGTTTTTGCAAAGTGTCAGCTTTGAAATATAAAATACGTGAGGGTGAAAAGTCAACACAGTCAATTAAGATATGTTTCACAGTGAATGGCTGATCACAACCTACACAAGAAGGCTGATCATCACCATTAAAAATATAAGAATGAGTAACTCTAGTATGGCCGATGCGCAGTCGTGTTAATACTACGTCCTCTTTTCTGGAAAACTGTGGAGGAGAGCATTTTGTACTAATGACAGGTTTAATGGCATGGAGTTTGTTATTTATTGCACGGTCCCATTCGCCTTGCCATTCCGACAAGATGTATCTGTTGATAAATGGTTTAAAATTATTAAAAGGAATTTTAAAAACAGATGGATCAAGATTGAGCGATTCCTTTGCTTTCTTGTCAGCATATTCATTGCCGACAATGCCAATATGGCTCGGAAGCCAACAAAACAAGATTTGGTGTGTTTTAGAAATTTTATGATGTTTTTCGATCAATTTTTGAATTTGAGGATTTTTAGATGATGAATGGTCTAAAGCCTTAAGCACAGAAAGTGAATCAGAAAATATAATTGCTTTTTGAATTGTTGAAGAACTGATAAAATCTAAAGCTAGGTCTATTGCTTTGGCTTCAGCTGTAAAAATAGATGAACCATCTGGAAGGCGCATGGTTTTGTGCGTATCTTTAGAAACATACGCACAACCAACTTTATCTCCTTCTTTGGAACCATCAGTATAGACTTGCTGGTAATCATTGTAACGTGACTGCAGTACCTGAAAGTTTTGTTTGAGAAGTATTGGATTTGATTCGGATTTTTTGCTATCATGTAAGTCGAACAGAATAGAAGGTTTTTTAATACACCAAGATGGAACTTCGGCCGTTTCATGTTTTTGAATATTTTTCAGGTCGATACCTGAATTTTCTAGCAGTGGTAAAATACGTAATCCAAAAGGTTTGATTGCTGTGGGTTTTGTTTCATACTTATCTACAAATTGAGGTGGAAATGAAATTTTGGATGCCGGGTTAGATGGATTTGCAGCAAGTCTAATAGCATACTGAAGAGAAAGTTTCTCTCTACGCGAAGTTAAAGATGGTTCACCTGCTTCTACATAAAGGCTTAATACGGGAGAAATACGGAAGGCTCCCATAGCCAGACGAAGGCCTTGGTGATGGATAGTATCCAAGGATTTTAAATAGGACTTTCTGGCAGAACCATAAACAACAGACCCATAATCTAATTTAGATCTTATTAAAGACCGGTAAAGATGTAATAAAGTATACCGATCTGCTCCCCAACTTGAATGAGCTAAAACTTTCAAAAGATTCAAAGCTTTTAAGCATTTCGCTTTCAGATATTTAATATGTGGAATAAAAGATAACTTTTGATCAAATATGACCCCAAGAAATTTGGCTTCTTCAACGACAGGAATTTGTGATCCGTATAAAAACAGGGAAGGATGGTCGTGTTTCTTCCGTAGCTTACAAAAATGAACACACTGCGTTTTCGACTTGGAGAACTTGAAACCATTTTTATCAGTCCATTCTTCTATTCTTTTTAAATTTTGTTGTAATTTTCGTTCAATTGTTTTCATGTTTTTTGAACGGTAACATATACAAAAATCATCAACATACAAAGAACAGTCTGTTTTATCGTCCAGACATTGTACAATATTATTTATTTTGATGTTAAATAGCGTAGTTGAGAGAATACTACCTTGTGGGACACCCTGCTCTTGTGCATAGAGATCTGATAGGGTAGATCCCACGCGGACTTGAAATACACGCTCACCTAAAAAACTTTGAATAAAACTGGGAAGTTTTCCCCTTAAGCCGAGGTTATGGAGATCTCTCAATATTCCATAACGCCAAGTGGTATCATATGCTTTCTCCAAGTCGAAAAAGACAGCTACTACGTGTTCTTTGTTAATAAAAGCATCTCGTATAAATGTTTCTAGTCTTATTAAATTGTCGTTGGTACTACGTTCCGAACGAAAACCTGACTGATATTCTGAAATGAGGTTGTTGGACTCTAAGTACCAGACTAATCTCTTGTTTATCATTCTCTCCAATGTTTTACACAAACAACTTGTCAAAGCTATCGGTCGATAATTCGTAGGTTCTGCATGATCTTTCCCTGGTTTTGGAATTGGTACAACTGTAGCAAAACGCCAGCTCTCAGGACAGACCCCAGTTTCCAAAATATTATTAAAGATATCTAAAAGTGTTGAAAGAGAACTTTTTGGCAGATGCTTAAGCATCTGATAATGAATTTCATCGGGGCCGGTTGCTGTATCGTGTGATTTTTCAATGGCTTCCACTAGTTCGGATAAGTTAAAAGGTTTGTTGTATTCTTCGTGATTGTGGGATTTGAAGTTTAGATTTCTTTTCTCTTGGTCCTTTTGGAAATTTCTAAAAGTGTCAGAATAATTACGCGGTGATGAATTGCTCAAAAATGTGCTACCAAGAGTATCTGAAATATCTTTTTTAGTTGAAGCTTTTGTGTCAAAACCAGTATTTAAATGTGTAAAACTTGAGGACTTTGTTTTTCCTGAAATTTTTCGTACCATATCCCAAACCTTTTTAATGGGGGTTTTGTAGTTCAATTTGGAGACATATTCTCTCCATGACTTTCGTTTGGAAGCACGGATTGTTCGCCGAGCTTTAGCTCTAAAAACTTTAACATCGTTTAGCTTTTCTGAAGTGGGACTTTTGCAGAACTTATTTAGAGCCTGTTTGCGCTTTTGAATAGCTTCTTTACAGTCATTATTAAACCAAGGCTTGCTTTTCTTGGTATTTGTGGAGGTCTTTGGAATGCATTGTTCTGATATATTAATTAGTTTATCTGTGAAATCAGAAACAATGTCAGATGATTCATTTAAGTGACCAACTGATAACTCTTCTTCACATAAATTACGGAATAATTCCCAATCGGCTTTATTCATTTTCCATTTCTGGCTACAGTCCTCATCTTGTTCGTTTACGCTCTCAATTATAACATTTGTGATGTCGAAATTCAAACTTAAATTTATATTTCAAGTAGTTGTTTCAATGTTCAAAATTACCATTTCATTACGAAAACACGCCTATACAAATGCATTGTTACCTTTATTGCCGAAAAATGAAAATTTTTGGATAAAAAAATGTGATATTTTTCTTATTTCTGCTCAAAATATAGAATGTGGGTACTCGTTCTAACTTGTACCAACAATCTATATTTTAGAGCAGAAATCAGAAAAATAAGGTTTACCCCTGCAAACCCCAGTTTTACGATATAAAAGTGGGGTTCAAGGGGGTCAAAATTATATAGGCGTGTTTTCGTGATGGCGAAATTCAAACTTAAATTTGCATTTCAAGTAGTTTTTCAATGTTCAAAAATACCATTTCTTTCAAACTTTCATTTAGACTGGTTAATGTAAGTGTTTTACATGTCTTTTAAATAGATCAGTAAGTTCTTTAAGTTATTTCATCCACTTATAATCAGTTTCGATAATACCAAATGTGTAATTATACAGTTCCTGAGGACTATAAAACACAAGCTACGAGGTTTTAATATGCATCTATGACATCATAAGCCGGCCAGGGTAGCTCAGTCGGATGCGCGTCTGACTGGTGATCAGGAGGACGCGGGTTCGATACTTGCCGGGGTCGGCAACATTTTTTCGTGGAGATTGATCATGAAATCTTTTCTACGGTCATTCTCACCTTGCCGCTAATTCAAGAAGAGCAGTTATCAGTTTCTGGTGAAAGAATGTGCACTGTACTGGTTATAAGCTTGCCCAGGAAAAGTGTGCATAGGTAAACTGACCGGCTCAAAAATACCTAAATAGTGTTGACTGGGCCGTTAAACTGCAATACAAACAAACAAAATCAATGGCATCATAGGATACATAATGATTATTTATGAGGCAGTCCGAAGTTGTTCTGTTTCCATGAAATATTTCACACTTCAAATATTAATATCTTAGTAACTAATAAAGAATATTTACTCGGTTTTCGCCCTTCGATTTCTTTTTTACTTAAATGAACCTTTGTATATGACCTTTAAAGAAAGGTTTAATGGCGAGCTGTTGTCATGAACGAAATTTAAAGCGCTAGGAAGCTCCTCCTAAATATGCATAATTTTGAAGTCGCGTCTTTTAAAACGATATCATACGATAACACTGCCGTGCTACATAGTGCATTTTTCACATCTCCAAAATGGCTACTTTTCTGATGAAAACCCATGATATTTTTTCTTATTTATACTGCAAACCTGGGTACCCATAACGAGTACCCATAACCTAACATAGGCTCTATGTGCTCCTTAGAACCGTCTGGTGGTTAAAAGGATTACACACAGCCTATGTTTCAGAGTAGAAATATAATAATAAAATAATAATCAAAATAATGTGTGCCGCCGTAAACCCCAGTTTTCTATGTATAATATGTGACTTTGGGGATGTTCATTTTACGGCTTTGTTAACGTGATGACATTTTCAGGTCTCTTATTTAACACCAACATTAAATCGAGGTCAAAATGATGCACTGAAAACAAATAACTGTACAACTGGGGATTTTTGAGCCTCAAAAATGTATCCTCACTCCGCTCACCTCGAATCCTTACTGTTCATAGTCATATGCGAGTAAATCTTTTGTTGCATATCAGGCAATGAATCCATAATTTTCGCGGCTTACGACTTTTACACTTCTGTGGTGTATTCCTTGCTTCCAAAGGATAACCCTTTTATAGAACATATTTATCAGTTACCCCCAATGTATATTGCAATTTAACGCACTGACCTGATAAAGATATGCTATCTCAGGACAAGAGAGCTTTATCACGTCAACATGACAGTGCACTTTTACGAATGAACCGGACTACTGGAAAAATAACAAAAATGTTATTGTTACTGGGAAAAATGGAATAAATACCTGAAAAAAAATATCATAGGAAAATATGGTCAGCTGATACTGAATATCGACCGCTAGAATGCTCGGCTGCACTGAGGATCATCAATATCTGATCGTAAATTGTAAATTTAAGAGTGTATAAGGGGATATACTGATAAATAGAATACCAGATTCGTGTCATTTGATATCAAGTTTATCAGGCTCGGCTTCGAGAACGCATGTAGAATCGCTCGGCAAGCCTCGCGATTCTACAAGCGTTCTCGAAGCCTTGCCTGATAAACATGATGTCAAAAGACACGAACCTGGTATTCTCTATTTCTTATTTCACATATCTTACATCCGGAAAGACGCCCCTTTTAATAATCACATCAGATGTATATGACGTCGCGTGCCTCCTTGACATTACGAAAACACGCCTGTACAAATACACCGTTATCTTAATCGCCCCCGCCCATAGGGGCTTGAAGAAATATATTAGCTGCATGATGCTTCCCCGCAGAGCTGAATCCAGCCCGCACAATAGTACTGGTAAACCGCTTACAGGATCTAAGCCTGTCCAGGAACCGCGGCGCGAGGTGGACCGTCCATGCTAATAAACCCTATTGGTTTCATTGGGCGACATGGCTTTAGATGTCATTTCATCTCAATGTCGGGTAAAAGTCCCACAAAATTGGAAGCAACGTCTCCAAAATGACCTTTACAGTGTTGACGGGGACGTTAAACCTCACATCAAACAAAACCTTAATCGCCGAAAAATTGAAAATTTTGAGAAGAAAAATTGTGATATTTTTCTTATTTCTGCTCAAAATAGAGCAGAAATAAGAAAAATAAGGTTTACCCCTATAAACCCCAGTATTTATATATAAAAATGGGGTTCAAGGGGGTCAAAATTATATAGGCGTGTTTTCGTGATGTTAGGCTAACCATGATAGACAAAGACAAACCATAACAAAAATAAACCGCGACAGAAGAACCGCCTTTGAACGGTCATCGGAAACGAATTCCACTGGGGGCTTAAATCGATTTTACGTGGCCAAAATCCTCGCCCTTACTTTCGTCGCGATTAAGACAAAAAATTGATCAGTCAACATGAAGGCCTCCTATCGCATCAGTGCAACATCTCCGTGAACACAAAAATCAAACAACCACAGAAATGAAACAACGGTGAGGATTCGACAGCAAGAAACCACTGAAATGCTGGAGCGAAAGAAAACCAAAGATGGTTGCCACGTAAAATCGATTTAAGCCCCCAGTGGAATTCGTTTCCGCTGACCGTTCCAAGGCGGTTCTTCTGTCGCGGTTTATTTTTGTTCTGGTTTGTCTTTGGGTGATTGTGTCGCTTATATTATTTTATTTTGGATAACCTGTTGGCCATTTTGTGGGAAAGTAACTGTCCTTTTGGCTTTCCGCTTTTGATGTTTCCGTTGGGTCTGTTGTTTCATGTTTGTGTTTCTTTCCCTTTGGTGTCCCTGATGGCAGTTGTGGGTTAATTGTATCGATTCCTGATCATTGCCCCCACTTCTACTTTGCATTCGTCCTCACGTATTATTAAATTTATTATAAACTAATTAATTTTAGTTCGATTGCAATGAAAGCGTCAAGCTTATTGAATCGCTCTCGAACACTCATTCCGGGTATTGTCATGCTCGCGAGAGAGAGAAGCAGTTGCTTTTACACCACGCCTACCCATTTACACTTTGGTTGAGTGGGGCATTGTCATTACGTGTCTTGCCCAAGGACACACGTCGATACCGGTGGCAGGATTCGAACGCACAACCTCTCGATCATAAGTCGAACGCGTTAACCGCTGCGCTATCGAGGCTGACATTACTATTAAATTTATTAAACTCGTAACGGAAAAGTTATCATCTCGAACAATATTCTTCAGTTCACTTCTACCCATACCTAATGAACTCAAATACCATAACATATGATGCATAATCCCGGACAAAAAAACATAACACAGTCAGTTCCCTTCCGACCGCTCTATGTATAATTTGGACGTTGGACGTTTGCGATTGCATCACGTGATCAAGACCGTGAAATGAAGACCCCCCTATACCCCATTTTATATAGAGAAACTGGGGTTTACGGGGGTATACATTATTTTTCTTATTCTTGCTCGAAGACATAGGTTGTGGCCAACTTTTGGGTACTCGTTAGAACCGCCTCAATGAGGGGTTCTAACGAGCACCCACAACCTATGTTTGCTGTATTTATAAGAAAAATGTCACAGATTTTCATTTGAAAAATGGCCATTTTGGAGATGAGTAAAAAATGCACCAATTTGCACGGGTGTGTTATCGTATTGGTCTGTGAAAGCATAATTTTAAGTTTAGAGGAAAATGGAAGAATGACGGAAAATACTAATTTTACAATGTTTATTATAGAAAAATCTCTTTGTGGTGATAACTTATAAAACTTTGCTAGAAAAAGCAATTGTCTAAAACGTGAGGCTAAAATCAGGGTTTTGATCAGTTTTGACAAAACATAGAGGATCTTACATGTGTGTTCATGTATTATTGAATTTATTAAACGAGGTGAGGTAAAGGGTTAAAATGCGAGTCTTTGCCGAGCATTTTATCCCTTTTCTCTACGAGTTTAAAAAATTCAATAATACATGAGCACGAATGCAAGATTCTATTTAACATATGACATTGTAAACGCATTTTATTCACGATTGTTTACAAAAATATCAATATTTCGCCATTAGTAAACGCGACGTCGTTAAGGTCGTCGTACATGTAACGTTACGGGACGTATCTAGCTAACTTGCATATTTAATCCACTAGTGGATTATTGAAAATATTACATGGCGTTATTACACTCTCAGACGCAACGTCATATGATAAATAAAGATAATATATAGGCGCACACAGTCTTAATTTCAAACATAAATGGAAGAACTAATACATGAAATTATTTTTAAAATGTTCATACCTCGTTAAAGTGCAATCAGAATCAGAATCAGAATTGTTACTGGTGACACGTCAAATGACATTCATACACCAGAATCTGTGATGGGAAGTTAGTCCCTAGCTCTCACCAAAGAGCTAAACTTAGCTACACAATCCTCAGCACCTTCAGCTGTTGAAATAATTGAATTGGGAAGGACATTCCAATCTCTAATGGTTCGGGGGAAGAATGATTCTTTATAAATGTCAGTTCTTGCAGTAAGGGTCTGAAACACCAATGAATGAATATTTCTACAGTGCCTAGCTGGGGGAACGAGGTCATCTGTTGGAATGCGGGCAGCGCCCTTTTGACCTTTGTATAAAAGGATGAGCCTACTGTCTTTCCTCCTTTTCTGGAGACACTACCATTTTAATTTTTCAAGTATTCCAGTCATGCTCCCAGTTTCAAAGCAGTAATTGCCTGTTACAAATCTAGCAACTCTATTCTGAACTTTTTCAGTTTCTTCGTTAAGTAGAAGTAAAACAAAGATCAGGAATTGATACAATTAACTTACTCGACCCATAAAAGACACCAAAGGGAAAGAAATACAAACATTAAGCGACCAGACCATAATGGAAACCTAAACAAAGGAAGGCCATAAGGACAGTTACTTTCCCACAAAATGGCCATATGGCCTTCCAAAATTAAAAGACACAAGTGATACACACAGTAAGTAACAAACAACAACATAAATAAATCGCCACAGAAGAGCCGCCTTGGAACGGTCAGTGGAAGATTTCCACTGGGGGGCTTAAATCGATTTTACGTGGCCACAATCCTCGCCTTTACTTCCGTCGCGATTTAGGCAAATAATTTGTTCAGTCCGCATGAAGGCCTCCTAACTCACCAGTGCAACATCTCCGTGAACACAAAAATCAAAGAACCACAGAGGTGAGACAACGGTGAGGACTCGACACCAAGAAACCACTGAAATGCTGGAGCAAAAGAAAACCAACAGTTAGACTCCGATGAGCCCGACCAGAGACAGAGCATCAGGCATCAACCAACATTATCTCTCTAATTATCAATAAGCCTTTACGTTGGAGCCGTCATAGAATCTGAGGCCTGACCCACCGGCGTGCAATTAAAGAGGGAAGCAAAGTTGCCAACCGTGATTGGGTTAACTACCATGCATGCAGTCTGTCGTATAATATCCATGTTGTACCCAATCTTTTTATATCGAAGAATGATTTTACGAAATTGGGTGCTGAAGTCATTGCGGTTATATATTTTTCTGAATTTATATACTAAGGCCCACTCCACTGGGGTCCCAGATACCACTACCATATTCCAAGATTAGGCGAACAAGACCTTTATATACTGCCTCTTTTACATCCTGTGGGCACTGATGAAGATTTCGCCTCAGGAAACCAAGTGTTCTATTTTCCCTCAGTACACATGTTGCTATTATGAGTATTCCATCTCAAGTTGTGTGTGATTGTCACACCAAGGTATTTAATGGAGTTTACATTCTCAAGGACGATTTCCTCAAAGGTGTAAGAAGCCTCAATTTTATTAGATCTCTTCCCAGTTGTCTGCATAATGTTGCCTTTAACTGGCTGAAATCTCATGCACCATTTGCGGGCCCAACATCCTCATCTATCTATGTCATTCTGATGTTTCAGTGAGTCATCTGTATCTCTAATGTCCCAGTAGCAAACACAGACGTCTACGAACAGTATTATTTCTGAGTCAATGTCAGCGGAAATATCATTGATGTACAGGGAGAACAATAGTGAACCAAGAGCCCAATGGAGCCCACTCTGAAGATTCACTATTAACAACAACGCGCTGTTTTCTGTAGCAAAGAATAGAATCTATCCAATTGAGAGCCTTCGCCCTAATTCCATGACCAAATAACTTAGATTTAAGTAGGTCATGAGGTTGGTATGTCAAAAGCCTTCTCGAAGTCAAGAATAAATGTGTCCACATGCCCACCTTTGTCCAAGATTTTTGCCCAGTCATTATTAAACGTGCTCAGCTGAGGTTCACAACTATGCCTTTTCCTAAATGCATGTTGTCTGTCTGATAAAAAGTTTATGTTCATCCAAGTGGGCAATGATGTTCGAGTAGATTATATGTTCAAGCAATTTACACAGAACACAGGTCAGAAACACAGGGCGATAATTATGCGCAAGACCCTATCTCCTTTTTTGAAGAGTGGACAAATGTTCGCTAGGAGCCTTTCTGATGGATTTCACCCGTATCAAGAGATTGTTGAAACTGGTGTGCAAAAACCGGACCTAACTCATTTGCTAGTTCCTTCAGGACTCTAGGATGAAGTTCACCAGGTCCTAAGGCTTTATTGGGATTTAAGCCATGGAGTGACCTGATCAGTCCTGCAGCTGACACAACAATAGGCCGATCTTCTAATCAATGGAACCTCTGTGAACTCAGTTTTATTAAACGCATCCTTGAATTGACCAACAAGTTCCTCTGTCTCTTCAGAGTCTGATTCAGAAACCCCGCCCCCCCCCCTCTTTTATTGAGGGGCGAAATACCTTGCCTGTCTTTCTTCTGGCTATTAATATATCTGTAGAAATCTCTTGGGTTTGCCTTATCATCACCTGCCAAGTTATTCACATGCAAATCATGCTGATTTATTTTACAGCTGTCTTGATTTCACGTCTCAAGTTTTCAAATTTTGTTCTGAGTTCGCAACTTCCTGTCATTTTTGCCTTTGCATAAATCTTATTACTTCTGCGAATGTTTCTTATTATCTATGGTGCAATCCAGGGAATCGAAGACCTACTAGATTTTGAGGGGATATGATTTTCGGTCGAAGTATGAATGAATGAAGGTATCAATGAATGAAAGAAGTTATTAAATGTAGATTTGGAAACTAACTTATAAAACATTTTCGTTTAATCAAAAATTCATGTTTTATTTATTTCTATTTTCTTTTCCTATATACCATGTATCTCTATGTGGCGCTGAGTCGGATTGGCACAGGTACATGTAACTATTCGGGCGAAACCGTAAGTAAGTGCGGTGAATTTCTTGGTAATGACGAATATTTTTCCCTATGTAAAATGCTCGGCGAGGCCTCGTATTTTATCCCTTTTCTTCAACTCGTTAAATAAATTCAATAATACATGAACATTTATGTGAGATCCTCTATGTATTTTGGGTTGGTAAATTTGCGGTTTTGTCGGTGTCACTACAACTGTTACTATCGGAATGTTTAGCGGCCGTAAAAGTCTCCCGTCCTTCATTATAGTTTTGTTTATATTTTACTTGTTCTTTGGGATCATTGTTTTTGTTGTTTTTTATTGCTAAATATGTATTTGTTTGTTTCAGGATCTATTCATGTACAAGGCGATATTTTTGGGACTATGTTGTGCTATTATAGTAGCACAGATAGAGTGTCGCAGATGCAGAGATGATAAAATGCCTCTTCTTTGGCGAAGAGTAGAAAAACTGGACGTGAAAATGGAAGGTCTTTGGAAAAGTTTAGCGAACAACAACGATACTGATCAGAGGTTACGGGATATAATCCGCACCTTGAAAACGGGAATAGATCATGCAAAAGCCAAGATCGCAGTCCTGAAGACAAAGATGAATAAAAATACTGCTTGTTGTAAAACTCTTAATGGTGATTATATCATTTTGTTTAAGACATAAGTGGAAGAAGTTGTAGTAGAAGTGGTAGCAGTTGTAGTAGCAGTCGTCGTCGTCGTCATAGTAGTAGTATTAATATTATTATTAGTAGTAGTAGAAGTGGTTGTAGCAGTAGTAGTATTACATGTAGTATCAGCAGTATTTACTTCAGTAAAACTATTAGTAGTTAGTAGCAGCAGAGTAGATGTAGTAGTAGTAGTAGAAGGAGTAGTAGGGTTACATATAGTTTCAGCAGTAGTTACTTCATTTATACTATTAGTAGTAGCAGAGTAGTATTGCTATTAGTTGTAGTGGTAAAAGTAGTTTTTGTAATAGTAGCAGCAGAGCAGTAGTAGTATTTCATGTAGTTTCAGCACAGTAGTTACTACAGTAATACTATTAGTAGTAGCAGAGTAGTAGTAGTAGTAGGAGGAGGAGAAGGAGTAGTAGTAGAAGTAGAGGTAGTAGTAGTAGTAGTAGTAATAGTAGTAGTAGTAGTAGTAGTAGTAGTAGTAGTAGTAGTAGTAGTAGTAGTGGCAGCAGTAGTAGGAGTAGTAGTAGTAGTTGTTGTAGTAGTAGTAGTAGTATAAGCACAGGCTCACATAAAAATCCTTTCAACTACAAACACTAGAGACTTAGTTAGTTTCAAGCTTTACCACAGTTGTCCCTATACATGTCAGGGACAAAAACTTTCAGGGACAAGGTCTAAGTCATTTCTACTTTAGTTAAAATATTATCCCAAAACTTTCGGGGACATCAAATTTATAGGTACAATGAGACTAAATTATTTCAAATAATGACTAAGGCCTACTCTGAAGGTATCCAACCTGGCCACTTCTGACAACCCAAGTCCCAATCTAGCCTAGTCAAGCATAGATAAAGCGATGAAAGTATGGGGACAAGCATATAGGGACCCTAGTGCAAAGCTTCCCCCCCCCACATACCACCCCATATGCATATATACATACATAGTTTTGACAAATCGAAATACAAAATGGAGCTTTATTCTTTTTTTTCCGAATGATCTAACTATTCAGAACTTATTTATCTTCACTGCAGCTGATGTTGTCCCATGTGGCGGCCGTAGAAAAGTCTCCAAGTACATCATCATAGTGCCGATTATATTTTCTGGTCCTTTGGTATCATTGAGTTTATTTAGAAAAATTTTGAAAACAGAGTTCCACTTAAGCCGGTGTTAGAGGCCTGTGTTGCACATTCAGGTACTGCTCATGAACAGACTCACCGGCCCCGATAGCTCAGTTGGTAGAGTGTCCGCTCCGGGGAACGAGGGGTCATGGGTTCGATCCCGGGCGCGACATACCAAAGTCGTTAAAACTGGTACTAGCTGCTCCTCGATTGGCACTCAGGTTTACGGGGTTGAGCTAGGACTGGTCGACCCAGTGTCAGGATATTGTGACTGGGTGCGGTATCATGTAATGTGTCTGGGACATGATACTTTAGTGAGGCAGCACTATAAAAGTGAGCATTGAGCTCCCTGTCGCAACCAGACACCGTCGTGATATGACTGAAAAATTGTTGAAACCGACGTTAAACCCGAATTCACACACACACACACACACTCATGAACATACTCAGTAAAACAAGTGTATTTGTTTCTTCCAAAGGATCAAATTATCCAGAACTTATTTATACCTTAACAACCGTAAATACTATAAAAAAGTATAATCACCTACATGTTGGACCGTGCTTGTATGCCCACTTAATGTGTTACAGTAAAACTTCGATAGCTCGAACAACGATGACTCGTTTACCATGGATGAGTCTAACTCATTCTTGAGCCCATAGCGAAATCCTCTACATGAGAAATAGTGGGAGATATTTAAGGAGATTTTAATCTTTTATTTTGCAAATGTATGCTGTGTGTACAAATTAGAATTGCCTAATCGATGAGTACACACAGCAAACATGTTCATCATAGAACACCGAAAAGATGTCTAAAAGTATCTCGTTATGCCTCCTGACAGTAACCCTCAGTGGCTCGAACTACCCCTGTCTCGAACAGAATTTCGAGGTCCCAAAGGTGTTCTAGCCATTTAAGTTCGATTGTAATTACCTACACGTTGGACCATGCTCGCGTGTCCAGACTTCTGTCCCATCCATTCATCCATCCATCCATCAGTCTCTAGTATTTTCATTACAATAGCACGTATGTAAAAAAAAGTCGGAAGGGGAGAAGTAGCCGCCAAAAAAAAAACAATAACAAAAAGTTGCCCTTGACGATATATTGATGAGTTTAGAAAATTTCACACGAGCCGAACAGTCAACTTATTTGTGTAGACGACGGCGGTAGATGGGGTTGAAAGTTAAGGCCCCGTATAACCGGTTTAAACCCCTGGAATTCATTACTGGCCGACCCACTACGAAAACACGTCTATACAAATACGTTTTAAATTTTACCACCGAAAAAACGAAACTTTTAAGATGAAAAATTGTGAAATTTGTCTTATTTCTGTCCAAAATATATATTGTGGATAAGCGTTAGGGTTCTACCGGATACCCAAATCTATATATTAGAGCAGAAATAACACAATAAGGTGTACCCCCGTAAACACCAGTTTTGCTATATAAAAGTGGGGTCCAAGGGGTTCAAATTTATATAAGCGTGTTTTTGTGATACCAATGCGCTACTTCGGTGCTGTTCGAGTTTTAAACATTTTATTTAAAACCTTTGTGTATCCAAATTATTTAGTTGAGTAAAATTTACTGCGTGAAAGAGCTACTAAATAAAAGTGAAGGTAATGATCAGGAAACGATACAATTAACCCACATCTCCCATTACAGACACCAAAGGGAAAGAAACACAAACATGAAACAACAGACCCTAATGAAAACATCAATAGCGGAAAGCCAAAAGGACAGTTAATTTCTCACAAAATGGCCAATTGGATTTCCAAAACAAAATAATATAAGCGATTAAAACACCCAAAGACAAACCATAACAAAAATAATGTGCAACAGAAGAACCGCCTTGGAACGGTCAGTGAAACGAATCGCCCGTGTTAAGCTGATTTGTGCGTCTTTTACTTTGATGTTTGGGAAAGGCTTTGGGCTCCGTTTCGATGAGTTCCATAAGTATCTTTAACCATTTCATTTCTATCGTCTTCTTCTAAAACGCTGTTCAGCAACAAATTAACACCTTTACATGTCAGAAAATGCCTATACCAATGGCCACTGTCTCGTTTATTTATGGTCAAGATACCAATTCTGAAGACAAATGCTTTCAAGCGGAATAGTTACAAATTAATATTCCAGAAGTTATACTACTACTACTACTACTACTACTACCACCACCACCACCACTACTACCGCTACTACTACCACGACTACAACAGTTGTTGCTCCTATTACTGCTACTACTACTACTACTACTAGTCTCGGGCTTCAAGTCCGTGATGTTCCTCGTGCGCCATCCTATGGCGTTTATATTTCGCAATTAATTCGATTTGCCAGAGTGTATAGTTATGTTACTGACTTCAGTACTCGTAATAAATTGTTAACTGCTAAACTTCTTAATCAGGTTATCGGTACCATAAACTACGCAAAGCCTTTTCAAAATTTTATAGACGTCATTCTGATTTAATTTCAAAATTCAATATTGGGCTTAAATCTCTTCTGCAACAAGGTCTATCGGAACCCGAATTTTACCCTGGCTTAGGAAGGATAACCCTTTCTAGAACATATTTAACGTCACTACAGCTGGTGTCTGGGAATGTATGGCATGGCGGCCGAAAAACGTCTCCCTGTCCTACATCATAATGTTGTTTATATTTCCTTTTCCTTTTAGATCATTGGTTCCATTCTTGAATTTTGAAAATATTAAGGGTCACTGATGAGGCCTAATTGGCCGAAACTAGCTAGTCTGACCCAGAAAACATGTACACTCCATATTTTCCAGTTCTGTGGTGAAGTCCTTGCTTCCAAAGGATATCCCTTTCTAGAACATATTTAGTATATAAATTCAGAATAATATATAACCGCAATGACTTCCGCACCCAATTTCGAAAAATCGTTCTTCGATATAAAAAAGATTGGATACAACATAAATGTTATATGACAGACAGCATGTATGGTAGTTAACCCAATCACGGTTGACAACTTGGCTTACCTCTTTTATTGCACGTCGATGGGTATGGCCTCAGATTCTATGACGGTTCCAGCGTAAAGGCTAACTGAGAATTAGAGCGATCTAATTCAATGTAACGTTGGTTGGTGCCTGATACTCTGTCTCTGGTTGGGCCCATCGGAGTCTAACTGTTGATTTCTTTTGCTCCGGCATTTCAGTGGTTTATTGCTGTCGAGTCCTAACCGTTGTTTCATCTCTGCGGTTGTTTGATTTTTTGTGTTCACGGATTTCCACAGTTGAATTCGTTTCCGCTTACCGTTCCAAGGCGGTTCTTCTGTCGCAGTTAACTTTTGTTATGGTTTGTCTTTGGGTGTTTGTGTCGCTTATATTATCTTATTTTGGATAGCCTGTTGGTCATTTTGTGGGAAAGTAACTGTCCTTTTGGCTTTCTGCTGTTGATGTAAAGGCGAGGATTGTGGCCACGTTAAATCGATTTAAGCCCCCCCCTCCCCCCAGTGGAATTCGTTTCTACTGACCGTTCTTCTGTCGCGGTTTATTTTTGTTATGGTCTGTCTTTGGGTGTTTGTGTCGCTTATATTATTTTATTTTGGATAGCCTTTTGACCATTTTGTGGGAAAGTAACTGTCCTTTTGGTTTTCCGCTGTTGGTGTTTCCGTTGGGATCTGTTGCTGCATGTTTGTGTTTCTTTCCCTTTGGTGTCTCTGATGGGAGCTGGGGGTTAATTGCATCGATTCCTGATCATTGCCTCCACTTCTATTTTGATTTGCCCAGCGTCACGTCACGCTAATGATACCGACAAGCCGATCCGAGGTTAATTTGTTACCTTTTCCTGTCCGTTTATAAAACGCCAATACAAATCATACACCTGCGTTTTTGTCATGGCTGTGATACCATAGGCTATCTGCATTATTGTGATTGTGTCTTTTCTCAAAATTCCATTTAGCACACAAAATTGTATCCTCGATCTTTCTTCCGTACTCTTTATACGCACTGTTAAAATAAAAATGGCCACCAATCGTCAAATGACGTAACAAATTCAACAGCCGTTATTGACTTAACGTCAATATTTGCCGCCACAAAATAGCTTTCACAAGAATAAGTATGTATTAGAATACTTCAGTCTGCAAACTGACCACGTTTCTAACAAATTGGTTTACTGTTACTGTATAATGAGACTTTTCCGGATAATTACGGAATACTTCTAGCATTTGAAGCTAAGGACAAAATAAATTATTATGTAAATGAAATAAATATTGAAAGAAAAGGTTCAAAAACAAAATATTAGAAGTACATCATACCATTTCGATCCGACCCCAATAGGCGAACGACCAGAGCCTTGAAATGTTGTTTCAGGACGAGATAAAACTTTATATCATGAACTGAACAAATTATTTTTCTTAATCGCGACGGAAGTAAAGGCGAGGATTGTGGCCACGTTAAATCGATTATAGCCCCCCAGTGGAATTCGTTTCCACTGACCGTTCTTCTGTCGCGGTTTATTTTTGTTATGGTTTGTCTTTGGGTGTTTGTGTCGCTTATATTATTTTATTTTGGATAGCCTTTTGACCATTTTGTGGGAAAGTAACTGTCCTTTTGGGTTTCCGCTGTTGGTGTTTCCGTTGGGATCTGTTGCTGCATGTTTGTGTTTCTTTCTCTTTAGTGTCTCTGATGGTAGCTGTCGGTTAATTGAATCGATTCCTGATCATTGCCTTTACTTCTACTATTTTATGCCTACCATTCGTGACTGTTTGAAAAGGATACTGATGTGTTGGCTTTCTGCTCCTATTGGTTCATCTAAAATATCATTGTTTATGTATTGTCGTTGGTCTTTAGACGGACTGCTTCATATTACGAAAACACGCCTATACAAACACATTGTAAATTTTAGCGTCGAAAATTTAAAATTTTAAGCTGAAAATTTGTGGTATTTTTCTTATTTCTGCTAAAAATATAGATTGTTGGTACTCGTTAGAACCGCCTAGGTGAGGCAGTTCTGACACGTACCCACAATCTATATTTTAGAGCAGAAATAAGAAAAATAAGGTTTTCCCCCGCAAACCCCAGTTTTACTATATAAAAGTGGGGTTAAAGGCGGTCAAAACTATATTCGTGAGTTTTCGTGATGAAGTAATTGTATAGATTCCTGGTCATTGAATCATCTACCTATGTTTCTTAGAACTAGAAAGAAGACAGGATTGACCTTTGTAGCCTCCATATTATTCAAATGGATATACAAGGACACCCATTGCACGGAATTCAATGTGATGGTGAACACTTTTTTATCATAATAGATGTAGAGACAATGGACAGGAATCGATACATTTAACCCACAGCTCCCATTGCCTTTGTCCTTCACAGACATATAGTGAGGAAAAAATTCCGGGCGATAGCGACTTTATTTTTAATCTGAACCTCATTAAACTTGTAGATAATGCGAACAGCCATAATATCTTTGATGAGTTCGAATATTTGACAGATCGGATTTTTCACATGCGAGTTACTTGTCCTTTCGTCTTCCACATACATATAATGGGAAAAATGTTAAGGAAAGCGACTTTAATTTTGATCTGATCCTCATTTTGACTTCATGTTGTCGCTTTCCATTGATAACCAATCTGAAATTATTGAAGCTTTTAGCTCCACTTCTAGATATTTAGATGATTTATTAAATATTGATAATACCTATTTCGATGGTTTGATCAGTCAGATTAACCCCCCAGAACTTCAGTTAAATAAAGCAAATTCTCCTGATACCAAGGCCCCGTTTTTGGATTTACATCTATCTATTGTAGATGGATTTGTTTCGTGCAAAATTTATGATAAACGCGATGACTTTGATATTGAAATTGTAAATTTTCCTTTTTGGGGTGGTGATGTTCCTCGTGCGCCATCCTATGGCGTTTATATTTCGCAATTAATTCGATTTGCTAGAGTGTGTAGTCATGTAACTGACTTCAACACTCGTAATAAATTATTAAAGGCTAAACTTCTTATTCAGGGTTATCGGTACCATAAACAACGCAAAGCCTTTTCAAAACTTTATAGACGACATTCTTATTTAATTTCAAAATTCAATAATGGACTTAAATCTCTTCTGCAACAAGGTCTATCGGAACCCGAATTTTATGGTGACTTAGTATAAAAATTCAGAAAAATATATAACCACAATGACTTTAGCACCCAATTTCGTAAAATCATTCTTCGATATAAAAAGATTGGGTACAACATGGATATTATACGACAGACTGCATGCATGGTAGTTAATCCAATCACGGTTGGCAACTTTGCTTCCCTCTTTAATTGCACGCCGGTGGGTCAGGCCTCAGATTCTATGACGGTTCCAACGTAAAGACTTATTGAGAATTAGAGAGATCTAATTCAAGGTAATGTTGGTTGGTGCCTGATGCTCTGTCTCTGGTCGGGCCAATCGGAGTCTAACTGTTGGTTTTCTTTTGCTCCAGCATTTCCGTGGTTTCTTGCTGTCGAGTCCTCACCGTTGTCTCACCTCTGTGGTTCTTTGATTATTTGTGTTCACGGAGATGTTGCACTGATGAGTTAGGAGGCCTTCATGCGGACTGAACAAAGTATTTGTCTGAATCGCGATGGAAGTAAGGGCGAGGATCGTAGCCACGTAAAATCGATTTAAGCCCCTCCTCCCCCCCCCCCCCCAGTGGAAATCTTTCCACTGACCGTTCCAAGGCGGCTCTTCTGTGGCGATTTATTTATGTTGTTGTTTGTTACTTATTGTGTGTATCACTTGTGTCTTTTTATTTTTGATGGCCATATGGCCATTTTGTGGGAAAGTAACTGTCCTTATGGCCTTCCTTTGTTTAGGTTTCCATTATGGTCTGGTCGCTTAATGTTTGTGTTTCTTTCCCTTTGGTGTCTTTGATGGGTGGAGTAAGTTAATTGTATCGATTCCTGATCTTTGTTTTACTTCTTCTTTAATTTGAAAGTATTGGAGGAAGCTATAAAATCTTGGATTAGTTTGTTGTGGAAGGGCAGGTGGAAAAGTCACACGAGAGTTAAATGCCCTTTTGTCTCCCATTGACATAAAATGGGACAATAGTGACTTTATTAGTTCACGTAGATCAGGTCATCTCATGCCGTGGCCCGTTATCCCTCGACCATCCCTCCGTACCGGCCCCGATAGCTCAGTTGGTAGAGTGTCCGCTCCGGGGAACGGGAGGTCTCGGGTTCGATCCCGGGCCGCGACATACTAAAGTCGTTAAAAATGGTACTAGCTGCTCCTCGCTTGGCACTCAGATTTACGGGGTAGAGCTAGGACTGGTCGATCCAGTGTAAGGATAATGTGACTGGGTGTGGTATCATGTAATGTGTCTGGGACATGATACTTCAGTGAGGCAGCACTATAAACGTGAGCATTGAGCTCCCTGTCGCAACCAGACACCGTCGTGATATGACTGAAAAATTGTTGAAAGCGACGTTAAACCCGAATTCACACACACACACACACACACACACACACCATTCCTCCGTCGTCCGTCGTTAACCTTTCTTGTCCGGGCTTTGCAACTTTATTTTTGGTCTGATACTCATCAACCTTGTAGGTAATGAGGAGAACAATAAAGTCTTGGTCATGTTCGAATTTAGCGCAGATTTGATTGGCCACATGAGAGTTACTTGCTTGTTTGGCTCCCTTAGTCATATAATGGAAAAAATTGTTGTCCGGGCGATAGCGACTTTATTTTTGGCTAGATCCTCAATACACTTACAGGAGATAAGTACAGCGATAAAATCGTGGACGAGTTCGAATTTGAGGCAGATCAGATTGTTCTCATGAGAGTTATTTGCTCTTTCGTATCCCATAATCATGATTGGAGGAAAATGCTGTCCTGGTGATAGGCACTTTATTTGTTTTTATTTGATTCGCAATAGACTTGTAGGTAATTAGGAAAGACATTAAATCTTGGACGAGTTTGAATATGGGGCGAATTGGATTGTTCGAGAGTACTCCCCCTTTCGCCCCATAGTCGTTTTATGGAGAAAAAAATTGTTTCGACGATAGACGCTTTATTTTGTATTTCTATTGGCCATTGGGGTCTGTTGTTTCATGTTTGTGTTTCTTTCCCTTTGGTGTCTCTGATGGGAGCTGTGGGTTAATTGTATCGATTCCTGATCATTGCCTCCACCTCTGTTTTGCATGTCATATCGTCTTGCTTTATTACCTTTGTATATTGCACGCATACATTGTATTTCTCTTATATTTGTCGACGCATACTTGCTTAATTTAAAAACAAACAACATTGTAAGACGATAAAATTTCTTTTGAGATCCATGTTCTGAATCGCCATGTCTTAATGGTGGTACCTGCAGTACAATATATAGCAACGGAGAGATGGACTACAAATGTGAATGCACTTCAGACTACTACGGCAACAATTGTGAAACAGAAAGTACGTTATTATAGGACACTCATATGAGTAAATTTTAATTATGTTGTTTCAAGACGAGATAAAAATTAATGCCTACCATTCGTGACTGTTTGAAAGGGATACTGTTATGTTGGCTATCTGCTCGTATTGATTGATCTAAATATCATTGTTTTATGTATTGTCGTTGGTCTTTAGACGGAATGCTTCATATTACGAAAACACGCCTATACAAATTCATTGTAAATTTTACCGCCGAAAATCGAAAATTTTAAGATGAAAAATTGAGATATTTTTCTTATTTCTGCTGAAAATACAAGGACTTTTCAAATATGAATGCAACTAAACACATAAAAATGATTCCGTGATAGATTTCGATGAAAAATTTATTTTGTCCCCTCAAAGTATTCCCCTTTAACAGATATACAAACTTTCAGTTCTGATCCAATCATTGAATGCATTTTGGTAGTCTTTTCGAGGTATACTATGAAGACACTGGAATATTGCAGAACCGAGGTGTTTGCGCTGTACAAATTTTCAAAACAGAAAGGTATTTTTCCAGCCGCGGAAACAAAAAAAAAGTTGCACGGGGCAAGGCAAGGGGAATACGGGGGGTTAGGGAGTTCAACAACCTTTTCTTGCTTCAGATAGTCTTGCACAATGAACGCCTTGTGCGATGACGTTGTCATGTAGCAATCTGACATTGTCCAAACCAGTTGCGGGTCTTCGTTATTTGAAATATTTCTTCAATTTTCGAAGAACTTTATTCTTGTAAAACTTCGCATTTACAGATTTGCCTTTAGGCACAGCAACCTGAATAGCAGGGCCCTGATTTGAAAAGAATATGGCATACATTACCTTCTTGACGCTCATGGTCCGCTTTGCAATGCATGGTCTTTTGCAATACTTTGTTGCCCATATTTTGTTCTGAATCTTTCATTCTGGCTCAAAAAAGTGAACAAATGTCTCGTCATCTGTGACGACATTAGCGAAAGACCGTGCATTGTAATTTGGAAACTTTTAAAGCAACTTCTTGGCGCACTGAACGCGTGTCTTTTTCTGCTCATCTGTCAACAGATGGGGAATCCATCTAGCACAGATCTTTCTCATTTTCAAATCCCGTTTCAGAATTGTATGAGCTGCTCCTAATGAGATGCCAACCATACTAGCTATTTGCCTAGTGGTGTATCGTGCAACTATTTCTTTCACTCTAGCAACCATCTTGGCAGATGCTGCTCTTTTCGGCCGACGATCATGTTGTGCATCTTCTGTTGAGCCTAACCCACAGCTGAATTTCTTACACCAACGAAAAACTGTCGGAAAAGACATTTCATTATGCCCATAAACCGAACATATTTCATCAAAAATGTCTTTGCACCGTATACCAAGAATCTAACGATTCTTAATATAGGACCGTATTTCAACGGCGTACTCTGACCTTCTTCCAACCATGTTTGTATTAGTATACAAGAGTAGACAGTGTTTATCGAACGATATACATGGCTAATGTGCACGGATTATAACAGGTTTGGTATCAATGTATAGGTAAAATGTTTTTCTACGCTGTGATATTTATTTCCAGGTGATTTTCGCATTAGTGCATGAAAAAAGGTTCTACTTACATTCATATTTGAACAGTCCTCGTATAGATTGTGGGTACTCGTAAGATCCGCTTCAGTGAGGCGGTTCAAACGAGTACAAACAATCTATATTTTAGAACAGAAATAAGAAAATTAAGGTTTTCCCCCGCAAACCCAAGTTTTACTATATAAAAGTGAGGTTCAAGGGGGTCAAAACTATATCCATGTGTTTTCGTGATGAGGTAATTGTATAGATTCCTGTTCATTGAAGCCCCTACCTATGTTTCTGAGAAATAGAAAAAAGTCAGGGCTGACCATTGTAGACTCCATATTATTCAAATTGATTTACAAGGGTACTCATCGCACGGAATTCAATGTGATGGTGAACACTCTTTTTATCATAATAGAAGTAGAGGCAATGGTCAAGAATCGATACAATTAACCCACAGCTCCAATCAGAGATACCGAAGGGAAAGAAACACAAACATGAAACAACAGACCCAAACGGAAACATCAACAGCGGAAAGCCAAAAGGACAGTTACTTTTCCACAAAATTGCCAAAAGGCTATACAAAATAAAAAAATATAAGCGACGCAAACACCCAAAGACAAACCATAACAAAAATAAACCGCGACAGAAGAACCGCCTTGGAACGGTCAGCGGCAACGAATTCGAATATATTTTATTTGATTCTCAACAGACTTGTAGGTAATTATGACAGCCATACAGTCTTGGACGATTGCAAACAACGGGCAGACTGGATTGTTCGTGTAAGAGTTATTTGGCCTTTCAGACCCACACACTTGCATTCAGTTCTGATTTACGATGGGGAATCACCGGCCCCGATAGCTCAGTTGGTAGTGTGTCCGCTCCGGGGAACGGGAGGTCTCGGGTTCGATCCCGGGCCGCGACATACCAAAGTCGTTAAAAATGGTACTAGCTGCTCCTCGCTTGGCACTCAGATTTACGGGGTAGAGCTAGGACTGGTCGATCCAGTGTCAGGATAATGTGACTGGGTGTGGTATCATGTAATGTGTCTGGGACATGATACTTCAGTGAGGCAGCACTATAAACGTGAGCATTGAGCTCCCTGTCGCAACCAGACACCGTCGTGATATGACTGAAAAATTGTTGAAAGCGACGTTAAACCCGAATTCACACACACACACACGATGGGGAATGTAATAATCTTATATGGGTGTGAGGGGTGGATAGAAAAATCCGTCTCGATGGTCACTGTCCAAGCCTCGTGATGCCGGACAGTGGTCTCGAGGGACGGATTTTTCTATCCACCCCTCACACCCATATTGGATTCTTTTTCTTGCATACCTCCCATTTCATTCAGCGGATTTTTAATGCTGCAGTCACTTCGGTTACCAACGTCCGCCATATTGTGTTGACACTGCAGGAATGTTTAGTGACGTTGCTGTGACGTCAAACCTAACGACGGCGCATACGAGGTCGTAATCAACCAGTGCATTTATCAAACACGCGATTATATTCGATTTTGAGTCGGAACACCAGGGTCAGAACATAAATTTCTATCCCAGGGTAAAATCACGGGTTTCCTTGTCTGGTGTGCAAGTAAATGTTGTCCGGGCTATAGCAACATTATTTTTTTTGTCAGAATACTCAAAATACTAGTAGGTAATGAGGGTGGCCATAAAATCTTGGACAAGTTTGAATTCGGGGCAGATCGGATTTTTCATGTGCAAGTTACTTGCACATGAGTTCTAAGACTAAATATTGAGAAAATGTTGTCCAGACGAAACACACTCTACTTTTGATCAGATCTTCAACGAACTTGTAGGTAATGAAAACAGCCATAAAACATTGGCTCGATCCAATTTGGTCATATCGGATTGTTTGTGTTAGAGATACTTACCCTTCCATCCCCATAGACTTATAATTGGTGAAAAGAAGTCGGGGCAATAGCTACCTTTTTTGTATGATCCCCATTGAACTTGTAGGCAATGACGGCAGTCATAAAATCTTGGTTGTGTTCGAATTTTGGGCAGATCGGGATATTCACATCAGTAACTTGCCCTTTCGTCTCACATAGACATAATAATAATGATTAATTTATAATGAAGAACATGTTGTCCGGGCGGTAGCGACTTTAATTTTGATCTCATGTTCATTCAACTTGTAAATAATAAGGACAGCCATAAAATCTTGGACAAATTCGAATTTTGGAGATATCGGCCTGTTCACACGTGAGTTGCTTGCCATTGTGTCTGTCATAGACATTCAATGGGAAAATGTTCTGCAGGCGATAGCGACCTTACGTTTGATCGGATCCTCATTAAACGTGTAGGTAATGAGGCCAGCCATTAAATCTTGGACGAGTTCAAATTTGGGACAGATCTTACTATTCACGCAAGAGTATATTGCGCTTTCGTCGTTCATATACATATAATGGAGAAACAAATTCCGGGCGAAAGCGACTTTGTTTTTAATCCGAACCTCATTAAACTTGTAGGTAATTAGGCCAGCCATAAAATCTTGGACGAGATCGAATTAGGGGATGATCGTATTATTCACGCAAGTCTATTGCGCTTTTGTCCTTCATAGACATATAATGGGGAAAACATTCCGGGCTATAACGACTTTATTTTTAATCTGAACCTCATTAAACTTGTAGATAATTCGAACAGCCATAATATCTTGGATGAGTTCGAATGTTTGGCAGTTCGGATTATTCACATGCGAGTAACTTGTCCTTTCGTCTCCCACATACATATAATGGGGGAAAATGTTGTCGGGCGAAAGCGACTTTAATTTTGATCTGATCCTCATTTAATTTGTGGGTCTTGGGGGAAGCTATAAAATCTTGGATGACTTTGTTTTTAGGGCAGGTGGACTAGTCACACGAGACTTAAATGCCCTTTTGTCTCACATTGACATAAAATGGGACCATCCATATTTTAGAGCAGATATAAGAAAAATAAGGTTTCCCCCGCAAACCCCAGTTTTACCATACAAAAGTGGGGTTCAAGGGGGTCAAAACTATAGTGGTGTGTTATCGTGATGAAGTAATTGTATAGATTCCTGGTCATTGAATCCCCTACTTATGTTTCTGAGAAATAGAAAGAAGACAGGGCTGACCTTTGTAGACTCCATATTATTCAAATGGATATACAAGGTCACTCACTGCACGGAATTTAATGTGATGGTGAACACTCTTTTTATCATAATATAAGTAGAGGCAATGGTCAGGAATCGATACATTTGACCCACAGCTCCCATTGCGCTTTTGTCCTTCACAGACATATAATGGGGAAAAATTTCCGGGCGATAACGACTTAATTTTTAATCTGAACCTCATTAAACTTGTAGACAATGCGAACAGCCATAATATATTTGATGAGTTCGAATATTTGACAGACCGGATTATTCACATGCGGGTTACTTGTCCTTTCGTCTCCCACATAAATATAATTCGAAAAATGTTGTCGGGCGAAAGCGACTGATCTGATCCTCATTTAAATTGTGAGTATGAGAGGAAGCTATAAAATCTTAAATTAGTTTTTAGGGCAGGTGGACTAGTCATACGAGAGTTCAATGCCGTTTTGTCTCCCATTGACATAAAATGGGACAAAAGTGACTTTATTAGTTCACGTAGATCAGGTCATCTCATGCCGTGGCCCGTTATCCCTCGACCATCCCTCCGTCGTCCGTCGTTAACCTTTCTTGTCCGGGCGATAGCGACTTTATTTTTGGCCTGATCCTCAATAAACTTACAGGAGATAAGTACAGCGATAAAATCGTGGACGAGTTCGAATTTGAGGCAGATCAGTTTGTTCACATGATAGTTTCTTGCTCTTTCGTATCCCATTATACCGGTCTTTAATAAGATCTAAATTAGATTATGGGTCTGTTGTTTATGGTTCTGCCAGAAAGTCCTATTTAAAATCCTTGGATACTATCCATCACCAAGGCCTTCGTCTGGCTATGGGTGCCTTCCGTACTTCTCCCGTATTCAGCCTTTATTTAGAAGCAGGTGAACCATCTTTAACTTCGCGCAGAGAGAAACTTTCTCTTCAGTATGCTTTTAGACTTGCTGCTAATCCATCTAACCCGGCATTCAAAATTTCATTTCCACCTGAATTTGTAGACAAGTATGAAACTAAACCCACAGCAATCAAGCCTTTTGGATTACGTATATAACCACTGCTAGAAAGTTCAGGTATTGACCTTAAAAATATTCAAAAACATGAAACGGCCGAAGTTCCATCTTGGTGTATTAAAAACCTTCTATTCTGTTTGACTTAGATGATGGCAAAAATCCAAATCAAATCCAATGCTACTCAAACAAAACTTTCAGGTACTGCAGTCACGTTATGATGATTACCAGCAAGTCTATACTGATGGTTCCAAAGAAGGAGAAAAAGTTGTTTGTGCGTATGTATCTCAAGATACGCACCGAACCTTGCGCCTTCCACATGGTTCATCTACTTTTACAGCTGAAGCCAAAGCAATAGACCTAGCTTTAGATTTTATCAGTTCTTCATCATTTCAAAAAGCAATTATATTTTCTGATTCCATTTCTGTGCTTAAGGCTTAAGACCATTCATCATCTAAAAATCCTCAAATACAAAAACTGATCGAAAAAACATTATGAAATTTCTAAAACGCACCAAATTTTGTTTTGCTGGCTTCCGAGCCATATTGGCATTGTCGGCCATGAATATGCTGACAAGAAAGCAAAGGAATCGCTCAATGTTGATCCGTCTGTTTATAAAATTCCTTTTAATAATTTTAAACTATTTATCAACAGATACATCTTGTCGGAATGGCAAGGCGAATGGGACCGTACAATCAATAAAAATCTCCATGCCATTAAACCTGTCGTTGGAACAAAATGCTCTCCTCCACAGTTTTCCAGGAACGAGGGTGTAGTTTTAACGCGACTGCGCATTGGCCATACTAGAATTACTCATTCTTATAATTTTAATGGTGATGATCAGCCTTCTTGTGTAGGATATGATCAGCCATTTACTGTTAAACATATCTTAATTGGATGTGTAGACTTTTCACAGTCTCGTAATTTATACTTCAAAGCTGACACTTTGCAACAATTGTTTCAAGATGTACCTGTTGATAATATTATTTTATTCTTAAAAGGAATCAGACTCTTTCATAAGATTTTTATACATATCCTACTAGCTTTCTTTACTTATAATAGCCTTATAATTTATCATGCCGTTTAAGCATTAACCGCTTGACGCTTATGACCCACAAAGAGGGTTGACGCGTCGTTAAACACGAAAGCATCATCATCAGCAGCAGCAGCATCGTATCCCATTATCATATGATTGGAGGAAAATGCTGTACTGGCGATAGACACTTTATTTGTTTTTATTTGATTCTAAAGAGACTTGTAGGTAACTAGGAAAGACATAAAATCTTGGACGAGTTTGAATATGGGGCGAATTGGATTGTTCGAGAGAAATCGCCCTTTCGCCCCATAGTCGTTATATGGAGGAAAAAATGTTTGGACGATAGACGCTTTAGTTTTTATTTCTATTGGTCATTAGGGTCTGTTGTTTCATGTTTGTGTTTCTTTCCCCTTGGTGTCTCTGATGGGAGCTGTGGGTTAATTGTATCGATTCCTGATCATTGCCTCCACCTCTATTTTGCATATCATATCGTCTTGCTTTATCACCTTTGTATATCGCACGCATAAATTGCATTTCTCTTATATTTGTCGACGAATACTTGCTTAATTTTAAAACAAACGACATTGTAAGACGATGAAATTTCTTTTCAGATCCATGTTCTGAATCGCCATGTCTTAATGGTGGTACCTGCAGCATAATATATAGCAACGGAGAGATGGATTACAAATGTGAATGCACTTCAGATTACTACGGCAACAATTGTGAAACAGAAAGTACGTTATTATAGGGCACTCACATGAGTAAATGTTAATTATGTTGTTTCAAGACGAGATAAAAATGTATGCCTACCATTCGTGACTGTTTGAAAGGGATACTGTTTTGTTGGCTTTCTGCTCGTATTGGCTGATCTAAAATATCATTGTTTTATGTATTGTCGTTGGTCTTTAGACGGAATGCTTCATATTACGAAAACATGCCTATACAAATACATTGTAAATTTTACCGCCGAAAATCGAAAATTTAAGATGAAAAATTGTGATATGTTTTCTTATTTCGCAAAAATATAGATTGTGGGTACTCGTAAGAACCGCCGATGAGGCTGTACTGACGAGTACCCACAATCTATATTTTAGAACAGAAATAATAAAATCAAGGTTTTCCCCCGCAAACCCAAGTTTTACTATGTAACAGTCGGGTTCAAGGGGGTCAAAACTATATCGGCGTGTTTTCGTGATGAGGTAATTGTATAGATTCCTGTTCATTGAATCCCCATACCTATGTTTCTGAGAAATAGAAAAAAGACAGGGCTGATTATTGTAGACTCCATATTATTCAAATGGATTTACAAAGGTATTCATCGCACGGAATTTAATGTGATGGTGAACACTCTTTTTATTATAATAGAAGTAGAGGCAAGGATCAGGAATCGATACAGACACCGAAGGGAAAGAAACACAAACATGAACCAACAGACCTAAACGGAAACACCAACAGCGGAAAGCCAAAAGGACAGCTACTTTCCCACAAAATGGTCAAAAGGTTATCCAAAATAAAATAATATAAGCGACACAAACACCCAAAGACAAACCATAACAGAAATAAACCGCGACAGAAGAACCGCCTTGGAACGGTCAGCGGCAACGAATTCCACTGGTGGGTGGGTGGGGGGGGGCTTAAATCGATTTTACGTGGCCAAAATCCTCGCCCTTACTTCCGTCGCGATTAAGACAAATAATTTGTTCAGTCCGCGTGAAGGCCTTCTATCTCATCAGTGCAACATCTCCGTGAACACAAAAATCAAACAACCACAGAGATGAAACAACGGTGAGGACTCGACAGCAAGAAACAACAGAAATGCTGGAGCAAAAGAAAACCAACAGTTAGAATCCAATAGGCCCGACCAGAGACAAAGCATGTCGTCAGAATGACAGGTTTGCATGCCATAACGTCTTGCTTTATTACCTTAGTATATTGCACGCATAAATTGTATTTCTCTTTTATTTGTCGACGAATACTTGCTTAATTTAAAAAAACAACAACATTATAAGACGATGAAATTTATTTTCAGATCCATGTTCTGAATCGCCATGTCTTAATGGTGGTACCTGCAGCCCCATATATAGCAACGGAGCGATGGACTACAAATGTGAATGCACGTCAGTCTACTACGGCAACAATTGTGAAAGAGAAAGTACGTAATTATAGGACACTCATATGAGTAAATGTTAAATATAATGTCGTTTTCGTGAATGTAGCTTCAGAAAGGTGAGTTATTAATAGCTCCAGCTCAGCTTATGCCGTGGCCTGTTGTCCTGCGTCCGTCCGCCCGTCGTCCGTCGTTAAGTTTTCTTGTACGGGCAATAGCGACTTTACTTTTGATCGGATGCTCATTAAACCGGTAGGTTATGAGGACAATAATAAAATTTATGAATATTTTGAATTTGTTGCCGATCGGCATATTCGTGTCTGAGCTGTATGCCTTCTCGCCTACCTTAGGCTTACAGTGGGCAAATGTTGTCCGGGCGATTGAATCTTTATTTTTGATTTCACCTCAATACAATTGTAGTGGATAAGGACAGCCATAAAATCTTGGGCCAGTCCAAATTTTGGGCAGATAGGAATGTTCGTGTAAGAGTTACTTGCCCTTTCGTCCTCAATAGTCTTATGATGGGGAAATGTTTTCCGAGCGATAGATGCTTTATTTTTTATTTGATCCTCAACAAACTAGTAGGCTATAAGGACAGCCATAAAATCTTCGACTAGCTCGAATATCGGACAGATTGTTCGTGCGAGAGTTACTTTCCCTTTCGTCCCAATAGACTTATTATTGGGAAAATGTTGTTCGGGTGAAAGACGCTTTATTTTTTATTTGATTCTCAACAGTCTTGTTGGTAATTATGACAGCCATACAATCTTGGACGAGGGCAAACAACGGGCAGACTGGATTGTTCGTGTAAGAGTTGTTTGGCCTTTCAGCCCCCACACTTGCATTTAGTTCTATTTTACGATGGGGGATGTAATAATATTATATGGGTGTGAGGGGTGGATAGAAAAATCCGCCTCGAGGGTCACTGTCCAAGCCTCGTGATCCCGGACAGTGATCCCGAGGGACGGATGTTTCCATCCACCCCTCACATCCATATAGGATTCTTTTTCTTGCATACCTTCCATTTCATAAAGCGTATTTTAATGCTGCAGTCACTTCGGTTACCAACGTCGGCCATATTGTGTTGACACTGCAGGAATGTTTAGTGACGTTGCTGTGACGTCAAACTTAACGACGACGCATACGAGGTCGTAATCAACCAATGCTTTTATCAAACACGCGATTATATTCGGTGTTTGGTCGGAACACAGGGTCAGAACATAAATTTCTATCCCAGGGTAAAATCACGGGTTTCCTTGTCTGGTGTGCAAGAAAATGTTGTCCGGGCTATAGCAACTTTATTTCTTTTATCAGGTCCTCAAAATACTTGTAGGTAATGAGGGTGGCCATAAAATCTTGGACAAAAGACTAAATATTGAGAAAATGTTGTCCGGACGAAACACACTTTACTTTTGATCAGATCTTCAACGAACTTGTAGGTAATGAAAACAGCCATAATACATTGGCTCGATCTAATTTGGGCATATCGGATTGTTTGCGTTAGCGATACTTGCCCTTCCATCCCCATAGACTTATAACTGGTGAAAAGTAGTCGGGGCAATAGCGACCTTATTTTTGTATGATCCCCATTGATCTTGTAGGCAATGACGGCATTCATAAAATCTTGGCCATAGTTCGAATTTTGGGCAGATCGGGATATTCACACCAATTACTTGCCCTTTCGTCTCCCATAGACTTAATAATTATAATTATTATATAATGACGAAAATGTCCGGGCGGTAGCGACTTTAATTTTGATCCGATGTTCATTAAACTTGTAAATAATAAGGACAGCCATAAAATCTTGGACAAATTCGAATTTAGGAGATATCGGCCTATTCACACGTGAGTTAATTGCCATTGCGTCTGCCATAGACATACAATGGGAAAATGTTGTGCAGGCGATAGCGACCTTATGTTTGATCGGATCCTCATTAAACTTGTAGGTAACGGGGCCAGCCATAAAATCTTGGACGAGTTCGAATTTTGGGAAGATCGTATTATTCACATAAGAGTCTATTGCGCTTTTGTCCTTCAGAGACATATAATGGGGAAAACTTTCCGGGCGATATCGACTTTATTTTTAATCTGAACCTCATTAAACTTGTAGATAATGCGGACAGCCATAATATCTTGGACGAGTTCGAATATTTGACAGATCGGATTATTCATATGCGAGTAACTTGACCTTCCGTCTCCCACATACATATAAATGTGAAACATGTTTTCGGGCGAAAGCGACTTTAATTTTGATCTTATCCTCATTTAATTTGTGAGTATTGGAAGAAGCTATAAAATCTTGGATTAGTTTGTTTCAGGGCAGGTGGACTAGTCACACGAGAGTTAAATGCCCTTTTGTCTCCCATTGACATAAAATGCGACAAATGGTGACTTGATTAGTTCACGTAGATCAGGTCATCTCATGCCGTGGTCCATTATCCCTCGACCATCCCTCCATCGTCCGTCGTTAGCCTTTCCTGTCCGGGCTTTGCGACTTTATTTTTAGTCTGATACTCATCAATCTTGTAGGTAATGAGGAGAACAATAAAGTCTTGGTCAAGTTCGAATTTAGCGCAGATTTGTTTGTTCAAATGAGAGTTACTTGCTTGTTTGGCTCCCTTAGACATATAATTGGGAAATTGTTGTCCGGGCAATAGCGACTTTATTTTTGGCCTGATCCTCAATAAACTTACAGGAGATAAGTACAGCGATAAAATCGTGGACGAGTTCGAATTTGAGGCAGATCAGATTGTTCACATGAGAGTTACTTGCCCTGTCGTTTCCCCTAATCATATGATTGGAGGACAATGCTGTCCAGGCGATAGACACTTTATTTGTTTTGATTTGATTCTCAACAGACTTGTAGGCAATTAGGAAAGACATTAAATCTTGGACGAGTTTGAATATGGGGCGAATTGGATTGTTCGAGAGTACTCGCCCTTTCGCCCCATAGTGGTGTTATGGAGAAAAAAATGTTTGGACGATAGACGCTTTATTTTGTATTTCTATTGGCCATTAGGATCTGTTGTTTCATGTTTGTGTTTCTTTCCCTTTGGTGTCACCGATGGGAGCTGTGAGTCAATTCTATCGATTCATTATCATTGCCTCCACCTCTATTTTGCATGCCATATCGTCTTGCTTTATTACCTTTGTATATTGCACGCATAAATTGTATTTCTCTTATATTTGTCGACGAATACTTGCTTAATTTTAAAACAAACAGCATTGTAAGACGATGAAATTTCTTTTCAGATCCATGTTCTGAATCGCCATGTCTTAATGGTGGTACCTGCAGCACAATAGAAAGCAACGGAGCGATGGACTACAAATGTGAATGCACTTCAGCCTACTACGGCAAAAATTGTGAAACAGAAAGTACGTTATTATAGGACACTCATATGAGTAAATGTTTATTATGTTGTTTCAGGACGAGATAAAAATGTACGCCTACCATTCGTGACTGTTTGAAAGGGATATTGTTATGTTGACTTTCTGCTCGTATTGGTTCATCTAAGATATCAAGGTTTATTTATTAATTAGCCGAAACTACGTAGTATGACCCATCTTCTTTCTTATGACTATTTTCATTGCTCTTAAAGGAACTCAATTTTGATTTTTATTTATGTATTGTCGTTGGTCTTTAGACGGAATGCTTTATATTACGAAAACACGCCTATACGATTACATTGTAAATTTTACCGCCGAAGATCGAAAATTTTAAGATGAAAAATTGTGATATTTTTCTTATTTCTGCTACAAATATAGATTGTGGGTACTCGTTAGAACCGCCCCTGTGAGTTTTCTAACGAGTACCACAATCTATATTTTAGAGCAGAAAAAAGAAAATTAACGTTTTCCTTCGCAAACCCCAGTTTTACTATATAAAAGTGGGGTTCAAGGGGGTCAAAACTATATTGGTGTGTTTTCGTGATGAGGTAATTGTATAGATTCCTGTTCATTGAATCCCCTACCTATGTTTCTGAGAAACAGAAAAAAAGACATGGATGACCATTGTAGACTCCATATTATTCAAATTGATATACAAGGGTACCCATTGCACGGAATTTAATCTGATGGTGAATACTTTTTATCAAAATAGGAGTAGGGGCAATTGTCAGAAATCGATACAATTAACCGACAGCCCCCACCAGAGAAACCAAAGGGAAAGAAACACAAACATGAAGCAACAGACCCTAACGGAAACCCCAACAGCGGAAAGCCGAAAAGACAGTTACTTTCCACAAAATTGCAAAAAGACTATGCAAAATAAAATAATATAACCGACACAAACACCCTAAGTCAAACCATAACAAAAATAAACCGCGACAGAAGAACCGCCTTGGAGCGATCAGCGGAAACGAATTCCACTGGGGGCTTAAATCGATTTTACGTGGCCACAATCCTCGCCATTACTTCTGTCGCGATTAAGACAAATATTTTTTTCAGTCATGAAGGCCTCCTAACTCATCAGTGCAACATCTCCGTGAACACAAGAATCAAACAACCACAGAGGTGAGACAACGGCTAGGGCTCGACAGCAAGAAACCACTGAAATGCTGGAGCAAAAGAAAACCAACAGTTAGAATCCATTGGGCCCGACCAGAGACAGAGCAAGTCTTCAAAATGACAGGTTTGCATGCCATAACGTCTTGCTTTATTACCTTTGTATATTGCACGCATAAATTGTATTTCTCTTTTATTTGTCGACGAATACTTGCTTAATTTTAAAACAAACAACATTATAAGACGATGAAATTTATTTTCAGATCCTTGTTCTGAATCGCCATGTCTTAATGGTGGTACCTGCAGCCCCATATATGGCAACGGAGCGATGGACTACAAATGTGAATGCACGTCAGACTACTACGGCAACAATTGTGAAACAGAAAGTACGTAATCATATGACACTCATATGAGTAAATGTTAATTATATTGTCGTTTTCGTGAATGTAGCTTCAGAAAGGTGAGTTATTATTAGCTCCAGTTTAGCTTATGCCGTGGCCTGTTGTCCTGCGTCTGTCCGCCCGTCGTCCGTCGTTAACTTTTCTTGTACGGGCAATAGCGACTTTATTTTTGATCGGATGCTCATTTAACCGGTAGGTTATGAGGACAATAATAAAATTTATGAAGATTTTGAATTTGGCGCCGATCGGCATATTCGTGTCTTAGTTGTATGCCTTCTCGCCTATCTTAGGCTTACAATGGGCAAATGTTGTCCGGGCAATTGAATCTTTATTTTTGATTTTACCTCAATAAAATTGTAGTGGATAAGGACAGCCATTAAATCTTGGGCCAGTCCAAATTTGGGGCAGATAAGAATGTTCGTGTAAGAGTTACTTGCCCTTTCGTTCTCAGTAGTCATATGATGGGGAAAATGTTTTCCGAGAGATAGATGCTTTATTTTTTATTTGATCCTGAACAAATTAGTAGGCTATAAGGACAGCCATAAAATCTTCGACGAGCTCGAATAAGGGACAGATTGTTCGTGCGAGAGTTACTTTCCCTTTCGTCGCAATAGACTTATAATGGGGAAAATGTTGTTCGAGCGAAAGACGCTATATTTTTTTATTTGATCCTCAACAGACTTGTAGGTCATAATGACAGCCATACAATCTTTGACGCGTGCATCGGGCAGACTGGATTGTTCTTGTAAGATTTATTTTTCTTATACACCAGACAAGCAAATCCGTGATTTTACCCTGGGTTAGAAATTTATGTTCTGGCTCTGGTGTTCCGACTCAAAATCGAATATAATCGCGTGTTTGATAAATACACCGGTTGATTACAACCTCCAATGCACCGTCGTTAAGGTTGACGTCACAGCACGTTACGTGACGTCACTAAACATTCCTGTACTGTCATCAAATATAGCGGACGTCGGTACTCGAAGTGACTGCAGCATTATAAATCCGCGCTAAGAAATGGGAGGTTTGCAAGAAAAAGGGTCCTATATGGGCGTGAGGGGCGGATAGAAAAATCCGTCCCTCGGGATCACTGTCCGGCATTACTCGGCAAGCCTCGTGATGCAAGACAGTGACCCTTGTCACGGATTTTTCCATCCACCCCTCACACCCATATAAGATTCTAATAGGCCTTTAAGCCCCACAGACTTTCCTTCAGTTCTAGTGTACGATGGGGAAAATGTTGTCCGGGCTATAGCAACTTTATTGTTTTGATTAGTTCCTCAAAATACTTGTAGGTAATGAGGATAGCCATAAAATCTTGGACAAGTTTGAATTCGGGGCAGAGTGGATTGTTCATATGCAAGTTACTCGCCCTTATGTTCTAAGACTAAATATTGAGAAAATGTTGTCCAGGGGAAACACACTCTACTTTTGATCAGATCTTCAACGAACTTGTAGGTAATGATAACAGCCATAAAACCTTGGCTCGTTCGAATTTGGGCATATCGGATTGCTTGTGTTAGAGTAACTTGCACTTCCATCCCCATAGACTTATAATAAGTGAAGAGTAGTCGGTGCAATAGTGACCTTATTTTTTGTCTGATCCCCATTGAACTTGAAGGCAATGAGGACAGTCATAAAATCTTTGTCATAAAACCATAGTTCGAATTTTGGGTAGATCGGGTTATTCACATCAGTAACTTGCCCTTTCGTCTCCCATAGACATAATAATAATAATTATTTAAAAATTTATAATGACGAAAATGTTGTCCGGTGGTAGCGACTATATTTTTTATCTGATGTTCATTAAACTTGTAAGTAATAAGGACAGCTATATAATCTTAGACAATTTCGAATTTAGGAGATATCCGCCTATTCATACGTAAGTTAATTGCCATTGCGTCTGCCATAGACGTACAATGGGAAAATGTTGCACAGGCGATAGCGACCTTATGTTTGATGGGATCATCATTAAACTTGTAGGTAAAGAGGCCAGCCATAAAGTCTTGGACGAGATCGAATTTGGGGAAGATCGTATTATTCACGCAAGAGTCTATTGCGCTTTTGTCCTTCATAGACATATAATGTGGAAAACTTTCCGGGCGATATCGACTTTATTTTTAATCTGAACCTCATGTAACTTGTAGATAATGCGGACAGCCATAATATCTTGGATGGGTTCGAATTGTTGACAGATCGGATTATTCACATGCGAATTACTTGTCCTTTCGTCTCCCTTATACATATAATGGGGAAAATGTTGTCGGGCGAAAGCGATTTCAATTTTGATCTGATCCTCATTTAATTTGTGAGTACTGGAGGAAGCTATAAAATCTTGGATTAGTTTGTTTTAGGGCAGGTGGACTAGTCACACGAGAGTTAAATACCTTTCTGTCTCCCATTGACATAAAATGGGACAAAAGTGACTTTATTAGTTCACGTAGATCAGGTCATCTCATGCCGTGGTCCGTTATCCCTTGACCATCCCGCCATCGTCCGTCGTTAACCGTTCTTGTTCGGGCTTTGCGACTTTATTTTCGGTCTGATACTCATCAAACTTGTAGGTAATGAGAAGAACAATAAAGTCTTGGTCATGTTCGAATTTAGCGCAGATTTGTTTGTTCACATGAGAGTTACTCGCTTGTTTGGCTCCCTTAGACATATAATTTGGAAATTGGTGTCCGGGCGATAGCGACTTTATTTTTGGCCTGATCCTCAATTAACTTACAGGAGATAAGTACAGCGATATAATCGTGGACGAAATCGAATTAGAGGCAGATCAGATTGTTCACATAAGAGTTACTTGCTCTTTCGTATCCCATAATCATGATTGGAGGAAAATGCTGTCCTGGCGATAGACACTTTATTTGTTTTTATTTGATTCGCAACAGACTTGTAGGTAATTAGGAAAGACATTAAATCTTGGGCGAGTTTGAATAATGGGCGAATTGGATTGTTCGAGAGTACTCGGCCTTTCGCCCCATAGTCGTTTTATGGAGAAAACAATTGTTTCGACGATAGACGCTTTATTTTTTTATTTCTATTGGCCATTAGGGTCTGTTGTTTCATGTTTGTGTTTCTTTCCCTTTGGTGTCTCTGATGGGAGCTGTGGGTTAATTGTATCGATTCCTGATTATTGCCTCCACCTCTGTTTTGCATGTCATATCGTCTTGCTTTATTACCTTTGTATATTGCACGCATCAATTTTATTTCTCTTATATTTGTCGGCGCATACTTGTTTAATTTTAAAACAAACAACATTATAAGACGATAAAATTTCTTTTTAGATCCATGTTCTGAATCGCCATGTCTTAATGGTGGTACCTGCAGCACAATAGATAGCAACGGAGCGATGGACTACAAATGTGAATGCACTTCAGACTACTACGGCAACAATTGTGAAACAGAAAGTACGTTATTATAGGACACTCATATGAGTAAATGTTAATTATGTTGTTTCAAGACGAGATAAAAATTTATGCCTACCATTCGTGACTGTTTGAATGTTATGTTGGCTATCTGCTCGTATTGATTGATCTAAAATATCATTGATTTATGTATTGTCGTTGGTCTTTAGACGGAATGCTTCATATTACGAAAACACGCCTATACATATTCATTGTAAATTTTACCGCCGAAAATCGAAAATTTTAAGATGAAAAATTGAGATATTTTTCTTATTTCTGCTAAAAATACGAGGACTGTTCAAATATGAATGCAACTAAACACATAAAAATGATTCCGTGATAGATTTCGATGAAAAATTTATTTTGTCCCCTCAAAGTATTCCCCTTTAACAGATATACAAACTTTCAGTCTTCTGATCCAATCATTGAATGCATTTTGGTAGTCTTTTCGAGGTAAACTATGAAGGCACTGGAATATTGCAGAACCCAGGTGTTTGCGCTGTACAAATTTTCAACCAGAAAGGTATTTTTTCAGCCGCGGGAACAAAAAAAAGTCACACGGGGCAAGGCCAGGGGGATACGGGGGGTTAGGGAGTTCAACAACCTTTTCTTGCTTCAGATAGTCTTGCACAATGAACGCCTTGTGCGATGACGTTGTCATGTAGCAATCTGACATTGGCCAAACCAGTTGCGGGTCTTCGTTATTTGAAATATTTCTTCAATTTTCGAAGAACTTTATTCTTGTAAAACTTCGCATTTACAGATTTGCCTTTAGGCACAGCAACCTGAATAGCAGGGCCCTGATTTGAAAAGAATATGGCAAACATTACCTTCTTGACGCTCATGGTCCGCTTTGCAATGCATGGTCTTTTGCAATACTTTGTTGGCCATATTTTGTTCTGAATCTTTCATTCTGGCTCGAAAAAGTGAACCAATGTCTCGCCATCTGTGACGACATTAGCGAAAGACCGTGCATTGTAATTTGGAAACTTTTAAAGCAACTTCTTGGCGCACTGAACGCGTGTCTTTTTCTGCTCATCTGTCAACAGATGGGAAATCCATCTAGCACAGATCTTTCTCATTTTCAAATCCCGTTTCAGAATTCTATGAGCTGCTCCTAATGAGATGCCAACCATACTAGCTATTTGCCTAGTGGTGTATCGTGCAACTATTTCTGTCACTCTAGCAACCATCTTGGCAGATGTTGCTCTTTTCGGCCAACGATCATGTTGTGCATCTTCTGTTGAGCCTAGCCCACAGCTGAATTTCTTACACCAACGAAAAACTGTCGGAAAAGACATTTCATTATGCCCATAAACCGAACATATTTCATCAAAAATGTCTTTGCACCGTATACCAAGAATACTACGATTCTTAATATAGGACCGTATTTCAACGGCGTACTCTGACCTTCTTCCAACCATGTTTTGTATTAGTATACAAGAGTAGACAGTGGTTATCGAACGATATACATGGCTAAATGGAAAGGATTTTAACAGATTTCCAGGTGATTTTCGCATTAGTGCATGAGAAACGGTTCTACTTACATTCATATTTGAACAGTTCTCCTATAGATTGTGGGTACTCGTAAGAACCGCTTCGGTGAGGCGGATCTAACGAGTACAAACAATCTATATTTTAGAACAGAAATAAGAAAATTAAGGTTTTCCCCCGCAAACTATATCTATGTGTTTTCGTGATGAGGTAATTGTATAGGTTCCTGTTCATTGAATCCTCTACATATGCTTCTGAGAAATAGAAAAAATGACAGGGCTGACCATTCTAGACTCCATATTATTCAAATTGATATACAAGGGTACTCATCGCACGGAATTCAATGTGATGGTGAACACTCTTTTTATCATTATAGAAGTAGAGGCAATGGTCAGGAATCGATACAATTAACCCACAGCTCCAATCAGAGATACTGAAGGGAAAGAAACACAAACATGAAACAACAGACCCAAACGGAAACACCAACAGCGGAAAGCCAAAAGGACAGTTACTTTCCCACAAAATTGCCAAAAGGCTATACAAAATAAAAAAAATTTAAGCGACACAAACACTCAAAGACAAACCATAACAAAAATAAACCGCGACAGAAGAACCGCCTTGGAACGGTCAGCGGCAACGAATTTGAATATATTTTATTTGATTCTCAACAGACTTGTAGGTAATTATGACAGCCATACAGTCTTGGACGGTTGCAAACAACGGGCAGACTGGATTGTTCGTGTAAGAGTTATTTGGCCTTTCAGACCCACAGACTTGCATTCAGTTCTGTTTTACGATGGGGAATGTAATAATCTTATATGGGTGTGAGGGGTGGATAGACAAATCCGTCTCGATGGTCACTGTCCAAGCCTCGTGATGCCGGACAGTGATCCCGAGGGACGGATTTTTCCATCCACCCCTCACACCCATATTGGATTCTTTTTCTTGCATACCTCCCATTTCATTCAGCGGATTTTTAATGCTGCAGTCACTTCGGTTACCAACGTCCGCCATATTTTGTTGACACTGCAGGAATGTTTAGTGACGTTGCTGTGACGTCAAACCTAACGACGGCGCATACGAGGTCGTTATCAACCAGTGCATTTATCAAACACGCGATTATATTCGATTTTGAGTCGGAACACCAGGGTCAGAACATAAATTTCTATCACAGGGTAAAATCACGGGTTTCCTTGTCTGGTGTGCAAGTAAATGTTGTCCGGGCTATAGCAACTTTATTTTTTTTATCAGAATACTCAAAATACTAGTAGGTAATGAGGGTGGCCATAAAATCTTGGACAAGTTTGAATTCGGGGCAGATCGGATTGTTCATGTGCAAGTTACTTGCCCTTTTGTTCTAAGACTAAATATTGAGAAAATGTTGTCCGGACGAAACACACTTTACTTTTGATCAGATCTTCAACGAACTTGTAGGTAATGAAAACAGCCATAAAACATTGGCTCGATCGAATTTGGGCATATCGGATTGTTTGTGTTAGAGATACTTACCCTTCCATCCCCATAGACTTATAATAGGTGAAAAGAAGTCGGGGCAATAGCTACCTTATTTTTTGTATGATCCCCATTGAACTTGTATGCAATGACGGCAGTCATACAATTTTGGTTGTGTTCGACAGGGCAGTTTGGGATATTCACATCAGTAACTTGCCCTTTCGTCTCACATAGACATAATAATAATAATTAATTTATAATGAAGAAAATGTGGTCCGGGCGGTAGCGACTTTAATTTTGATCTCATGTTCATTAAACTTGTAAATAAAACGGACAGCCATAAAAACTTGTACAAATTCGAATTTAGGAGATATCGGCCTATTCACACGTGAGTTACTTACCATTGTGTCTGCCATAGACATTCAATGGGAAAATGTTGTGCAGACGATAGCGACCTTACGTTTGATCGGATCCTCATTAAACTTGTAGGTAATGAGGCCAGCCATAAAATCTTGGACGAGTTCAAATTTGGGGCAGATCTTACTATTCACGCAAGAGTATATTGCGCTTTTGTCGATCATATACATATAATGGAGAAACAAATTCCGTGCGAAAGCGACTTTGTTTTTAATCCGAACCTCATTAAACTTGTAGGTAATGAGGCCAGCCATAAAATCTTGGACGAGATCGAATTAGGGAAAGGTCGTATTATTCACGCAAGAGTCTGTTGCGCTTTTGTCCTTCATAGACATATAATGGGGAAAACATTTCGGGCGATAACGACTTTATTTTTAATCTGAACCTCATTAAACTTGTAGATAATTCGAACAGCCATAATATCTTGGATTAGTTCGAATTTTTGGCAGTTTGGATTATTCACATGCGAGTAACTTGTCCTTTCGTCTCCCACATACATATAATGGGGGAAAATGTTGTCGGGCGAAAGCGACTTTAATTTTGATCTGATCCTCATTTAATTTGTGGGTCTTGGGGGAAGCTATAAAATCTTGGATGACTTTGTTTCTAGGGCAGGTGGACTTGTCACACGAGACTGAAATGCCCTTTTGTCTCACATTGACATAAAATGTGACCATCCATATGTTAGAGCAGAAATAAGAAAACTAAGGTTTTCCCCCGCAAACCCCAGTTTTACCATATAAAAGTGGGGTTCAGGGGGGTCAAAACTATAGTGGTGTGTTTTCGTGATGAAGTATTTGTATAGATTCCTGGTCATTGAATCCCCTACTTATGTTTCTGAGAAATAGAAAGAAGACTTTGTAGACTCCATATTATTCAAATGGATATACAAGGTCACTCATTGCACGGAATTTAATGTGATGGTGAACACTCTTTTTATCATAATATAAGTAGAGGCAATGGTCAGGAATCGATACATTTAACCCACAGCTCCCATTGCGCTTTTGTCCTTCACAGACATATAATGGGGAAACATTTCCGGACGATAACGACTTAATTTTTAATCTGAACCTCATGAAAATTGTAGACAATGCGAACAGCCATAATATCTTTGATGGGTTCGAATATTTGACAGATCGGATTATTCACATGCGGGTTACTTGTCCTTTCGTCTCCCACATAAACATAATTGGAAAAATGTTGTCGGGCGAAAGTGACTTTAATTTTGATCTGATCCTCATTTAATTTGTGGGTCTTGGGGGAAGCTATAAAATCTTAAATTAGATTTTAGGGCAGGTGGACTAGTCATACGAGAGTTAAATACCCCTTTTGCCTCCCATTGACATAAAATGGGACAATAGTGACTTTATTAGTTCACGTAGATCAGGTCATCTCATGCCGTGGCCCGTTATCCCTCGACCATCCCTTCGTCGTCCGTCGTTAACCTTTCTTGTCCGGGCGATAGCGACTTTATTTTTGGCCTGATCCTCAATAAACTAACAGGAGATAAGTACAGCGATAAAATCGTGGACGAGTTCGAATTTGAGGCAGATCAGTTTGTTCACATGATAGTTTCTTGCTCTTTCGTATCCAATTATACCGGTCTTTAATAAGATCTAAATTAGATTATGGGTCTGTTGTTTATGGTTCTGCCAGAAAGTCCTATTTAAAATCCTTGGATACTATCCATCACCAAGGCCTTCGTCTGGCTATGGATGCCTTCCGTACTTTTCCCGTATTAAGCCTTTATGTAGAAGCAGGTGAACCATCTTTAACTTCGCGCAGAGAGAAACTTTCTCTTCAGTATGCTTTTAGACTTGCTGCTAATCCATCTAACCCGGCATTCAAAATTTCATTTCCACCTGAATTTGTAGATAAGTATGAAACTAAACCCACAGCAATCAAGCCTTTTGGATTACGTCTATAACCACTGCTAGAAAGTTCAGGTATTGACCTTAAAAATATTCAAAAACATGAAACGGCCTAAGTTCCATCTTGCAGTATTTAAAACCCCACTTTTCTGTTTGACTTAAATGATGGCAAAATATCCAAATCAAATTCAATGCTACTCAAACAAAACTTTCAGGTACTGCAGTCACGTTATGATGATTACCAGCAAGTCTATACTGATGGTTCCAAAGAAGGAGAAAAAGTTGGTTGTGCGTATGTTTCTCAAGATACGCACCGAACCTTGCGCCTTCCACATGGTTCATCTACTTTTACAACTGAAGCCAAAGCAATAGACCTAGCTTTAGATTTTATCAGTTCTTCATCATTTCAAAAAGCAATTATATTTTCTGATTCCCTTTCTGTGCTTAAGGCTTTAGACAATTCATCATCTAAAAATCCTCAAATACAAAAACTGATCGAAAAACATTATGAAATTTCTAAAACGCACCAAATTTTGTTTTGCTTGCTTCCGAGCCATATTTACATTGTCGGCAATGAATATGCTGACAAGAAAGCAAAGGAATCGCTCAATGTTGATCCGTCTGTTTATTAAATTCCTTTTAAAAATTTTAAACCATTTATCAACAGATACATCTTGTCGGAATGGCAAGGCGAGTGGGACCGTACAATCAATAAAAATCTCCATGCCATTAAACATGTCGTTGGAACAAAATGCTCTCCTCCACAGTTTTCCAGGAAAGAGGATGTAGTTTTAACGCGACTGCGCATTGGCCATACTAGAATTACTCATTCTTATATTTTTAATGGTGATGATCAGCCTTCTTGTGTAGGATGTGATCAGCCATTTACTGTTAAACATATCTGAATTGGATGTGTAGACTTTTCACAGTCTCGTAATTTAAACTTCAAAGCTGACACATTGCAACAATTGTTTCAATATGTACCTGTTGATAATATTAATTTATTCTTAAAAGAAATCAGACTTTTTCATAAGATTTTTATACATATCATACTAGCTTTTTTACTTTTAATAGCCTTATAATTTATCATGCCGTTAAACCATTAACCGCTTGACGCTTATGACCCACAAAGAGGGTTGACGCGTCGTTAAACACGAAAGCATCATCATCATCAGCAGCAGCATCGTATCCCATTATCATATGATTGGAGGAAAATGCTGTACTGGGGAAAGACACTTTATTTGTTTTTATTTGATTCTCAAGAGACTTGTAGGTAATTAGGAAAGACATAAAATCTTGGACGAGTTTAAATTTGGGGAGAATTGGATTGTTCGAGAGTAATCGCCCTTTCGCTCCATAGTCGTTATATGGAGGAAAAAATGTTTGGACGATAGACGCTTTAGTTTTTATTTCTATTGGTCATTAGGGTCTGTTGTTTCATGTTTGTGTTTCTTTCCCTTTGGTGTCTCTGATGGGAGCTGTGGGTTAATTGTATCTATTCCTGATCATTGCCTCCACCTCTGTTTTGCATGTCATATCGTCTTGCTTTATCACCTTTGTATATTGCACGCATAAATTGTATTTCTCTTATATTTGTCGACGAATACTTGCTTAATTTTAAAACAAACGACATTGTAAGACGATGAAATTTCTTTTCAGATCCATGTTCTGAATCGCCATGTCTTAATGGTGGTACCTGCAGCACAATATATAGCAACGGAGAGATGGACTACAAATGTGAATGCACTTCAGCCTACTACGGCAACAATTGTGAAACAGAAAGTACGTTACTATAGGACACTCATATGAGGAAATGTTAATTATGATGTTTCAGGACGAGATAACCATTTATGCCTACCATTCGTGACTGTTTGAAAGGGATATTGTTATGTTTACTTTCTGCTCGTGTTGGTTCATCTAAGATATCAAGTTTTATGTATTGTCGTTGGTCTTTAGACGGAATGCTTCATATTACGAAAACACGCCTATACGATTACATTGTAAATTTTACTGCCAAAGATCGAAAATTTTAAGATGAAAAATTGTGATATTTTTCTTATTTCTGCTACAAATATAGATTGTGGGTACTCGTTAGAACCGCCCCGGTGAGGCGGTTCCAACGAGTACCACAATCTATATTTTAGAGCAGAAAAAAGAAAATTAACGTTTTCCTCCGCAAACTCCAGTTTGACTTTATTGGTATGTTTTCGTGATGAGGTAATTGTATAGATTCCTGTTCATTGAATCCCCTACCTATGTTTCTGAGAAATAGAAAAAAGACGGATGACCATTGTAGACTCCATATTATTCAAATGGATATACAAGGGTACCCATTGCACGGAATTTAATCTGATGGTGAACACTTTTTATCAAAATAGAAGTAGGGGCAATGGTCAGAAATCGATACAATTAACCCACAGCTCCCACCAGAGAAACCAAAGGGAAAGAAACACAAACATGAAGCAACAGACACCAACAGAAACACCAACAGCGGAAAGCCAAAAAGACAGTTACTTTCCACAAAATTGCCAAAAGACCATCCAAAATAAAATAATATAAGCGACACAAACACCCTAAGACAAACCATAACAAAAATAAACCGCGACAGATGAACCGCCTTGGAGCGGTCAGCGGAAACGAATTCCACTGGGGGCTTAAATCAATTTTACGTGGCCACAATACTCGCCATCACTTCCGTCGCGATTTAAGACAAATAATTTGTTCAGTCCGCATGGAGGCCTCCTAACTCATCAGTGCAACATCTCCGTGAACACAAGAATCAAACAACCACAGAAATGAAACAACGGTGAGGACTCGACAGCAAGAAACAACAAAAATGCTAAAGCAAAAGAAAACCAACAGTTAGACTCCATTGGGCCCGACCAGAGACAGAGCATGTCTTCAAAATGACAGGTTTGCATGTCATAACGTCTTGCTTTATTACCTTTGTATATTGCACGAATAAATTGTATTTCTCTTTTGTTTGTCGACTAATACTTGCTTAATTTTAAAACAAACAACATTATAAGACGATGAAATTTATTTTCAGATTCATGTTCTGAATCGCCATGTCTTAATGGTGGTACCTGCAGCCCCATAAATAGCAACGGAGCGATGGACTACAAATGTCATTGCACGGTAGACTACTACGGCAACAATTGCGAAACAGAAAGTACGTTATTATAGGACACTCATATGAGTAAATTTTAATTAAAATGTCGTTTTCATGAATGAAGTTTCGGAAAGGTGAGTTATTAATAGCTCCAGATCAGCTTATGCCGTGGCAGGTTGTCCGTCATCCGTCCGCCCGTCGTTAACTTTTCTCGTACGGGCATGATCGGATGCTCATTAAATCGGTAGGTTAAGAGGACAATAATACAATTTATAAGATTTTGAATTTGTTGTCGATCGGCGTATTCACATCAGGAAAACACGCCTATATAATTTTGACCCCCTTGAACCTCATTTTTATGAAGTAAAACTAGGGTTTACAGTTTAAAACATTATTTTTCTTATTTCTGTTCTAAAATACAGACTGTGGGTACCCGTTAGAACCGCCTCGACGAGGCGGTTCTGACGAGTACCCACAATCTATACTTTGAGCAATAAAATAAGAAAAATATCACAATATTTCATAAAAAAATTTCCTTTTTTTTTCTTGGCGATAAGAGTTACAATGTATTTGTGTAGGCATGTTTTCGTAATGTGTCTGAGTTGTTTGCCTTCTCGCCCACCTTAGGAGTATAATGGGCAAATGCTGTCTGGGCGATTGAATTTTTGATTTCACCTCAATAAAATTGTAGGTGATAAGGACAGCCATAAAATCTTGGTCCAGTCCAACTTTTAAGCAGATAGGAATGTTCGTGTCAGAGTTACTTGCCCTTTCGTTCTCAATAGTCTTATATTGGTGAAAATGTTTTCCGGGCGATAGATGCTTTATTTTTTATTTGATCCTCAACAAACTAGTAGGCTATAAGGACAGCCATAAAAACTTCGACGAACTCGAATATAGGACAGATTCTTCGTTTGGGAGTTACTTTCCCTTGCGTCCCAATAGATTTATAATGGGGAAAATGTTGTTCGAGCGAAAGACGCTTTATTTTTTATTTGATTCTCAACAGACTTGTAGGTAATTATGACAGCCATACAACCTTGGATGAGTGCAAACAACGGGCAGACTGGATTGTTCGTGTAAGAGTTATTTGGCCTTTCAGCCCCACAGACTTGCCTTCAGTTCTATTTTACGATGGGGAATATAAGAATCTTATATGGGTATGAGGGGTGGATGGAAAATCCGTCCCGAGGATCACTGTCCGGCATCACGAGACTTGCCGAGTATGCCGGACAGTGATCCCGAGGGACGGATTTTTTCTATCCACCCTTCACACCCATTTAGGATTCTTTTTCTTGCATACCTACCATTTCTATTGCGATTTTTTAATGATGCTGTCACTTCGGTTAACGACGTCCGCCATTTTGTGATGACACAACAGGAATGTTTAGTGACGTCACGCATGACGACGCCGCGCATGAGGTTGTAATCAACTGGTGCATTTATCAAACACGCGATTATATTCGATTTTGGGTCGGAACACCAGGGTTACGCCGAAGTTCCGCTCAGCACGGCCATTCCGAGGGTTGGAAACGCCCATCTACAACAGAACCCCATAATGGATTATTTTTCTTGCACAACACCTCCCAAACATTCCCTTCTTATTTTGTAGCAAATAGCATATTTCTTTTCTTCTTTTTAAGATTTCATACAAAAGTCCTGTATTCAGTGTCCATTAACAATAAATGAGTCAAATAATTATCATTCTTATTGATTTTTTTATTTCGTTTTTTTTTTTTTTTTTTTATTTGCCGAAAAGTTTTGACAGCTCGCATATGTATATTCTTGGGCAAAATAAAAGAAGAAAGGAAGTAATTCCGGTTAAATAGAATTGAAGCGCACTTATGTTAGTCCCTGGGTCGGATAGCAACGGAGCGATGGACTACAAATGTGAATGCACTTCAGACTACTACGGCAACAATTGTGAAAAGAAAGTACGTTATTATAGGACACTCATATGAGTAAATGTTAAATAATGTCCTTTTCGTGAATGTAGCTCCAGAAAGGTGAGTTATTATTAGCTCCTAGGCCTGTTGTCTGTCTGTCGTCCGTCCTCCCGTCGTCCGTCGTTAACTTTTCTTGTACGGGCAATAGCGACTTTATTTTTGATTGGAGGCTCATTAAACCAGTAGGTTATGAGGACAATAATAAAATTTATAAAGATTTTGAATTTGGTGCCGATCGCCATATTCGTGTCTGAGTCGTTTGCCTTCTCGCCCACCTTAGACATATAATGGACAAATGTTGTCCGGGCGATTGAATCTTTATTTTTGATTTGACCTTAATAAAATTGTAGGTGATAAGGACAGCCATAAAATCTTGGCCAGTCCAAATTTGGGGCAGATAGGAATGTTCGTGTCAGAGTTACTTTCCCTTTCGTCCTCAATAGTCTTATATTGGGGAAAATGTTTTCCGGGCGATAGATGCTTTATTTTTGAGTTGATCCTCAACAAACTAGTAGGCTATAAGGACAGCCATAAACTCTTCGACGAGCTCGATGGCTGGTCTTACCTATATACACTGTCTGTTGCAGGTGAAGCAAGATAGGACAGAGATGAAAAGACCTGACATATATCTGGCTTTGCGTTATCACATTTCTACTTTATTTAGCGATAACTTTTATGTTTTATCATATGACGTCGCGTTTGAGTGTGTAATAACGCCATGTATTATTTTCGATAATCCACTAGTAGATTAAATATGCAAATCAGCTAGATACGTTCCATAACGTAACATGTACGACGTCCTTAACGACTCGCGTTTACTGATGGCGGAATACTGATATTTTTGTAAACAATCGTGAATGAAATGCGTTTTAAATGTCATATGATAAACAGAATCTTGCATTCGTGCTCAAGTATTATTGAATTTATTAAACTCGTTGAGGAAAAGGGATAAAATGCTCGGCAAAGCCTCGCATTTTATCCCTTTACCTCAACTCGTTTAATTAATTCAATAATACATGAGCAATCATGTAAGATCCTCTATGTTGAAAAGCACCCCTTCTGATGCGGCCTCACCACCTTGCTTGGTCATGTGCAGTTTGCTCCTCCAACCCGGTTACTATTATAAGAATCTTATATGGGTTTGAGGGGTGGATGGAAAAATCCGTCCCGAGGGACACTGTCCGGCATCACGAGGCTTGTCGAGTGATGCCGGACAGTGATCCCGAGGGACGGATTTTTCTATCCACGCCTCACACCCATATTGGATTCTTTTTCTTGCATACCTTCCATTTCTTAAAGCGGATTTTTAATGCTGCAGTCACTTCGGTGACCAACGTCCGCCATATTGTGTTGACATTGCAGGAATGTTTAGTGACGTTCCTGTGACGTCAACCTTAACGACAGAGCATTCGAGGTCGTAATCAACCAGTGCATTAATCAAACACGCGATAATATTCAATTTTGGGTCGGAACACCAGGGTCAGAACATTAATTTCTATCCCAGGGTAAAATCACGGATTTCCTTGTCTGGTGTGCAAGAAGTTAAAGTCCATAAGTCTTTTCTGGTTACCATGGGGGCGCTTGGCCACTTGTTGTTTTCTACAGAGAGGATCTTGTATTATTGAATATATTGAACGAGTATTTGAAAAGGGATAAAATGCGAAGCTTTGCCAAGCACATTATGCCTTTTCATCAACGAGTTTAATAATTTTAATATTACGTGCGCACTAATGCAAGAGTCTTTAATCATATGACATTTTATTCATAATCCTAACCACAGCTTTCAATATTCCGCCATTAATAAACATGGCGTCGCTACGTGTAATATTACGGGACACATATAATTTATCTGCATATTTAATTCAAATTTACTGAAATTAATACTTAAAGGTTATTGTAGGGTCAAGGTGTGCCTCTAAATAGAAGTGAACGCAATGATCAGGATTCGATTCAATTAACCCACAACTCCCACCAGAGACACCAAATGGAAGAGACACAAATATGAAATAACAAGACCCTAACTCATCCCGCTGCATACATTCATTTCGCCAAACCCTTTTACATTACAACCAATAAAATCGCTTGATATATTTTTAAATTAAAATTCATTCAAATTCGCAAACTGAAAATCAAACATTGTAGAACCTGACCTTTCTACAAGCCATCAGATCTGGATCTACAATGTTTGCAAAGATATGGGTTGTTGTGTTTAGCGTGATAATTAACTTGAAAATACATGATATATTGGCATGTACCGAATCATCATGAAGAAACCATACCGGACGCAGAGAATAATTCAAAGTCGAATGAGAAAAACAAGATCTGTTTATACTGGAAGATTATTGTTTATTTGTTGTCCCCCGCCTTTTCGAAGAAAAGCGAAGTGATATAGTATTCGGCTTTCCGTGGTGCATGGTGCGTGATGCGTGGCGCGTGGTTTGTGGTTTCGAGCTTGTAGAAGGTACCTTGTGAGCGCAACTCCTCCTACAGTTTTAAACTGATCCTTTTGAAATTTCACAGGTGTCTTTATCATGGTTTGAAGTTGTGCATGTTCACTTTTCAGATCCTTGAATTAATTTGTTTCACTCTTTTCAAATTTTTAACTATGACATTTTTGCATGGTTCCGAATTCATAGTAGGTACCTTGAGAGCGCAACCCCTCCTACAGTTTTATACCAATCCTCCTGAAATTTTACAGGTGTCTTTACCATGGCTTGAAGTTGTGCATATGCTTTATCAGAATTCTGTAATTAATTTTTTTTTTTTCGATTTTTTTTTTTCACATTTTTAACTTAGACTTTTTCATGCATCAATTCTATGAAAGAATATAAAGTAGTAGGTACCTTGTGAGCGCAATTCCTCCTCCTACAGATTTAAACCAATCCTTCTGAAATTTTATAGGTGTCTTTATAATGGTTTGAAATTGTGCATACTTTTTTCAGAATCCTTGAATTAATGTTTTTTCACTTCTTTCACATTTTAACTTAGACTTTTTTTGTGCATGGTTCCGAATTCATAGTAGGTACCTTGTGAGCGCAACTCCTCCTACAGCTTTGTACCGATTCTTCTGAAATTTTACATGTGTCTTTATCATTTCTTGAAATTGTGCATATGCTTTCTTCAGAATTCTTTAATTATTTGTTTCACTCTTTTTTCTGATTTTAACTTAGACTTTTTTCATGCATCAATTCTATGAAAGAGTATAATGTAGTATTTACCCGGTGAGCGGTACTCCTCCAACAGTTTAATACCAAGACTTCCAAAACTTAGAAGTTGCTTGAAGTATGATCTTAAAATATGCGTGTGCTTTTTACAGAATCTTCAAATAATACTTTACACCTTTTCACATTTTTAACTTAGAGTTTTTTATACGCATCTATAATATAAAACGTTATATGTAATAGGTACATTGTGTGCGCAACTCCTCCTACAGTTTAAAACCGCTCCTTCAGAATCTTTACAGGTTTTTAGATTAACAGGTGTTTTGATCATGGTCTGAAATGTGCATGTGCCTTTTACATAATCCTTTGAATATTTTTTTTTTCACTTTTTTCATTACTTACACTTTTTGCATGGTTCCAAATTCATAATAGATACCTTTAGAGTGCAACTCCTACTACAGTTTCATTCCAATACTTCAAAAACTACACAGATGTTTCATTCATGGTCTGAAGATATGCATGTGCTTTCTATAGCATCTTGACTTTTTTCTTTACTTTTTCACATTTTTAAATTACACTTTTGTTTCTTTGTTTGTTTTAGGGTTTAATGGCCCAGTCAACACTATTTAGGTCATTTTCAAGAAGGACAGTTTACCTGTCCACACTTTTCCTGGGCAGGCTTATATGAAATTGTATTAACCAGTACTGAGCACATTCTTTTGCCAGAAACTGACATCTGTCCCTCTTGAATCAGTTGAAGGGAGAGAATGACCGTAGAAAAAAGTTCATGAACATTCAATCTTTATGAAGGTATGTTGGTTAACCCGGTAGGTATCGAATCCGCGTTTAGTGATAATAATGGTTTCCTTGGTTATTACTTACTTATTTTTAACAGCACAAATGAAAATAAGGCGGGGGACATAAATTCTCTGTGGAATTTGCTTGTTTTTATTAGTTTCTAGTTTAGTCTAAAAATCAGTGAATATATTATTTTTATGGGCACAAAACACTATCTTATCCTTTCAATTACTTCTTCCTTATGATAAGATCTAGTTTACAGAAAATGAACTGTAGTTAAACCGTGTCGAGACGTCATCGTGGACTAGTAAGTTCATTACGCCCATGTCACATAGTCCATTCATTCGCAAATGCATAAGAATTCTTATCGTTACGCAAACATGCCTATACAAATACATTGCCACCTTTATCGCCGAAAAAAATGAAAATTTTATGATGAAAAATTGCAATATTTTTCTTATTTCTGCTCAGAATATAGATTGTGGGCACTCGTTAGAACCGCCAGATCGAGGCGGTTCTAACGAGTACTCACAATCTATATTTTAGAGCAGAAATAAGAAAAATAAGGTATACCCCCGGAAACCCCAGTTTTACTATATAAAAGTGGGGTTCAAGGGGTCAAAATTATATAGGCGTGTTTTCGTGATGTGTACTCCAAACATATGACTCGTGTGCTCGTTGAAACCACCTCATTGAGGCGGTTCTAACGAGTACCCGCAACATATTTCTCTGATTGATTGATTGATTGATTGATTGATTGATTGATTGATTGAGTGAGTGATTGAATTGAGGTCCATCGTACCCGTCAATAGTATTTAAGTCGTTTTGGAGATATTGCTTCCAATTTTGTGGGACCTTCATCCGACACTGAGATATAATGGCATCTCAAGCCCTGTCGCCCAATGAAATTAAAAGTCTCCTCAAGCGTGGTATCGATTCCCAATCACTGAATTCACTTCTATTTTACATGCATTGGACGTTCTGACTCACACAACTTTGCCTGGGCAAACCTAGCCATTCTAAGCGGTTTACCACTACTCATATGTGGCCAGTTTCAGTTCTGCGTTGAAGCACCATGCAGCCCAAACTATTTCTACAAGCCCCGAACCCCAGTTTTATCTATATGAAGTAGAGTTTATTTAAATATTTTACTTTGGTCCTTTGAGATCAGCGTAAATATTCTGAGAAATCAGAAATAAATTATTGGTTTGGACTCATATTCTAGACAGGTTTTTAATTATTCGGACCCCGTTTTGATTTATATCAGTCTTTGAATCGACTGCCTATTCGAAATTCGCAAAATTGCAGTATGTTTCCTCTGGCTTTCGTTGCCGGATCATTACATGGTCACTGATGAGGCTTTATTAGCCGAAACTACGTAGTATGACCCATCTTCTTTCTTATGATTGTTTTCATTGCTCTTAAAGGAACTCATTTTTTATTTTTATTTGCCTTCACTGCAGCTGGTGTTGTGCCGTGTGGCGGCCGTAAAACGTCTCCCCGTACATCGACCATAGTGCAGTTTATATTTTACTTTTGTCCTTTGAGATCAGCGTAAATATTCTGAGAAATCAGAAATAAATTATTGGTTTAGACTCATATTCTAGACAGGTTTTTAATTATTCGGACCCCGTTTTGATTTATATCAGTCTTTGAATCGACTGCCTATTCGAAATTCGCAAAATTGCAGTATGTTTCCTGTGGCTTTCGTTGCCGGATCTTTACAGGGTTTACTGATGAGGCTTTATAACTACGTAGTATGACCCATCTTCTTTCTTATAATTGTTTTCATTGCTCTTAAAGGAACTCATTTTTTATTTTTATTTAGAGTGATGTTAAACACACGGACTTGTTCGCATGATAATAACTCAGTGAGCAATTGGAAAAACATTTCCATGTCAAATAATGATGTCCAACATGGTGTTAGAAATGACAAAATTTTAGGTAGAAATTGGTACGTTTTTATTTCTCCTTTCAACGTAGAGTGTGGGTGCTCGCTGGCTGATACATACTTTTAACAGTAAGAAGAGATGCTGATACAAAGCATCAACCATCCTGGCTCTTAACCTTTGTTATTTCAGATGTGTGTCCGTTAATCATCATCATGCCTGGTTATTGTCCAAGAAAGTGTTCTTCTGACGCTGATTGCCAAAATGGTCTCCTCAAGTGTTGTTTCTTTGGTTGTCAGAGTATTTGCCAGCAGCCAGCATGTATAGTATTTTACCAGTTACTGCCTATATATATTGAATTGAAACACATTGACCTGATAAAGATATTCTATCTCAGAACAAGAGCTTGAAACACATTGACCTGCTAATTTAAGAGTGTACAAGGGGAAAAACTGATAAATAGAATACCAGATTCGTGTCATTTAATATCAAGTTTATCAGGCTCGGCTTCGAGAACGCATGTAGAATCGCTCGGCAAGCCTCGCGATTCTACAAGCGTTCTCGAAGCCTTGCCTGATATACTTGATATCAAAGACTCTGACGTGGTATTCGCCATAAAACAGCTCCTGTCAATTGATTTAATGTAGATGAGAGTCCTATTTTGTAAAAGACACAAAGGACTTGGCTATCGGTGAAATAAACAAAGTAGAAGGGTTTTGTTATGTACTGAACCATTTAAAATACTTGTTTGTTTAAATGTGTATTATTCTAAGTAAAGTTACTCTCAAAGTAAGGGCAATTGTAGAACACAGTCATCTCGAGCCAAAGAAAACTGACGCAAAAAACACAGAATAGTGCGCATTCCAACACAGTAAAGCCAATTTACTCTTACGAAACTGCAGCAGATTGACAGCATTTCAACGGTCAGCAGAAACATTGCACAGCGAATATAACACAGTAACAGTTACAAAGTGATTTGCTTGCAGGCTTCCATGATGACTTGTTAGCAAAGAATGAACAAAGAGTAAATCATAAATGAACTTAGGCACTTATGAATCAGAGTTGACGACAAAATGTCGATCGGACTTAAAAAAGGACCAGGATCCAGTTTATCAAATCATCGTTAGCTTAACGAGCTCGTTAGTGGTCAAATTGTTAACTGTTCCTGCAAGTACAATATCTACAACATTACGAAAATATGCCTATACAAATACATTGACACATTTTCGCCGAAAAATGAAAATGTTCAGATGAAAAATTGTGATATTTGTCTTATTTCTGCTCAAAATATAGATTGTGGGTACTCGTTAGAACCGCCTCTCTAGCGAGTACCCACAATCTATATCTCAGAGCAGAAATAAGAAAAATAAGGTTTACCCCTGCAAACCCCAGTTTTGCTATATAAAAGTGGGGTTCAAGGGGGTCAAAATTATATAGGCGTGTTTTCGTGATGTTTGATATTTTTGGTTTTAACAATGCGAGTAGCTTAGCTACTCACATTTTTCAGCTTAACTACTCACATTTTTAGCACAAATATTAGTATATTTGCCAAATTAAGTGATAAAAGCTTTAACTATTTATTAACTATCGACGTCACTAATTTTAAACAACTGGCCGTGATAAAAACACTGGTTATACATTTATAATTAAGACAATGAACATTTTTTTTTTTTTTTTTTTTTTTTTTGGTTTGGGTTTTACGGCCCTTTCAAGATTATTTCACTCATATCGAGCCGATCGTTAATCAGAGGTGGGCGAAAACCGGAGTACCCGGAGAAAAACCACCTGACCTTCCGTTGCAGAACTTGGCGTCTCACACGTGGCCCGAGCGAGGCTCGAACCTACGGCGGTGAGAGACCTAATGACTAAGAGACAGCGCTCTTATCCACTAGGCCACGGAGGCCCGTAAGACAATGAACATGAATTTGCTAAAGTGTTAGGGAAAACCCAAAAGGTAGCCAAAAACACAAGACAAAGCACACCTTGGCACAATGAAGACGATAAAAAAACGATTACAACAACAAGCGCTTTAAGACCGGAAAAATCAGCACTCTCCTCCACAAACGGGCTGGCTATAATGCTAGAGAGACATTAACATTCTTGCACACCAGAAACGGAAATCCATAGTTTTAGATTGGGATAGAAATTCTGTTCTATCGCTGGTGTTCAGACCCAAAATCGAATTTAATCGCGTGTTTGATAAATGCACTGGTTGATTACGACCTGGTGTGCGCAGTCGTTAAGGTTGACGTCACAGCAACGTCACTAAACATTCTTGCAGTGTCAACACAATATGGCGGACGTTGGTAACCGGAGTGACTGCAGCATTAAAAATCCGCTTCAAGAAATGGAAGGTATGCAAGAAAAAGAATCCAATATGGGTGTGGGGGTGGATAGAAAAAATCCGTCCCTCGGCAAGCCTCGTGATGCCGGACAGTGTCCCTCGGGACGGATTTTTCCATCCACCCCTCACACCCATATAAGATTCTTATAATCCGTCCCAAGGGCAAATGTCCGGGATCATGAGGCCTTACACCCATATAAGAGTCTTATAGTAATGCACAACACAGTACAAAACACAGAATTGTTTTGCTGAAATACAACAAAGCACCCCCACCCACCCCGAAAAAAGACAACAGCTCAAGTCTTTGTGAAGGCCTTAGAGCCTTATACTGCTGGCAAATCTGCGTGTAATTTCCACCATTAAACACAAAATAGCCGGTTCGTGTAATGATTTTCTGACTCAATCAGTGCAACAGACACATACCAACCATATTCAGTCTCTGAGGTAGAGCTATGACGAAGGCTTCTTGCCAATACCCCTAACGCTGTATATAAGAAATAATCTCTGGTCTAAAACACTTTTTATCAGTTACCCCTTATATAAATTGCTTTGTAGCACATTGACCTGATAAATTGCTCATTTAAGAGTGTACAAGGGGATAAACTGATAAATAGAATACCAGATTCGTGTCGTTTGATATCAAGTTTATCAGGCTCGGCTTCGAGAACGCATGTAGAAACGCCCGGCAAGCCTCGCGATTTTACAAGCGTTCTCGAAGCCTTTGCCTGATAAACATGATATAAACAGACACCCACCTGGTATTCTCTATTTAAAAAATCCACTAGATAAACTTCAGCTGGTCCGATATAAGACATAGTCTCTGGTCTAAAACACTTAATATAGTGGATCTAACTTGAGTGCTCATGTATCATTGAATTTATTAAACGAGTTGAGGAAAAAGGATAAAATGCGCGGCTTTGCCGAGCATTTTATCCCTTTTCCTCAACGAGGTTAATAAATAATATGTGAGCACGAATGCAATTCTATTTATCGTATGACCTTTAAAATGCATTTTATTCACGATTGTTTACAAATATATCAATATTCCGTAATTAATAAACGCGACGTCGTTAAGGACGCCGTACATGTAACGTTACGGGGCGTAACTAGCTAATTTGCATATTTAATCCACTAGTGGATTATCGAAAATATTACATGGCTCAGATCTAAAAAATGCAAGACACAGTTGCATTGCTACAGATATCCCTTATTTCAACAAAAGTGTATTATATTGCTTTAGAAAGTAATAGTTGTTTTGTAAACATTAACGAGAAACCTAGAAACCTATAACAGGGTATTTTCTGCACTTTTAGCATGGATTCGTCAAATTTAGAGACTTTAAGCTGCTTTCAATTCATTTTTAATCAATACGCTATTAAGTTTTTTCAATAACATACTATCAATATTGATAACATCACACTGATTTTTAGCAATCTCAGGTGTTAGGCATATTCGAATCAATAGCAAGGTCTGACCATGTTTATTGAAAGTCAAATGAAAAATCAAACAAGTTTTTGGGTCACTAAATTTGGTATAGTTACGCATTAATTATAATAAATGATGGGTGTGTCAGTTTATTGAAAGTAACACGGTCTCAATATACTCGGACTAGCCACTACACTGTATGTGATACTATTTATTGGAAAATGTTGCCGTAGCTTAGCATGGCGCAGACTTAAATGTTTTCTAAGACACAGTTTCATTTACGAGAAACCTACACACCTCTAATAGGTAATTTCTGCACTTTGAGCATAAATTCGTCAAATTTAGAGGCTTAAATCTGCTTTCAATTCCGTTTTAATCAACACGCTATTTAATTGTTTCAACAACATAGTGTCAATATGACAACTAACATTTAACTACTGATAAAATGAATTTTCATTAATTTTCAATGACTATGATTAGTTAAAATGATTGCACGATCAAAACATGACAATATATTTTGGCAATTCAGTCAGTAGTCCGTGCATATACGGCCCAAGAAAATAAGCAGGAATGTAATAATTTACTGAGTTATCCCGGAAATGTACGTTTTATATTTCTTTAATTAAACGAGTTAGTCGATGAAACATTTCATGGACTTGTTGAGACGACGAGTATTTTTGTTTTCAGATTCTTGTTCTGGAGCCCCTTGTTACAATGGCGGTACATGTAAACCTCTAAGTATGAATAGCTACCAATGTGAATGTCCACAAGGCTACATAGGCAAAGATTGTGAAACTGTGAAAGGTACACTGTCATAAAAATACAATTGTAAAGAAATACTGCGGCCAATCATACCTCTGGACTGACATCGCCAAAATCTTTGACTACATATAGTGAAACTTCAACGTCCCAAACACGGATGGTTCGTTTATACTGGCTGAATCTAACTCGCTCACGACTACCTGGTATTTTCTACAGACCGCCAATTACAAAAACACGTCTATACAAATACATTGTAAATTTACCACCGAAAAAAGAGAAAATTTGAATATGATAAACTGTGACATTTTTTCTTATTTCTGCTAAAAATATACATTGTGGTTTAGGTTCTTACGGATACCCACAATCTATATACTAGAACACAAATAACAAAATAAGGCGCTTCCCCTTAAATACCAGTTTTGCTATGTAAAAGTGGGTTTGAAGCTCGACGAACAATCCGAGCATCAACGCGAAAAACTTTGAGGGAATATGTTTCAAACTTGAACAAGAAAACACCCATTAAAACCGCACCCCCTCCCCCCCCCCCAGTGGAATTCGTTTCCGCTGACCGTTCCAAGGCAGTTCTTCTGTCGCGTTTTATTTTTGCCATGGTTGTCTTTAAGTGATTGTGTCGCTTATATTATTTTAGTTTGGATAGCCGATTGGCCATTTTGTGGTAAAGTAGCTGTCCTTTTGGTTTTCCGCTATTGATGATTCCATTAGGTATGTTGTTTCATGTTTGTGTTTCTTTCCCTTTGGTGTCTCTGATGGGAGCTGTGGGTTGATTGTATCGATTCCTGATCATTGCCTCCACTTCTATTTTGTGTCCTGATCTTTTGAATTCGAGAATCAGGAATTACTTTTGAATTCCGAGTAAGCAATATTGAAGTAATATGGTCTGCGGTTTGATAGCAGCACACTGAGTCTTGACAATCTCAGGTGTTAGGCATAGCCGAATAAATAGCAAGGTCTGACCAGGTCTATGAAAGTCAAATGAAAATCGGGTAAAGATGCCATTTGCACAATAACGTATCGTTTTTATTTGAGCCAGCGCACGACAAAACCTAACAGAAGGCTAGAGCGACCAGCGAAGACTCAGATCAGCCTGCGCATTTGTGCAGGCTGATCAGAGTCTTCGCCGATCGCACGTACCTACTATGGGCTTATACCTGAGCAGGGATACATAAGCAAAAGGTCTTGTAGTAGAAGATGGGTTCGCAGCGTGATTTGAGTCTCTGCTGGTCGGACCGGTCTTATTGTAAGTTTTGTCATGCGCCGGCTCAAATGTAAAACCTAGTTCAAATACTCAAACCCGTCTTTGAAAAATAGAAGTAAATTCAATGATCAGGAATCGAAACAATTAACCCGTATCTCCCATCAGAGACACCAAAGAGCAGTAAAACACAAACATGAAATAACGAGGCCCTAATGGAAACATCAACATCACAAAATGGCCAACTGACTTTCCAAATCCAAAACAAACAAAAAATAAGCCATACACACATTCAAAGACGAACTATGACAAGGATTAACCGCGACAAACGAACCGCTTTTAAACGGCAGTTGAAAAGTATTTCGCTAGAGTGCTTTGTTCCCTACACTTACTGAAAACAATGTTTTAGGAAATCGGTATTTCAGTCCTTATCTTTTGTATTCGAGAATCAGGAATTACTTTTAAATTCCCAGTAAGTAATATGCAAGTAATATGGTCTGCTGTTTGATAGCAGCACACTGAGTCTTTGCAATATTAGGTGTTAGGCATATTCGAATCAATAGCAAGGTCCGATCAGGTTTATCGAAAGTCAGATGAAAGATCAAACAAGTTTTGTACTTATAGCAAATTATGTGTGTCAGTTTAATGAAAATTACACGCTCCAAATACACTACACTGTAAGTGATGCTATTTATCGGAAAATGTTGCCGTAGCTGAGCATGGCTCAGATTTAAAACATTTGCAAGACACAGTTGCATTGCTACTGATATCCAGTATTTCAACATTAGTTTATTATATTACTTTAAAAAGTAATAGTTTTCTTTGTAAACATTAACGAGAAACCTATAAACCTATAACAGGTATTTTCTGCATTTTTAGCATGGATTCGTCAAATTTAGAAGTTTTAAGCTGCTTTCAATTCAATTTTAATCAATACTCTATTAAGTTGTTTCAACAATATACTATCAATATTGATAGCAGCACACTGAGTCTTTGCAATCTCAGGTGTTAGGCATATATGAATCAGTAGCAAGGTCTGACCAGGTTTATTGAAAGCCAAATGAAAGATCAAACAAGTTTTTGTACGTATAACAAATGATGGGTGTGTCAGTATATTGAAAGTAACAGGGTCTCAATATACTCCGACTAGCCACTTCACTGTAAGTTTTGCTATTTATCGGAACATGTTGCCGTAGCTGATCATGGCGCAGACCGAAAGACTTTGGTGTCTTTGATGGGTGGAGTAAGTTAATTGTATCGATTCCTGATCTTTGTTTTACTTCTACTTTAAAAGTTTTCCAAGACACAGTTTCATTGCTACAGATATCCCTTACTTCAACAAAAGTTTATCATATTACTTTAAAACATAATAGTTTATCATTTTTGTAAACATTAATGAGAAGACTAGACACCTCTAATAGGTATTTTCTGCACTTTTAGCATAAATTCGTCAAATTTAGAGGCTTTAACCATTTTTCAATTCCGTTTTAACCAATACGGTCGTAAATTGTTTCAACAACATAGTGTCAATATTGACAACTAACATTCAACTACTGATAAAATGAATTTTCATTAATTTTCATTGACTATGATTAATTAAAATGCCTGCACGATCCAAGCATGACAATAAGCAGGAATATAATAATTTACTGAGTTATCCCGGAAATGTACGTGTTATATTTCTTTATTTAAATGAGTTAGTCCATGAAACATTAGGCTCTCTTGCCTGATGGCTCCAGCTGACCTGTCTCATAGGCTACGTCGGTCGGTGTGTGCTCGGAGGGGGATGTGCTGTGTTTGCCGGATCTTGTCCATCATCCGTTTTGGTTTCAAAACGTTGGGGTTGAGACACACTGATGAAGATTAAATATCAGAAAGGCCTCTGTGTCACTAAATTTGGTATAGTTATGCCTTAATTATACTGGCTGATTCTCACTCTCTCATGAGTACCTGGTATTTATTACCGGTCGCCCATTACGAAAACACGTCTATACAAATACATATATATATGGGAAAGAGCTACTAATTCAGCTTGTCGTCCTTGATTTTGTAATTTCTTAAGAGGATGTGTCCGTCTTTTCCTTTGATGTTTGGGATAAGCTTTGGGTTCCATTTCGATCTGTTCCCGAAGTATTTTAACCATTTAGTAACAAATACCTTTACATGAGAGAAAATACCAAATACAATGTACCAACAGCCATTGTCTCATTTATGTTTGGACCAGATACCTATTCTGAAGATTAATGCTTCAAGCGGAAAATTAAGAAATGACTATTCCACACCTTGTACTACTACCACTTCTACTACTACTGCTTCTACTACTACTACTTTCGAACTGCTATATAGTTTTTTTGGGATAGCCAATTGGCCATTTTGTGGAAAAGTAAATCTTCTTTTGGTTTTCAGCTATTGATGTTTACACAGGGTCTAATTACGTAATATAGAGAAAAGTGCGAAAAAGATGCACAATTTGCTTAAATGTGAGTTAACCTTGTTACTTATTGTTTGGATTTTACGGCCTTTTCAAGATTATTTCACTTTTATCGGGCTGATTGCTAATCAGAGATGGGGAAAACCAAATTTAGCATATAACACAGACTTTGGGTATGCATTAGATTTGCCTTGGCGAGGCATTTTAGCATGCACACACTATCTACAAAATCATCTGAGAGTATTTGTTTTTACAGCCATCCTTGTTTGCACCAGATTCCTAAACAGCATTAAGTAATCTTAGAAAAACTGCCATAACAGAAAGGTTGTTCAAGTTTGGAAAACAAACTTTTGAACGGTAATTGAAAAGTTTTTCTATGGAGAGCTTTGTTCCCTACACTAACTGAAACCAATGTAATAAGGAAATCGGTATTTGTGTTCTTATCGTTTGTATTCGATAATCAGGAATAACTTTTAAATTCCGAGTAAGCAATATGTAAGTAATATGGTCTGCTGTTTGATAGCAGCACACTGTGTCTTCGCAATCTCAGGTGTTATGCATATTCGAATCAATAGCAAGGTTTAACCAGGTCTATTGAAAGTCAAATGAAAATCGGGTTAAGTTGCCATTTGCACAATAACGTATCGTTTTTGTTTGAGCCAGTGCATGACAAAATCTAGCAGAAGGCTTGAGCGACCAGCGAAGACTCAGATCAGCCTGTGCATTTGTGCAGGCTGAACAGAGTCTTCGCCGATCGCACGTAACCTACTATAGGATTATATCTAAGCAAGGATACATAAGCAAAAGGTCGAGTAGTAGAATATGGGATTGCGGGGTGATTTGAGTCTCTGCTGGTCGCACCGGTCTTATTGTAGGTTTTTCCATGCGCCGGCTCAAATGTAAAACCTAGTTCAAATACACAAACCCGTGTTTGATAAATAGAAGTAAATTCAGTGATCAGGAATCGATACAATTAAAAGTAGAAGTAAAACAAAGATCAGGAATTGATACAATTAACTTACTCCACCCATAAAAGACACCAAAGGGAAAGAAATACAAACATTAAGCGACCAGACCATAATGGAAACCTAAACAAAGGAAGGCCATAAGGACAGTTACTTTCCCACAAAATGGCCATATGGCCATCCAAAACCAAAAGACACAAGTGATACACACAGTAAGTAACAAACAACTACATAAATAAATCGCCACAGAAGAGCCGCCTTGGAACGGTCAGTGGAAGATTTCCACTGGGGGGCTTAAATCGATTTTACGTGGCCACAATCCTCGCCCTTACTTCCGCCGCGATTTAGACAAATAATTTGTTCAGTCCGCATGAAGGCCTCCTAACTCATCAGTGCAACATCTCCGTGAACACAAAAATCAAAGAACCACGGAGGTGAGACAACGGTGAGGACTCGACAGCAAGAAACCACAGAAATGCTGGAGCAAAAGAAAACCAACAGTTAGACTCCGATGAGCCCGACCAGAGACACATCTCCAATCAGAGCCACCAAAGCGAAATAAAACACAAATTTGAAATAACGAGGTCCTAAATAACAGCGCAAATCAAAAGGACAGTTCGTTTCTCACCAAATGGCCAACTGGCTCTCCAAATCAAACAAAATATAAGCCGTACACACATTCAAAGACGAACTGTGATAAGAACCAGTGCTTCAGCTGAAGTGCACGACCCGCCGGATGCTTTTAGCTTTATGAGTGTTACCATATATGGGTATGGCGGCAATTTTGGTCATGTGACCTGGATCTAAAACGGTTCCCCCAATAAATGCGCCTTATCGTAAGGAGCAAAACTATATCTTATACTTTAGTACTGTATTCTGAATCGTTTGCAGGATAAAATGCATTCTTACTTTTCCAATACAAAAGCATATGTGTCAAAGTTTGACCTTGGCACAAAGAAGGTCAAGGTCAACCCAGGGTCACCATTTTAGCAATTTATAATAAGCCTACGTCCCAAATGCTATTTATTAAGTTTCGTGGAAATCGGCCAAGTAGTTCTTGATAGTCTCCTGAATCGTTTGCAGGATAAAATATAATCTCTTTTTTACAATACAAAAGCATATGTCAAAGTTTGACCTCGGCACAAAGAAGGTCATGGTCAACCCAGGGTCACCATTTGAGCAAATTATGATGGGCCTACGTCCCAAATGCTATTTATTAAGTTTCGTGGAAATCGGCCCAGTAGTTGTGGAGTAGACTATTTTTGAAGGGGTTTTACCATATATGGCATAGCGGCCATTTTGGTCATGTGAGCTGGACCCCATGAGCAAATTTTGGTTTCCCCCATCCCATAGAGGCTCCATATGAAATTTAACTTCAATCGACTCAACGGTTTCCGAGGAGAAGCAGTTCGAAAAGTTTCACATTTTTCGCCTTAGCGAGGCTAAACTAAATGGAATGTAATATTAGACAGGTTCATTGGTTAGATCTCATTGATATCTATCAGTATGCCAAAAATCGTTTAAATAATCCAAGCGGTTAAGTTGCTATCACCAATTTTCACAAAGGACGGATGGACAGACAGAATGAGATATTAAGCATTTTACCATATATGGGTATGGCGGCCATTTTGGTCATGTGACCTGGACCTAAAACGGTTCCCCCAATAAACGCACCTTATCGTAAGGAGCAAAAATATATCTTATACTTTAGTACTGTATTCTGAATCGTTTGCAGGATAAAATGCATTCTCACTTTTCCAATACAAAAGCATATGTGTCAAAGTTTGACCTAGGCACAAAGAAGGTCAAGGTCAACCCAGGGTCACCATTTTAGCAATTTATGTTGGGCCTACGTCCCAGATGCCATTCATCAAGTTTCGTGGAAATCTGCCCAGTGGTTCTGGAGAAGACTATTTTTGAAGGGTTTTTACCATATATGGCTTGGCGGCCATTTTGGTCAGGTGACCTGGACCCCATGAGCAAATATTGGTTTCCCCAATCCAATAGAGGCTCCATATGAAATTTGACTTCAATCGGCACAACGGTTACTGAGTAGAAGCAGGCCGAAAATTTTTACATTTTTCGCCTCGGCGAGGCTAAACTAAATGGAATGTTACATTTCGCAAGTTCATTGGTTAGATCTCATTAATATCTATCAGTATGCCAAAAATTGTTTAAATATTCCAAGCGGTTAAGTCACTATCACCAATTTTCACAAACGGGTTACGGACGGACAGACTGACAGAATGACACGGTGATTTTAGGCCACTCTTAGAAAATCAACCGACTTCAGTCGGTCGCTTTTTCTGCGGGTCGTGCAATTATCCGCGACAAAAGAAGCGCTTTTGAACGGTAATTGCAAAGTATTTCGCTAGGGAGCTTTATTCCCTACACAAACTGAAATCAATGTCACAAGGAAATCGGTATTTCAGTCCTTATCTTTGTATTCGAGAATCAGGAATTACTTTTAAATTCCCAGTAAGTAATATGTAAGTAATATGGTCTGCTGTTTAATAGCAGCACACTGAGTCTTTGCAATCTCAGGTGTTAGGCATATTTGAATCAGTAGCAAGGTCTGACCAGGTTTATTGAAAGTCAAATGAAAGCTCAAACAAGTTTTTGTACTTATAACAATTGATGGGTTAGTCAGTATATTGAAAGTAACAGGGCCTCAATATACTCCGACTAGCCACTACACTGTAAGTGTTGCTATTTATCGGAAAATGTTGCCGTAGCTGATCACGGCGCAGACTTAAAAGTGGACTTAATTTTGGATGGCCATATGGCCATTTTGTGGGAAAGTAACTGTCCATATGGCCTTCCTTTGTTTAGGTTTCCATTATGGTCTGGTCGCTTAATGTTTGTATTTCTTTCCCTTTGGTGTCTTTTATTGATGGAGTAAGTTAATTGTATCAATTCCTGATCTTTGTTTTACTTCTACTTTAAAAGATTTCCAAGACACAGTTCCATTACTACAGATATCCCTTATTTCAACAAAAGTGTATTATATTAATTTAAAAAGTAATAGTTTATCATTTTTGTAAACATCAATAAGAAACCCAGACACCTCTAATAGGTATTTTCTGCACTTTAAGCATAAATTCGTCAAATTTAGAGGCTTTATCTCTGGTCGGGCCCATCGAAGTCTAACTGTTGGGTTTCCTTTGCTCCAGCATTTCAGTGGTTTCTTGTTGTCGAGTCATCACCGTTGTTACATCTCTGTGGTTGTTTGATTAATGTGTTCACGGAGATGTTGCACTGATGCGGACTGAACAACTTATTTGTCTAAATCGCGATGGAAATAAGGGCGAGGATTTTGGCCACGTAAAATCGATTTAAGCCCCCCCCCCCCCCCCCACTGGAACTCGTTTCCGCTGGCCGTTCTAAGGCGGTTCTATTGTCGCGATTTATTTTTGTTATGGTTTGTCTTTGGGTGTTTGTGTCGCTTGTGTTGTTATGTTTTGGATGGCCTGTTGGCCATTTTGTGGGAAAGTAACTGTCCTTTTGGCTTTCCGCTGTTGGTGTTTCCATTGGGTTTGTTGCTGCATGTTTGTGTTTCTTTCCCTTTGGTGTCTCTGATAGGAGCTATGGGTTGATTGTAACAATTCCTGATCATTGTCTCTACTTCTATTTTTCAATATGCTTTCAATTCCGTTTTAATCAATACGGTCTCAAATTGTTTCAACAACATAGTGTCAATATTGACAACTAACATTTAACTACTGATAAAATGAATTTTCATGAATTTTCATTGACTATGATTAATTAAAATGCCTGCACGATCAAAACATGACAATATACTTTGGCGATTCAATCAGTAGTCCGTGCATATTCGGGCCAATAAAACAAGTAGGAATATAATAATCTACTGAGTTATCCCGGAAATGTACGTTTTATATTTCTTTAATTAAACGAGTTAGTCGATGAAACATTTCATGGACTTGTTGAGACGACGAGTATTTTGTTTTCAGATCCTTGTTTTGGAGCCCCTTGTTACAATGGCGGTACATGTAAACCTCTAGATATGAATAGCTACCAATGTGAATGTCCACAAGGCTACATAGGCAAAGATTGTGAAACCGTGAAAGGTACATTATCATAAAAATACAATTGTAAAGAAATAATGCGGCCAATCATATCTCTGGACTGACATCGCCGAAATCTTTGACTACATATAGTGAAACTTCAACGTCCCAAACACGCATGGTTCGTTTATACTGGCTGATTCTAACTTGCTCACGAGTACCTGGTATTTTCTACCGACCGCCAATTACGAAAACACGTCTATACAAATATATTGTAAATTTACCACCGAAAAAAGAGAAAATTTGAATATGAAAAATTGCTCAAAATATATATTGAGGGTAATGTTCTTACGGATACCCACAATCTATATACTAGAACACAAATAACAAAATAAGGTGCATCCCCTTAAAACCCATCGGAGTCTAACTGTTGGTTTTCTTTTGCTCCAGCATTTCAGTGGTATCTTGCTGTCGGGTCCTCACCGTTGTCTCACCTCTGTGGTTCTTTGATTATTTGTGTTCACGGAGATGTTGCACTGATGAGTTAGGAGGCCTTCATGTGGACTGAACAAAGTATTTGTCTAAATCTCGACGGAAGTAAGGGCGAGGATTGTGGCCACGTAAAATCGATTTAAGCCCCCCAGTGGAAATCGTTCCACTGACCGTTCCAAGGCGGTTCTTCTGTGGCGATTTATTTATTTTGTTGTTTGTTACTTATTGTGTGTATCACTTGTGTCTTTTTATTTTGGATGGTCATATGGCCATTTTGTGGGAAAGTAACTGTCCTTATGGCCTTCCTTTGTTTAGGTTTCCATTATGGTCGGGTCACTTAATGTTTGTGTTTCTTTCCCTTTGGTGTCTTTTATGGGTGGAATAAGTTGATTGTATCGATTCCTTATCTTTGTTTTACATCTATTTTGCTATTTAAAAGTGGTTTTGAAGCTCGGCGAACAATCTGAGCATCAACGCGAAACTCTTGGAGGGAATATGTTTCAAACTTGAACTAGAAAACACCCATTAAAACCGCCCCCCCCCCCCCCAAGTGGAATTCGTTTCCGCTGACCGTTCAAAGGCGGTTCTTCTGTAGCGTTTTATTTTTGTCATGGTTGTCTTTTGGGTGTTTGTGTCGCTTATATTATTTTATTTTGGATAGCCGATTGGCCATTTTGTGGTAAAGTAGCTGTCCTTTTGGCTTTTCGCTGTTGATGTTTCCATTGGGGTCTGTTGTTTCATGTTTGTGTTTCTTTCCCTTTGGTGGCTCTGATTGGAGCTGTTGGTAATTGTATCGATTCCTGAGCTTTACCTCCACTTTTAATTTTCAATGGGGTCAGACTTATATAGGCGTGTTTTCGCGGCGCCAAGGCACTGCTTTTGTGCTGTTCAAGTTTTAAATGCTTTTATTTTTAAACCTTTATGTATCCAAAGTATTTAGTTGAGTAAGATTTACTGAGTTGCATCATATATGGGAAAGAGCTACCAATTCAGCTTGTCGTCCTTGATTTTGTAATTTGTTATGAGGATTTGTCCGCCTTTTTCTTCGATGTTTTGGATTGGCTTTGGGTTCCGTTTCGATCTGTTTCCAAAGTATTTTTAACCATTTAGCAACAAATACCTTTTCATGAAAGAAAATACCTAATACAATGTACCAACAGCCGTTGTCTCGTTTATTTATAGACCTGATACCACTTCTGAAGATAAATACTTTCAAGCGGAACATTTAAAAAAGAATATTGCACACCTTGTACTACTACTTCTACACGTACTACTACTACTACTTCTACCACTGTGTGTAGCTACTACTACTACTACTACTACTACTACTACTGTGTAGCTATCACTACTGCTACTACTACTACTACTACTACTACTACTACTTCTACTGTGTAGCTACCACTACTATTACTACTACTTCTACTACAACTACTACTACTACTACTACTACTACTACTACTACTACTGTGTAGCTACTACTACTACTACTATTACTAAAACTACTACTACTACTACTACTACTACTACCACTACTACTACTACTACTTCAACTACTTCTACTACAACTACTTTCGGACTGCTGTATAGTTTTGTTTTGGATAGCCACTTGGCCATTTTGTGGGAAAGTAACTATCCTTTTGTTTTTTCCACTATTGATGTTTACACAGGGCCCAAGGCAATTATTCTGTCGGGGATAATTTTTGTTATGGTTTGTCTTTTGGTGTGTGTTTCGCTTATATTATTTTATTTTGGATAACACATTGGCAATTTTGTGGGAAAGTAACTGTCCTTTTGGCTTTCCGCTACTGATGTTTCCATTAGGGTCTGTTGTTTCATGTTTGTGTGTTTCTTTCCCTGCCGTGTCTCTGATGGGAGCTGTGGGACAATTGTATCGATTTCTGATCATCACCTCCTCTTCTATATTCTTATTACGTAATATAGAGAAAAGTGCGATAAAGATGCACGATTTGCTTATGTGTGTTTTATCTTTGTTTCTTATAGTTTGGGTTTTACCGCCTTTTCAATATTCTTTCACTTATATCGAGCCAATCGCTTACCAGAGATGGGGGAAAACCAAATAAAGCATATAACACAGACTTTGGGAACGCATAAGAACTGCCTTGGTGAGGCATTTTTAGCTATCACACACAATCTACAAAATCATCTGAGAGTATTTGTTTTTACAGCCATCCTTATTTGCACCAGATTCCTAACAGCATTAAGTAATTGTAGAAAAACTGCCATAACAGAAAGGTTGTTCAAGTCTGGCAAACAAACACAAACAACTAATATGGCAATTTCAGTTCTATGCAAGCCTCGACAAACATTAGGCTCAAAGCAAAATGTTGAAATTATCATTATGAAAACAAGTCTATTCAAATATATTGAACAATTTATAATCAAACATGAAAATTTTCAGAAAAAAATCTGAAAGTTTCATATTTCTGCTCAAAGTTTGGATTGTGGGTACTTCTCAAAACCGCCTCATTGAGTAAACACAATATGTTTTTGAACAGAAATAAGAAAATTAATTTCTTGCACGCCGGATAAGGAAATCCATAATTTTAGCTTGGGATAGAAATTATGTCCTAACCATGGTGTTCGTACCCCAAATCGAATATTCTCGTATGTTTGATAAATTCACTGGTTGAATACGACCTAATGAGCGCCGTCGTTAACGTTGACGCCATAGCGTAAAGTGACGTGTCTAATCATCACAGTATGGCGGACGTCGGCAACTGAAGTGACTGCAGTATTAAAACTTCACACTCACACATTGAATGTATGCATGAAAAAGAATCCTGTAAGATTCATATAGTCTACCCCTTTAAACCCCAGTTTGTCTATATTTAAGGGGTTAAATTAGATAGGCGTGTTTCAGTGATGTACTCGTTTTATTCATAGAGTTTGATGTTTTCTAATAAAATGGCACTTTATTGCTATAAAACAGAACCATAGGTAATAGATGAAGAAGCAAGAAAACCTGTATCTTCTAAGCTTTAGCGTTTGTTTTAAATGGTCGCCAGTGCCACAGTCGATAAGAGTATACACATGAAAAGGTGTGAAAAACATATGTGCTAGAAAAATCTACATTTTAAGAATTAAGGTTAGAGCATGGCAAATATAAACAAATAAATAAATAATTAAATAAACTCTATTTAGATTTTAAGCGGCACTTTATCCATGAGACAAATCGATTTACAAAATTGTCTACAACATTACGAAAACACGCATATACAAATACAGTGTAACAATTATCACTGAAAAAATAGAAATTTTAAGATGAAAAATTGGGATATTTTTCTTATTTCTGCTCAAAATATATATTGTGGGCACTCATTAGAACCGACTCATCGAGGCGGTTCTAACGAGTACTCACAATCGATATTTTAGAGCTGAAATAAGAAAAATAAGGTTTACCCCTGTAAACCCCAGTTTTACTATATAAAAGTGGGGTATAAGGGGGTCAAAATTATATAGGCATGGTTTCGTGATGAATTTGGGAGCAGTTAAAAAGGACAGAGAGAGAGAGAGAGAGATCATTTAAAGTTGAGCAAAGCAGTACTTGTAGTGACACGCCAAGTTCTGCAATGGCTGATCAGTGTTTTTTTTACTCCGGCAACTTCGGCTTTTGCCAACCTCTGGTTAATAATCGGCTCAAAATAAGTGAGGTAATTTTGAAAGGGCCGTTTGACTGATATATATTGAAGAGTGTTTATCTCATTTTTCCTCCATGACCCGTCAGATATTGAAAACTTTGTCACCAAAAATATATACATTTTCGATACAATTTCCCGCTATTTCTCACATATCTGGTCCAAACATACATTCTGGTTACTCATTATAAAAGCCTCGGTTAGGCGGCTCTTATGGGTCTAACATAGATTCAGGTTACTCGTTAGAACAGCCTTGGCGAGGTGGTTCCATGACCATGCTTTCGGGCAGAAATTCTACTCTAAACATAGATTGTGGTTACACGTTGGAACAGTCTCCGCGAGGCAGTTCTAACGAGTACGAATAAAGTATGTTTTATAATTATGTCACACAGGTCAATTTATATTAAGTATGGGGCAGTGCTCCCATTTTATGAGCTAAAGAAAGCGTAGCTGTCATGTGTGGTACCACTGGTGACCCTTCTCAATTTCCTTTGTGAGTGATATGCCTCAGTGGAAGTGAGTCAATGGCTGTTGTTGTTGCTGTTGCGGTTGCTATAGCTATGCATCTGAATATTATCTGTAGCTTTAAATGTGATAGATGGCATGTACGGTGCTTAAACATATCGGTCCTTGTTACAACTGTGATTGGGGACTTGCGCGGTCCTGTCCAGAATGTTATGAACTGGTGTCATACGTGCCTTTGTAGAATATTTAATGTGTCATTTGCATGCATTTACGTATACCTTGTTTCTATTCTTTGTTGGCTACACCCTCTTCTAAGTGATACCTCTTCTAAGTGATACATCACCTATGTGACTTCTTTATGATATCCATCTTCTACTTGACAGTCATCATCTTCAAATCCATCCTGATCATCTAATAAATAAACATTGACACCTATAAAATTGTTCATCTTGTGTTCTGCATATTTACATATATAAACTAGATACATATTACAGCAGACCGGTGAAACATAAACTGTGGTTACTCGTTAGAACAGTGTCGGCGAGGCAGTTCTAACGAGTACCAATTATGTATGTTTTTGAACAGAAATAAGAAAAATAATGTACACCCTGTAAACCCGACATAATCCATATTCGAACGTCGCCGAGATATTGTCAAAATGATTATTCTGAGCTGATGATTTGACCAAAACTGTGGCCAGTAGTGTGTTCAGAATGTTTTTCTCTGTTATGACCTACTGACCTACTTTATGACATACTGACCTACTTTATGACATACTGACCTACTTTATGACCCGACATGACCCATATTCAAACTGTACTGAGATTTTGTCAGAATGATTATTTGGAGCAAGTTGACGTATGAAGTTTGGGCCAAAACTGGAGTGTACGCAAGTTTTTTTCCATGATTTGACGTTATGCCCTACATTCTGACCCGATATGACCCATATTCCAGTTTGACCTAGATATTGTCAAACTGATCACTCTGAGCAGGTTTGTTCATGATTGTGCCAAAACTGTGTCCTCTAGAATGTTCACGATGTTTTTTCTATGATTTGAACTAATGACCTACTTTTAACCCGACATGACCCATATTCAAGCCTGACCCAGATATTGTCAACATGATCATTCTGACCAAGGTTGATGATGATTGTACCAAAACAAGTGTTCAAAAGTAAAGTTTACGTATGACGCACGACGCACTACGGACGACGACGAAGGACATCTCACAGGCACAAAATTTAACCATGATCTTTGGTCAGCAGAGCTAAAAAAATGCAAAAATTGTGATATTTTCGTGTTTTTTTTTTTTTTTTTTTTTGTTTTGTTTTTGTTTTTTTTGTTTTTGTTTTTTTTTGCACAAAATACCGAATGTTGATGAGAGTTTAAACAATCTATATATAAGGACAGAAAGTAGAATCAATACGGGCTCCTTGGGTTGGGATTGGGGTGGGGGTAGGCAGAATTATATAGGCGCGTTTACATGATGATAACATGATTCATTACTATCTTTTTGTCGTCGAATACCTGTTCAATAAACCAAAACAAAAAGCACAAACATTATAATTATGACACTCCAATTTCTTTTCAGACCCATGTTTTGGATCACCTTGTCTTAATGGTGGTACCTGTGAACCCATTTATAGTGTTGGATCAAAACGGTTCCTGGGCAATAACTATAAGTGTGAATGTCCATCAGGCTACACCGGCAAGAATTGCGAAAATGAAGGTACGTTCTCTTAAGTTAAATATATAATTTAATGTTCTATGCAATTTTTTTATATGACTGATGGTTCCAGCGTAAAGGCTTACTTAGAATTAAATGTAATTTAAAAAATTGCTGGTTGGTACTTGGTGCTCTGTCTCCTGGTGGGGCCCATCGCAGTCTTACAGTTGGGTTTTTTATTTGCTCCAGCATTTCCGTTATTTCTAGCTGTCGAGTCCTCAACGCTGTTTTATCTCTGTGGTTGTTTGATTTTTGTGTTATGATGGATGTTGCACTGATGAGTTAGAAAGCAAGCATGCGGACTGAACAATTTATTTGTCTATATCGCGTAGGAACCTAGCGCGAGGATTGCGGTCGCGTATAATCGATTTAAGCCCACCCCCACCACCGTGAAATATGTTTTGTGGATCGTTCCAAGGCGATTCTTTTGTCGAGGTTTATTTTTGTTATCGTTCGTCTTTGAATGTGTGTATCGCTTACATCTTTTTTGTTCTAGATAGCCAATTGGCAATTTCGCGTGAAAATAACTGTTCGTTTGGCTTTCCGCTATTGATGTTTCCATTAGGTGTCATGATCAGAGATGTGGGTTAATTGTATGGATTCCTAATCATTGTATTCAGTTCTATTTATATAGTTGTAAACTCCATATTATTCAAATCGATAAACAAGGGTACTTAATGCACGGAATTTAATGTGGTGGTTAATACATTCCAGTATGTCTTCATAATGACAGGTTTGGATGTTACTTTACGAAGACACGCCTACACAAATACATTGTGATATTTTCGTCAAAACATAGATTGTAGGTGGGAGTATCCAAAATCCACAAATCTATATGTAAGGACAGAAAGACGAGAAATACGGGTTCAAGTAATGAGGGAGGGGCAGAATTATATAGGCTTATTTTCGAGATGACAGCGTCATTCATTATTACGTTTTTGTCGACGAATACCTGTGTAATTAAAACAAATATAAGACACTCGTTTTTCTTTTCAGATCCGTGTTTTGGATCGCCTTGTCTTAACGGTGGTACCTGTGAACCCATATATAGCGTTGGATACAAACGGTTACTGAGCAATAATTATAGGTGTGAATGTCCGTCAGGCTACACCGGCAAGAATTGCGAAAATGAAGGTACATTGTCATAAGACAAATATATAATTAAATGTTCTGTACAATTTATTTTATATGAATGATGGTTCTAGCGTAAAGGTTTACTTAGAATTAAAATGTAATTAAAAAAAATGCTGGTTGGTACTTTGATGCTCTGTCTCTGGTGGGACCGATCGCAGTCTTCTGTCTCTGGTGGGGCCCATCGTAGTCTTACAGTTTGTTTTTGTTGCACTGATGAGTTAGAAAGCCAGCATGCGGACTGAACAATTTATTTATATCATATGACGTCGCGTCTGAGAGTGTAATAACGCCATGTAATATTTTTCGATAATCCACTAGTGGATTAAATATGCAAATTAGCTAGATACGTCCCATAACGTTACATGTACGACGTCCATAACGACGTCGCGTTTACTAATGGCGGAATATTGATATCTTTGTAAACAAGCGTGAATAAAATGCGTTTTAAATGTCATATGATAAATAGAATCTTGCATTCGTGCTCATGTATTATTGAATTTATTAAACTCGTTGAGGAAAAGGGATAAAATGCTCGGCAAAGCCTCGCATTTTATCCCTTTTCCTCAACTCGTTTAATAAATTCAATAATACATGAGCACTCATGTAAGATCCTCTATGTATCGCGTAGGAACCAAGGGCGAGGATTGCATTCGCGTAAAATCGATTTAAGAACCCCTAACCACGTGAAATATGTTTTGTTGACCGTTCCAATGCGATTATTTTATCGCGGTTTATTTTTGTTATAGTTCGTCTTTGATTGTGTGTATCGTTTATATCTTTTTGTTCTAGATAGCCAATTGGCAATTTCGTCCACTGGGAAAATACCTGTTCTTTTGGCTTTCCGCTATTGATGTTTCCATTAGGTGTCATGATCGGAGATGTGGGTTAATTGTATCGATTCCTAATCACTGTCTTCAGTTCTATTTTGCAAGTTGTAATATCCGTAGTATTCAAATTAATAAACAAGGGTACTCAATGCACTGAATTTAATGTGGTGATTTATATATCCCAGTATGTCTTCAAAATGACAGGTTTGGATGTTAGATTACGAAAACACGCCTACACAAATACATTGTGATATTTTCGTCAACACAAAGATTTTGGGTGGGAGTATCCAAAATCCCACAATCTTTATGTTAGGACAGAAAGAAGAGAAATAAGGGTTCAAGTGATTGGGGGGGGGGGCAGAATTATATAGGCTCATTTTCGTGATGACAACGTTATTCATTATTACGTTTTTTCGACGAATACCTGTGTAATTGAAACAGATATACGACGCTCGTTTTTCTTTTCAGATCCATGTTTTGGATTGCCTTGTCTTAATGGTGGTACCTGTGAACCTATATATAGCGTTGCATCAAAACGGTTACTGAGCAATAACCATAAGTGTGAATGTCCGTCAGGCTACACCGGCAAGATTTGCGAAAATGAAGGTACGAAATGTTCTATACAATTTATTTTATATGAATGATGGTTCCAGCGTAAAGGCTTATTTAGAATTAAAATGTAATTTAAAAGCAATGCGTGTTGGTACTTGATACTCTGTCTCCTGGTGGGGCCCATCACAGTCTTGCAGTTGGGTTTTTGTTTCCTCCAGCATTTCCGTTATTTCTTCCTGTCGAGTCCTCAACGTTGTTTCATCTCTGTGTTTTTTTTTATTTTTGTGTTATGAGGGATGCTGCACGGATCAGTTAGAAAGCCAGCATGCGGACTGAACAATTTATTTGTCTATATCGCTTAGGAACCTAGGGCGAGGATTGCGGTTGCGGTTGCGATTAAGACTCAATACAATTAACCCACATCTCCGATCATAAAAGAATCGCCGGTCCACAAAACTTATTTCACTTTACGGGTAGGGGGTGGGCTTAAATCGATTTTACGCAACCGCAATCCTCGCTCTAGGTTCCTACGCGAAGAATCGCCGGTCCACAAAACATATTTCACTTGCGGGGTGGGGGTGGGGGGCTGAAATTGATTTTACGGAACCGCAATCCTCGCCCTAGGTTCTTATGCGATATAGACAAATAAATTGATCAGTCCACATGCTGGCTTTCTAACTGATCCGTGCAACATCCGTCATAACACAACAATAAAATACACAGAGATGAAACAACGTTGAGGACTCGACAGCAAGAAATAACGGAAATTTTACAGTTGGGTTTTTGTTTGCTCCGGCATTTCCGTTATTTCTTGCTGTCGAGTCCTCAAAATTGTTTAATCTCTGTTTTTTTTTTTATTTTTGTGTTATGTGGGATGTTGCACGGAAGTTCCTAAGATGTCTGTTCTTGTTTGTGATTGGGCACTTAAAATTGCCCAGCAATATGTTCTGATAGGTGTCATTTTAATGGAAGAATGTACTGTATTATTATAATTTTCAATTAATTTATCTAATATATCATAATATTTAAAAGTTTCATGAGCAGTAAAATATTTATACATATGTTGTTTCATTGTTCCTATCCAGCGTTCCACTACACTAGATTTTTCTTCATTTTCAGTTGAGTACAATTCTATTTCATTTGTTTTTAACAATTCTTTTACTCACGGATCAGTTAGAAAGCCAGCATGCGGACTGAACAATTTATACGTGTCTATATCACGTAGGAACCTAGGGCAAGGTTTGCAGTTCCGTAAAAGCGATTTAACCCCCCCCCTCCCCCACCCCGCAAGTGAAATAAGTTTTGTGGACCGGCGATTTTTTTATCGCAGCTTAATTTCGTTATAGTTCGTCTTTGAATGTGTGTATCGCTTATATCTTTTTGTTCTAGATAGCCAATTGGCAATTTCGTGGGAAAATAACTGTTCTTTTGGCTTTCCGCTATTGATGTTTCTATTAGGTGCCATGATCGGAGATGTGGATTATTTGTATCGATTTCTAATCATTGTCTTCAGTTCGATTTTTAGAATTGTAAACTTCATCTCATTCAAATTGATAAACAAGGGTACTCAATGCTCGGAATTTAACGATGTAGTTAATACATTCCAGTATGTCTTCAAAATGACAGGTTTTATTGTTACATTACGAAGACACGCCTACACAAATACATTGTGATATTTTCGTCAAAACATAGATTGTAGGTGGGAGTATCCAAAATCCCACAATCTATATGTAAGGACAGACAGAAGAGAAATAAGAGTTCAAGTGAGTGTTGGCGGGGAAGGGGGGGGGCAGAATTATATAGGCACATTTTTGTGATGACAACGACATTCATTATTACGTTTTTGTCGGCGAATGCCTGTTTCATTAAAATAAACAACATAAACATTATAAAACGCTCGTTTTTCTTTTCAGATCCATGTTTTGGGTCGCCTTGTCTTCATGGTGGTACCTGTAAACCCACATATAGCGTTGGATCAAAACGGTTACTGAGCAATAACTATAAGTGTGAATGTTCGTCAGGCTACACCGGCAGGAATTGCGAAAATGAAGGTATGAAATGTTCTATACAATTTATTTTATATGAATGATGGTTCCAGAGTATAGGCTTACTTAGAATTAAAATGTAATTGAAAAGAAATGCTTGTTGGTACTTGATACTCTGTCTCCTGGTGGGGCCCATCGCAGTCTTACAGTTGAGTTTTTGTTTGCTCCGGCATTTCCGTTATTTCTTGCTGTCGAGTCCTCAAAGTTGTTTCATCTCTGTGGTTTTTTATTTTTGTGTTATGTGGGATGTTGCACGGATCAGTTAGAAAGCCAGCATGCGGACTGAACAATTTATTTGTCTATATCACGTAGGAACCTAGGGCGAGGTTTGCGGTTCCGTAAAATCGATTTAAGCACCCCCCCCCCACATCCCGCAAGTTAAATAAGTTTTGTGGACCGGCGATTTTTTTATCGCAGCTTAATTTCGTAATAGTTCGTCTTTGAATGTGTGTATCGTTTATATCTTTTTGTTCTAGATAGCCAATTGGCAATTTCGTGGGAAAATAACTGTTCTTTTGGCTTTCCGCTATTGATGTTTCTATTAGGTGCCATGATCGGAGATGTGGATTAATTGTATCGATTTTTAATCATTGTCTTCAGTTCGATTTTGAGAATTGTAAACTTCATCTCATTCAAATTGATAAACAAGGGTACTCAATGCACGGAATTTAACGTGGTAGTTAATACATTCCAGTATGTCTTCAAAATGACAGGTTTTATTGTTACATTACGAAGACACGCCTACACAAATACATTGTGATATTTTCGTCAAAACATAGATTGTAGGTGGGAGTATCCAAAATCCCACAATCTATATGTAAGGACAGAAAAAAGAGAAATAAGAGTTCAAGTGAGTGTTGGCGGGGAAGGGGGGGGGGGGGGCAGAATTATATAGGCACATTTTTGTGATGACAACGTCATTCATTACTACGTTTTTGTCAGTGAATGCCTGTTTCATTAAAATAAACAACATAAACATTATAAAACGCTCGTTTTTCTTTTCAGATCCATGTTTTGGGTCGCCTTGTCTTCATGGTGGTACCTGTAAACCCACATATAGCGTTGGATCAAAACGGTTACTGAGCAATAACTATAAGTGTGAATGTTCGTCAGGCTACACCGGCAGGAATTGCGAAAATGAAGGTATGAAATGTTCTATACAATTTATTTTATATGAATGATGGTTCCAGAGTATAGGCTTACTTAGAATTAAAATGTAATTTAAAAGAAATGCTTGTTGGTACTTGATACTCTGTCTCCTGGTGGGGCCCATCGCAGTCTTACAGTTGGGTTTTTGTTTGCTCCGGCATTTGCGTTATTTCATGCTGTCGAGTCCTCAAAGTTGTTTCATCTCTGTGTTTTTTTATTTTTGTGTTATGTGGGATGTTGCACGGATCATTTAGAAAGCCAGCATGCGGACTGAAAAATTTATTTGTCTATATCACGTAGGAACCTAGGGCGAGGTTTGCGGTTCCGTAAAATCGATTTAAGCCCCATCCCCCCAATCCCGCAAGTTAAATAAGTTTTGTGGACCGGCGATTTTTTTAACGCAGCTTAATTTCGTAATAGTTCGTCTTTTAATGTGTATATCGCTTATATCTTTTTGTTCTAGATAGCCAATTGGCAATTTCGTGGGAAAATAACTGTTCTTTTGGCTTTTCGCTATTGATGTTTCTATAAGGTGCCATGATCGGAGATGTGGATTAATTGTATCGATTTCTAATCATTGTCTTCAGTTCGATTTTTAGAATTGTAAACTTCATCTCATTCAAATTGATAAACAAGGGTACTCAATGCACGGAATTTAACGTGGCAGTTAATACATTCCAGTATGTCTTCAAATGACAGGTTTTATTGTTACATTACGAAGACACGCCTACACAAATACATTGTGATATTTTCGTCAAAACATAGATTGTAGGTGGGAGTATCCAAAATCCCACAATCTATATGAAAGGACAGAAAGAAGAGAAATAAGAGTTCAAGTGAGTGTTGGCGGGGAAGGGGGGGGGGGAGGATTATATAGGCCCATTTTTGTGATGACAACGTCATTCATTATTACGTTTTTGTCGGCGAATGCCTGTTTCATTAAAATAAACAACATAAACATTATAAAACGCTCGTTTTTCTTTTCAGATCCATGTTTTGGGTCGCCTTGTCTTCATGGTGGTACCTGTAAACCCACATATAGCGTTGGATCAAAACGGTTACTGAGCAATAACTATAAGTGTGAATGTTCGTCAGGCTACACCGGCAGGAATTGCGAAAATGAAGGTATGAAATGTTCTATACAATTTATTTTATATGAATGAAGGTTCCAGAGTAAAGGCTTACTTAGAATTAAAATGTAATTGAAAAGAAATGCTTGTTGGTACTTGATACTCTGTCTCCTGGTGGGGCCCATCGCAGTCTTACAGTTGGTATTTTGTTTGCTCCGGCATTTCCGTTTTTTCTTGCTGTCGAGTCCTCAAAGTTGTTTCATCTCTGTGGTTTTTTATTTTTGTGTTATGTGGGATGTTGCACGGATCAGTTAAAAAGCCAGCATGCGGACTGAACAATTTATTTGTCTATATCACGTAGGAACCTAGGGCGAGGTTTGCGGTTCCGTAAAATAGATTTAAGCCCCCCCCCCCACATCCCACAAGTTAAATAAGTTTTGTGGACCGGTGATTTTTTTATCGCAGCTTAATTTCGTAATAGGTCGTCTTTGAATGTGTGTATCGCTTATATCTTTTTGTTCTAGATAGCCAATTGGCAATTTCGTGGGAAAATAACTGTTCTTTTGGCTTTCCGCTATTGATGTTTCTATTAGGTGCCATGATCGGAGATGTGGATTAATTGTATCGATTTCTAATCATTGTCTTCAGTTTGATTTTGAGAATTGTATACTTCATCTCATTCAAATTGATAAACAAGGGTACTCAATGCACGGAATTTAACGTGGTAGTTAATACATACCAGTATGCCTTCAAAATGACAGGTTTTATTGTTACATTACGAAGACACGCCTACACAAATACATTGTGATACTTTCGTCAAAACATAGATTGTAGGTGGGAGTATCCAAAATCCCACAATCTATATGTAAGGACAGAAAGAAGAGAAATAAGAGTTCAAGTGAGTGTTGGCGGGGAAGGGGGGGGGGTGCAGAATTATATAGGCACATTTTTGTGATGACAACGTCATTCATTATTACGTTTTTGTCGGCGAATGCCTGTTTCATTAAAATAAACAACATAAACATTATAAAACGCTCGTTTTTCTTTTCAGATCCATGTTTTGGGTCGCCTTGTCTTCATGGTGGTACCTGTAAACCCACATATAGCGTTGGATCAAAACGGTTACTGAGCAATAACTATAAGTGTGAATGTTCGTCAGGCTACACCGGCAGGAATTGCGAAAATGAAGGTATAAAATGTTCTATACAATTTATTTTATACGAATGATGGTTCCAGAGTATAGGCTTACTTAGAATTAAAATGTAATTGAAAAGAAATGCTTGTTGGTACTTGATACTCTGTCTCCTGGTGGGGCCCATCGCAGTCTTACAGTTGGGTTTTTGTTTGCTCCGGCATTTCCGTTATTTCTTGCTGTCGAGTCCTCAAAGTTGTTTCATCTCTGTGTTTTTTTTTATTTTTGTGTTATGTGGGATGTTGCACGGATCAGTTAGAAAGCCAGCATGCGGACTGAACAATTTATTTGTCTATATCACGTAGGAACCTAGGGCGAGGTTTGCGGTTCCGTAAAATCGATTTAAGCCCCCCCCCCTCCCCCCCCCATCCCGCAAGTTAAATAAGTTTTGTGGACCGGCGATTTTTTTATCGCAGCTTAATTTCGTAATAGTTCGTCTTTGAATGTGTGTATCGCTTATATCTTTTTGTTCTAGATAGCCAATTGGCAATTTCGTGGGAAAATAACTGTTCTTTTGGCTTTTCGCTGTTGATGTTTCTATAAGGTGCCATGATCGGAGATGTGGATTAATTGTATCGATTTCTTATCATTGTCTTCAGTTTGATTTTGAGAATTGTAAACTTCATCTCATTCAAATTGATAAACAAGGGTACTCAATTCACGGAATTTAACGTGGTAGTTAATACATACCAGTATGCCTTCAAAATGACAGGTTTTATTGTTACATTACGAAGACACGCCTACACAAATACATTGTGATACTTTCGACAAAACATAGATTGTAGGTGGGAGTATCCAAAATCCCACAATCTATATGTAAGGACAGAAAGAAGAGAAATAAGAGTTCAAGTGAGTGTTGGCGGGGAAGGGGGGGGGGGCAGAATTATATAGGCACATTTTTGTGATGACAACGTCATTCATTATTACGTTTTTGTCGGCGAATGCCTGTTTCATTAAAATAAACAACATAAACATTATAAAACGCTCGTTTTTCTTTTCAGATCCATGTTTTGGGTCGCCTTGTCTTCATGGTGGTACCTGTAAACCCACATATAGCGTTGGACCAAAACGGTTACTGAGCAATAACTATAAGTGTAAATGTTCGTCAGGCTACACCGGCAGGAATTGCGAAAATGAAGGTATGAAATGTTCTATACAATTTATTTAATATGAATGATGGTTCCAGAGTATAGGCTTACTTAGAATTAAAATGTAATTGCAAAGAAATGCTTGTTGGTACTTGATACTCTGTCTCCTGGTGGGGCCCATCGCAGTCTTACAGTTGGGTTTATGTATGCTCCGGCATTTTCGTTATTTCTTGCTGTCGAGTCCTCGAAGTTGTTTCATCTCTGTGTTTTTTTATTTGTGTGTTATGTGGGATGTTGCACGGATCAGTTAGAAAGCCAGCATGCGGACTGAACAATTTATTTGTCTATATCACGTAGGAACCTAGGGCGAGGTTTGCGGTTCCGTAAAATCGATTTAAGCCCCCCCCCCCTCCCCCCCATCTCGCAAGTTAAAAAAGTTTTGTGGACCGGCGATTTTTTTATCGCAGCTTAATTTCGTAATAGTTCGTCTTTGAATGTGTGTATCGCTTATATCTTTTTGTTCTAGATAGCCAATTGGCAATTTCGTGGGAAAATAACTGTTCTGTTGGCTTTTCGCTGTTGATGTTTCTATAAGATCCATGATCGGAGATGTGGATTAATTGTATCGATTTCTTATCATTGTCTTCAGTTTGATTTTGAGAATTGTATACTTCATCTCATTCAAATTGATAAACAAGGGTACTCAATGCACGGAATTTAACGTGGTAGTTAATACATTCCAGTATGTCTTCAAAATGACAGGTTTTATTGTTACATTACGAAGACACGCCTACACAAATACACTGTGATATTTTCGTCAAAACATAGATTGTAGGTGGGAGTATCCAAAATCCCACAATCTATATGAAAGGACAGAAAGAAGAGAAATAAGAGTTCAGGTGAGTGTTGGCGGGGGGGGGGCAGAATTATATAGGCACATTTTTGTGATGACAACGTCATTCATTATTACGTTTTTGTCGGCGAATGCCTGTTTCATTAAAATAAACAACATTAACATTATAAAACGCTCGTTTTTCTTTTCAGATCCATGTTTTGGGTCGCCTTGTCTTCATGGTGGTACCTGTAAACCCACATATAGCGTTGGATCAAAACGGTTACTGAGCAATAACTATAAGTGTGAATATTCGTCAGGCTACGCCGGCAGGAATTGCGAAAATGAAGGTATGAAATGTTCTATACAATTTATTTTATATGAATGATGGTTCCAGAGTATAGGCTTACTTAGAATTAAAATGTAATTGAAAAGAAATGCTTGTTGGTACTTGATACTCTGTCTCCTGGTGGGGCCCATCGCAGTCTTACAGTTGGGTTTTTGTATGCTCCGGCATTTCCGTTATTTCTTGCTGTCGAGTCCTCAAAGTTGTTTCATCTCTGTGGTTTATTATTTTTGTGTTATGTGGGATGTTGCACGGATCAGTTAGAAAGCCAGCATGCGGACTGAACAATTTATTTATCTATATCACGTAGGAACCTAGGGCGAGGTTTGCGGTTCCGTAAAATCGATTTAAGCCCCCCCCCCCCCCCATCCCGCAAGTGAAATAAGTTTTGTGGACCGGCGATTTTTTATCGCAGCTTAATTTCGTTATAGTTCGTCTTTGAATGTGTGTATCGCTTATATCTTTTTGTTCTAGATAGCCAATTGGCAATTTCGTGGGAAAATAACTGTTCTTTTGGCTTTCCGCTATTGATGTTTCTATTAGGTGCCATGATCGGAGATGTGGATTAATTGTATCGATTTCTAATCATTGTCTTCAGTTCGATTTTGAGAATTGTAAACTTCATCTCATTCAAATTGATAAACAAGGGTACTCAATGCACGGAATTTAACGTGGTAGTTAATACATTCCAGTATGTCTTCAAAATGACAGGTTTTATTGTTACATTACGAAGACACGCCTACACAAATACATTGTGATATTTTCGTCAAAACATAGATTGTAGGTGGGAGTATCCAAAATCCCACAATCTATATGTAAGGACAGAAATAAGAGTTCAAGTGAGTGTTGGCGTGGGGGTGGGGGGCAGAATTAGAATTATGTAGGCGCATTTTCGTGATGACAACGTCATTCATTATTACGTTTTGTCGACGAATACCTGTGTAATTAAAAACAAATATATACGACGCTCGTTTTTCTTTTCAGATCCATGTTTTGGGTCGCCTTGTCTTAATGGTGGTACCTGTGAACCCATATATAGCGGTGCATCAAAACGGTTACTGAGCAATAACTATAAGTGTGAATGTCCGTCAGGCTACGCCGGCAAGAATTGCGAAAATGAAGGTACGAAATGTTCTATACAATTTATTTTATATGAATGATGGTTCTAGCGTAAAGGCTTACTAAGAATTAAAATGAAATTTATAAGAAATGCTTGTTGGTACTTGATACTCTGTCTCCTGGTGGGGCCCATCGCAGTCTTGCAGATGGGTTTTTTGTTTCCTCTAGCATTTCCGTTATTTCCTCCTGTCGAGTCCTCGACGTATCATCTCATTGTTATTTTAGCTCACCTGGGCCGAAGGCTCCAGGGGAGCTTATAGTAAAGTGGGTCCTCCGTCGTCCGTCCGTCCATCCGTCGTCTGTCCACACTTTTGAGCAGCTATATCTCTGCAGCCTGCAGGCTGATTTCCATAATTTCTCAACTGCAGCATGCCTCTGGTGGGGCATTGATGACTTAAACTTTTTTTTAGAAATCACTCTAAAACTCTGGTTCCTATGGCAATCACAAGGTCCCATAGACTTACTATGGGAAAATGCTTGTCATCACCGAAGCGCCTTCAGCTTTGAACGGATATTTCTGAAACTTATATGTAAGGTGGCTGGGGATAAAAACTCGAATGAATTCGAAAACCGGCCAAGTCGGCCCATTTATCGTAGAGTTACATCCCTTTGATTGCTGAAAATGTCGATTTTTGACCTTTTCATCACGGTAGCCCCTTCAGATTTGATCGGATCTTTCTAAAACTTATATGTAAGGTGGCTGGGGATAAATCCTCGGAAGAGTTCGAAAACCGGCCAAGTCTGCCAATTTATCATAGTAACGTCCCTTTGATTGATGAAAATGCCGATTTTTGACCTTGTCATCACGGTAGCCCCTTCAGTTGTTATCGGATCTTTCTGAAACTTATTTGTAATGTGGCTTTGGATAAAACCTGTGATGAGTTAAAAAACCGGCCAAGTCGGCACATTTATTATAGAGTTACGTCCCTTTGATTGCTGAAAATGCCGATTTTTAACATTGTCATCACCGTAGCTCCTTCAGTTTTGATCGGATCTTTCTGAAACTTATATGTAAGGTGGCTGGGGATAAAAACTCGGATGAGTTCGAATGCCCTACAAGTCGGATTATTCTTCATAGAGTTACGTCCCTTTGATTGCTGAAAAATGCCGATTTTCGACCTTTTCATCACCGCAGCCCCTTCAGTTTTGATCGGATCTTTCTGAAACTTATATGTAAGGTAGCTGGGGATAAAACCTCGGATGGGTTTGAAAATCGGCCAAGTTGCTAAAAATGCCGTTTTTTGACATTGTCATCACGGTAATCCCTTCAGTTTTGATTGAATCTTTTTGAAACTTATGTGCAAGGTAGCTAGGGATAAAAACTTTTTGACGTTGTCATCACTGTAGCCCTTCAGTTTTGATCCGATCTTTCTGAAACTTATATGTAAGGTGGCTGGTGATAAAACCTCGGATGAGTTTGAAAACCGGCCAAGTTGGCCAATTTATCATAGAGTGACATCCCTTTGGTTGCTGAAAATGCCGATTTTTGACATTGTCATCAGCATAGCCCCTTCAGTTTTGATTGGATCTTTCTGCAAACTTATATGTAAGGTGGCTGGGGATAAAAACTCGGATGAGTTCGAATACCGGCCAAGTCGGCCCATTTATCATAGAGTTACGTCCCTTTCATTGCTGAAAAATGCCGACTTTTGACCTTGTCATCACGGTAGCTCCTTCAGTTTTGATCGGATCTTTCTGAAACTTATATGTAAGGTGGCTGGGGATAAAATCCCGGATGAGTTCGAAAACTGGCCAAGTCCGCCCATTTAACATAGTGTTACTTCCCTTTGATTGCTGAAAATGCCGATTTTTGACCTTGTCATCACCGCCGCCCCTTCAGTTTTGATTAGATCTTTCTGAAACTTATATGTAAGGTGGCTGGGAATTACACCTTGGATGTGTTCAAAAACGGCCAAGTCGGCCCATTTGTCATAGAGTTACGTCTCTTTGATTGCTGAAAATGCCAATTTTTGACCTTGTTATCCCCGTATCCCCTTCAGTTTTGGTCGGATCTTTCTGAAACTTATATGTAAGGTGGCTGAGGATAAAACCCGGATGAGTTCGAAAACCGGCCAAGTCGGCCCATTTATCATAGAGTTACGTCCCTTTGATTGCTAAAAATGCCGACTTTTAGCTCACCTGGGAGCTTATAGTATAGTGGGTCCTCCGTCGCCCGTCCACACTTTTGAGCAGCTATATCTCTGCAGCCTGCAGGCTGATCCCAATCATTTTTCATCTGTAGCATGCCTCTTGTGGGGCATTGATGACATAAACTTTTTTTCGAAATCGCTCAAAAGCTTTGTTTGCTCTGGCAACCACAAGGTCCCATAGACTTACAATGGGAAAATGCTTGCTATCACCGCAGCGCCTTCAGTTTTGATCAGATCTGTTTGAAACTTATATGTAAGGTGGCTGGGGATAAAATCTCGGAAGAGTTCGAAAACCGGCCAAGTTGGCCCATTTATCATATAGTTACGTCCCTTTGATTGCTGAAAATGCCGATTTTGGACATTGTCATCACCGTAGCTTCTTCAGTTTTGTTCGGATCTTTCTGAAACTTATATGTAAGTTGGATTGGGATAAAATCTCAAACGAGTTTGAAAACCAGCCAAGCGGGCCCATTTATTGTAGAGTAACGTCCCTTTGATTGCAGAAATTGCCGATTTTTTATCTTGTCATCACTGTAGCCCTTTCTGTGTTGATCAGATCTTTCTGAAACTTATCTGTAAGATGGCTTGGGATAAAGTCTCGGAAGAGTTCGAAAACCGGCCAAGTTGGCCCATTTATCATAGAGTTACGTCCCTTTGATTGCTGAAAATGCCAATTTGGGACATTGTCATCACCGTAGCCTTCAGTTTTGATCGGATCTTTCTGAAACTTATATGTAAGGTGGCTGGGAATGAAATCTCAGACGATTTCGAAAACCAGCCAAGTCGGCCCATTTATCATAGAGTAACGTCCCTTTAGTTCCTGAAAATGCCTATTTTTGACCTTGTCATCACCATAGCCCTTTCAATTGTGATTGGATCTTTCTGAAACTCATATGTATGGTGGCTGGGGAAAAAGCTCGGACGAGTTCGAATACCGACCAAGGTGGCCCATTTATCATAGAGTAACGTCCCTTTGATTGCTGAAAATGTATATTTTTGACCTTGTCATCACCGTAGCCCCTTCAGTTTTGATTGGATCTTTCTGAAACTTATATGTAAGGTGGCTGGTGATAAAACTTCGGATGAATTCGGAAACCGGCGAAGTCGGCCAATTTATCCTAGAGTTATGTCCCTTAAATGGGTGAAATTTTAGAATATTGACATTGTCATCACCGTAGGCCTTCAGTTTTGATCGGATCTTTCTGTCACTTATATTTTGACCTTGTCATCATAGTAGCCCCTTCAGTTTTGATCGGATTTTTCTGAAACTTATATGTAAGATGGCTGGGGATAAAACCTCGAATGAGTTCGAAAACTTGCCAAGTCGGCCAATTTATCATAGAGTAGCATCCCTTTAATTGCTGCAAATGCCAAATTTTGACCTTGTCATCACCGTATCCCTTCAGTTTTAATCGGATTTTTCTAAAACTTATATGTAAGGTGGCTGGGGATGAAACCTCAGACAAATTCGAATACCGGCCAAGTCGGCACATTTATCATAGAGTTACGTGCCTTTGATTGGTGAAAATGCCTATTTTCGACCTGGTCATCACTGCTGCCCCTTCAGTTTTGATCGGATCTTCATGAAACTTACAAACAAGTAAGTGCAGAAAAGCTCGGAGGAGTTTGAAAACTCATGAGGTTTGCCTATTTGTCACAGAGTAACATCCCTTTGATTGCAGCAGTGAATTGCTTATTTTTGAACTTGTCATCACCATAGCCCCTTCAGTTTATATCGGATCTTCTTTGCAAGTCAGGAATAAAAGCTTGAATGAGTTTGAAAACCGGTTAGGTCAGCCTATTTATCATAGAGTTACATTCTACTTGATTTGCAGAAAATGCTTACCCTGTCATCACCATGTCCTCCCATAAATCCTTCAGTAGAGGCTGGCACTTCCTGAAACTTTGAATCTGTTAGCTCAGGTGAGAGATAGAGGACCAGCTTGGCCCTCTTGTTTTATTTTTGTGTTATGAGGGATGCTGGACTGAACAACTTATTTGTCTATATCGCGTAGGAACCTAGGGCGAGGATTGCGTTTGCGTAAAATCGCGGTTTATTTTTTATATTGTCCGTCTCTGATTGTGTGTATTGCTTATATCTTTTTGTTCTAGATAGCCAATTGGCAATTTCGTGGGAAAATAACTGTTCTTTTGGCTTTCCGCTATTGATGTTTCTATTAGGTGTCATGATCGGAGATGTGGGTTAATTGTATCGATTCCTAATCATTGTCATCAGTTCGATTTTGAGAATTGTAAACTTCATCTCATTCAAATTGGTAAACAACGGTACTCGATGCACCGAATTTAAATGTGGTAGTTAATACATTCCAGTATGTCTTCAAAATGACAGGTTTAGATGTTACATAACGAAGACACGCCTACACAAATACATTGTGATATTTTTGTCAAAACATAGATTGTAGGTGGGAGTATCCAAAATCCCACAATCTATATGTAAGGACAGAAATAAGAGTTCAAGTGAGTGTTGGCGGGGGGGGGGGGGCAGAATTAGAATTATGTAGTTACATAGGCGCATTTTCGTGATGACAACGTCATTCATTATTACGTTTTGTCGACGAATACCTGTGTAATTAAAACAAATATATACGACGCTCGTTTTTCTTTTCAGATCCATGTTTTGGGTCGCCTTGTCTTAATGGTGGTACATGTGAACCCATATATAGCGGTGCATCAAAACGGTTACTGAGCAATAACTATAAGTGTGAATGTCCGTCAGGCTACACCGGCAAGAATTGCGAAAATGAAGGTACGAAATGTTCTGTACAATTTATTTTATATGAATGATGGTTCTAGCGTAAAGGCTTACTAAGAATTAAAATGTAATTTATAAGAAATGCTTGTTGGTACTTGATACTCTGTCTCCTGGTGGGGCCCATCGCAGTCTTGTACTTGGGTTTTTGTTTCCTCCAGCATTTCCGTTATTTCTTCCTGTCGAGTCCTCGACGTTGTATCATCTCTGTGTTTTTTTAGCTCACCTGGGCCGAAGGCTCCAGGGGAGCTTATAGTATAGTGGGTCCTCCTTCGTCCGTCCGTTCATCCGTCGTCTGTCCACACTTTTGAGCAGCTATTTATCTGCAGCCTGCAGGCTGATTTCAATCATTTCTCATCTGTAGCATGCCTCTGGTGGGACATTGATAACATAAACTTTTTTTAGAAATCACTCTAAAACTTTGGTTCCTATGGCAATCACAAGGTCCCATAGACTTACTATGGGAAAATGCTTGTCATCACCGTAGCGCCTTCAGTTTTGAACGTATCTTTCGGAAACTTATATGTAAGGTGGCTGGGGATAAAAACTCGGACGAGTTCGAAAACCGGCCAAGTCGGCCTATTTATCGTAGAGTTACGTCCCTTTGATTGCTGAAAATGCCGATTTTTGACATTGTCATCACCGTAGCCCCTTCAGTTTTGATCGGATCTTTCTGAAACTTATATGTTAGGTGGCTGGGGATAAAAACTCGGATGAGTTCGAATGCCCACCAAATCGGCCCATTTGTCATAGAGTTACGTCCCTTTGATCGCTGAAAAATGCCGATTTTCGACCTTGTCATCACCGCAGCCACTTCAGTTTTGATCGGATCTTTCTGAAACTTATATGTAAGGTGGCTGGGGATAAAACCTCGGATGAGTTTGAAAACCGGCCAAGTTGCTGAAAATGCCGATTTTTGACATTGTCATCACGGTAATCCCTTCAGTTTTGATTGAATCTTTCTGAAACTTATGTGCAAGGTGGCTAGGGATAAAAGCTCTGATGAGTTCGCAAACCGGCAAAGTCGGTCCATTTATCATAGAGTTACATCCCTTTGATAGCTGAAAATGCCAATTTTTGAGCTTGTCATCACGGTAGCCCCTTCAGTTTAGATCGGATCTTTCTGAAACTTATATGTAAGGTGGCTGGGGATTAAACCTTGCAAGAGTTCGAAAACCGGCCAAGTCGGTCTATTTGTCATAGAATTACGTCCCTTTGATTGCTGAAAATGCCGATTTTTGACGTTGTCATCACTGTAGCCCTTCAGTTTTGATCCGATCTTTCTGAACCTTATATGTAAGGCGGCTGGTGATAAAACCTCGAATGGGTTTGAAAACCGGCCAAGTTGGCCCATTTATCATAGAGTGACATCCATTTGATTGCTGAAATTGCCGATTTTTGACGTTGTCATCAGCATAGCCCCTTCAGTTTTGATTGGATCTTTCTGCAAACTTATATGTTAGGTGGCTGGGGATAAAAACTCGGATGAGTTCGAAAACCGGCCAAGTCGGCCCATTTATCATAGAGTTACGTCCCTTTGATTGATGAAAAATGAAGACTTTTGACCTTGTCATCATGGTAGCCCCTTCAGTTTTGATCGGATCTTTCTGAAACTTATATGTAAGGTGGCTGGGGATAAAATCCCGGAAGAGTTCGAAAACTGGCCAAGTCCGCCCATTTAACATAGTGTTTCTTCACTTTGATTGCTGAAAATGCAGATTTTTGACCTTGTCATCACCGCCGCCCCTTCAGTTTTGATTGGATCTTTCTGAATCTTATATGTAAGGTGGCTGGGGATTACACCTTGGATGTGTTCAAAAACGGCCAAGTCGGCCCATTTGTCATAGAGTTACGTCTCTTTGATTGCTGAAAATGCCAATTTTTGACCTTGTCATCCCCGTAGCCCCTTCAGTTTTGGTCGGACCTTTCTGAAATTTATATATAAGATGGCTGGGGATAAAAACCCGGATGAGTTCGAAAACCGGCCAAGTCGGCCCATTTATCATAGAGTTACGTCCCTTTGATTGCTATAAATGCCGACTTTTAGCTCACCTGGGAGCTTATAGTATAGTGAGTCCGCCGTCGTCCGTCAACACTTTTCAGCAGCTATATCTCTGCAGCCTGCAGGCTGATCCCAATCATTTCTCATCTGTAGCATGCCTCTTGTAGGGCATTGATGACATAAACTTTTTTTCGAAATCGCTCAAAAGCTTTGTTTGCTCTGGCAACCACAAGGTCCCATAGACTTACAATGGGAAAATGCTTGTTATCTCCGCAGCGCCTTCAGTTTTGATCAGATCTTTCTGAAACTTACATGTAAGGTGGCTGGGGATAAAATCTCGGAAGAGTTCGAAAGCCGGCCAAGTTGGCCCATTTATCATAGAGTTACGTCCCTTTGATTGCTGAAAATGCCGATTTTGGACATTGTCATCACCGTAGCTTCTTCAGTTTTGTTCGGATCTTTCTGAAACTTATATGTAAGTTGGCTGGGGATAAAATCTCAAAAGAGTTTGAAAACCAGCCAAGTGGGCCCATTAGTTGTAGAGTAATGTCCCTTTGACTGCTGAAAATGCCGATTTTTGACCTTGTCATCACCGGAACCCTTTTCTGTTTTGATCAGATCTTTCTGAAACTTATATGTAAGATGGCTTGGGATAAAGTCTCGGAAGAGTTCGAAAACCGACCAAGTTGGCCCATTAATCATAGAGTTACGTCCCTTTGATTGCTGAAACTGCCAAATTTGGACATTGTCATCACCTTAGCGCCTTCGGTTTTGATCGGATCTTTCTGAAACTTATATGTAAGGTGGCTGGGGATAAAATCTCAGACGAGTTCGAAAACCAGCCAAGTCGGCCCATTTATCATAGAGTAACGTCCCTTTGAAAGCTGAAAATGCCGATTTATGACATTGTCATCACCATAGCCCTTTCAGTTTTGATTGGATCTTCCTGAAACTTATACGTATGGTGGCTGGGGAAAATAGCTCGGATGAGTTCGAATACCGGCCAAGGTGGCCCATTTATTATAGAGTAACGTCCCTTTGATTGCTGAAAATGTCTTTTTTTGACCTTGTTATCACCGTAGCCCCTTCAGTTTTTATTGGATCTTTCTGAAACTTATATGTAAGGTGGCTGGGGATAAAACCTCGGATGAGTTCGAAAACCGGCCAAGTCGGCCAATTTATCATAGAGTTGTATCCCTTTTATGGGTGAAAATTTCGATTATTGACATTGTCATCACCGTAGGCCTTCAGTTTTGATCGGATCTTTCTGAAACTTATATGTAAGGTGGCTGGGGATAAAACCTCGAATGAGTTCGAATACCGGCCAAGTTGGCCCATTTATCATTGATTTACGTCCCTTTGATGGCTGAAAATGTTGATTTTTGACCTTGTCATCACCGTAGCCCCTTCAGTTTTGATCGGATTTTTCTGAAACTTATATGTAAGGTGGCTGGGGATAAAATCTCGGATGAGTTCGAAAACTGGCCAAGTCGGCCAATTTATCATAGAGTAACATCCCTTTGATTGCAAAAAAATGCCAAATTTTGACCTTGTCATCACCGTAGCCCCTTCATTTTTTATCGCATTTTTCTGAAACTTATATGTAAGGTGGCTGGGGATGAAACCTCAGACAAGTTTGAATACCGGCCAAGTCGGCACATTTATCATAGAGTTACGTGCCTTTGATTGCTGGTAATGCATATTTTCGACCTGGTCATCACTGCTGCCCCTTCAGTTTTGATCGGTTCTTCATGAGGTTTGCCTATTTGTCACAGAGTAACATCCCTTTGATTGCAGCAGTGAATTGCTTATCTTTGAACTGGTCATCACCATAGCCCCTTCAGTTTATATCGGATCTTCTTTGCAAGTCAGGAATAAAAGCTTGAATGAGTTTTGAAAACCGGTTAGGTCAGCCTATTTATCATAGAGTTACACTCTACTTGATTTGCAGAAAATGCTTACCCTGTCATCACCATGTCCTCCCATAAATCCTTCAGTAGAGGTTGGCACTTCCTGAAACTTTGATTCTGTTAGCTCAGGTGAGCGCCACAGGACAAGCTTGGTCCTCTTGTTTTATTTTTGTGTTATGAGAGATGCTGCACGGATCGGTTAGAAAGCCAGCATGCGGACTGAACAACTTATTTGTCTATATCGCGTAGGAACCTAGGGCGAGGGTTGCGTTTGCATAAAATCGTGGTTTATTTTTGTTATAGTTCGTCTTTGAATGTGTGTATCGCTTATATCTTTTTGTTCTAGATAGCCAATTGACAATTTCGTGGGAAAATAACTGTTCTTTTGGCTTTCCGCTATTGATGTTTCCATTAGGTGTCATGATCGGAGATGTGGGTTAATTGTATCGATTCCTAATCATTGTATTCACTTCGATTTTGACAGTTGTAAACTTCATCTCATTCAAATTGGTAAACAAGGGTACTCAATGCACCGAATCTAATGTGGTAGTTAATACATTCCAGTATGTCTTCAAAATGACAAGTTTAGATGTTACATTACGTAGACACGCCTACACAAATACATTGTGATATTTTCATCAAAACATAATTTGTAGGTGGGAGTATCCTAAATCCCACAATCTATATGTAAGGACAGAAAGAAGAGAAATAAGAGTTCAAGTGAGTGTTGGCGTGGGGGGGGGGGGATTATATAGGCGCATATTCGTGATGACAACGTCATTCATTAATACGTTTTTGTCGACATATACCTGTGTAATTAAACCAAATATGCGACGCTCGTTTTTCTTTTCAGATCCATGTTTTGGATCGCCTTGTCTAAATGGTGGTACCTGTGAACCCATATATAGCATTGGATGCAAACGGTTACTGAGCAATAATTGCAAACGGTTACTGAGCAATAATTATAAGTGTGATTGTGCGTCAGGCTTCACCGGCAAGAATTGCGAAAATGAAGGTACGAAATGTTCTATACAATTTATTTTATATGAATGATGGTTCCCGCGTAAAGGCTTACAAAGAATAAAGTGTAATTTATAAGAAATGCTTGTTGGTACTTGATACTCTGTCTCCTGGTGGGACCCATCGCAGTCTTACAGTTGGGTTTTTGTTTCCTCCAGCATTTCCGTTATTTCTTCCTGTCGAGTCCTCAACGTTGTTTCATCTCTGTGTTATTTTTTATTTTTGTGTTATGTGGGATGTTGCACGGATCAGTTAGAAAGCCAGCATGCAGACTAAACAATTTATTTGTCTATATCGCATAGGAACCTAGGGCGAGGATTGTGGTTGCGTAAGATTTAAGCCCCCAACCACCCCTCAAGTGAATATGTTTTGTGGACCGGCGATTCTTTTATCGCGGTTTATTTTTATATAGTTCGTTTTTGAATGTGTGTATCGCTTATATCTTTTTGTTCTAGATAGCCAATTGGCAATTTCGTGGGAAAATAACTGTTGTTTTGGCTTTCCGCTATTGATGTTTCCATTAGGTGTCATGATCGGAGATGTGGGTTAATTGTATCGATCCCTAATCATTGTCCCTAGTTCGAATTTGACACTTGTAAACTTCTTTCGCATTCAAATTGATACCCAATCTGAAATTATTGAAGCTTTTAGCTCCACTTCTAGATACTCAGATGATTTATTAAATAATGATAATACCTATTTCGATGATTTGATCAGTCAGATTTCCCCACCCCCCCCCCCCCCCCACACAGAACTTCACTTAAATAAAGCAAATTCTTCTGATACCGAGGCCCCGTTTTTTGGTTTGCATCTATCAATTGTAGATGGGTTTGTTTCGTGCAAGATTTATGATAAATGCGATGACTTAGATTTTGAGATTGTAAATTTTCCGTTTTTGGGTGGTGATGTTCCTCGTGCGCCATCCTATGGCGTTTATATTTCGTAATTAATTCGATTTGCCAGAGTGTGTAGTCATGTTACTGACTTCAACACTCGTAATAAATTATTAACGGCAAAACTTCTTAATCAGGGTTATCGGTGACATAAACTACGCAAAGCCTTTTCAAAATTTTATAGACGCCATTCTTATTTAATTTCAAAATTCAATATTGGTCTTAAATCTCTTCTGCAACAAGGTCTATCGGAACCCGATTTTAATGATGACTTAGTATATAAATTCAGAAAAATATATAACCGCAATGACTTTAGCACCCAATTTCGTAAAATCATTCTTCGATATAAAAAGATTGGGTACAACATGTATATGACAGACTGCATGCATGGTAGTTAACCCAATCACGGTTGGCAACTATGCTTCCCTCTTTTATTGCACGCCGGTGGGTCAGGCCTCAGATTCTATGACGGTGCCAACGTAAAGGCTTATTGAGAATTAGAGAGATCTAATTCAAGGAAATGTTGGTTGCTGCCTGATGCTCTGTCTCTGGTCGGGCCCATCGGAGTCTAACTGTTGGTTTTCTTTTGCTCCAGCATTTCAGTGGTTTCTTGCTGTGGAGTCCTCACCGTTGTCTCACCTCTGTGGTTGTTTGATTATTTGTGTTCACGGAGATGTTTCACTGATGAGTTAGGAGGCCTTCATGTGGACTGATCAAATTATTTGTCTAAATCGCGACGGAAGTAAGGGCGAGGATTGTGGCCACGTAAAATCGATTTAAGCCCCGCAGTGGAAATCTTTCCACTGACCGTTCCAAGGCGGTTCTTCTGTGGCGATTTATTTATGTTGTTATTTGTTACTTACTGTGGGTGTCACTTGTGTCTTTTTATTTTGGATGTGGATGGCCATATGGCCATTTTGCGGGAAGTAACTGTCCTTATGGCCTTCCTTTGTTCAGGTTTCCATTATGGTCTAGTCGCTTAATGTTTGTGTTTCTTTCCCTTTGGTGTCTTTGATGGCTGGAGTAAGTTAATTGTATCGATTCCAGATCTTTGTTTTACTTCTACTTTTTATAGGGTGGAGGTGACTCTGGTCAGCAGCTTGATCAGGTGTGATGTCATATCCCCAGAATGTGTATCCGTCTTTGTAATCCTCGTAATCAATGTTAAAATTTTAAACTTGATCTCGACTACTCAGAGCCTGATACAGTGACATGTATGATCGAAGATATTCGTTTCTGGTGAAGTTAGGTTCAAAGGGTCTTCCATACATATTGTGTCCATCGAGTGTGACATCCAGTTTACTGAGATTGAAAGGTTGGAAGTTGAAGGCGTTTGTGGGAAACGTACCTTTGAATGTTTCATTAGGAACCATGCCAATGAAAAATCGTTTTGGAAGTTGACCCCGGAACTGATGATCTTCAATTTTAGATCTTAGTCCAGTACCAATGGTAAATGTTTTCACCTCAACTCTTCTGATGGGGAATTTGGCATTATGTTGAGCAATGCTCTGCTTCAAATCGTTTGTGATTGCTGGTAGAAGTTGTACATTTCTCACTGACAGTTTGGCTATATCAATTTTGAGTACTACAGGGTAACCATCCTCAGCCATGATACAGAACTGAGGCGATGCTCTGTTGAGTCTGAGTTTGATTTCTGCTATTTGGAAGATATTTGTCTTGCATGGCCAGATTGAGTGAGTGAGTTTTAGTTTTACGTCCCACCAACAGCTAAGGTCATACGGAGACGGGACCTCGGTTTAAAGACTCATCCGAAAGTCTGCATTGCATGGCCAGATCTAAATGTAATCGTATCATGAGTTCCAAAGATTTACTTTCTGCTGTACCTTTGCCCCGGTCTTTTACATTTAGACAATCAAAATTATCAAATTTCCCAGGTTCATCTTCATAGCAGTGCTCTGCAGCTTTTAACTGATTGTCTTTTACATCTGCTTCAAAGGAAAATAAGTTTTCTATGTAGGCTCTGTACGGATATGTATCCATATTACTTGTGACCAGTTTATTATTAAGGTACAAATCGATGCTACTGAACATACTGTGAAAGAAGTTGTTGATAGGGGCAACCTGTTTGTCCTCAATATTACTTCCATCTGGTTTCAGGATTCTATATTTCAGATAAAGATAAGTTTGAGATAAATATGTATAATATTCAGTATGGGGTGGAACCAAAAATTCAATGGGTGCCTGATAACTATCCAGGGAAGCGATAGGATGATAATCAGTCCAGTGAGTTTCTTGCATAGTTGTCATTGTCGGAGGAACGGATTGCATTTCCAACTCCGTTTTACTGCACTCACAAGAACCCGGTTGCATCATTATTGGTCGAAAATATGGGGCAAATTTAAGATTTTTTGGAATAGAAGTTGAGTTTTTCTTTTTTGACCCTTCTTAACACCTTGACGTTTAGTCTTAGACTGATTCTTTTTAGATTTGCTTTTTGATTTTATACCTCCACTTAATTCATCCAGAACAGATTTTCCGAGAGATTTCAAACTGGGTTAGGAGGCCTTCATGCGGACTGAACAAATTATTTGTCTAAATCGTGACGGAAGTAAGGGCGAGGATTGTGGCCACGTATAATCGATTTAAGGGCCCCCCCCCACCCCCCAGTGGAATTCTTTTCACTGACCGTTCCAAGGCGGTTCTTCTGTGGCGGTTTATTTATTGTTACAACCGAGCGGTCAGGTGCTGTGGTTCACTATTTTGTCAGGATGACACCACGCTTAGCACACGGATAAACAACTAAAAACCAACAAGTTCGTAGAACAGAGCTCTTTTATTAGATGTGCATTTATATTCAACAGATATAAGTTAAGCTTTCTTCAGTTACTTTATCTCTAGTCGACTTGGCCCTCAGTCTTAAAAACGCGCAACCTGTCTGTGACTAAATTTCCCCGTAGCGTGCCCCTGCTTAAAAATAGCACAGTGAACTTAAAATAACACGAAATCAATAACTTCCAATGGCGCCTGAGTACGAAATAAACTTACAAGACTCAGACTTTCTAGAACGGTCACGATGAGGACAAAACACGTCCTGCTGTCACAGCAGAATATCGACTGAAGGCCCCGAATGATCGCGCGTTCTGCTTATATATTCCAGCAGTCGGGCGTCCAGCCGTCGCGGGGAATCCAGCAACCTGTTGGATATCCAGCGACGCTGAACGTCGAACCGCTGAAATCAGCAAGTGGCTGAGAAGGAGATAATGTAACTGAAGCGGATGGGGTAAGTAAATAATGACTGATGATTAAATTTAACAAAGTTAAACACTTATCAACCTACTCTTGAGTGATGAAATTGCGTTAGCTTGGAATATTCTGGACTTTGAAAAGTTTGTCTTTGATGTCGTAAGCTCAAACTTGATGTGACGTCATCAAGGATATTTGTCAACAACTTTATGACGTCAATTACAACAAACATTATCATCAATTATGGCTGAAAACGACCCTTAAAATCTTACTTGCGTGAAACAATAAAACATCAGAGGAATAATTCAAGCCACCCCTGAATGACAAGCATTATCTACCAATGTAAGATTGATGGAACAAATGTGAGTATGTTTATTTAATAGCTCTACCCCACCCGAGTGTTCATAAATAACACAAGAGTTCATAAATAACACAAGATAAGGACAACATCGGCAGTGTGGTTTGCTTATGGGCTTGAAATACATGCGTGTATTTGTGTATGCATGGTGGTGTTTGTGTATGTTCATGGGGGTGCACATGGGTGAGTGTTAAAGAGGGTGTGTCTGTATAGGGGGTCATCTGTAGGAGATGGAATAGTGCCTGGAATGTCGGTGTACATGTATGTATGAATGTGCAACTGTATCTCCGGTGTGTGCGCGCGCGCGCGCGCGTGTGTGTGTGTGTGTGTGTGTGTGTGTGTGTGTGTGTGTGTGTGTGTGTGTGTGTGTGTGTGTGTGTGTGTGTGTGTGTGTGTGTGTTGATTGATAGTACATGTAGGTGTGCTGCATGCAATAATAAACATTAAAAGTGTGGCTTTTACATTATGTTGTTGTTTGTTACTACTTACTGTGTGTATCACTTGTGTCGTTTTTTATTTTGGATGGCCATTTAGCCATTTTATGGGAAAGTAACTGTCCTTATGGCCATCCTTTGTTTAGGTTTCCATTATGGTCTGGTCGCTTCATGTTTGTGTTTCTTTCCCTTTGGTGTCTTTGGTGGGTGGAGTAAGTTAATTGTATCGATTCCTGATCTTTGTTTTACTTCTACTTTGTTGGTACTTGATACTCTGTCTCCTGGTGGGGCCCATCGCAGTTTTACAGTTGAGTTTTTGTTTGCTCCAGCATTTCCGTTATTTCTTGCTGTCGAGTCCTCAACGTTGTTTCATCTCTGTGTTTTTTATTATTATTATTATTATTGTGTTATGAGGGATTCTGCACGGATCGGTCAGATAGCCAGCATGCGGACTGAACAATTTTTTTGTCTTTAACGCGTAGGAACCTAGGGCGAGGATTGCGTTTGCGTAAAATCGATTTGAGCCCCCACCACTTTCCCCTCCCCCCCCCCCCCCCCCACCGCGCAAGTGAAATATGTTTTGTGGATCGGCGACTCTTTTATCGCGATTTATTTTTGTTATAGTTCTTCTTTGAATGTGTGTATCGCTTATATATTTTTGTTCTAGTTAGCCAATTGGCAATTTCGTGGGAAAATAACTGTTCTTTTGGCGTTCCGCTATTGATGTTTCCATTAGGTGTCATGATCCCTAATCGTTGTCTTCAGTACGATTTTGAGAGTTGTAAACTTCATCTCATTCAAATTGATAAACAAGGGTACTCAATGCACCGAATTTAATGTGGTAGTTAATAGATTCCAGTATGTCTTCAAAATGACAGGTTCAATTTGAAAATAGAGTTCTGCTTAAGCCGGTGCTAGGGGGGCGTGGCCGGTGTAGCACATTTCAGTACTGGTCATGAACAGACTCAATAAAACCGAGTCTGCTATTTTCGTTTATTTGGTGTATTCTTTGCTTCCAAAGGATCTAACTATTCAGAACTTATTTATCTTCACTGCAGCTGGTGCTGTGCCGTGTGGCGGCCGTAAAAAGTCTCCCCGTACATCCATCATATTGCAGATAATATTTTCTGGTCCTTTGGGATCATTGAGTTCATTTAGAATCAATTTGAAAATAGAGTTCTGCTTAAGCCGGTGCTAGGGGGCGTGGCCGGTGTAGCACATTTCAGTACTGGTCATGAACAGACTCAATAAAACCGAGTCTGCTATTTTCGTTTATTTGGTGTATTCTTTGCTTCCAAAGGATCTAGCTATTCAGAACTTATTTGATGTTACAATACGAAAACACGCCTACATAATACATTGTGATATTTTTCGTCAAAACATAGATTGTAGGTGGGAGTATCCAAAATCCCACATTCTATATGTAAGGACAGAAAGAAGAGAAATAAGAGTTCAAGTTAGTGTTGGCGGGGGAGGGGGCAGAATTATATAGGCGCTTTTTCGTGATGACAACGTCATTCATTATTACGTTTTTGTCGGCGAATGCCTGTTTCATTAAAATAAACAACATAAACATTATAAGACGCTCGTTTTTCTTTTTCAGATCCATGTTTTGGATCGCCTTGTCTTCATGGTGGTACCTGTAAACCCACATATAGCGTTGCATCAAAGCGGTTACTGAGCAATAACTATAAGTGTGAATGTCCGTCAGGCTACACCGGCAAGAATTGCGAAAATGAAGGTACGAAATGTTCTATACAATTTATTTTATATGAATGATGGTTCCAGCGTAAAGGCTTACTTAGAATTAAAATGTAATTTAAAAGAAATGCTTGTTGGTACTTGATACTCTGTCTCCTGGTGGGGCCCATCGCAGTCTTACAGTTGGGTTTTTGTTTGCTCCCGCATTTCCGTTATTTCTTGCTGTCGAGTCCTCAACGTTGTTTCGTCTCTGTGGTTTTACATTTTTGTGCTATGAGAGATGTTGCACGGATCAGTTAGAAAGACAGCATGCGGACTGAACAATTTATTTGTCTATACGCGGGGGTACCCAGTGGAGGATTGCGGTTGCGTAAAATCGATTTAAGCCCCCTCAAGTGAAATATGTTGTGTGGACCGGCGATTCTTTTATCGCGGTTTATTTTTGTTATAGTTCGTCTTTGAATGTGTGTATCGCTTATATCTTTTTGTTCTAGATAGCCAATTGGCAATTTCGTGGGAAAATAACTGTTCTTTTGACTTTCCGCTATTGATGTTTCCATTAGGTGTCATGATCGGAGATGTGAGTTAATTGTATCGATTCCTAATCATTGTATTCAGTTCGATTTTGACAGTACTGTTGTAAACTTCATCTCATTGCAATTGATAAAAAGGGTACTCAGTGCACCGAATTTAATGTGGTAGTTAATGCATTCCAGTATGTCTTCAAAATGACAGGTTTTGATGTTACATTACGAAGATACGCCTACACAAATACATTGTGATATTTTATGTAGACGGTCATCCGATAAACATTCTTGTAAATATATTCCAAATTCCGTTCACCGGCTTAGGAGGAGATATCTTTCAAGCATATTGTTGACAGACAAGAAGATGTTCTTTATATTTAGCTCTGGTGGCCATCTTGTTCAGCCGTGCGTAACGGTTTGGGCAGTTTTGGTAGAGATCATTTAAGCAATATTCCTGTGACATTATTTTGAAATCGGGCGAGGGGCCTACTAGGAGGTGGCGTTTCTAGTTTTTTTTTTTTTATTAGTAGTAGTAGTAGTATTTTAAGCGGTGACGACCTTGATGTTCAACGGTGCGGAACCATGTAGGCAATTCTGGTAGAGGGTCACTCAAGTATCATTTCTATAAAATTATTTCAAAACCCATTCACCAGTTTAGGAGCAAGCAGATATCTACCAAGTAAATTGTTGACAGGCGCACGAAGCACGACGGAAGACGCACGACGGACAATTCTCGACGGCCGACGGACATCGAGCGATCGCAAAAGCTCACCATATCACTACGTGACAGGTGATCTAAGAAATAGAAGTAAACGCAATGATCAGGAATCGATACAATTAACCCACAGCTCTCAGAAGAGACACAAAAGCATGAAACAGCTAGACCGTAGTGATAACATCAATAGCGGAAAGCCAAAAGGACAGTTACTTTCCCACAAAATGGCACATTGGCTGTCCAAAACAAAATAATATATGCGATGTACACACTCAAAGATAAGTCATTAAAAACATGACAGGAGAACACCTTTGAACGGCAGTGAAACGAATTCCATTTGGGGTGGGGCTTAAATCGATTATACATGGCCACATTCCCCGTAAGACAACAAAAGTAACATTTTAACTCCTACGTGACAATGTGAGCTTTTGTGATCACATTTTGTCCATCGTCCGTCTGTGCGTCCATAAACAATTTCAAATAAATATATATCTAATACCCCATGGCCAATCTTGATCAATTTCATGAGAAGCATCATTAGTTAGAGGGAAAGGCTCATAAGGTTTTTGGGTTGATCGGATCGGAATTGTGGCTGCCATGACAATATATAGCTTCCATAGACTTCCAATGGGAAAAATTTAAAAAAATCTTCTTCTCTGAAACCACAGGGCCCTGGGCTTAGATATTTAGCTTGTAGCAACGTCAAGTGGTCACCTACTGTTGGTGGGACGTAAAACTGAAACACCCACTCACTTCGTTTGCAGAAAATGTCGGGGTTTTTTTACCTTGTCATCACCGTAGCCTCTTCAGTTTTGATCGAATCTTCTTGAAACTTACATGTAAGTAAGTCAGGAATTAAAGCTTGGATGAGTTTAAAAACTTTTGAGGTCGGCCTATTTATCATAGTTTTGTCTCTTTGGTTGCTAAAAATGCCCATTTTATACCCCACCACACGATAGTTACTGTAGTGGAGGGATGGGGCATTGCATATCCAAGAAAAAGCAACTATTGTTGTCACTGAATGTGTCTTATCATAAGGACCAAGAACATATCTGGTAAAGGGTTAGGATCTGAAGGGTCTCTAAGATATAAAGCCCTTTTATGAAATGGCGGGGTGACAAATGACCCCTTCGCACCCCACAAGTCGGTGTGACTGAATGTGTCTAATAATAATGAACAGGAATATATAATTATCATTATGGGGTATTTTTTCACTGATTTTGAAATGTCATTGGTATTGGATATGACTGGTTTGGGATTGTTGATTGGCAAAATACGTTAAGTTTTAACGGAGTTATGGCCGTTAACAATTCCCATCAAATGTTTTTTTGGAACTAATTCCTTTACTACATGGAATATGTGGATGAAATTTCACTGATATATAGACCACATGTTTTGTTGACATTGTAATCATCATAAGGCCCGAAGTTTTGAACAGACCTTCCTGAAACTTACATATGAGTAAGTTAGAGATAAAAGCTTGAATGTATTTGCAAACTAATATCGTTGGCACATTTCTCCCAGAGTTAAGTCCCTTCTTTGCTGAAAATGCATACGGTATTTTGTAGCTTGTCATCACCATAAGTCCTTTAGTTTTGATCGAAACTTCATGAAACTAGCATATAAGAAGGTTGTTATTGCCAGTTCGGATGAGTTTGAAAATTGGTGATGTCTGCCTACCTCCCATAGAGTTACGTCCCCTTGAATGCTGAAAATATCTGATTTTGACCTTGTCATCAGCATAAATCCTTCGGTAAAGATTGGAACTTCCTGTAACTTCTGTTAGCTCAGCTGAGCGATATAGGACCATCATGGTCCTCTTGTTTGTCTCAACAACATCTAAGGTCATACGGACGCGGGGCATTGGTTTATAGATTCATCCGAAAGTCTGAAGAAGACCCCTGGTTTACAAGGGGTATAGGATTAGCACAACACCGCGCAGGCTTCAAACATGAATAGTTCAATATTTATTAAAACAACTGAATGAGGATAATAAACATTGGGATAATAAAATCGTCAGTTTTACCTTCGCAAAGTCCGGTTTGTGGTTCCGCTGATGCATCGCAGTAAAACGAAATTTCCGACCGTAAAACAGTCGGTCTGCCTCCCATGGTGACAATTTTAACACAGTCATCAGCCTTTATAGCTTTGACCCCCTTGAACCCCACTTTTATATAGTGAAACTGGGGTTATCAGGGGTAAACCTGCTTTAAAATATAGATTGTGGGTACTCGTTAGAACCGCCTCGATGAGGCGGTTCTCGCGTGTACCCACAATCTCTGTTATAAGCAGAATTAGGAAAAATATCAGTATCTTTTCATCTTCAAGTTAATTGTTTTCGGCGGTATTTACAATGTATTTTTATAAGCGAGTTTTCGTAATGAAAAATTCCGATTTTAAAACAGGTGACAATTTTACGGCTCCGCTGACGCTTCGCGGTAAAACGAAATTTTAGACCGTAAAACAGCCGATTTGCCTCCCCTAAATAACAATTTCAATACAGTCTTTAAGAAGACATGCCTATGTAATTTGACCCCTTTGAACCCAATTTTTATATTAGTAAAACTGCGGTTATCAGGGGTAACCTTATTTTTTTTTGTTCTGTTCTAAAATATAGATTGTGGATATTCGTTAGAACCGCCTCGATGAGGCGTTTCTAGCATGTACCCACAATCTATATTTTGGACAGAAATACGAAAAATATCACTATTGTTTCCTCTTAAAATTCATTTTTTTTCGAGGGTATTTACAATGTATTTGTATAGGCGAGTTTTCGCAATAGAAATTCGAGATACTAAGTAAAACAGTCTTTTTGCCTCCCATGATGACAATTTTACGGATCCACTTACATTTCGCAGTAAAACGAAATTTCCGACCGTAACACAGCCGATTTGCCTCCCAAAATGAGAGCTTTCTTCTTGCACACCAGATAAGGAAATCCATAGTTTTAGCTTGGGATAGAAATTCTGTTCTGACCCTGGTGTTCTTACCCAAATTCGAATATTCTCGCGCGTTTGATAAACTCACTTTATTGAATACGACCTCAAATGCGCCGTAGTCAAGGTTGACGTCACAGCACGTTGCGTGACGTCACTAAACATTCCTGTAGTGTTATTACACTATGGCGGACGTGGGCAACCGAAGTGACTTCAGCATTAAAATCCGCGCTAAGAAATGGAAGGTTGGCACGAAAAAGGGTCCTATCTGGGGTAACTGCGAAATGTCAGGGGATCCGCAAAATTGTCATCTGGGGAGGCAAACAGACTGTTTTACTTAGTATCTCGAATTTCTATTACGAAAACTCGCCCAAACAAATACATTGTAAATATCGTCGAAAAAATATACAAAAAAAGATGAAACAATTGTGATATTTTTCGTATTTCTGCTCAAAATATAGATTGTGGGTACACGTTAGAACCGCCTCATCGAGGCGGTTCTAACGAATATCCACAATCTATATTTTAGAACAGAAATAAGAAAAATAAGGTTACCCCTGATAACCGCAGTTTTACTTATATAAAAATGGGGTTCAAGGGGGTCAAAATTACATAGGCATGTTTTCTTAAAGACTGTATTGAAATTGTCATTAGGGGAGGCAAATCGGCTGTTTTCCATCCCTCGGAATCACTGTCCGGCATCGATCGGCAAGCCTCGTGATGCCGGACAGCGACCCTCGGGACGGATTTTTCCATCCACCGCTAACACCTATATAAGATTATTATAATACACACTTAAATAGGACATGTCTGATCAAGAAAGAACAAGGTCAGCCTTCTCCCCCACCAAGTATGGCAAGGAATTCTGCTTATCTCTCTTTGGGCAATCGATAATCTGTATATGGCTCATGACACACCCATGCGACATAGTACATTTTTCACATCTCCAAAATGGCTACTTTTGTGGTGAAAATACGTGATGTTTTCCATATTTAAACTGCAAACATAGCTTGCGGCTGTTCGTTAGAACCGCCTCATTGAGGCGGTTCAAACGAGTAGCGACAACAAATGTCTTGGAGAAGAAAAATACTGTATACAAACTAAACCCCACGTCTCGAAAACTTGAACACGCCTATATAATTCTTACCCTCTTAAACCCCATTTTATATTGTAAGACTCTGGTTTACAGGGGTAAACCTTATTTGTTTTTACTTTTGTTCTAAAATATAGATTGTGGGTACTCGTTAGAACCGCCTCGATGAGGCGGTTCTAACGTGTACCCACAATCTATATTTTGAGCAGAATAAAAAAGATATCGCAATTTTTATCTTAAATTTTTCATTTTTCTTCGGCGATAAATGTTACAATGTATTTGTATAGGCGTGTTTTCGTTATGAGTTTCCTCTGTATAAAGTGGGGTTTAGTCGGGTGTACATTTTACGGACTTGTTCACGTGATGCATGTGATCAGCGAAAATTCTGATCAGACTGCGCGATTTTGCATGCTGATCTGTCTTTTCTGGTCACAAAAAAGCTGAATTACAGTTGTTAGGGTTCGCGGATAATATGAAAACAAATGTTCCGGTTTATTTGTTTGTTTGTTTGATTTGAGGTTTAACGTCCCCGTCAACACTGTAAAGGTCATTTTAGAGACGTTGCTTCCAATTTTGTGGGACTTTTACCCGACACTGAGATGAAATGACATCTCAAGCCCTGTCGCCCAATGAAACCAATAGGGTTTATTAGCATGGACGGTCCGCCTCGCACCGCGGTTCCTGGACAGGCTTAGATCCTCTAAGCGGTTTACCAGTACTAGTGTGCGGACCGGATTCAGCTCTGCTTGGAAGTATCATGCAGCCCATATATTTCTTCAAGCCCCTATGGGCGGGGGCTTGTTCTGGTTTAAAATGAATGTATTGTTTTCATTTTTATCATCATAAAGTTATGCCCCCGCCGATCGGGGCTTGAAGAAATAGATGGGCTGCATAATGCTTCCACGCAGAGCTGAAACCAACTGCCCCCGAGTACTGGTAAACCGATTAGAGGCCGTAGGTTCGAGCCTCGCTCGGGCCACGTGTGAGACGCCAAGTTCTGCAACGGAAGGTCAGGTGGTTTTTCTCCGGGTACTCCGGTTTTCGCCCACCTCTGATTAACGATCTGCTCGATATGAGTGAAATAATCTTGAAAGGGCCGTAAAACCCAAACCAAAAAAAAAAACGATTAGAGGATCTAATCCAGCCCAGGCAAAGTGGTGTGAGTCGGACTGTCCATGCTTATAAACTCCGGTTTCATTGGGCGACAGGGCTTGAGATGTCATTTCATCTCCATGTCGGGTAAAAGTCCCACAAAAATGGAAGCAACGTCTCCAAACTGACCTTTACAGTTTTGACGGGGACGTTAAGCCTCAAATCAAACAAAATCATCTTAAAGTTTTATAATTATTATCATTTTTTTTTTTTTTTTTACACTCGCATCACGTGAACAAGTCCGTGAAATAAAGACCCCGCTAAACCCCCTTTATGAAGAGAAAACTGGGGTTTGCGGGGGTGGGGGGTAAACTTTATATTCCTTATTTCTGCTCCAAAACATAGGTTGTGGGTACTCGTTAGAACCGCCTCAATGAGGCGGTTCTTACGAGCACCCACAACCTATATTTTGAGTAAAAATAATAAAAAAATGGCAAGTTTTAATCAGAGAAAAATACTTTTTTAGGTTTGAAAAATGTACAATATCACACGGATGTGATTTCGTGAAATGAAGACCCCCCTATACCCCACTTTGTATAGAGAAAACTGGGGTTTACGGGGTATACATAATGTTTCTTATTTTTGCTCCAAAACATAGGTTTACTCGTTAGAATCGCCTCAATGAGGCGGTTCTAACGAGCACCCAAAACCTATATTTGGAGTAAAAATAATAAAAATATCGAAAGTTTTAATCAGAAAAAAAAAAAATTTTTTTAGGTTTGAAAAATGCACTATATTACACGGATTTGATTTCGTAATGGTAAGAACGGCGTCATTGAGGCGATTCTAACACATCACGTGAACAAGCCCGTGATATGAAGACCCCCCCCCCCCTATACCCCACTTTGTATAGAGAAAACTGGGGTTTGCGGGGGTTATACATTATTTTTCTTATTCTTGCTCTAAGGCATAGGTTGTGGGTACCAATGAGGCGGTTCTAACGAGCACCCACAACCTATGTTTGCTGTGTTTATAAGAAAAATATCACTGATTTTCATCAGAAAAATGGTCATTTTGGAGGTGTGAAAAAAATGCACTATGTCGCACGGCTGTGTTATCGTAATGAAACAGCTACATGTACAATCCAATTTTGTACATCAGAAATTGAAACGATTGACCATGTAATAGGGATTCGTACGGAAACCGGGAAGGGACATGATTTTTTTTATTTTATAAGTTGTGCGCACAAGATAATATCTTGTGCGGACAAGATATTATCTTGTGCGGACAACATATTATCTTGTGCGGACAACATATTATCTTGTGCGGACAAGATAATATCTTGTCTGCACAACATAATATCTTGTCCGCACAAGATATTATCTTGTGCGGACAACATATTATCTTGTGCAGACAAGATATTATCTTGTCCACACAAGATATTAAGTTGTGCGAACAAGATATTATCTTGTCCGCACAAGATAATATCTTGTCTGCACAACATAGATCTTGTGCGCACAAGATATTATCTTGTCCGCACAATATATTATCTCGTCCGCACAAGATAATATCTTGTCCGCACAACTTTCCAAGATCTATGTTGTGCAAACAAGATAATATGTTGTGCGAACAAGATAATATCTTGTGCGCACAAGATATTATGTTGTGCGAACAAGATCATATCTTGTCCGCACAAGATAATATGTTGTCCGAACAAGATAATATCTTGTCCACTCAAGATATTATCTTGTTCGCACAACATAATAAAAATAAAAAATCATGTCCCTTCCCGGGTTCCGTAGATTCGCTTTGAATTATTTGTTTTTTACTCTATTTCAGCGATACCCCACAGTTGATCACAAAGTTGTCAATGTGACCTCTTCAACAAGATATTTCGTACAAGAACTGTTTCACTCAACACAATAATGTTAAGCAAATATTTGTAAACACTTTCTTTACGATGGCTATAATTAACACATTCAGGTCAAAGAAACAATCCTAAATATATTACCTCGAGTAACGGCACATCCGTAAAAATGTGATCCTCAATAGTACGATGGAGCATTAGGGCCAGGTACACTTTTATTTCTGTTGATAGGTATCTCGAAATTTCGACTTAGTATCTCGAAATTTCTACTTAAAGTCCGTTAGTAACTCGAAATTTCGACTTTGTAGCTCGAAATTTCGACATAGTTTCTCGAAATTTCGACTTACTTTCTCGAAATTTCGACTTAGTTATTCGAAATTTCGAACAAGTATCTCGAAATTTTCTCGAAATTTCGACTTAGTATCTCGAAATTTCGACATAATAACTCGAAATTTCGACTGATTAACACGAAATTTCGACTGAATAACATGGAATTTCGACTTAGTATCTCGAAATTTCGACATAATAACTCGAAGCTGACTCTGTGATCTACGATGTGCATTCAACTCTGAATTGGGGTTAGCCATTATGGTGAACGCAGAGTTGAAAGAACACCTCAGCTATCAGAACCAACTTTCCACAACTTCTTTATCACGGTTTAAATATGGAGTTTGGATATTTTTACATGTTTAGCGCCAGAAGTCATGCCTCATTTTGAGAACGAACCATTTGCCACTAGACCTGTGTGCTAGACCCCGCTGTACGGAATTGGGACATTGGCTTGGCTATCTAGAAGCCCGGATTTGAATCCCCTGGAACATATTAAGGAGATTCTTGGGCGTCGGATACAGAACATTGGCCATGCCACCCCCCCCCCCCCACACACACACATGGCTAGAGCTGACCAGTCATCAAATTCGACGCCTGACCGATGGGATGAAACGTAGGGTCAAGGAATCTGCTGCTCTATTCTTAAACAGATCTCAAAATGATACATCTTGAACACACAACGTATTCTGGTATTTAATACGGTAACCGCATTTTCTGGCAGGTTGTTGCTTTATGTTGGTTGTTCGAATTGCATAGTTTACCATATTCTGGGTCGATTTTTTTTATCATTCGACCCAAAGAAACTCATTACAGAAGCTTCTCGCCTGCTATTGTCCACGTGACTATGGCTGACCATCTACACCATGAAGGTACCTGTTATTTAATAAAGCTCTGTTCTGCGGCGTCTGATCGGGGTCTACACTGTTTGCAATGTCCATGTTCTCCGGCCCAGTCTACATGACGCACTAACGTCACAAGGAAAGACTAGCGCTGCTATAAATAACTGGTACATGAATTTTTAACATGGTCCGTGATAGTCACGTGGACAATAGGAGGTGGGAAGCTTCTGTAGTTAGTAACTTTTAGTCAATTGATAATTAATCGACCCTAGCGCGGCGTCTAATCAGGATCTACACTTTTTGCTTATAGTATAGGAATTTATGGGTTAAACGAAACATGTACCAATCCACACTCGAGGACAATCGACCCACCAATGCTGTCAGTGCTTTGATCTGTAAATGATTTTTTACAGTAATCATTTCATGAGAAAGTTTGATACCGCATTACCATAACACATCCGAGTGACATAGTGCAGTTGTTCACATCTCCAAAATGGCTCCTTTTCTGAGGAAAATCCATGATATTTTTCTTACAAACACTGCAAACATAGGTTGTGGGTGCTCGTTAGAACCGCCTCATCGAGGCGGTTCTAACGAGTACCCAAAACCTATGTCTTGGGGCAGAAATAAGAAAACTAATGTATACCCCCGTAAACCCCTGTTTTCTCTATATAAAGTGAGGTTTAGGGTGGTGTTCATTTCACGGACTTGTTCACGTGATTGAAACCACCGTAAGAGCTAAAACTGTCAAATATGATGAAACGAGATTGAATGCTTGACGTCCTGATGAGTCAGAAAACCCTCTGTCTCTTACATGATACACATGTTTGGGGCATCGTGAGAAATATTTGATAAAAATTAACATTGGCCAATATAGAGAGAAAGCAGAATGAAAGAACATATGAACAAATACACCGAGAAAGGCCGATACAAGTAAGCCGATAATGACCATAGTCTCTACACAATGTTATCACAAAATTTGCATAATCTGCTTCTAGCTTTTATGGTTCTTGAGAGGAACATGTGTATACCAATATACTCGCACTTTTCTTCAAAGCGGGGCTATTATGAAACAGGGGTTTGTGTGTATAGGATTAAATATCTCGTAATGTTTATTAAGTCGAAATTTCGAGATACTAAGTCGATATTTCGAGATATTAAGTCGAAATATCGAGTTGATAAGTCTACATTTTGACTTATTAAGTCGACATTTCAAAATAGTTAGTCGAAATTTCGAGTTATTATGCCGAAATTTCGAGTTACTAAGTCGAAATTCGAGATACTAAGTCGAAATGTCGAGTTAATAAGTCAACATTTTGAGACAGTGAGTCGAAATTTCGAGTTAAAAACTCGAATGTTCGAGTTACTAAGTCGAAATTTCGAGATAACTATCAAAAGGAAAAAGTATACCTACCTGGCCCTAATACTCTTCCGTACAATAATACAAGAGGGTATTTATTTTTTATCTGTTTTTTTTTTTTTTTTTGTTTGTTTTTTTTTTTTGGATTTTCAAAAAATCTAAAAAGACAAAGAAACGAACACCCCCTAAACCTCACTTTATGAAGATAAATACGGGGTTTACGGGGTATACATTATTTTTCTTATTTCTGCTCCAAGACATAGGTTGTGTGTACTCGTTAGAACCGCCTCGATGAGGCGGTTCTAACGAGCACCCACAATCTATGTTAGCGATTTAAAAAAGAAACAATATCACAAATTTTCATAAGAAAAGTGGCCATTTTGGAGATGTGAAAAATGCACTACGTCGAACAGGTGTTATCGTTCTAAACCCCGCTTTTTGAATGGAAAACAGGTGTTAACAAGGGTTTACAATATTTTCTTGTTTTTGTTTTTAGACTTAGGCTCTGGGTACTCGTTAGAGCCGCCTCAATGAGTCCGTTCTTACGAGAACCCACAACACATTACGAAAACACACCTATACATATACCCCCGGTAACTTGGACATTTTACCGCCGAAAATCGAAAATTTTAAGATTAAAATTTGTGATGTTTATCTTATTTCTGCTCAAAAATATAGATTGTGGATACAGGTTAGTACCACCTCAAAGAGGCGGCTCTAACAAGTACTCACAATCTATATTTGAGAGCAGAAATAAGAAAAATAAGGTTTACCCTTTTATCCCCCAGTTTTACTATATAAAAGTGGGGTTCAAGGGGGTCAAAATTATATAGGTGTGTTTTCGTGATGAAATAGATAAATAGAAAAATTTCATTGACAAACTTTACCGCTGGTCAGATAATATACGCATTCTCACATCACGAAAACACGCCTATATTATTTTCACCTACTTATACCCAACTTTTATGCAGCCCCCGCCCATTGGGGCTTGAAGAAATAAATGGGCTGCATAATGCTTCCACGCAGAGCTGAATATGGTCACATACGAGAACTGGTAAACCGCTTAGAGGATCTAAGCCTGCCCAGGCAAAGAGGTGCGAGTCGGACCGTCCATGCTTATAAATATGTACTATAAAAGGGTTATCCTTTGGAAGCAAGGAATACACCACAGAACTAAAAATATGGAGTGTACATGTTTTCTGGGCCAGACTAGCTAGTTTCGGCCAATTGGGCCTCATCGGTGATCCTCAGATATTTTCAAAATTCCTCAATGGAATCAATGAATCAATGATCCCAAAGGACAAGAAAATATAATCTACACTATGATGTAGGACAGGGAGACGTTTTACCGCCGCCACACATTCCCACACACCAGCTGTAGTGAAGTTAAATATGTTCTATAAAAGGGTAGACTGGCTCCCTGTCGAATGTTCATATTTTTTTCTCATGGATTATGTAAACTTGATCAAGAAACACAATCCAAACATTGCTTTTCCTTCAAAGTTGTCTTTCTTTCTACACTTAGCTGGAATCAGTAAAACATCAGTGAAAACATATTTTTGTAAGTTTGACTAATTAATAGTTTGACGACGGGAGCAAGTCTAATTAAAGGGTTATCCTTTGGAAGCAAGGAATACACCACAGAACTAAAAATATGGAGTGTACATGTTTTCTGGGCCAGACTAGCTAGTTTCGGCCAATTAGGCCTCATCAGTGACCCTCAGATATTTTCAAAATTCCACAATGGAATCAATGATCCCAAAGGACAAGAACATATAATCTACACTATGGTTTCATTGGGCGACAGGGCTTGAGAAGTCATTTCATCTCAATGTCGGGTAAAAGTCCCACAAAATTGGAAGCAACGTCTCCAAAATGACCTTTATAGTGTTGACGGGGAGGTTAAACATCAAATCAAACAAACAAACTTAACTTTTATAAAGTAAAACTGGGGTTTACAGAGATAAACCTTATTTCTTATGCATATGTATTGGCGTGTTTTCATAATGACACGGCTTAGTTCTCGTAAAGAGCATTCAGACAAATCATTTCACAACCCTTATCTTGCTGTTCACAACAACCCCTATCTTTGCAAACAGTGTAGATCCAGATCCAGATCAGATGGCTTCTGAAGAAGCCATCTGATCAGGATCTACACTGTTTGGCATTCAGTTTATGCATTTGTAGCAATAAATTACATCAAGTAATTTGATTGGTTGATAGACAGAAATGGGTGTGGCTTAAATGAATATTCAGCAAGATAAGGGTTAATAGGCTTAAGTACATCAATAAAGTTAAAACGTCTTGAAGTGCATTTTGATAAGCTTGCTTCCAAAATGTGAATGTTTACTACAACAATGCCTTACTAGATAACTGGAATGTTTAGGTTTCATGGACAAGATCCCCATTATGTTTTTAATCTTGTCTCACTATGCCGTTAGGTGAGACATGCGTTCGCGTTTTTGCACCAACCCAACTCACTGTGACATTGCATGAATTAAACAGAAATGTGAAACCGACGTAGTTCATATGTTTGCATTTTATGGCCCTTTGTAAGTTCTCAATAACATATTCAATGCATGAACCTAAAGCGCAATGTGTTATTACGACAGGAAATAAAACTACTGATTCGTATAGGCTGATGCATGTTTTCGGGGACTCATTGGTAATTGAAATTGCTTGGACTCTTTACAATCCCCAGATTTACCAAAGATAAGCAGGTACTGCTAACGAGATGCTTTCTCTCCTAAATCTACATTGTTTCAAGTCGATTAGTTACCTACGTAACCCGGGAAGGGACATGATTTTTTCATAAGTTGTGCGCACAAGATAATATCTTGTGCGGACAAGATATTATCTTGTTCGGACAAGATATTATCTTGTGCGGACAAGATATTATTTTGTGCGCACAAGATATTATCTTGTCCGGACAAGATAATATGTTGTGCGAAAAAGATAATATATTAGATATTATCTTGTTCGCACAACTTAATATCTTGTGCGCACAAGATATAAACTTGTCCGCACAAGATAGTATGTTGTGCAAACAAGATAATATCTTTGGCACTCAATTATCTTGTGCGCACAACTTCCCAAGATCTATGTTGTGCAAACAAGACAATATGTTGTGCGAACAGTATCATATCTTATGCGCACAAGATATTAAGTTGTGAGAAAAAGATATTATCTTGTGTGTGTGTGTGTGGTTCGGGTTTAACGTCGCTTTCAACAATTTTTCAGTCATATCACGACGGTGTCTGGTTGCTAAATACTCACTTTTATAGTGCTGCCTCACTGAAGTATCATGTCCCAGACACATTACATGATACCACACTCAGTCACATTATCCTGACACTGGGTTGACCAGTCCTAGCTCTACCCCGTAAATTTGAGTGCCAAGCGAGGAGCAACTAGTACCATTTTTAACGACTTTGGTATGTCGCGGCCCGGGATCGAACCCGTAGCCTCCCGTTCCCCGGAGCGGACACTCTACCAACTGAGCTATCGGGGCCGGTAGATAGATATTATCTTGTTCGCACAATATATTAAAAAAAATCATGTCCCTTCCCGGGTTCAATAGTTACCCGTCAATGTACGATTCTACGTTCACTTTTATGCAAAAATGATTTTCTGTCCATGTTGGTTCTTGTATACATTGAAATAAAAGTCTGACACACATTAAATTGAGAAAATGTATTGTTGTTTTTGTTTGTTTGATATGAGGTTTAACGTCCCCGTCAACACTGTAAAGGTCATTTTGGAGACGTTGCTTCCAATTTTGAGGGACTTTTACCCGACATTGAGATGAAATGACATCTCGAGCCCTGACGTCCAATGAAACCAAAATGGTTTATAAGCATGGACGGTCCGGCTCGCACCGCTTTGCCTGGGCTGGCTTAGATCCTCTAAGCGGTTTACCAGTACTCGTGTGCGGGTCGGTTTTAGCTCTGCGTAGAAGCATTACGCAGCCCATCTATTTCTTCAAGCCCCAAATGTATTGCTGTATTATGCCATCAGATGGTGCCGGATGTAATATCAGCTGCGTCATGAGAAACTGCGTCATCATCACGTGAACAAGTCCGTGAAATGAACACCCAACTACACCCCACTTTATAACGAGAAAACTGTGGTATACGGGGGGGGGGGGGGTGGTAAACATTATTTTCCTTATTTCTGCTCTCCAATACATAGGTTGTTGGTACCCGTTAGAATCGCCTCAAAGAGGCGGTTCTTAGAAGCACCCATCACCTATGTTTGTAGAATTACTAAGAAAACCATCGACCATTTTCGTCAGAAAAGCTGCCATTTTGGAGGTAGGCGAAATAAACTATGACGCACGGGATGCGTGTGCAGTCTATCAGTTTGATCTACATAACATTTTTCATGGATAACGTTATTATATCCTAATAAGTATGGACCCAGCCAGCAAAAAATGTCGGGCCAACGCTGAGGCGACAGCAATGATACGTTGTCCGCCCGACGATGGCCCGATGTTTTCTGTTAGCTGAGGATACACCTGAAATATTTTTCCGCCATTTTTCAAAAAGGGAGACAACTTTCGGACTCCATATGGGTTGTGGCCACTTAGCCTATTGGCCATTTTGTGGAGAAGTAACTGTCCTTTTGGCTTTCCGCTATTGGTGTTTCCTTTAGGGTCTGTTGTTTCATGTTTTTGTTTCTTTCCCTTTGGTGTCTCTGATGCATATACCGGTCCCGATAGCTCAGTTGGTAGAGTGTCCGCTCCGGGGAACGGGAGGTCACGGATTCGATCCCGGGTCGCGACATACCAAAGTCGTTAAGAATGGTACTAGCTGCTCCTCGCTTTGTAATCAGATTTACGGGGTAGCGCTAGGACTGGTCGAATGTGTCTCGGACATGATACTTCAGTGAGACAGCACTATAAAAGTGAGCATTGAGCTCCCTGCCGCAACCAAACACCGTCGTGATATGACTGAAAAATTGTTGAAAGCGACGTTAAACCCGTAGGATGGGGTAATGTTTCAGCTAAGGACGCGCGTGTGTGTGCGTGCGTGCGTGCGTGCGTGTGTGTGTGATTTCGGGTTTAACGTCGCTTTCAACAATTTTTCAGTCATATCACGACGGTGTCTGGTTGCGACAGGGAGCTCAATGCTCACTTTCATAGTGCTGCATCACTGAAGTATCAAGTCCCAGAGACATTACATGATACCACATCCAGTCACATTATCCTGACACTGAGTCGAGCAGTACTAGCTATACCCCATAAATTTGAGTGCCAAGCGAGGAGCAGCTAGTACCATTGTTAACGAGTTTGGTATGTCGCGGCCCGGGATCGAACCTGTGACCTCCCGTTCCCCGGAGCGGACACTCTACCAACTGAGCTATCGAAGCCGGTCAGGACTTTTGTAAATGCCCATGTCAATGTTGGGTAAAAGTCCCACAAAATTGGAAGCAACGTCTCCAAAATGACCTATTAAGTGTTGACGGGGACGTTAAACCTCAAATCAATCAATCAAACAAACCATTGGGTGAAGCTACATAAATACCGAAGACCTGGGCCTTCTGGTTTCAGACAAGATTTTAGTGGGCGGTCTGGCCTCGCGTTACTTTGTGCACAGCTGTGGTCGTCCAACCATCACGTGAACAAGTCCGTGAAATGAAAACCCCCTTCCCCCTAACCCCCACTTTATATAGAGAAAACTGCGGTTTAATGGAGTTTACCTTATTTTTCTTATTTTTACTCCAAAACATAAGTTGTGGGTACTCGTTAGAACCGCCTCAACGAGGCTGTTCTAACTAGCACTCACAACCTATGTTTGCAGTATAAATAAGAAAAATATCACGGATTTTCATCCGAAAAGTGGCCGTTTTGGAGATGTGAAAAATGCACTATGCAGCATGGGTGTGTTAGCGTAATGGAAACCCTGTGTTGGTGCTTGGTCACTCTGGAACTCGTGGTGGTTCTTCTGCCACTGCAAGGGGTGGATGGAGCTCTCAATCCCTAGTCGACAATCCATCTAGGAGAAGGCAACTCCAAACAAAAACCTGGATTTGCCTGTTCCAGCTATGTAAAATAGAAATTACGGCAATGACCAGGAATCGATACAATTAACCCACAGCTCCCATCAGTGACACCGAAGGGAAAGAAACATAGACATCAAATGGAAACATCAATACCGGAAAGACAATAGGACAATCACGGCCAATTAAATATCCGAAACAAAATAATATAAGCGATACGAACACTCAAACGACACAGCATAACAAAAATAGACCGCTATACAAGAACCGCCTTGGAACGGTCAGTGAAAAGAATTTCACTGGGGGTGGGGTGGGGGGGGGGAGCTTAAATCGATTTTACGCGGCTGCAATCCTTGCCCTTACTTCCGTCGCGATTTAGACAAATAATTTGTTCAGTCCGCATGAAGGCCTTCTAACTCATCAGTGCAACATCTCCGAGAACGCAAAAATCAAACAACCACAATCGGCGCATGAAATGTGCGCACCTTGATGGAAAGTATTGTTTCAGACAAACCAGTGAAGAACAGCTCTAGTCGGTAGAGAAATTAAGCGTTACAAAGTCGAGGTTGCAGCTCTGAGCGAGACTTGCCTTGCAAAGGAAGGGCAAATAAAAGAAGTTGGTGCTGGCTACACATTCTTCTAGGATGGATGCAACAAAAGAGCGACGGAAGCAGGAGTAGACTTCGCCATCAAATAAGCTTATCAGCAATCTCTCAAGACTTCCAAAATACATAAATGACCGCCTGATGACGCTGAGACTACCCTTATTTGGTCCAAACAAGACTCAGAGACATACAAGACTCCTGGCTGAGCAACAAGGCTGATGAAATCCAGTCATTTGCAGACAGAATGGATATGAAGAAGTTCTTTGATGCACTAAAGACAGTTTATGGTGCCCAGGTCTCAGGAACCACTCCTCCTCTCCTCAGTGCGGATGAAACTAGTCTTCTGACTGACAAAGAGGCTATCTTGAAAAGATGGGCTGAGCACTTTGATAGTGTTCTTAATCGGCCAGCCTCTCCCATTGAAAATGCTATCAACAGACTACCACAGGTTAAATGTAATCTACTGTTTAACAAATTCCCAACCGTTACTGAAACAGTGAAAGCAATAAAACTTCTGGAATCCGGCAAGGCCCCAGGACCAGATGCTATACCTGCTGATATTTACAAAGCAGGAGGTACTCCAGCTGCGAAGAAGATGACATAGTTATTTCACATTATGTGGAGAGAAGACGCCATCCCTCAAGAATTCAAGGATGCGTTAATTATCCACCTATTCAAGGGGAAAGGGAACCATCAGATCTGTGACCATCACCGTGGCATCTCTTTATTGTAAATTACTGGGGAAGTCCTTGCAAGAGTCCTACTTAACGGACTGAATGGGCACCTTTAACGTTCAGGGCTTCTCCCAGACAGCCAGTATAGGTTTATGAAAGACAGGGGATCAATTGACATGATCTTCACAGCAAGGCAGCTGCACGAGAAATGCCATTGACAGAACATGGACCTATACATGACCTTTGTTGACCTTACCAAAGCATTTAACACAGTCAGTCGTGAAGGCCTTTCGAAGACCATGGTGAAGTTTGGATGTCCAACCATGTTCATAGCAATGGTGAGACAGTTCCACGATGGTATACTTGCTCGGGTCCAAAATGAGTCAAGCAAGGCTGTGTGCTAGACCCAACGCTGTTCAGCATTATGCTTTCTGCCATGCTCACAGATGCTTTCCAGGATGGTAACACTGACATACGAGTACATATTAGGTATCGCTTTAGTGGGAAGCTTTTCAATCTCAGAAGATTGCAAGCCAAATCCAAGGTGCTAGATGAGTTCCTCTTTGCTGATGATATGGCAAAAGGTGCTCAAACAGAAGAGAAGATGCAAAAAAGACTAAATCAAGTATCTGAAACCTGACCTCACAATCAGCATCAAAAGGACTGAGGTAGCCTATCAGCAAGCAAGCTTACAAAGAGCCCAAAATCACAGTGAAAGGTCAAAGGTTGCTAGTGCTAGACAAGTTCATTTACCTTAAGAGCACACTGTCAATATTTAGGGCTGTTCTTTACTCCTAAACTTGTCTGGTCAAAATCGATCGAAATGTTATCACAGCAAGCTCTCAAAAGCTCATTTTGCATCTTTAGATATCAAACAGAATTCGGTCATTTTCACCCAAAAGATGTGTTCAAGTTATTTGACAGCATAGTTAAGCCAATCCTATGTTATGGTGCTGAGATATGGGGATTTGAATACAAAGCAAAAATTGAACAGGTGCATGCTAAATTCTGCCGGAAATACTGTAATTTATCAAATAAGACTAGCTCAATATTAGCTCTAGGCGAGTGTGGACGATTGCCACTTTGTATCACGTATATGAGTAAGTGTATCAAATACTGGGTTAGACTAATTCATATGGACAGATTACGTTATCCACGTCAATGTTATGAAATGCTTAAAAGGTTGGATGAGGTTGGTAGAATAAACTGGACCAGCCGCATTAGACATATTTTATTCACCTACGGATTTGGCTACGCATGGTTAGCCCAAGACACAGGGGATTCGAAAGTATTTTTAGCTTTATTTCTTGAACGTTTAACTGATTGTTATAGACAAAAATGGTTTGAAGATATCAATAGTTCATCAAAATCGCAATTTTATAAGGAATTCAAATCAGTTCTAGATATAGAATTTTATCTGACCATTGAAATGCCATATACACTAAGAAAAGTATTTTCTAATTTTAGATGTTCAAGTCATAAACTAATGATCGAAAAAGGTCGTCATTTAGGTATAGACAGAGAGCTGAGGTTCTGTCCATTATGTCAAGTAAACAACATAAACGTCGTAGAAGACGAGTATCATTTTTTCTTTGAATGCCAGAGCTATGAACCTTTTCGCCTACAATATTTTAAACGTCACTGGCTTGTGAGTAGATCTTTAAGTTTGTTTCATCGTTTAATGGCAAGTAAAGACAAACGATGTATATATTCTATATCTCATTTTCTTGTCAATGCATTTGACCTACGAACAGAATTGACTAGCTAAAACGAATATCATATATATATATATATATATATATATATATATATATATATATATATATATATATATATATATATATATATATATATATATATATATATATATATATATTTCAGTCACTTTTTCCTGCTAAAGTAACTCTGTAGATTATTTATCTGTATTTGTTGTATTATGGGCCGGAGGCCTACAGTACCAAATAAAATATGTTCTATGTTCTATGTTCTATGTCAAGAGCCGTGCACATTGGTGATGAAGTCAATGCCAAAGCTAGTGCAGCATTTTGCCGACTAGGTCGTAGTGTCTGAGATCGATGTGGAATCAGACTTGACACAAAACTGAAATTCTACAGAGCTGTGGTGCTGCAACACTATTGTATGCATGTCAAACATGAACAGTTTACAAACGGCACGTCAAAAGACTTAATCACTTCCATACAATCTGTCTTAGAAAATCTTAAAGTTTAAGTGACAAGACAGGATTCCAGGCATGGAAGTCCTGAACAGGGCAGGGGTGCAAAATGTACATACTCTTCTAATTTAGCACAGTTGAAATGGACAGGCTATGTTACCAGAATGCATGAGGAACGTTTGCCAAGGAAACTTCCCTATGGAAAACGTGAAATGGGCAAACTCACCCAAGGCGGTCAGAAACAAAATGCTACAAGGATACCCTCAAAGCCTCCCTCATGGACTTTAACATTCTAGCAGAGTCGTGGGAACAAATTGCACAGGACAGAGCAAAGTGGCGAGGTCTCACCAGAAGGGGTGCTCGTGAATACGAGGCAAAAAGAATCAATGAAGCTACGGAGAAACGCACAGGGCCAAGGCATCACAAGTATAGCTTTTACAAAAACCTAGGTCTATGCTTAGCACACATTAAATGTGAATGTCTAGGGTTATAGCCCAGAAATGTGTTTTAAACAATTATCTGTCTTTGGCAATATTTTAATTGCCAGTCTGCACCCAGCATCCTGTCGACTGAAGTAAAATGCCTCAAATGTCAAAGTTGCAAGTGCCGAAAGTTTGTTAAAAAGTACTTTATCATCTTTTAAAAGGCACGTTTGCAACCTCAATATGCTTGCAACATCTTATAAATGGAATGCTTGAAAACTGTTGGAGAAGTTAAGTAGACAACTTTTCTTCGCTTTATAGAAGACTAACTGAAGATTAACCTACCATTTTTGCTAACGACGATAAGTTTTAGCTCCCCAGAGCCAAAGGTCCCTGGGGAGCTTACAGGATAGGCAGTGGTCCGTCGTGGTCGAGAGTTTGTAGATGTATATTTTGCATCAGCCTGTATAAATATGACTGCAAATATGGGTTTGTACAAATGTGATATCAATCTGTTGGTGGGCCTGTTTTGGGTGTAAAAGCTTATACTTGTGATGAGCCGCATTTTTGTCTTGTGAAAGCTTATATTTGTTGTTGCGTTAATATAAAGGTCAACACTCATTGTGGTTATTTATTGACTGTACTTCCGTCTTAAACCCAACGTCTATAATGTCTACGGGCGTAGACAACCAACAGATCTCGAGCCTATAGTGCTTTATCTGCAACAGACGGTTCTGAGCTAGAATAGGTCTCAGCAACCACCTTAGAACACTCAAACAATAACATTTCTCAAATATGATTTAGATTGGTCATTGTCAGTAATGACAGACGAACTTTTATTTTATTACCCGAATGCGCACTTATCTGTACTGTCGGTCGAGGAATAGAAGACAGTGTCGTCACCACATATTTTGGTACAGAGTCTAACGGTTAAATAACTAAAATAGTGAGCCACGTCACTGGCATGTGTTTGTCGGCGGACTGAACCTGTTATAAAGCCACCCAGTTCACTATTAGTTTGTTTGTTTGATTTGAGGTTTTACGTCCCCGTCAACACTGTAAATGTCATTTTGGAGACGTTGCTTCCAGTTTTGTGGGACATTTACCCGACATTGAGATTAAATGACATCTCAAGCCCTGTCGCCCAATAAAACCAATAGGGTTTTGAAACCAATAGGGTTTAAAAGCATGGACGGTCCGACTCTTGCGCACCGCTTTGCCTGGGCAGGCTTAGATCTTCTAAGCGGTTTACCAGTACTCGTGAGCGGGTAGGATTCAACTCTGCGTGGAAGCATCATGCAGCTCATATATTTCTTCAAGTCCCGATGGGCGGGGTCCCAGTTTACTAATAGGATGAAGCCAAAGGTAAAATTGTACTTGTAGCTCGCCTTGACGAAGTCCCGGAAGGGATGTACATGTTTATACCTGTCGGCTTCGGCGTTTGAATCGATGTCCACATTTCCGATTTATACAGCTCTTTTTGTCCAAAACATATGATGGATTTCAGTGGTTCATAATTATTTGCTATGATGATAATGACATTGTTTGTTTGTATTGGAGTTTAACGGTCCAGTCAACATTATTTAGGTCATTTTTGCGCCAGTCATTTTACCTATCCACACTTTTCCTGGACAGACTTATACCTACATGTAAGCGGTTAACTAGTACAATGCACATTCTTTCGCCAGAAACTGACAACTGCCCTTCTTGAATCAGCGGAAGGGAGAGAATGACCGTAGAAAATATTTCATGATCAATCTCCACGAAAGAATGTTGCCGACCCCGGCAAGAATCGAACCCGCGTCCTCCCGATCACCAGTCAGACGCGCATCCGACTGAGCTACCGATGCCGGCAATGATAATGAAATATAGGCCCATTGCGACCAAGTGTTGTTTATCTTTTTCTTATAATATACTCGTATGTTTGTGCATAACACACTGTCACTATTACAAAATGTATTTGCTTTTCTAAAATTTATTTTACTTTACGTTGTTTTTTTTTATGATACTTTACTTTGCTTTACTTACTTCAATGAAGGTTAGATAAAGTATCTTTATTGCTTATATTTACATAACTTTCAATTAAGTCGGGGATTTTAAATTCGTAGCACCCGTATTTAAGGAGTTTAATGCACCTTACTTTCTAAACCTTAACTATGATATGAATTCATTTAGGGGTCTCCCAGTATCTGGAAAATGGTGTTATAAAATCAAAAGAGTGGGGAAAAGACATAAAAGGGGGAGATAAATGTTCCTACCCTCTTTTCTCATTTAAGCATCCAAACAATTCCAAACGACATCTCCTCTGAAACATTCTAAACCAATTGGAACCAAATTATATGTGAAGCCGCCATGGGGTGGACGAACAAACATATATTCTGAATGTCTGAGTCATATGACCAAAATGTCCACCATGCCCGTATATGGTAAAAACCCATGAAAATCGCCTTCTCAGAAACCAATCAACCTATGACCTTGAAACTTGGCATACAATATTGGGGACCCGGGCCCTATCAAGTATGTTCAAATGGTGACATTTTGTTGACCTTGATCTTTCTTACGTCAAGGTCACATTAGGTCACTTAGGATATTGTAAGGAAAAGACAGGATTTTCTGGTTCTGTTGCAGCTTGACATCATAGTTGATATTTGTAATCAGCTTAATGATCCTGGGGCCATAAGATTAAATTTTTGTTTTTAATTTTTCTAAAACTACTGGGCTAACCTGATACCAAATTACATATACTGCATCAGTGTGGTCGAGAAATCAAAGTTTGTTAGAGTGATCTGTGTGATCATCACACCAGTATATGGCCAAAAGTGATTTTAAATTCTGCATCTCAGGAAATACAAGACCTTGGTATGCAGCATTTTGGACTCTGCTAAGATTGTTCAAAGCTGGCCACAATTTATGCGACAGCAACAAAAAAACAATCATTGATTTGAAAATAATTTGGCACGATGGTCCTCGGATTGGCCTCTACTAAACCATTATGGTATGTTAAAATATATGGCCGCCAAGTTTGTGTGTGTGTGGGGGGGGGGCGATTTACGCCCACTTGAGCTCTGGTGAGCGTAGTTTCCCATGGGCTGCTTGTTTATAATTTTGTGTTCATGGCATTTATTAAAAGTCGCGTAGGCTTGATGGCATGGTATGGCGTTGTCATGATACAGCAGCCACAGTTTTCTGCTTTACTTATTGCGCTTGTTTTGTTATCTTTTTTGCTTAGATGCATTTTCCAGCCTTCATAAACCATTAATTCGATGTCCAGTGGTAGTTTGGTATGAAGTTACTATGACAACAATACCTCTGAAAGACGACAATGTTCTGTAAAGATAACAGCGCGGCCCTATTTCAGTCTCTTTTCAAAGGGTTGGCAGATTTGTGTCCAGTATTTCATAATTGAAGGAAAGACATATTTAAATGAGTGTACGCCTATGAACAATCCAGCCTCCTTTTTGACTGAAGGTCTGCGAAAGTTTACTGCAAGCAAAAAAGAAACATTATATAGTATTTGGTGGAACGACGTTACTTAAATGTTCTAGAGGTTTATTGTTTTGGTTTTTACCATACATTTGCTGCAGAAAAAGATACTCTACTAAATTTAAATAACAGTATCTAATTCTCCAGCTGCAGATTTGATATAATCCAGCTTATTTGCTGATTGAATGCCTCTGGTTTTTGGTCGATCTTTTGGCAAACATGCGCAAATTGAGGTCACCCAGTTACATGAAGATGCAGAAAAGGTCAGTCGAGAGTCTGTGTTGAACCCGATGTTCCCACCCTTCTTGACGAAGGTGTAGAGAAGACGCTTGATTTACGTAGGAATCGTAACATTTATTATGCCAAATATCGAACCCGTTCACTGTTCAATATATCTGACATATTAGGTTTCAACTTCAAGTTAATTAACCCGCCCGCCTAGTTCTTTTCATATGTACGAACGCATTTCTGCCAGAACGCCTGAAGGTAGGTGTCTGATGCTCTGTCTCTGGTAGGGTTAACCGGAGCCTAAATGTTTTGTTTCCTTTTCTGCAACATTCTAGCTATTTCAGGCGACGGGTCCTCATCGTTGTTTCATCTCTTTATTCGATTGATTTTCTGTTCTCGGAGAAATTGCACTGATGAGCTAGAGCTCAATCATGCAGAGTGAACAACTTATCGGTTTTAACCAAGACAAGGGCTAGTATTGTGGCCACCTAAAATCAATTAAAAGTGTCCACCCCCACCCCCGTAAAACTTCTTACTGACCCCGTTCCAAGGCGGTCCTTTTTGTGGTTTATTATTTTCATAGTTAGGTGCGAGATATGTTGTATATGTTCCTGATCATTGCCTACACTCTGTTTTTCAAACGTGATAACTACTTATGGTTTGTCATAGAAGGCCTTTTTGACCAATCTGTATGGGACAATTGGGGTGTTTGGGTGAGGCAAAGATGGCGTGTACCTTGCGTCAATAGGGCACCCAACAGATATTAGCTTACAGCTGGTAAGGGTAGGGGTAAAAATTTTACCTGCTCTACTATCTCTTCTATCACACAAAATGACCAACAAGGGTTGACGTGCCTTTAAACCAAAACAATCAATATATGGGACAAATATCAGTAACAGGAAGTAGTACAAAAGGAGATGAAGACCAGATTAATCAGTGTGTGACAAGAGACACAGAATAATTAAGAGCTAATGGTGAATGGAGGGACAAGGCTACCGAAGGCAGGTTGCCCAACGAAATTATACAAAATAATTGAAAGTGACATTTTAACATGCACGTTTACAGGTTATACCACAACTCTGGGAAAAGGCAGGGGTGGTTTACGTTACATTAAAGTTCGGGTATTGTGTATGTTTAGTCGTGTTCTTGTATTGTTATGAAAGAGACTTCATTTTGTCGCTTTCCATTCATAACCAATCTGAAATTATTGAAGCTTTTAGCTCCAATTCTAGATATTTAGATGATTTATTAAATATTGATAATACATATTTTGATGGTTTGATCAGTCAGATTTACCCCCTAGAACTTCAGTTAAAGAAAGCAAATTATTCTGATACCGAGGCCCCGTTTTTGGATTTACATCTATCTATTGTAGATGGATTTGTTTCGTGCAAAATTTATGATAAACGCGATGACTTTGATTTTGAGATTGTAAAGGAGCAGTCTCTATAAGGCTGTTTTCATGGCCACAACCGATTTCCTTTAAACTTTGTGGCCTCAAATTGGTACATATTGACTGTCTAATGGTGAATTTTTAGACTCTTTGGTCCACTGGTTTTTGCTGTATACACTATTAAAGTGGGTGGGGTAATGTCACTCCATCAAGGGTATACCAACAAAAATGCTATTATTTTTGTAAAAAGTGCATGACTGGAGGCGATGTTTGCCGTATGCTTACTACCCTTTTAGGCATAGCAGCCGGTGATAACAGTCTTATAAATATCAAACAAGAGAAGAGTTTATACGCGCTTGTAAGTTGTACCCAAATATTAGTAATTTTTATTCCCCAACTTTACGAAAAACCACAACACCTTTACAGTTTTCAACTTATTTCAAAGATCTTTCATAAATATAATGTTGATGTAATAGTCATTCTAGGTATATGTCAGAATTATTGTTAGTTCATAAAACTTAAAGAGTTACCTGCCCCTGAAATTGGATTTTACCCATTTTTTTTTAATCAGAGTGCATTTATCCGTTTGTAGTACTCACAACTTCATTTAGAAGTGAATAAACCGATTCCATGCAAATATAATTATGCCTCCGCCTATTTGAAGAACAGCGGAAGGGCATTAAGTTTTACCCCTGTCCGTCCGTTCGTCCGTTCGTTCGTCCGTCCCGACATTGTGTCCGGGCCATAACTCCTAAACTGTATGGAATATATTCATGAAACTTCACAGGTGCATTCATCACACTGAGACGATGTGTCATGAACAAGGAAGACAACTCCTGCTTGTTTAGTTTTTGAATTATCTGCCCTTGACTTACATCCATATTAAGTCAAATGGTATGTCGTGTCTGGGCCATAACTCCTAATCCGTATGGAATATGTTCATGAAGCTTCACAGGTGCATTCATCACACTTAGACGATGTGTCATGAACAAGGAAGACAACTCTTGCATTTTTGGTTTTTGAATTATCTGCCCTTGACTTAGTACCATATAGTAAACCGTATCCGGGCCATAACTCCTAAACCATATGGAATATATTCATGAAACTTCACAGGTGCATTCATCACACTGAGACAATGTGTCATGAATAAGGAAAACAACTCTTGCATTTTTGGTTTTTGAATTATCTGCCCTTGACTTAGTACCATATAGTAAACCGTGTCCGGGCCATAACTCCTAAACCGTATAGAATATATTCATGAAACTTCACAGGTGCATTCATCACACTTAGACGATGTGTCATGAACAAGGAAGACAACTCTTGCATTTTTGGTTTTTGAATTATCTGCCCTTGACTTAGTACCATATAGTAAACCGTGTCCGGGCCATAACTCCTAAACCATATAGAATATATTCATGAAACTTCACAGGTGCATTCATCACACTGAGACAATGTGTCATGGACAAGGAAGACAACTCTTGCATTTTTGGATTATCTGCCCTTGATGCATATATTTTATGACTGATTTGAAGAACATTTGTAATATTTTTATAAATGGCATTTGGCGGGGGCATCCGTGTCCTATGGACACTTTTTCTAGTTAAATAGATGTGGACAAAGAAGTCATTTGATTTAATAGTGCATGCTAGCAAGCACATGAGCACAACATCGCACGGTATGAGCACCACTTCTTCACCAACAGTACCATCCAGTGATTGGGTTCAGTCCTTGTGGTCTAAACACATTGCAAAACGAGCAAACAATTTTTACATAGTCGCCAACATATGGTATTTTACTATTGGATATTTTGTTGCTAAGGCCTTCCACTTTGTAATTCTCCCATTAGCTGATTCGACAACCTATCTCACTCTGTACGTAGCCATGAATCATTCGCCTCTTCAGTCGTATATTGCTTCTGAGATTTGGTTAGGAAGTGATTTCATAACCCTTTAGTATTTCTCTAACATCCCTGAAGCCGCAGTCTACAACGAGTACATCATCTTTTTCAAACCAGTCAGTATTATTTTCTGCATTATTCTTTAACATGTGTTCGGTAGTCTTAGCATCTGTGATCCCACCTGCAGGATATGGTCCCATCACAGTCAAAATATAACCATCAGTGGGCACAAGAATAATAGTTTTCAGAAAAAGCATTCTTACAAAACTGCCAGATGATTCCGTAGAGAAAACTTGAGAATTTCCCAGAGATGACTGAGGATGAACTCAGTGATTTGACAATGGGTATTTACCAGCTGAAACAAGCCAAATCCTACACAGATGAACATTTTGACGACAAAGGATCATATGAGATAATGGCAAACAAAAGAGAAGATGGTGTTCTCAAAGCACAGATACGTTCTCGCCACACGTCTAATAAAACATATAACATGTGGGTTGAATATACACAAGGACTGAACCCAATCACTGGATGGTATTGTGGGTGCATAAGTGGAGCTCGTACCGTGGGATGTTGCGAACATGTGGCTTCTGTTCTCTGGTATTTGGGATATTACCGGAACAAAACAGAAAAAAGTGAAGCAAAACCAAGCCGGGAACATATTGATTTTGTTTATGATGCTGCTGTTGACACATGGAGTACATCTAGCGATTCAGAGGAAGATCAGTAAATTAACAAATTCTTAAACATGTCCTGAGACCATACGGGCTTATATTTAAGCACAGTATCAGTCTAAAATTAGGTTCCACAACATGAGCAAAGCCTGCTTTGGTGGTCAAAAATGTTTGACAGTTGACGAATGTTCCATTTGCACCTTGAAATTAAGAGTTCATAAACAGCCCCCCCCCCCCCCCCCCCCCCCCCCAAAAAAAAAAAGGAAATACTAGCATGCACTTATAAATCAAATGACTTCTTTGTCCAGATCTATTTAATAATAATTGCATGGAATCGGTATATTTACTTTCAAATGAAGTTGTGAGTACTACAAACGGATAAATGCACTCCGATTTAAAAAAATGGGTAAAATCCAATTTCAGGGGCAGGTAACTCTTTAAGTTTTATGAACTAACAATAATTCTGACATATACCTAGAATGACTATTACATCAACATTATATTTATGAAAGATCTTTGAAATAAGTTGAAAACTGTAAAGGTGTTGTGGTTTTTCGTAAAGTTGGGGAATAAAAATTACTAATATTTGGATACAACTTACAAGCGCGTATAAACTCTTCTCTTGTTTGATATTTATAAGACTGTTATCACCGGCTGTTATGCCTAAAAGGGTAGTAAGCATACGGCAAACATCGTCTCCATTCGCGCACTTTGAACAAAAATAATAGCATTTTTGTTGGTATACCCTTGATGGGGTGATATTACCCCACCCACTTTAATAGTGTATACAGCAAAAACCAGTGGACCAAAGAGTCTAAAAATTCACCATTAGACAGTCAATATGTACCAATTTGAAGCTACAAAGTTTAAAGGAAATCGGTTGTGGCCATGAAAACAGCCTTATAGAGACTGCTCCTTTTCCTTTTTTGGATGGTGATGTTCCTCGTGCGCCATCCTATGGCGTTTATATTTCGCAATTAATTCGATTTGCTAGAGTGTGTAGTCATGTAACTGACTTCAACACTCGTAATAAATTTGTAACAGCTAAACTCCTTAATCAGGGTTATCGGTACCATAAACTACGCAAAGCCTTTTCAAAATTTTATAGACGCCATTCTGATTTAATTTCAAAATTCAATATTGGACTTAAATCTCTTCTGCAACAAGGTCTATCGGAACCCGAATTTTATGGTGACTTAGCATATAAATTCAGAAAAATATATAACCGCAATGACTTCAGCACCCAATTTTGTAAAATCATTCTTCGATATAAAAAGATTGGGTACAACATGGATGTTATACGACAGACTGCATGCATGGTAGTTAACCCAATCACGGTTGGCAACTTTGCTTCCCTCTTTAATTGCACGCCGGTGGGTCAGGCCTCAGATTCTATGACGGCTCCAACGTAAAGGCTTATTGAGAATTAGAGAGATCTAATGCAAGGTAATGTTAGTTGGTGCCTGATGCTCTGTCTCTGGTCGAACCCATCGGAGTCTAACTGTTGGTTTTCTTTTGCTCCAGCATTTCAGTGGTTTCTTGCTGTCGAGTCCTCACCGTTGTCTCACCTCTGTGGTTCTTTGATTTTTGTGTTCACGGAGATGTTGCACTGATGAGTTAGGAGGCCTTCATGCGGACTGAACAAATTATTTGTCTAAATCGCGACGGAAGTAAGGGCGAGGATTGTGGCCACGTAAAATCGATTTAAGCCCCCCAGTGGAAATTATTCCACTGACCGTTCCAAGGCGGTTCTTCTGTGGCGGTTTATTTATTGTTTTGTTTGTTACTTACTGTGTGTATCACTTGTGTCTTTTTATTTTGGATGGCCATATGGCCATTTTGTGGGAAAGTAACTGTCCTTATGGCCTTCCTTTGGTTAGGTTTCCATTATGGTCTGGTCGCTTAATGTTTGTGTTTCTTTCCCTTTGGTGTCTTTGATGGGTGGATTAAGTTAATTGTATCGATTCCTGATCTTTGTTTTACTTCTACTTAACAGAAAATAAGGTACCCAGTAAGATTTCAATAGAGACCTAGTAGTGGCAAGTAACATTTACGTGTTTAATATATAATAATGGCTATGTTACTTGGTGGGAGCTGGGTGGCTTCAGCACTAACCGGAAACTTTTGATAATGATTCTTGAAATATACAATGTATTCATTAAATGTTAATTGATTCAATGGTCAAAATTTATGGTAACAAAGGATGTAGTTATGTCATATCATGAATTTTGGTGTCTTCGAGTATTGACAAATATTTTGGCTGATGCAATAAATCAACATTCATTTGTAAGCGCAAGCTACACATAACCAAACTTGAGCCAACTATACCATCCGCATGGGGATGGGTGTAACCTCATAGAATTACCAACCCCTTTTCCCCACCAGATTTGTTTAATAATCACATGTCATATAGGTTAGGCGTCTATCCCAATGAAACGGCACAAATAAAGCTCGAAAACTTTGGGTGCATTAAATTTTCCGACATTTGGTCTTTCCAATCCCGGACTAATTCATTATTTGACATTTAAATCTGGTTTTAGGGCTAAAATTGAAAGGCGAAAACAATTGCATTCATTGAGTTATTGGTGTCATAACGTCGGAATCTGTTGTGTGTAGGTTCTGTCAGCTGAGGCAATGGGTGTGAGGAGTGGATGGAAAATTCCTTTCCGATGGTCACTATCCGGCATCACAAGGCTTGCCGAGTGATGCCGGGGAATGCTCTCGAGGGACGGATTTTTCTACCCATCCCTGACACACATGTAGGATTCTTATTCTTGCACACCTTCCATTTCAAAGGTGGATTTTTAATACTGCAGTCATTTCGGTTACCGACGTCCGCCATATTGTGATAACAGTACAGTGATGTTTAGTGACGTCACGTAACGTACTGTGACGTGAACCTTAACGACGGCGCAAATGAGGTCGTAGTCAACCAGGGCATATATCAAACACGCGATAATATTCGATTTTGCGTAAGAACGCCAGGGTTAGAACATCTATCCCAAGCTAAAACTATGAATTTCCTTATCTGGTGTGCAGGCAAAGCGGTGCGCACGAGTCGGACCCTCCATGCTTATAAACCCTGTTGGTCGACAGGGCTTGAGATGCCATTTCATCTCAATGTCGGGTAAAAGTCCCATAAAATTTGAAGCAACGTCTCCAAAATGACCTTCACAGTGTTGACGGGGACGTTAAACCTCAAATCAAACAAACAAAACAAAGCAACGGAAAGTCATGTGTTTTCCCCCGGATACTCCGGTTTTCGCCTACCTCTGATTAACGATCGGCTCGATATAAATGAAATAATCCCGAAAGGGCCGTAAAACTAAACCAAAACAACACCAACAACAACCATAATAAAACTGATAATGATCATGTGAGATCCTCTGTTTGATTTGAGGTTAAACGTCCCCGTCAACACAGTATATGTCATTTCGGAGCTTTCAATTTTGTGGGACTTTTGCCCGACATTGCGATTAAAGGACATCTCTAGACCCATCCCCCAATGAACTCAATAGGGTTTATAAGCATGGACGGACCGACTCGCACAGGCTGAGATCCTCTAAGTGGTTTACCAGTACTCGTATGCGGGTCGGTTTCTTTGCGGCCTATCTATTTCTTCAAGCCCCGATGGGCGGGGCCGCTCATGTGAGATCTCATGGGTCAGTATATTCAAGATAAAGGACGGGTCTCCCTAAGGGGGTTTTTTGGCCTCCTAACGATTTTGTTTATTTCTGGCTTATTGTTAGCATACATATGCCTAATTATTTGGAACATATGTGGTTTTGGTATTTAAGCAGTTTTTTCTGAGTTACTGGCTCTTTAACGTGGGTGGGGTAACTCAACACAGTTTTGACATGTATTTTGTGTCTCATTTAAAGGTAGAAAAATAGTACCATACATGACACGTTATTATATAAAATGACAGGGGAAGGTCTAACTCTGTTTTGTCACAAGTTTATTCACCAAAATTCACTTTTTGGGGGAAAAATATTGTTTAAGGAGCCTTGGGTCATTTTTGAGATTTTTTAACAGTAAAGTTCTTTTTTTTCTTATATCTTCGGTATACATTAACCTATAGTGGTGAAACTCCTACCATGCAAGCATACTGATTAGGTAATATAACTCAAATGATCATTTGAGATGTTGACCTATATTTCACGGTTGAATGAACATTCTTATTTCATGTTAATGGGTTAGATTTTTGTTTCCATCAGTTCAAGAGTTTAGATAATTCTGGCATTTGGATAAACAGGCGATGGGTTTAAACATATTTAAATAAAACGAAAAAACAATAGAAATGTGTAAAACGTACCCAGATGCCCCCGCCTTTTTGGCTTAGCTGCATGACCCCTGGGGACACATTGTACATGTATGTGTCATTGAATATGTATTAGCATCAGATATATATGTTCGTGGGTGGGTATCTCAATATTTTGGATGTTGATGATATGAACTTGGCAGGGCAGGGGGCTGGGGCATGATTGTATGGGTCTCAAGAAATATGTCATTGAATGTGTCTAACCATAAACAACAGCAAATAAAAAAGGTTGGAATCTAAAAAATCAACATATTTAATTATTGAATCAAGTTAATCTACTGAAGAATCGCTTTCATCGTCACCTGAACTTGAGCTGTCCCAGTCTTTTTGTGCAGCATCTTTAAGATTGTTCATATACTGTGACTTGAATGACTGTTCTCGCTCTGACTTCAATATTATTATTGTTATTATTATTATTATTATTGTTATTATTATTATTATTATTATTTTTATTATTATTCTAGAGAGAATGAGAGAACTAAGCATTACTCTCAATATTACTGTTCCTGTAAATAATCATAGATCAGTCAGTTTGTTAGTCAAGCTAAAAATTCAATTGCCCAGAATGTTTTCCTATATTGCAGCATCATTCATTGTATCATGTTAAGTACAACAGCAGCATTATCATTAGATGTATCTTCAAAGTAAGGTAACATCTTTAATGAATAGTGGAAACATATAAGCAGATAAAGGGTCTCCTTGTCAAATACCTGAAATACAGAGGTAGAGAGAGAGACAGGGAATACAATCTAAGGATTAAGGAAGGCCCTGGACTAGCCTCCATAATAGGGTGGCAGTGCAAATGAAAAAAAATGGTGACGAGGTATTTGATTACTGTGTCCATATCGCTTCCGTGTTAAAGAACCTCGGTTTTAAGGCCATCAGCCAAAGTCAGTAAAAAATAGTTGAAGTCACAGTATATGAACAGTGTAACAGATGCTGTTCAAAAAGAGGCAACAGCTCAAGTTCAGGTGACGATGAAAGCTATTCTTCTGTAGATTAATTTGATTTGGTATGCGCAAAGCATGTCAGAATACAGTTGTGAACAACCATTTTCAAATGTATATGCCTGTGTCTTCACATAGGTGTACCACATTCTTTTAGATGTGCTCTTGAAGTGGGATTATTAAAGATATTCAAGCAGACCTTTCTTATATCTCTGCATGCCAAAGGAAGACGTGAGTGAGGCATATATATTTTTTCTATGTGATGTTATGTTCGTATGTGCGTACTATGTCACACATTATTACGTTCATAACCAGGTTCACGTTTAGGTGCACATTTATGTCTGCATTTCTCCTGCAGCTCATAACTGTTTATGGTCACTGATTCTGTCTGGGGTTGGGCTATTTGATTGGACCAAAGAAAATGTGAAAAAAAATATGTATCTCAGCAACTGTTCAGATTCCAACCTTTTTTATTTGATGTTGTTTATGGCCAGATGCATTCAATGACACACACAATAATAATATCTAAACTCTTGAACTGATGGAAACAATAATCTAACCTATAAACATGACATAAGAATGTTCATTCAATCGTGAAATATAGGTCAACATCTCAAATGATCATTTGAGTTATATTGCCTCATCAGTATGCTTGCATGGTAGGAGTTTGACCACTATAGGTTAATGTATACCGAAGATATAAGAAAAAAAAAAGAACTTTACTGTTAAAAAATCTCAAAAATGACCCAAGGTTCCTTAAACCATATTTTTCCCCTAAAAAGTGAATTTTGGTGAATAAACTTGTGACAAAACATAGAGTTAGACGTTCCCCTGTCATTTTATATAATAACGTGTCATGTATTGTACTATTTTTCTACCTTTAAATGAGACACAAAATACATGTCAAAACTATGTGGAGTTACCCCACCCACTTTAAAGAGCCCGTAACTCAGAAAAAAACTGCTTAAATACCAAAACCACATATGTTCCAAATAATAAGGCATATGTATGCTAACAATAAGCCAGAAATAAACAAAATCGTTAGGAGGCCGAAAAACCCCCTTAGGGAGACCCGTCCTTTGAACGTTCTAACATTTTACTCACAGGCACTTGTTTCATGGTGAAAACATACTCATTACGCTAACACACCCGTGCGACATAGTGCATTTTTCACATCTCCAAAATGGCTACTTTTCTGAAGAAAATCCGTGATATTTTTCTTATCTATACTGCATACATAGATTGTGGGTGCTTGTTAGAACCGCCTCATTGAGGCAGTTCTTACTCATTACGCTAACACACCCGTGCGACATAGTGCATTTTTCACATCTCCAAAATGGCTACTTTTCTGAAGAAAATCCGTGATATTTTTCTTATCTATACTGCATACATAGATTGTGGGTGCTTGTTAGAACCGCCTCATTGAGGCAGTTCTTACGAGTACCCACAACCTATGTCTGTGAGCAGAAAAATGGAAAATAAGGTAGACCCCCGTAAACCCCAGTTTGCTCTATATAAAGTGGGGTTTAGTGGGGTGTTCATTTCACGGATTGTTATTTGTTGACTAAGTATATAATCACACATGGCAAGGACAAACAGCTATCCGGTGTTTGTTCTTTTTGTTTTGTTTTTTCTGAATTTTAAAGAAGAAATAAACACAAATAAAATCAAATGTTCCCTTATCTCTTCCTCTTATACACAACTTGTTTTTATGCAACATAAGCATAACAAATTCACAGAAGTGACTCTTTCGTGTGCCGGCCTTCATTCGGATGCGCGTCTGACTGGTGATCAGGAGGACGCGGGTTCGATACCTGCCGGGGTCGGCAAAATTCTTTCGTAGAGATTGATCATGAAATCTTTTCAAAGTCATTCTCTCCCTTCCGCTGATTCAAAAAGGGCAGTTGTCAGTTTCTGATGAAAGAATGTGCACTGTACTGATTAACCGCTTACGTATAAGCCTGCGCAGGAAAAGTGTGGATAGGTAAACTGACCGGCTCAAAAATGACCTATACAGTGTTGACTGTGTCGTTAAACTCCAATACACGGGCCTCCGTGGCGTAGTGGTTAAGAGCGCTGACTCTTGATCATTTGGTCTCTCACCGCTGTGGTTCGAGCCTCGCTCGGGTCACATGTGAGACGCCAAGTTCTGCAAGGGAAGGTCAGATGGTTTTTCTCCGGGTACTGCGCTTTTCGCCCACCTCTGATTAACGGTCGTCTCGATATGAGTGAAATAGTCTTGAAAGGGCCGTAAAACAAAAACAAACAAAAAAAAAACTCCAATACAAACAAAACAAACAAAGACTCTTTCGTGATGCCCAGTCCCATAGCCGGCTTCATGCGTGGTCTATTGTGCTCATGTAAGTGATAAGATCAACTATACGACAACTGTAGCCGTACTCATTATCATACCTGGAAAAGTAAACACATCATGAAAACACGCCTATATAAACTTGACCCCCTTAACCCCACCTTTATATGTAAAACTGGGGTTTCCGGGGTATACCTTATTTTTTTTTTTCTGCTCTAAAATATAGGTTGTGGGTACTCGTTAGAACCGCCTCGATGAGGCGGTTCTAACGAGTGCCAACAATATATATTTTGAGCAGAAATAAGAAAAATATCACAATTTTTTCATCATAAAATTTGTATTTTTTCGGCGATAAAGGTGGCAATGTATTTGTATAGGCGTATTTGCGTAATGCTAATTCACAGAAGTGACTTTTTTGTGGTGCCTAGTCATGCGTTGTCAACTTTGTTCATGTAAGTGATAATATCAACAACACGACAACTGTAGCCGTACTCATTATCATACCTCGAAAAGAAAATTTATCACGAAAACACGCCTATATAAATTTTACCCCCTTAACCCCACTTTTATATAGCAATACTGGGATTTGCAGGGGTATACCTTATTTTTCTTTTTTCTTATCACGTGAACAAGTCCGTGAAATAAAGACCCCCTAAAGCCCACTTTATTAAGAGAAAACAGGGGTTTACATGGTTAAATATCATTTTCCTTATTTCTGCTCCACGACATAGGTTGTGGGTACTCCTTAGAACCGCCTCATTGAGGCGGTTCTAACGAGCACCCAAAACCTATGTTTTGAGTATAAATAAGAAAAATATCACAAAATTTCATCAGAAAAATTACCTTTTTTGAGGTATGAAAATGCACTATATTACACGGATATGTTATCGTAATGTGCTCTAAAATATAGGTTCTGGGTACTCGTTAGAACCGCCTCGATGAGGCGGTTCTAACGAGTGCCCACAATATATATTTGGAGCAGAAATAAGAAAAATATCACAATTTTTCATCATAAAATTTGTATTTCATCGGCGATAAAGGTGGCAATGTATTTGTATAGGCGTGTTTGCGTAATGCTAATTCACAGACACAGAACTAGACTTTTTTGTGGTGCCTAGTCATCCGTTGTCAACTTTGTTCATGTAAGTGAAAAGATCAACAACACGACTACTGTAGCCGTACTCATTATCATACTTGGAAAAGAAAATTTATCACGTAAACACGCCTTTTTAAATTTGACCCCCTTAACCCACCTCGATGAGGCGGTTCTTACGAGTGCCCACAACCTATATTTTGAGCAGAAATAATATCACAATTTTTCGTCATAAAATTTGTATTTCTTCGGCGATAAAGGTGGCAATGTATTTGTATAGGCGTGTTTGCGTAATGTTAATTCACAGAAGTGACTTTTTTGTGATGCCTAGTCATGTGTTGTTTACTTTGTTCATGTAAGTGATAAGATCAACAACACGACAACTGTAGCCGTACTCATTATCATACCTGGAAAAGAAAATTTATCACGAAAACACGCCTATATAAATTTTACCCCCTAAACCCCACTTTTATATAGTAAAACTGGGGTTTCCGGGGGTATACCTTATTTTTCTTTTTTCTGCTCTAAAATATAGGTTGTGGGTACTCGTTAGAACCGCCTCGATGAGGCGGTTCTAACGAGTGCCCACAATATGTATTTTGAGCAGAAATAAGAAAAATATCACAATTTTTCATCATTCAATTTGTATTTTTTCGCGATAAAGGTGGCAATGTATTTGTACAGGCGGCCCCCGCCCATAGGGGCGTGAAGAAATATATGGGCTGCATGATGCTTCCACGCAGAGCTGAATCCGGCCTGCACACTAGTACTGGTAAACCGCTAAGAGGATCTAAGCCTGTCCAGGAACCGCGGTGCGAGGCGGGCCGTCCATGCTAATAAACCCTATTGGTTTCATTTGGCGACAGGGCTTGAGATGTCATTTCATCTCAATGTCGGGTAAAAGTCCCACAAAATTGGAAGCAACGTCTCCAAAATGACCTTTACAGTGTTAACGGGGACGTTAAACCTCAAATCAAACAAACATACAAACAAAATTTGTATAGGCGAGTTTGCGTAATGCTAATTCACAGAAGTGACTTTTTTGTGATGCCTAGTCATGCGTTGTCAACTTTGTTCATGTAAGTGATAAGATCAACAACACGACAACTGTAGCCGTACTCATTATCATACCTGGAAAAGAAAATTTATCACGAAAACACGCCTATATAAATTTGACCCCCTTAACCCCACTTTTATATGTAAAACTGGGGTTTCCGGGGTATACCTTATTTTTCTTTTTTCTGCTCTAAAATATAGGTTGTGGGTACTCGTTAGAACCGCCTCGATGAGGCGGTTCCAACGAGTGCCCACAATATATATTTTGAGCAGAAATAAGAAAAATATCACAATTTTTCATCATAAAATTTGTATTTTGTCGGCGATAAAGGTGGCAATGTATTTGTATAGGCGATGTTGCGTAATGCTAATTCACAGAAGTGACTTTTTTGTGGTGCCTAGTCACGCGTTGTCTACTTTGTTCATGTAAGTGATAAGATCAACAACACGACAACTGTAGCCGTACTCATTATCATACCTGGAATAGAAAATTTATCACGAAAACACGCCTATATAAATTTGACCCCCTTAAACCCCACTTTTATATAGTAAAACTGGGGTTTCCGGGGTTATACCTAAGTTTTCTTTTTTTCTGCTCTAAAATATAGGTTGTGTGTACTCGTTAGAACCGCCTCGATGAGGCGGTTCTAACGAGTGTCCACAATATATATTTTGAGCAGAAATAAGAAAAATATCACAATTTTTCATCATAAAATTTGTATTTTTTCGGCGATAATATATATTTTGAGCAGAAATAAGAAAAATATCACAATTTTTCATCATAAAATTTGTATTTTTTCGGCGATAATATATATTTTGAGCAGAAATAAGAAAAATATCACAATTTTTCATCATAAAATTTGTATTTTTTCGGCGATAAAGGTGGCAATGTATTTGTATAGGCGTGTTTGCGTAATGCTAATTCACAGAAGTGACTTTTTAGTGGTGCCTAGTCATACGTGGTCTACTTTGCTCATGTATGTGATAAGATCAACAACACGACAACTGTAGCCGTACTCATTATCATACCTAGAAAAGAAAACACACATCACGAAAACACGCCTATATAAATTTGACCCCCTTAACCCCACTTTTATATAGTAAAACTGGGGTTTCCGGGGGTATACCTTATTTTTCTTTTTTCTGCTCTAAAACATAGAATGTGGGTACTCGTCGAGGCGGTTCTAACGAGTATCCACAATCTATGTTTTCAGCAGAAATAAGAAAAATATCGATTTTTTTTTTTCATCTGAAAATTTTCATTTTTTGGTGGTAAAATTTACAATGTATTTGCATAGGCGTGATTTAAGATGTATGTAGCTGAGGCATGAGAAATTGTGAGTACATCAACACATTAACAGATAATGTGGGTATTCAGTGATTTTGTTTGTTTGTTTGTTTGTTTGTTTGTTTGCTTGTTTGTTTGTTTGTTTGTTTGTTTGATTTGAGGTTTAACGTCCCCGTCAACACTGTAAAGGTCATTTTGGAGACGTTGCTTCCAATTCTGTGGGACTTTTACCCGAGACTGAGATGAAATGACCCCTCAAGCCCTGTCGCCCAATGAAACCAGGGTTTATAAGCATGGACGGGTCGACTCGCACCGCTTTGCCTGGACAGGCTTAGATCCTCTAAGCAGTTTACCAGTACTCGTGTGCGGGTCGGTTTCAGCTCTGCGTGGAAGCAGTATGCAGCCCATATATTTCTTCAAGCCCCGATGGGCGGCAGCCGCGAAAAGAAAAAAACATCATGAAAACACGCCTATATAAATTTGACCCCCTTAAACCCCACCAGGGGTATACACTAATTTTCTTACTTCTGCTCAAAAACATAGATTGTGGGTACTCGTTAGAACCGCCTCGATCAGGGCGAGGATTGTGGCCACGTAAAATCGATTTAAGCCCCTCCCCCCCCCCCCCACACACACACACAAAGTGAAATTCGTTTCACTGACCGTAACCGGTTCTTCTGTCGTGGTTTATTATTTTTATGGCTATGTATGTGTGTATCTACTATTTTGCTTTGGATAGCTAATTGGCCATTTTGTGGGAAAGTAACTGTCACTTTGGCTTTCCGTTAGTGATGTTTCCATTAGAGTCTAGTTGTTTCATCCCTTGCTGACTCTGATGGGAGCTGTGGGTTAATTGTATCGATTCCTGATCATTGCATTCGTTTCTATTTTACCTTGTTATTGCGAGGACTGTTCAAATATGAATGCAACTAAGCACATAAAAATGATTCCGTGATAGAGTTCGATGAAATATTTATTTTGTCCCCTCAAACCATTCCCCTTTAACAGATATACAAACTTTCAGTCTGCTGATCCAATCATTGAATGCATTTTTGGTAGTCTTTTCGAGGTATACTATGAAGGCACTGGAATATTGCAGAACCGAGGTACAAGTTTTCGACCAGAAAGGTATTTTTTCAGCCGCGGGAACAAAAAAGTCACACGGGGCAAGGTCAGGGGAATACGGGGGTGAGGGAGTTCAACAACCTTTTCCTGCTTCAGATAGTTTTGCACAATGAACGCCTTGTGCGATGACGCATTGTCATGTAGCAATCTGACATTGACCAAACCAGTTGCGGGTCTTCGTTCTTTGAAATATTTCTTCAATTTTCGATGAACTTTATTCTTGTAAAACTTCGCATTTACAGATTTGCCTTTAGGCACAGCAACCTGAATAGCAGGGCCCTGATTTGAAAAGAATATGGCATACATTACCTTCTTGACGCTCATGGTCCGCTTTGCAATGCATGGTCTTTTGCAATACTTTGTTGCCCATATTTTGTTCTGCATCTTTCGTTTTTGCTCAAAAAAGTGAACCCATGTCTCGTCACCTGTGACGACATTAGCGAAAGACCGTGCATTTTAGTTTTGAAACATTTTAAGCAACATCTTGGCGCACTGAACGCGTGTCTTTTTCTACTCATCTGTCAACAGATGGGGATTCCATCTAGCACAGATCTTTCTCATTTTCAAATCCCGTTTCAGAATTGTATGAGCTGCTCCTAATGAGATGCCAACCATACCAGCTGTTTGCCTAGTGGTGTATCGTGCATCGGTAGCAACTATTTCTTTCACCCTAGCAACCATCTTGGCAGATGTTGCCCTTTTCGGCCGACGATTATGTGGTGCATCTTCTGTTGAGCCTAGCCCACAGCTGAATTTCTTACACCAACGAAAAACTGTCGGAAAAGACATTTCATTATGCCGATAAACCGAACATATTTCATCAAAAATGTCTTTGCACCGTATACCAAGAATACAACGATTCTTAATATAGGACCGTATTTCAACGGCGTACTCTGACCTTCTTCCAACCATGTTTTGTATTAGTATACAAGAGTAGACAGTGTTTATCGAACGATATACATGGCTAAAGTGCACGGATTTTAACAGGTTTTGTATCAATGTATAGGTAAAATGTTTTTCTACGCTGTGATATTTATTTCCAGGTGATTTTCGCATTAGTGCATGAGAAAAGGTTCTACTGGCATTCGTATTTGAACAGTCCTCGTAACTCTGCAACCGTTTGAAATATTTAAATAATACTTGGTAAGGTTATAGAACAGGTCAGAGTGGAGTGTCGTGCGCATAACTGACAACTCTGCTTGTTTTCCATTTTGAATTATCTCCCCTGATCAATATTATATTATTCAACATTTCGTTTCCGGAGTATAACTCCGCAACCGTTTGAAATATTTTAATGATACTTGGTAGGATTATAGAAAAGGTCAGCGCTGTTTGTCTTCCTTTTCGAATTATCTCCACTGATCAATATTATTTAACGTTTGTTTCCAGTCCATTACTATGCAACCCTACAAACAAAAGTGGGGTTTAAGGGGGTCAAAATTTTACAGGCATGTTTTCGTGATGCATGCGACTTTTGGGAAACATGCTTTTTGTGGAATGACCATGCTTCTTGTTGTTTGATTTGAAGTTTCCCAATCAACACTATTTAGGTCATTTTGGATGCATTGCTTCCAATTTTGTGGAACTTTTACCCAACACTGAGAGGAAGTAACATCTCCAGCCCTGCCACCCGCATCATACACATGGACGGTCCAACTCACACCACTTTGACCTTTGACATCTAAGTATGACCTTGACCTTGGAGGAACTAACCTGGGTCTTGCGCACAACACGTCGTCTCATAATGGATAATATTTCTACCTACTACCTAGTAATTTCACAATCCATCCAGCAATAAGAAAGTTATTGACACAACACGAAAAAGGACCCTTTTTGGCCTTTGGCCTTTGACCTCTAAGTATGACCCTGACCTTTAAGGCACGCAACACATCGTCTTATGGTGGTTAACGTTTCTGCCAAGCAATTTCAAAATCCATCTAAAATTAATAAAGTTATTGAGCGGACACTTTTTGCCCATACATACATACACGATTTTGTGATAGATAAAATTCCTAGGGAAATAACTCATAAAGTATAAATGCAAGAGTTATAGTTCTTGCGCTCTGCACGTCGACTAATGTTGATAAATATTTATATGAAGTTTCGTGAAGATAACTTGAACGGTTTTCAAGTTATAGAGCGGGCACGATTTTGTGATAGACAGACGGACAGACAGACAAACAGACAGAGAGACAGACGCCCGGTGGAAAAACAATATCTCCCCCAGAGGGGGAGACATAATTATCACCAAATAACCACCTTATCTGTTGCAATGCATTATACCAATCAGAGGCCAGTTGTTCAAAACTAACGACATCGTTAGTTAACGTATCGTTTAAACAGTGAATATTTTATTTGGCAAATATGCTAGTATTTTTGCAGAAAAAATGTGAGCAGCTTTTTCAAATGCAAAAGCTGCTGACGTTTTTTCTGCAAAAATAGCAGAATATTAGATACTGTACTTACTAGAATAGTTCACAATTTGACCACTAACGAGCTCGTTAAGCTAACGAGGCTTTGAACAACTGGACCCAGGTTAATATCTTGTAATTCTTTAGATATCCAGGAGGCGATAAGAAGGCTCATGCAAACAGCCATGACCCCGATTAGACTGCGCGGATAAGTACCTGATCTGCGTCTTTGCTGGTCACGTACGTCTTCTTGTAGAATTTGTTGTGCATTGGGACTTATACATGTCTAATTCTCTTTTTTCCCTGATATGGCCTACTTTGTACTGGTTTGAAAAAACATTCAGCACATTCATTAACTTTTATGAAATGTAATAGAAATTTGAATATGATTAACGGCAGTTTGTAAATGTTATTAAGATGAGTATACATGCTAGCAAAAATGCATCAAGAATGCCCAGAATCTTAACAGTTTTTCAGAACTTCATAATTTATACATGTATATTAACAGACATGGTTATAATCAGAAAATAATCATAATTGCAGGCCAATTCTTGGAAATACATGTAATTGATTAAATTAAATTACTTGTAATCAGAAAAAAATGTATATTGACTGATAAAATCAGATTACTTGAAAATATGTAATTGATTACAGCTGATTACGATAACCGATTACGATTACAGCGTATGCTGATGTGCCATAAACACCAACCAGGGGAAATGATCAAAACTCTACATATTTTTCAATCAAATTTCCGTCTCCCTTTCAACAGTTTTATTTTAAAGGAAAACATTACTGCTCAAATTCTTTTCCTTAAATGCAGATCATTTTAACATCGGAGCACAGGTCCAAATAGTAGCGAATCAGAAGACCAAGTTATAGTAGTCGCAGATAAGATTGACTAGGCGGAGCTATTCGGGTAATGTCAAATTCGCTGAGTCCACCAGAAGATTCGGTAGAGTGCCTTTCGCATGCTTTCTGCAAGAGTAGCTTATCCGCTACATAATGGAGGCTTCTATAAGAGATATTGAACAACCGGTAAGGCTGACACGATTAACCGTATAATCGATTTAATCGGTCGATAAATTCCACGAATATGATTACATGTATCATTACTTATATGCTTGTGATCGATTATTTGATAAGTACAATTTACAACCCAAAGATGTGCCAAAATAGCTGGATGAGTGGCAGCATTCTGCGGCGTCTCATCTGGGTCTACCCTTTTTGTTCAGATCTGTATGTTCAAATATATATGGTAAAGTACAACATATGGTAGGAGTCATGCCCAGACAGAAAGCCAGAAAGGTAAAATTATGACCAAATATTCAGTGATTACTAAACGATTATCGATCGCTATGGCAGGATTGATAATCGATTATCTTTTAAGCTCCGATTAGCCAGCCCTAACTACCAGTATCCAAGCAGCAAACAGAAAGACGCTGATCAGACTGTGCGCATGACAAACTTTTCGTTCCAGTTCTTACGTCTCACCAACAGCTAAGGTCATATGGAGACGCAAACTTGGTTCATCTGGAGAAGCCCTAAATCAAACCTGCAACCCCTGGTTTACGAGGTGACTAGCTTATTCACTATACCACGAAGGCTTCTAAATCACAGTTGTAAAATTAATTCTGGCAGTACTGCTAATATTATCATACTCACCAGGTTACAAGTTTGACAAAATTTGCATTCAAGGCAATGCCAGCCTTGGCATCAAACACGCTGCTCATCTCATCCCCTTTGAAGTCGGAAGACACGACCATGTCTTCTGTATATCCCATAATGCCCTTCATTGTGCCTTCTGATGCTGTTTTTATTGCAGCTTTGATCTCATCATACGTGGTCTGGAAAAAACAAGATTCCCTTCACAAAATCACGTCTATATCATTTTGACCCCATTGAACCCAAATTTTTATAGTAAAATTGGGATTTACAGGGGAAAACCTTATTTTTCTTATTTCTGCTCAAAATATAAATTGTTGGTACCCGTTAGAACCGCCTCAATGAGGCGGTTCTAACGAGTACAACAATCTATATTTTGAGCAGAAATAAGAAAGAAAAAAAATGTTTTAGCTTAAAATTTTCATTTTTCTGCGGTAAAGTTTACAATGTATTTGTATAGGCGTGTTTCGTAATGATTGATTGTTTTGCCTTACTGAGAATTAGAGAGTATCTAATTTTATGTAATGTTGGTTTGTTCCTGATGTTCTGTCTCTGGTCGGACCCATCGGAGTATAACTGTTGGTCTTCTTTTGCTCCAGCATTTCAGTGGTTTCTTGCTGTCGAGTCGTCACCATTGTTTCATGTCTGTGGTGGTTTGAGTTTTGTGTGTACGGAGATGTTGCGCTGATGAGTTAGGAGGCCTCCATGCAGACTGAACAAATAATTTGTCTGAATCGCGACGGAAATAAGGGCGATGATTGTGGCCACGTTAAATCGATTTAAGCCCCTTCAATGGAAATTCGTTTCACTGACCGTTCCAAGGCGGTTTGTCTTTGAGTGTGTGTGTCGCTTATATTATTTTGTTTTGGATAGCCAATTGCTAATTTTGTCGGAAAGTAACTGTCTTTTTGGCTTTCCGCTATTGATGTTTCCATTACGGTCTAGTTGTTTCATATCTGTGCTTCTTTACCTTTGGTGTCTATGATGGGAGCTGTGGGTATTGTTAATCTATTCCTGAGCATTGCCTTCATTTCTATTTAACAGCACGTCAACATTTGTGGATCATTTTGTGTTGTCTGCCAGAGAAAGAGAGAAAAGAGATAGTAGAGGAGATGAAAGTGAGGCACAGAGGAGAAAGAGGAAAATGAATGGAAGTGTAGAAACAGAAGCGATGACAACATTCCCCCAATGCCCTTACCTACCGCAAGGGCAGCAGGCCTTGTCCAACTGTAAGCCAATATCGGTTGGACGGGAAAAAGAAGGATAACAAGTCGCCCAGCGGGCAACGATCGCTCACCTGAGAACTAGCACAGGTTGTCAGATTCATGCCAAATTCGAACTCATCTGAGATATTATGCTTGTCCTTGTTTACTACAACTTTCAAACAGATGCGATCGAAACTAGCTGAGAAAAAGTGGAGACAGCATTTTTCTCTTATATTTATGCTCAAAGGCAGGTAAATCCAAAGTCGTTCGTCCTGTGAGGCCCAAATTCGAATTTGACAGATTGTATGCCTCTCCTGGTTACCTGCAAGTTTGATAAAGATCAGATCAGAAATGGCTGAGAAAAGCTGGAGAAATCATTTTTTTCCGTTGTAAGCATATGGTAAAAAAAAATCACGCTCAAGGGAGCGTAACTGCCAAACCGGTGTACAGTTTCAAACCAAATTCGAACTAATCTGAGATATTATGCTTGTCCTTGTTTACTAAAAGTTTTAAAACGATCCAATCGAAAACAGTTGAGAAAAAGTGGAGACACCATTTTTCGCTTATATTTTTGCTCAAGGGCAGATAACTCCAATTTCCTGTGAGGCTCGAATTCAAACTCGAATAGACTGTAAGCCTCCCCTGGTTTTCTGCAATTTTGATAAAGATCAGATCAGAAATAGCTGAAAAAGTTTGAGACGTCTTTTTTTTCATTGTAAGACTATGGTATTTACTGAAAGTTTAAAAAGATCCAATCGAAAACAGTTAAGGAAAAATGGCGACACCATTTTTCGCTTACATTTATTCTCAAGGGCAGGTAACTCCAAAGCTGTTAGTCATGCATGGCCCAAATTCGAACTCAATGTAGACTGCATGCCTCTCCTGCTTATCGGCAATTTTGATAAAGATCAGATCAGAAATGGCTGCGAAAAGTTGGAGACGTCGTTTTTCTATTGTAAGACTATGGTAAATTTTTTCACGCTGAGGGGAACATAACTGCGAAACCGGTTGTCAGACAAATTCGCCTGAGATATTATGTTTGTCCTTGTTTACTGACAGTTTAAAAAAAAAGACCCAATTGAAAACATGCCAAATATGAAGGCCATATCAGAAACGTTTCAAAAGTTATGTCCGATGTTAATATTTTCTTTTAAGTAGGTCACAGGTCAATTTTTGTATGGCCTTGAAGCCCTTGTCACAAGGAACCTACATGCAAACTACAAAGGATCTATCTTAAGCGGTTCAAAAGTATTGACCAATGTTATTGTTTTTACAAACTATTCTAACAAGTACCTTCAACAAATTTAACTCTTTTTTATTTTTAAGACCCTTTCAAGATTATTTCACTCACTGGGAGTCCATTGTCAATCAGAGGTGGACAAGAACCAGAGTACCTGGAGAAAAACCAACCATCCTTCTGTTGCAGAACTTGGGAGTCTCACATGTGACCCGTGCGAGGCTGGGAGCCACAGCAGTTGAATTAAGAAATGAAGTTTATTTTTCTGCAGTTCATGGAAGTATGAACGAAGTGGGTCGCGTGCAAAGTAGATGAACCCCGAAGGGGTTCATGTAACTTTGCTAGCGACCCACTGTCGTTCATACTTTCATGAAAAGCAGAAAAATTAAGTTTATTTTTTATATTTACATTATTTGCCCCTCATCACTGGGAAAAAATGCTTGTAGGGCAAACTTTTGAAGCTGAAAATCGTTTAGACGCTGTTTTTCTACAAAGAGCGGAGCAGCGTTGACGTCATCAACGTCCGTAGAGAACAGTGGTTTAGAATGACGTCACATAACGTCACTGAAAATCATGTGATTCGATGCGTTCATGGGAGTATGAACGCAATTGTTTTCTATAGGTTTACATTAGACTTTACACTGGAAATGTAAATATGACCTAATGAATTTAAGAGATCTTCCCCACTAGGGCATGGTGGTCTCAAACTTTTCAAATAAAGAAACTTATCCCTTATCATAATTAGGGCTGGCTAATCGGAGCTGAAAAGATAATCGACAATCAGTCATGCCATTGCGATCGATAATCGATTAGTAATCGCTAAGGTTTTTGTCATAATTTTACCTGCCTGGCTTTCTGTCTGAGCATGACTCTTTTAATATGTTGCCCATTACCATATGTATATTTGAACAGACATGCCTGAGCAAACAGTAAGGACCAAGATGAGACGCCGCAAAGTCGGTCGTTTTCTTTAAAACGGGTGCTGTTTTGCTCAAACCGACAAGCGCTGTGCACTGCGTAAAACCAAATACCAGCCAATGAAAAGCGACGTTAGATGATGACGTCTGGTTTCCGACAGTATATCGCAGAATATACTGTCGCAAATTTTTGACGTTATCCAATCATACGTTGCGTTACATACGTAAGTGCATTAGAATCGGCGATAAACTGTCGGAAACCTGACGTCATCACATAATGTCGCTTTTCAATGGGTGGGATTTTGTTTTACGCAGCTCACAGCGCTTGTCGCCTTGAGCAAAAGAGTACAATTTTTAAAACAACTGAATAAGTGAATTAGAATTAGATTAGCTGTATTCCCCGTATTTGCATTATCTGCTGGTTCCTTGCCTGAACGTTATCAGTGTTGGAAAAACAGGTAACCAGACCCCCGTGACCTAAAAAGGTCAGGGGGTCTGGTTACCTGTTTTTCCAATATTGACAATGTGTAAGCTGGGAGCCAACAAATAATGCAAATATGGTGAATTGAAAATGTCCTTTTGGGGTAGTATATCGTCGGTTTTACCTTCGCAAATTCCGTTTGCACTGCGGTAAAAACAAAATTTTCCGACCGAAAAAACACAGATTTTCCTCCAAAACAGTTATCTATGGAACCCTGAAAGGGACATGCTATTTATTTTAATATGTTGTGCGAACAAGGTAAAATCTTGTTTGCACAATATAGATCTTGTGCAGACAATATAATATCTTGTGCGCACAACTATCTTATTCGCACAACATAATATCTTGTGCGCACAAGATACAACTTATTATCTTGCTTGCACAACATATTATCTTGTTCGCACAACATATTATCTTGTTTGCACAACATAATATCTTATTCGCACAACATATTATCTTGTTTGCACAACATAGATTTTGTACAGACAACATAATGTCTTGTGCGCACAAGATATTATCTTGTTCGCACAACTTAATATCTTGTGCAGACAACATAATATCTTGTTATTACAATTTAATCAGACGCATACGATATTATGTCGCAAAGAATATTTAAAAAAAAATGCATGTCCCTTTCCGGTTTGCGTAGATATCCCCTAAATAATTATTCTTGAGCTAGTATGTTAATTTGAGTTTACCGTAAAAATTCTAAAACATCGGACACCTTGAGGACTTACTGTAATTCTCCTAAAATATTAACAAAATAGTTTCACAATCCAGCAAGGGGTCCAAAAGGTAGAGTTGGAATGGCAAACAGTGAAGACCCAGATCAGACTGCTCCTTCAGGAGCAGTCTGATCTGGGTCTTCACTGTTTTCTTCGGCCTATCTGTCCCAATACTTAGGATCATTACGGTAACTGCATGTGTCCAAACATGTATTTCTTTAATATTCGTTGGTTCTGTTCGAGATTTATGCCCCTCATGTTCAGATGAGTGAGTGTTTGATTTTACGTCCCACCAACAGCTAAGGTCATACGGAGACGGAACCTCGGTTTAAAGACTCATCCGAAAGTCTGGAGAAGCCCGGGATCGATCCTGCGATAACTGGTTTACAAGGTGAGTAGCGTAAACACTACACCACGGAGGCTTCTAACCTCATGTACAGATGGGACCTCTTATTGAAGACCCATCCAATAGTCTGGAGAAGCTTGAAATCAGGCCTATGACCTTGGTTTATAAGGCAAGTAACCAAACCACTAAATCACCGAGGCTTCTAACCTTTATGACATTTAATTAAAAAAGAATTATATGTGACAGCTGATATGTAGAAGGTGTAACTATCTTCTTTCAAGCAGGCATTCTGAAATCGCGAATGTTTTGCCGTCAATGTTTGGGTCGACTGGTTTACCAGTTGACCCAAAGTTATAAAGCAAGAACTGACATCGTGTTGTTGTCCACGTGACCACTTTCGGGAAACCAAGATTAGAGTTATTTATAGTCCTGTTCTATGTTTACATGTATCGATGTTAGGTCAGTTGGTTTATCAATGCCGCTATACGAAATCCAATAATGGGCGTTTTATACACGGCACTAATTTTAGCTTCCTTTAGCATCGATTATCTGACAGGCGAAGTTCGAGGTTTGAAGTTCAGTCATGGTCACTACGAAATCAGTTTTGCAGATAGTGTAGACTTTTCCGACGCCTCGTTCTTTGATGTCCGATCTGGACCTACATTGTTTGCCAGTATCCCGTTCCGTGGGTCTCCGGTACATTTTTTTTGTTGTTGTTGTTTTGTTTTGTTTTTTGTTTGTTTTTTGTTTTTTGTTTTTTACGTCCCTTACACAATTATTTCACACATCAAAGTGAAAAAAAACAGTCAATCACTAAAGGTGATGAATGCCACCGCCAAACGCCTGCAGTAGACAGGCACACTTTCTAACTAAAGTTGATACTGCAACATTCTCCAAGAAAGATATGGCTAAATGTTTAAGTTGTTCAAGGGGACATGCATGATTCTGTAAAAAGGCGGCTGATCAGAATGTACATGTGCAATGCATGTCTGAACGAACTGTGTTGGAAGTAACAATGTCCCGAATCAAATGCTGTAGGAGGAGTTGCAGAGACACGAATAGTACTATTTAACTGCATATGCTACACATATGGCCAAATGTTTAAAAAGTCGTTCAAGGGGGCATTATTCTGCAATAGGGGGCTGGATCCGAATCCTGTTTCTGTTATGCACATTTCCAATGCATATCTGAACTGTGTTGCAAGCCCTATATCAAACAAAATTGGCTAATTCAGGTGTTTGTTGCACATCTACCAAGATGATCCTAAGTTTTGGATCTGCAGGTCTAGGCCCCGGTCTAGGCAATCAGTGCACGCCCACATAAGTCAGAATCTGGACAGGAATCAGTTGTTGGATTTGATTAACAGTGTAGACCCAGATAGACGCCACAGAAAACGGCATTTGATCACGGTCTACAGTATTTTCTTAAAGTACTGGTATTTCAGGGTTAAATCGCAGTTCAGGACTGTCGACAAATCTGTGCTAAGGTGCGACTATTTATGCCGTCTGCTTTATATACTTATTATAACTTTTTACACCTTTTTTCATCTAGGCAAACCGTGTGGATGCTGATGAAACTACTCAAAGGGAAGATGTTCGATTTGGTTCTACACTGTTTGCAACAATGACAGTAGACAACAAAGCAGAGGAGAATTTTCTTGAGTCTATCGTATGTAGACGAAATCAACCGATGCCCTCTGACGGACCTCAGCGGGCGCTTAACGGAAACTATTGACTACTGAAAATTCTGAGCTATATACAGTGTCACCTCCATTAAACAACCATCCTGGGAAAACCCCAAAACTGACTGTTTAAGAGATGTGGCTGTTCAACAGAGGGAAATGTCTGTTATGATGTATGGCTAGTTATCGACAGATAAAAATGGTGCTTATGGAAGACAGCTCAACATGGATGTACCAAAAGAAAAAATAAATGATGGAGATGTGTCATTTGTTTCTTTTTACTTGCTTACATATTATATCGTATTTATGCATATATCACAATGGTAGTTATGAGAAAAACAAATTTTGACATGAATAAGTACTCCTATTTTGACATCCGATTTTTGCTAATGAGTTAACTCAGGCTGTTAAATAGAGGGAATTTTGATTTGGTAAAGTGGCTGCTGGCCGGAGAGAGGTGGCTGCTAAGCAGAGGTTTAATATATAGTAAAATGCTATGGAAGGAACTATTGTGGCTGCAGAAGAGAGGTGGCTACTAAACAGAGGTGACCATTAGTGGAGGTTTTAAAGTATAGATAGTTCGACCAGCAAAACAAGCCATGGGACATACATTTAAAAAGGCGGTTAAGTGGTCAGAATGTTTAAACACGAAATAAATCAAAGTACTGAAAGTACTGAAGAAAGTTGATTTATGAGGAATAATTATTATGATAAGAATGTCAGTCGTAGATCAAGCAGTTATCTAGATATTTTGTTGAGAAGGTCCCAGACGGTTAAATAATTCGACGAAGAAATAAAATGATTCATCGATTGTTTAGAGTGTAACGACAGGTCAACCCTTGTGGATCATTTTTCTCTTCTCCAAGAGAAAGGGAGAAAAGAGATAGAAGAGATAGTAGATGAGATGAAAGTGAGGGATAGAGGATGAAGAGGAAAATGAATGAAAGTGTAGAAACGGAAGAAATCCTCTCTCTCTCTCTCTCTCTCTCTCTCTCTCTCTCTCTCTCTCTCTCTCTCTCTCTCTCTACCGTTACCTGCTGCAAGGACAACAGGCCTTGCCCAAATGTAAGTCATTATCAGCTGGACTCCCCAGTGACACAAGATACACATCACCTTTGCCTTACCCAACATTCCCGACGAAAAAAAAAGGAAGAAAGGAAGAAAGATAAACGTGTCTGCTAAACGTGTCTGCTAATTTCTTCATGGTAAAACCATAAATTTATAAATAAGCTCAGTACATTCTGTGCTTGTATCATCTGCTTATAATCTTACAGAGAAGTTCTCCCAGCGGGCACATGACGTCTTAGCAGCGTCGCATCAACGTCGCGTATGATGTGCAGCCGCTCGGAGCTATGTTCCTTCTGGCTGGAGACTTAAAGAGGAGAATAACTTGACGAAAAAAAGGATCATTTTTAAACCATTTGATTAAGACATCATAACCCTGATCAGACGCAACGTTTAGCGAACTTCAGACCGTTTACCCAAGGCGATATTCCAACCTGTACATTAACCAATACACGCCAATTGTTTCAATACTGGGACATTCGAAACACAGATTAGAGGCCACATAATGTAGCGTCTGATTGGTGTCTTCGTTATTTGCTAAAAGTACGGAACACAGCTTAAAGCCTTACACAACACATATTTTGTAATTGGAGCTCTCGAAAGCAGGTGAAGTCGGTCAGTAAAGGGTAGTTTAGTTGGCAGAGAAGCGAACTTACCTTTTAACCCTTAGACCGGTGCCGACGCCGAGGTAGAAATACACTGTATCTATGCAAACCTTGCATATCCTGATAAGACGGCACGTAGCTAGCACGTCTCGCCAGAATCTACGTGTACACTGTTTGCCGTCATGTCAGTGAACTACTCAGAAATCCCTTTCTATAAGAATATATTTAAAGCGAGAAGAGTCCTGTTCAGAAACCCAGGGATGAAAGAGTAGAATCTCTAACCAGTTGTATAAGCAAGTAGGAAAATAGTCCCAGAGTATTGTTTTCTTTTCAGAATTAGTTTTTCTATGCCAATTTATATTCAATCCGCATAAAGTCTCGAAAAATGAAATATTTCGAAAGACGTTTCATGCCTGCAAAATTAATTTTCAAGAGTTCCTTTGGAATATTTTATGCAGCGAACGAACAGCTGAAATGGAGTAACGCGGTCCAGTACCGGAAGTAGAAATGTATTGACATAGAAACTTGATTTTAAAAACCAACTTTCAAAACCCCAGCGAAGCTTGTTTTGCATTTGTGCTTGAGCACTATCAATGAATATTGTAAATGCAGTAAGATGAATCTGATGTTCCTATTTAGTATATACATTTATCATATGACGTCGCGTCTGAAAGTGTAATAACGCCATGTAATAAATTCGATAATCCACTAGTAGATTAAATATGCAAATTAGTTAGATACATCCTGTAACGTTACACGTACGACGTCTTTAACGATGTCGCGTTTACTTATGGCGGAATATTGACATTTTTGTAAAACAAACGTGAATAAAATGCGTTTTAAATGTCATATGATAAATATAATCTTGCATTAGTGCTCATGTATGATTGAATTTATTAAACGAGTTGAGGAAAAGGGATAAAATGCGAGGCTTTGCCGAGGATTTTATCCCTTTTCATCAACGAGGAAGAGATGATTTTGAACACTCATATAAGATCCTCTATGTATACAGAAGGGAACACAATGAAGCTGAAAAGATTATGGACTAGGTCAACAACGTAAGTAAATAAATGCATATAAAACAAAAGTTAAATAAACTGGAGAACCTCCAAAATGCTATCAGTGCAACAACGGCTCCTGACTGGTGAATTAGCAAACCGTGATTAGATACATAAACAGACGCAACACAAGGCAAGATAACGAGGCGTCTGATCAGGCCCACACATAAAATACTGGAATTTAAGGGTTGAACGAAAAGTCTAAGTTCAGGACTATTTACTCAGCCTGCACTCAGAGATGGTCGACCCACCAGTACTGTCAGTGCTTTGATTTATTACAAGAATACTCACACGGCCCCCGCCTATCGGGGCTTGAAGAAATATATGGGCTGCATGATGCTTCCACGCAGAGCTGAAACCGACCCGCACACGAGTACTGGTAAACCGCTTAGAGGATCTCAGCCTTCCCAGGTAAAGCGATGCGAGTCGGCCCGTCCATGCTTATAAACCTATTGATTTCATTGGTTGGCAGGGCTTGAGATGTCATAATATCAATGTCGGGTAAAGTCCCACAAAATTGGAAGCAACGTCTCCAAAATGACATTTACAGTGTTGACGGGGACGTTAAACCTCAAATCAATCAAAGAATACTCACAGGTTTTTGTAGGCAGCAAGTAAAATCTACGACAGATCCAGCTTCAGTTGGGACACGCAAAACCATTCCTGACAATTTACTGAAATAGCAATACAACAAAAACAAAAAACATTTTGCAAACCGTAGGAGCAGTCTGATCTCGGCCCACAATATTTGCCTGTATGCAACTAGAGGCCAAAGTGGGCCGTTATCGCTCATCTGGAGATGGCTGATCAAATGCATCACGAAAACACGCCTATATAATTTTGATCCCTTTGAACCCCACTTTTATATTGTAAAACTGGGGTTTACAGGGATAAAACTTATTTTTCTTATTTCTGCTCTAAAATATAGGTTGTGCGTACTTGTTAACGGGTACCCACAATCTATATTTTGAGCAGAAACGATGCAGCAACATCTTTTCAATGTCAAACTTTTACTGATCAATAGATGTACAACGGTTACTGGATGGATTCTTGCACTAAATACTAGAAGGCCCACGCCCATCGGGGCTTGAAGAAATATATGGGTTGCACGATGCTTCCACGAAGAGATAAATCTGACCCGCACACGAGTACTGGTAAACCGCTTAGAGGATCTAAGCCTGCCCTGGCAAAGCGGTGCGAGTCGGACCGTCCATGCTTATGACCCCAATAGGTTTCATTGGGCGACAGAGCTTGAGATGTCATTTCATCTCAACGTCGAGTAAAAGTCCCACAAAACTTGAAGCAACGTCTCCAAAATGACCTTTGCAGTGTTGACAGGGACGTTAAACCTCAAATCAAACAACAAAACAAACACTAAATACTAGTCCGAATTATCAGACTGGAAGTATGTTAATATTTCTAATGGCCAATTCCATCAAACTCTCACACTAGGTATGAAGGTGATAGTCCATTTAACCCTTGTTCTGCTGTATATTCAAATATGCCACACCCACTACTGATTATCAAACAATCAATTTACTGCAAATTGCAAATAATTGCAACAAATTTACAATCTGAATAACAAACAATGTAGATCTACATTGTTTGAAAGGTAAGGCATATCCGGGCTCAGCAGGACAAGGGTAAACCCATTGAAAAACAATTCTTAGTACTTGAAGGTCTTCTGTTCATTGCACTGTTTATCTTCAATCCCTATCCTGTCAAATACAATAACCCCTACCTTTGAAAAAAGTGTACATTCAGATCAGCATCACAAAAATACGCCTATATAATTTTGATCCCCTTGAACCCCACTTTTATATGAGCCAGCGCATAACAAAATCTACAAGACGTCTTTAGCGACCAGCGTTCGCGCAGTCTGATCACAGTCTTCGCTGATCGCATGTACCTACTATAGACTAATATCTATGTAAAGAGACATAAACAAAAGGTCTTGTAATAGTAGATGGGTGCGCAAGTTGATTTGAGTCTCAGCTAGATACACCGGTTTTGTCATGCGCCGGCTTATATTGTATAACAGGGATAAGCCTTACTTTTTCTTATTTCTGCTCTAAAATATAGATTGTGGGTACTCGTTAGAACCGCCTCGAAGAGGCGGTTCTAACGTGTACCCAAAATATATTTTTTGAGCAGAAATAAGAAAAATATAAGAATTTTCCCACCAAAACTTTTCGCTTTTTCGGCGGTTAAGTTTGGAATGTATTTGTATTGGCGTGTTTCAGCAATGGGAACTGGTTGTTCAAAGCACCGTTAGCTTAACGGGATCGTTAGTGGTCAAATTGTTGACTATTCTAGTAAGTACAATATCAAATACAGTGTTATTTTTGCTGAAAAAAATGTGAGCAGCTTTTGCAAATGCAAAAGCTGCTCACATTTTCGCAGCAAAAATATTAGTATATTTGCCATATAAAATGATAAAATTTTAACTAGAAATGGTGTTTGTAAAACACTATGCCCCCAATCATATGGTTGCCCATAAATGCCCAAATTCTGAAAAGGCCATTATCGCAAATGTTAATCAGGTGATGTACTAGTCATTCCAAATCAGCATGTCAAGTTTTTAGGCAACAATTTAAATAGTAAGGCAATAACTCTAACAAAATTTCATTAAATTGGTTGAAAATTTAATCAGATGATCTCCTCCTCAGCCGAATTTCAAGGCTCTAGCTCAAATACTTTTTTATATATCTTGCTAACGAGATTTCTATGTTATTTAATTAAATAGGAAATAACGCGAAAAGGGGAGATAAGTCAGATAAAAAAATACGGGTCAGCTATTTTTTCATGAGGAAACCATTAATGAAATTTCAAAACACTAGCATACATAGTTCTTAAGTAATACTATGCACAGGAAATCAAAACAATTAAATGGCCAGAAATTGTAATGGGAAATTACTCTAACAAATTTCATTAAATTGGTTGAAAATTTACTATGATCAGGTGATCTCCTCCTCAGTCCCAATCAGTATACCAAATATCAAGGCTCTAGCTCAAATACTTTTTGACATATCTTGCTAACTAGATTTCTATGTTATTTAATTAAAAGGGAAATAATGCAAAAAGGGGAGATAATTCGGATAAGAAAAAATACGGGTCAACTATTTTTCTCATGAGGAAACCATATATGAAATTTCAAAACACAAGCGTACATGGTTCTTAAGTTATGATATGCAGAAGAAAGCGTGACGAACGTACGAACGAACGGACAAGCCAGAAGCAATATGCCCACCCCACACACACACCAACTTTTCCAAGGGGCATAAAAAGATGTCAACTAACGACGTCGCTAGTTTGAACAACTGGTCCTAGATGTGAAGAATCCATCTGATCAGGATCTACTCTGTCATGTAGTTTGTGAAGCCAAATAAAACATCATATGAAGTAATTTGATTGGTTGATACTCAGCAATGACCCTGGCTACATTAATTTGTTCAGCAGGATAAGGGTTAATTTGTATGTGGCATCAGTTTATTCGTCGAACAACCATCATGAAAACACGCCTATATAATTTTGACCCCCTTGAACCCCACATTTATATAGTAAAACTGGGGTTTCCGGGGGTATACCTTATTTTTCTTATTTCTGCTCCAAAATATAGATTGTGGGTACTCGTTAGAACCCCCGCGATGAGGCGGTTCTAACGAGTGCCCACAATCTATATTTTGAGCAGAAATAAGAAAAATATCACAATTTTTCATCATAAAATATTCATTTTTTTCGGCGATAACGGTGGCAATGTATTTGTATAGGCGTGTTTGCGTAATGAGCCGTACAGCACAGCAGTATTGCTAATTTTGGATTGATTCACAAACAATGCCGCCAAAAAAGGATTTGAATCAAGGTATAAGAAAAACATGAGGTGCGATCGCTGAGCGCTAACTTTGTTGTGAAGCCGGCCTCGGTAGATAAGTCGGATGCGCGTCTGACTGATGATCAGGAGGACGCGGATTCGATACCTGCCGGGGTAGGCAACATTCTTTCGTGGGGATTGATCATGAAATCTTTTCTACGATCATTATCTCCCTTCCGCTGATTCAAGAAGGGCAGTTGTCAGTTTCCGGCGAATGTGCACTGTACTGATCACCCGCTTACGTATACGTCTGCCCAGATAAAGTGTGGCTAGGTAAACCGACAGGCTCAAAAATGACCTAGAAAGTGTTGACTGGGCCTTTAAACTTCAAAACAAACAAACAAGCTAACTTTTTGTCCACCTTCTTTAGGCAACAAAAGGAGCATTCGGCTGGCACCCCCTTTGTTGAACGCCCCTGTTCTTAGTTTATAAATACTAATTTCTATTACTTTGCTGGCGTTGAAAGTATCAAAGCTTATTTGAATCGCTCTCGAACAGTCATTCGGTATGTTATCACACTGTTCTTGCCATTTGCAAACAAACTTGCTGATCACATCACGAAAACACGCCTTTATACTTTTGACCCCATTGAACCCCACTTTTATATGTAGTGAAATCGGGGTTTACAGGGGTAAACGTTATTTTTTTATTTCTGCTCCAAAATATAAATTGTGGGTACTTGTTAGAACCGCCTCGATGAGCCGGTTCTAACAAGTACCCACAATCTATATTTTGAGCATAAATAAGAAAAATATTACAATTTTTCATCATTAAATTTTGTTTTTCTTGGGAGTTAAGTTTACAATGTATTTGTATAGGCGTGTTTTCGTAATGCGTTACGCAGCAATGCAGTCTGATAAGGCCAAAAATAGCTTTGTTTCCGCTAAGTTAAACAAGCCGACAAAGGGTATGGGTCGGTAGGTCGCTAAAACTTTTTAATTTTTTGTCAACTTTTTATTTGATTGAAAAAAAGGCAAAAACAAAAACCAAAAACAGTTAAAAAGGCTAAACTCTAACTATATTACCTTGAAACATTCAAATAATGAGATTTAAAGCATCAATGAAGCAAAACAACAGGGTCTCAATTATTAATTTTGCTATTTTGACAGTTTTATGGATTTTCATCAAAAGTGCTAGAAAATATTAAGGTCGGTAGGTAAAAAAAAATGTTTTTATTTTTTCTGGATGGCAATAAAAATTGCAGGGTCGGCAGGAAAACTCAGGGTCGGTCGGGTTTGGGGAAACACAGCTATTTTTTAGGCCTAAGCACCTTTGTGTTCCCTGCAGAGATAGCACAATACGTCTACTTTCTATATCTAAAATTTCAAGATCTTACTGGTCTTTATAGCTTAGCAGACCTGTTTGCGTCTTACCTGGTAGATTACCCTTAAGGTAGAGAATATAAGAACGGAGTGGCTATTTGCAGTCAACTGCAAATAGCCAAAAAACGTTGAAATGGCTATTTGCAGTCAACTGCAAATAGCCAAAAAACGTTAAAATGGCTATTTGCAGTCAACTGCAAATAGCCAGAAAACGTTAAAATGGCTATTTGCAGTCAACTCCAGATAGCCAAAAAACGTTAAAATGGCTATTTGCAGTCAACTGCAAATAGCCAGAAAACGTTAAAATGGCTATTTGCAGTCATTCTATTAGCGTTAGAAAACCTGGAGATGTTCAAAATATTTTAAAATGGAACGGGCCTCTGCGGCCTAGTAGGTAATTTGAGCTCTGACTCTTAATCATTAAGACTCTCATCGTTATGGCTATGTTTGTTTGATTTGATGTTTTACGTGCTCTGCAACACTATTTAGGACGTTTTAGAGACGTTTCTTCCATTTTTGTGCGACTTTTTCCACAGATTGAGACGTAAAGACATCTCAAGCCTATTGCACCTGTAGGGCCCAGGACGCACCGACTCGCACCGCTTGGCCTTAGCAGGCTAGTTCTTCTAAACGGTTCACCAGTACTCATGTGCAGGCAGTTTCTGCTCTGGATGGAAGCATCATGCAGCCAATCTATGTCTCCAATATGTTCTATAAAAGGGTTATCCTTTGGAAGCAAGGAATGCACCACAGAACTGGAAAATATAAAGTGCGCATGTTTTCTGGGCCAGACTAGCTAGTTTCGGCCAATTAGGCCTCATCAGTGACCCTTAAGTATTTTCAAAATTCCACAATGGAATCAATGATCCCAAAGGACAAGAAAATACAAACTACACTATGATGTAGGGCAGGGAGACGTTTTACCGCCGCCACACATTCCCAAGCCTCGATGGCCGGGGACTAAAAAATGGCTATATAGAGTCTATATTTTGTGTGAACATATGACACCTATAGTTTTAAATCACATGTTTTGTTTCACTGTTTAGCAATGTTCTCTGCTTATCTAATTTGTAAAGCCCATGAGAGGTTGGTGGGGAGTGGGGGCGGGGGTAGGGAGGTGGGGGTGGGTGAGGCAAAGGTGACGTGTGTCTTGCGTCACTTGGGCGTCCATCTGATATTGGCTAACAGTTGGTTAAGATAATAGTAGAGAGGGGATGGTGTTATTTCTTCTGATGATGTTATTTCTTCTGTTTCTACACTTCCATTCGTTTTCCTCTTACTCCTCAGTCTCTCATTTTCATCTCTGCTATCTCTTTCCCCCGTTTCTTAGGAACAGGACACAGAATTACTCACTGAATGAGACCGTCCAATGCATATAAGCCTTTTGGTTTCATTTGTCGGCAGGACTTGAGTTGTCATTTCATCTCAATGTCGCCGTGTAAAAGTCCCACAAAATTGGAAGCAAAGCCTCCAAAATGACCTAAATGGTGTTGACGGGGACGTTAAACCTCAATTCAAACAAACAAATGATCCGCCCCGCCCATCGGGGCTTGGAGAACTAGAATGCGCTGCATGGTGTACACCAGGCACTCAATGTGCCGGTAACGTCTAAGTAACATCGATGCAACGTAGTGGCAAACACTTACTATAAAATGAACGGGCGTGGTGTGGTATTTAACCATTATCATGCTGGACAAGTCAACCCTACCTTTGCAAACAATATATATTCAGATCAGGAAGCCATCTGATCAGGATCTACAGTGTTTGTCATGAAGAAGTGAACTGAATAAATACAGTGAATGGAGTAATGTCATTCTTTGATATTCTGCAATGGGCGTGGCTAAAATAATTGTAATTGTTGTGGTATTTAACACTTGTAATGCTTTTTAAGACAAACGCTTCCTTGGCAAACAATGTCGATTCAGATCAGGAAGTCATCTGATCAGGATCTGCAGTGTTTGTTATGAATTTGTGAATAGACTGCAGAAAACCATTTTTTAAAAAATAATGTATGGGCTGCATATACTGAGTGATATCAATTTCACTGAAAATTTAAAACCTTTGTTTTAATTTGTAGGGGCAATATTCACTCGTTGTGTCATTATATTTTTCTCGACTGTTTTAACGCCTTAAGATGCCAATCACAACAATTGTCATCTGAGTTGCTGTATGCTGATTACATTAAAAAGTCATTGTTGTAAACAGTGTGGATCCAGCTCAAACTGCTGGGAACAATCTGATCGGGGTCCACACTGTTTGCTTGTATGCCTAAATATTCTTTTAGACTACAAAAATGTGAAATAGATGAGATACGCAAACGACATTTTCAGATGCAGTTTTTCTTAGCACCTCAAGGGTTGAATCAATAGGATTATAATATCTTTCAATAGGATTACAATAGATATGCGGTCAACATTACAGACCCGGGGGTCTCCACACGCCTTTATACAAACACAATTGTATAATGAACCACACCATGAGAAAAACTGTCTTTGCGAAGATCTGCTCAAATACCATGTACTGATTATGCATAAAGAGTTTCCAATTTTCCTATGTGACCCATATTAAAGAAACCACCGAAAGTAAAGATTTATCATTACAACATGGACTGGCTCATATTTACAGAATTTGAATTTTGACATGCACGTTTATATCACACATATAGTGAAACTTTTACCACCAAAAAGTGGAAGTTTTCAGATACTAAATTTTGATATCTTTCAAACATAAGATTGTAGGAACTCGTTAGAACCGCCTCGGCGAGGCGGCTCTAATAAGGACCCACAATATATGTTTTGACTAGAAGTAAGAAAAATATTGTATCAATACAAACTGGAAGAAAACAAATTACACTGAAAAACCTTGTTAGCACTCTAGAGGCCACAGTTTTTGGTCCAGTCGTCATCAAACTTGCTCAGAATTGTAATACCTTGGTCAGGAGGGGTATTTTATGAATAAAGTGGTACCTTTTACAAAGGGCCACCCCTTGTCAACATTGTGAGTTAGACTGAGTCTGTTCATCTCCGTCTGGTGCACTAGGACCTGACCCTCAATGTCCACAAGGTGCCCAGATAGTGACATGCAGGCCAGCTCTTTATCGTCAAAGGGTTCCACACACACCCCACACACACCATGAGACATTGTAAGTAAGAGTGAGCCCGTTCATCTCTGTCTGGTGCAGTAGGACCTGACCCTCAAAGTCACAAGGTGCCCAGATAGTGACATACAAGTCAGCTCTGTATTATCAAAGGGATCGCCCCCCCCCCTCCTACACAGACACCATAGGTCATTGTTAGTTAGACCGAACCCGTTCATCTCTGTCGGGTGCACTAGGACCTGACCCTTAATGTCTACAAGGTGCCCTGATAGTGACATACAAGTCAGCTCTGTATTGTCAAAGTGATCCACCCCCACCCACACACACCAAAAGTCATTGTTTGTTAGACTGAGCCTGTTACTAGGACCTGACCCTTAATGTGTCCACAAGATACCCAGATAGTGATGTACAAAGTCAGCTCTGTGTCGTCAAAGGGATCCACCCCGACCCCTTTCAACTTCACAATGAGGCATTGTTAGTTAGACTGAGCCTGTTCATCTCCGTCTGGTGCACTAGGACCTGACCCTCAATGTCCACAAGGTGCCCAGATAGTGACATACAAGTCAACTCTGTCTTGTCAAATGGATGGATACCGCCCCACCCACCCCCTTGTCACCATGATTTATTGTTAGTTAGTTAGAATGAGCCCGTTCATTTCCGTCTGGTGCACTAGGTCCTGACAGGTGCCCAGACAGTGACTTACAAGTCAGCGCTGACTTCTTCCTCAAAAAAGAAAGCGCTTTTGAAGGAATGTTCCATGAGTGCCACTCTGACAATTTTCTAATCCAGAAAAAAATATATAACCCTTAAAATGACTCACGTTCCTAAATAGCTAGATTAATTTTGAAATAATTTCACAGAAATGTTCCTTGGGTCACTGTCAGCCAAACATTGTACAAACCGTATTACCTGCCATAAGGATCAGCTGAGCGATCCAGGGCCATCATGGCCCTCTTATTTGAATGAAGATGATGTTTATTTTCCTTATTTCTAGTCTAAACATAGATTGAATGTGCTCGTTAGAACAGACTCAATGAGGCGGTTCTAACGTGTACCCACAATCTATGTGTTTGCACCAAAATAAGGAATGGTAATAATTACCCCTTAAACTCCGCTTTTTTCTATATAAAGTGGGGTTTAGAGGAGCCATAATTTCATGGACTTGTTAACCTGATGCGAAGAGCACACAGCGAAGACTATGAATAGACAGCGCGGATACGCAGACTGATCTGAATTTCGATGGGCGCACGTGTAAATGGCAGGAATATAAAATGACTGCAAATAGCCATTTGAACGTTTTCCGGCTATTTGCAGTTGACTGCAAATAGCCATTTTAACGTTTTTTGGCTATCTGCAGTTGACTGCAAATAGCCATTTTAACGTCTTCTGGCTATTTGCAGTTGACTGCAAATAGCCATTTTAACGTTTTTTGGCTATTTGCAGTTGACTGCAAATAGACTCTTCCATATAAGAATCCGATATGGGGTTCTGTTGTAGATGAGCGTTTCCAACCCGAGGGATGACCGTGCTGAGCGGAACCGAGGCTACGCCGAGGTTCCGCTCAGCACGGTCATCCCGAGGGTTGGAAACGCCAATCTACAACAGAACACCATATTGGATTCTTTTTCTTGCACAATACCTCCGGTTAGTTTTGACAGCTCCCACATGTATATTGTTTACAAAATAAAAGTAGTGCGGAAGTAGTTCCGGCAGTTGAATAGAATTGAAGCGCATTTATGTTAGTTGCCTGGGTCGGAACACCAGGGTCAGAACATAAATTTCTATCCCAGGGTAAAATCATGGATTTCCTTGTCTGGTGTGCAAGAATACCATGTCCGTGACTTTGGAAATCAAATTTATCAGGCAAGGCTTCGAGAAAGCTTGAAGAATCGCGAGGCATGTCGAGCGATTCTACATGCGTTGTCGAAGTCGAGCTTGATAAACTTGATATCAAAATGACACGAATCTGGTATTCTATTTATCAGTTAATCTCTTTGTACACTCTTACAGTTTAGCCAATTTTTTCAGTAGTCCAGTTCATAGAGTTCATAGAAGTGCAATGTCACGTGGACCTGATAAAGTTCACTTGTCCTGAGCTAGCATATCTTTATAAGAGCAATTTGTTGCAATGCAATCAATATAAGGGGTAACTGATAAACATGTTTCTTGCGAGGAGGCTAATATTTCCTAAGAGATATTGATAAACATGTTTCTTGCCCGGGTGTGTGTGTGGGGGGGGGGGGGGGGCGCTCACATTTTCTCAGAGATATACAGCAGGTACACCATAATGCCTAGGTCACATAGCCCGGCCGATGAGGTTTCGATGAGCGAGCGATGTGACTTTCGCCAAACACCGGCCGGAATCCCGTGGTCACCGGCCGGCGTTTAGGGTTTAAAACCGCATCGGTGGGCAGCTCGGCAAATTTAACTTCGGAGTTAAAATTCGACGGGCTCTCACCGAGCTCCCTCATCGCAGCCCCATCCTTACCACATCGGAATACGCATCGGCCGGTGTACAGCTGGGTATCGGCCGGTGTCTCGTGCATCCGAGGCCACCAGAGGACAAGCTTTTGTGAACGGACACCGACCGAGTTTCGGCCGAGGTCCGATCGATGTGGGACCGAGCCTCAGAAAATATAGTACCGGTGGGTGACCGATGTAAGGGACAGTGGCCGAAGCTCGGCCGGACATCGACCGGAACTCGACCGGATATCGCTGCTTGCATATTAACCGCTCGCTCCAGTCCGTGTACAACATTCAGCTAAGCAACATCTCACACGTGCAACATCAGGATTTCAATGTGTACTCCCTCTTCTGACAGACTTTAAGGATGCCAAAAGTTGCCAGGAAAAATGATGGGGATGAGAAGAAGAGACCATAGTGATGAACTGACCATGCCAGGCAGGTTGGACATATATACAGTGATATAATAGCTGACCAGCGCCCCCCGCCAAGTCCGAGTTACAACGGCCGAACATCGGCCGGGCAGTGTTCAAAGACCGTTTACAACCCGTCCGGTGATCGCACGGTGTCCTGTAACCTGCTCGGGTACCGGCCGTATACCCTCCGATGTCCGATCGACCACCGGCCGGTAGTTGCTACCACATAGGCCGAAAAAATCTCCCCTGTTAAGACAGACTCCGTACGGTCATCGACCGGTGTTTGGTTGGTCGCCTGTAGATTTCCGGACGGAGCCCGTTCACGTCACCGAGCTATGCCTCCGATGAGGGGAACTCGGAGACACCCCAAAAATCTACCGAGCTCCACCGATGCCGGACATCGGTCGGGCTATGTGACCTAGGCTTAAGGGAAGACACCTCTTTCAAATCAAAACTATTCGTCTTTCACATCAAAAGGGGTATTTATTCTCTTTAGAAAATTTGCTCTCTAAGTAAGTATTATAAAAGAATATGAGCATGGTTCTTTTTTATCCAATTATATAGGAAACCCAAACTGGACAAACACTGATGGCCTTGTTCAGACGCTGCATGCGTCTAATGAAGGTTCAACCATTTTCTAAATACATCTCGTTAACACGTCCGTGAAATAAACACCCCCTTAAACCCCACTTTATATAGAGAAAACTGGGGTTTACGAGGGTATTCATTATTTTTTCTTATTTCTGCTCCAAGACATATGATGTGGGTACTAGTTAGAACCGCCTCAATGAGGCGGTTCTAACAAGCACCCACAACCTATGTTTGCAGTATAAATAAGAAAAATATCACAGATTTTCGTCAGAAAAGTAGCCATTTTGGAGATGTAAAAATTGCACTATATCGCACGGGTATGTTTTCGTGATGAATATTAAAATAACTGAACCTGACATTCCTAAATTTCAAAATGGACTCTTCTTGTATATAAGCGGAAAGATTCCATTCAGTACAAAATAGGTAAAGAGTATAGACACTTTTAGGGCATGACAAATCCAAATGTCAACCACTTGCCTGGCTGTCCACAGCACCTTGAAAACAGCTTAGAATTTCAATTGCCCTTACATTACGAAAACACGCCTATACAAATACATTGTGAGCTTTATCGCCGAAAAAAACGAAAATCTTAAGATGAAAAATTGTGACATTTTTCTTATTTCTGCTCAAAATATAGATTGTGGTACTCGTTAGGACCGCCTCATCGAAGCGGTTCTAACGAGTACCAACACTCCATATTCTGGAGCAGTAATAAGAAAAAAAGGTTTACCCCTGTAAACCCCACTTTTGCTATAAAAAAGTGGGGTTCAAGTGCGTTAAAAGTATATAGGCGTGTTTTCGTGGTGTATTTTTTTTTACATTTTTCCGGGCAAGTAAAATGAACAAGAGTTACGCCAAAGGCTATGCCCGCCTTGTGAAATGGACTCTTACTTTCGCATGTAAGTTAGGGTGGTCGCAAATGTTGATGGGTTGACGAACGGATGGGAAACCATACTCCTATATCACGCCATGCTTAAAGCAGGTCCGACCAAAATCACTTGCGCAGCTAAAATCTGGGCTTGTCGTGGGCAAGCGGTCAATGGATTTGTCAGGCCCTGAACCTTTAACAGAGAGGACTTATTCATCATGACATCACGAAAACACACCTTTATAATTATGACCCCTATAAACCCCACTTTTATATAGTAAAACTGTTGTTTACAGGGGTAAACCTAGCCTAGCCACTAGGCTTTAAAATGAATAATAAGGAATTGAAATCATCTTCTACAATAAAATTGACAGAGTTTAAAAGTTTAGCTAGTCTAGTCTCTCTGGCTCAAGATAATATTTAGCCAAGATGTGTATTAAAGACTCCACCAAATAGACTAGCCATTACTGACAAGCTGAAAACCTTTTAATAAATAATTAAAAAAAAAATGATCAGACTTTTATTATCAGACTAATTGCTAGTCTAGGGTAAACCTTATCTTTTTCCTTCTTTCTGCTCCAATCTATATTTTGGAGCAGAAATAAGAAACATATCACAATTTTTCAGCTTAAAATGTTCCTTTTTTCGGCGACAATGTTTACAATGTATTTGTATTGGTGTGTTTTCGAGATGCATTATGGGGCAAACTGGAAGTCGTAAACCAATGTATTTGTATTGATGTGTTTTCGAGATGCATTATGGGGCAAACTGGAAGTCGTAAACATCTCCTTTTTAAAAAATTGGCGAAAATGTGTCAGGGCGCAACTATTCCCCTCAAGTACTCCAACCTACCCTTTCAAGTCCGGAATAACTTTACCGACATCTTCAGCTGCCATTGTAGATAATGGGATGATATTCATTGAAGCTGCTCTTCCAGCCCGCCAGTCTGTCCTGGAAGGTCCATCAACAGTCTTCAGGGCTGCTGTAATAGCATGGACTGTTGTCATAAGTCCTTGGGTGATTCCCCACTTGTCATGCACGATCTTGGCGAGAGGAGCAAGACAGTTCGTAGTACAGGAAGCATTGCTGTGAAACAAAATTACAATCTTAACCCTTAACCTTCAGCGTGCTTTTAGTCGCCGTCTGTTGGATTTTACACCCGGAAATGACGTTAAAATCGACGATTACTCAAGTACCAGTCTTCAACAGGTTCCCCTTAGCTGTTTTGCCACAAGTTTGTGCATATTAGACCCAAGCAATCTAAACAACTACTGGTGATAAATATGTAGCCATAATACAGGTAGCTACTCAAGTTATAAATTTTATACTTCAAAGCACTCACTGAGCGCTATTGTCTTGTAGTTCTTTTTGTGTGACTTAAACGGTTCCTAGGAAAAATAGATTGGGCTGCATGATGCTTCTACGCAGAGCTAAAACTGACCACACATGAGTACTGGTAAACTGCTTAGGACCAAGCCTGATCAGGCAAAGTGTTGTGAGTCAGACCTCCCAGTGCAAATAAGTCTTTTGATTTCATTTGGTGGCAAGGATTGAAATGTCGTTTCAACTCAATGCCGGAATTGGAAGCAACGTCTCCAAAATGACCTATAAAGTGTTGATGAGGTCGCTAAACCTCACTTCAAACAAACAAAAGACTTAAACGGTTTCCGGTCAGATCATGAGACAGCCATATTTGAAAGTCACGTGACCCACGTGAAGTCACGTAAAACTTCCGGTGGAAATGGCGGAAAATGTCTTGTCTATAATATGTCAAAGTATGAATAGAAGTGGTTCAGGTTTAAGGAAATCATGGCTCCTGAAATAAGTGTAACCCATCCCGGCATCCAGGGCGAGTATCGAATCTAAAGATTAAGATGCCGAACAAAACCACATCTGAAAATGTCGTCTGCTTATGTCGTCTGCTGATTTTATTTATTTATTTTTTTTTTTTGTGCCAACTTTTTATAAATACTTTTGTATACAGGCAAACAGTGTGGTCCCAGATCAGACTGCTCCTATAGGAGCAGTCTGATCTGGGTCCACACTGTTGTAAAAAAAGACTTTAAAGGTTACCGGCAGACGGCAAAGCAGACGATAATGGTCGTCATGGGCATGTTATGGGGTAAGTCAAACTTCATTGATTCAAACACCTTGTAGAAGCCCCTGTGGTGCAGTGGTTATGCTACTCGCCTTGTAAACCAGGGATCGCAGGATCGATCCCGGGCTTCTCCAGACTTTCGGATGAGTCTTTAAACCGAGGTCCCGTCTCCGTATGACCTTAGCTGTTGGTGGGACGTAAAACAAAAACTCACTCACTCACTCAAACACCTTGTGGTCATATAGTAAATAATAAGCAACTGTTGTTTTTTCTTCAGTGGTTTCTTGCTGTTGAGTCCTCACCGTTGTTTCATCTCCCTGGTGTGAGTATGTGTTTCAGTTTTACGTCCCACCAACAGCTAAGGTCATACCGAGACGGGATCCCGGTTTAAAGACTCATCCGAAAGTCTGGAGAAGCCCGGGTTCAATCCTGCAATCCCTGGTTTATCAGGCGAGTAGCATAACCACTACACCACAGAGGCTTCTAATTCATCTCTCTGGTTGTTTGGTTTTTGTGTTCTCGGAGATGCTGCACTGAGTTTGGAAGCCTTCATGTGGAATGAACGAATGTTTGTCTAAATAGCGATGGAGTTAAAGGCCAGGGTTTTGGCTGCGTAAAATCGATTTAAGCCACCCAGTGACGTTCTTTAATGCGTTTCTTCTGTCGCTGTGCATTTTTGTTATGGATTGTGTTTGAGTGTGTGTATCGCTTTTATCTTTTTGTTTTTGGATAGCCAATTGGCAATTTTGTGGGAAAGTATCTGTCCTTTTCAGCGTCTCCAAAATGACCTTAATAGTGTTGATGGGTGCGTTAAACCCCAAATCAAACAAACAAAATCTGTCCTTTTGGCTTTCCGCTATTAATGTTTCCATTAGGCTCTAGCTATTTCATGTTAGTGTTTCTTTCCCTTTGGTGTCTCTAGTGGAAGGTGTGGGTTAATTGCATCACGTGAACACGTCCGTGAAATGAACACCCCCTAAACTCCACTCCATATAGAGAAAACTGGGGTTTACGGGGGTAAACATTATTTTTCTTATTTCTGCTCCAAGACATGGGTTGTGGGTACTCGTTAGAACCGCCTCATTGAGGCGGTTCTAACGAGCACCAACAACCTATGTTTGCAGTTACAATAAGTAAAATATCACAGATTTTCATCAGACAAGTAGCCATTTTGAGATGAGAAAAAAATGCACTATGTCGCATGGGTGTGTTATCGTAATGGTATCGATTGTTGATCATTGCCTTCACTTCTATTATGTGTAAAAGAATCTTAAATTTGTGAAAACCAGAGTATCGTTGTTCAAAACTGATGTTGTTGTTAGAAGCCTCCGTGGTGTAGTGGTTACCATTACGGTAACAGGCTCGTGCGGCATAGTGCATTTTTTCTTATCTCCAAAATGGCTACATTTCTGGTGAAAATCCGTAATTTTTTTCTAATTTATACTGCAAACATAGGTTGTGTGTGCTCGTTAGAACCGCCTCATTGAGGCGGTTCTAACGTGTACCTACAACCTATGTCTTGGAGCAGAAATAAGAAAAATAATTAATACCCCCGTAAACCCCAGTTTTCTCTTTATAAAGTGGGGTTTAAGGGGGTGTTCATTTCACGGACTTGTGCACGTGATGCGCTACTCGCCTTGTAAACCAGGGGTCTCAGGATCGATCCCGGGCTTCTCCAGACTTTCGGATGAGTCTTTAAACCAAGGTCCCGTCTCCGTATGACCTTAGCTGTTAGTGGGACGTAAAACTCAAAACACTCATGTTGTTGTTAGTTAACGTATCGTTAAAACTTTGAACATTTAATATGTCAACGGACCCTACCCATCGGGGCTTGAAGAAATAGATGGGGCACATGGAACTTCCACGTAGAGCTGAAACCGACCGCACACGAATACTGGTAAACCATTTAGAGCATCTAAGCTTGCCCAGGCAAAGCGGTGCGAGTCGGTACGTCCATGCTTATAAACCCTATTAGTTGCATTGGACAACAGGGCTGGAGATGTCATTTCATCTCAATGGCGGGTAAAAGTAACATGAAATTGAAAGAAAGTCTCCAAAATGGCCTATACAGTGTTGACGGGGACGTTAAACCTCAAATCAAACAAAACAAACAAAATTTAATATGGCAAATATGCTTATATGTTTACTGAACAAGCGGCCCATGGGCCACTATGTTCACCATAGCTCAAAAAATTAGCAGTAGGCCTAAAATCTGTCGCCGAAAGGGTGTTTAAAGAATATTTCTATAAAGGTTTTGCCTGGCTTCGAAGTAAATGCAAATTTTCAATTTTCCCCATTACAAGTCTGACGAAAACCTAAGTTGCAAAAGCATCCAAACTAAAGAGCCGACTTTCATATAAAACACTAAATATGAAGAATATTTCCCTTAAGTCTCAGCCTCATAGAGCATATGTTTTTTTAGGAGATGATTTTTAATGTGTGTGTGTGTGTGTGTGTGTGTGTGTGTGTGTGTGTGTGTGTGTGTGTGTGTGTGTGTGTGTGTGTGTGTGTGTGTGTGTGTGTGTGTGTGTGTGTGTGTGTGTGTGTTGTTGGTTTTTGTTTTGTTTTTGTTTTGTTTTGTTGTTTTTTTTTGTAATTTTGGGGACATTTTGGTTTCCATGGCAACCCATAAAAGTGAGCAGTTGGCCTAAATCATAAGACAGTTAGGTAATTTCTGAAAAAATATTTCTGTGAACTTTTTTATTAATCACAATTTCTGCAAAGACATGGCAGTAAATTCCATTTTTCAATTTTCTCCATTACGTGCAAGTCAATAAAAATTCTTAGTTGCCAATCTAACCAAACTAAACAGCCGAATTTCATCAAAAACACAAACCCAGGAAGGCGAGGATGTTGAATATTTCCATAAAGTCTCAGCCTCATAGAGCTTATGGTTTCTAAGGAGATGATTAGTTTAAGTATTTTTTTTATCTTTTTCATTTTGGTTTCCATGGCAACCACCAAAAATGAAAAGTAGGACAAAACTCATATGGCAGATAGATGATTGCTTAAAAACATTTAATCTATGAAAGTTTTGTCAAAATATCTGCAAAGACATGGCAGTATATACCATTTTTCCATTTTTCCCATTGGAATTCTAAGTTGTCATAGCAACCAAACCAAATAAAAAAGGGCCGAATTGTATCAAACACACAAAACCTTTAAAGGCAAATATGTTGAAAATTCCCATAAAGTCTAAGCCTCATAGAGCATATGGTTTCTGAGTGGATGATTTTTTAATGATTTTTTTTTCTATTTTTTCCATTTTGGTTTCCATGGCAACCAGCAAAAATGAGCAGAAGGCCTAAAATCATATGACAGATAGAGAATTGCTTAAAAATATTACTATGAAAGTTTTGTCAAAATATCTGCAATACTTGACATTTTTCAATTTTCCCCATTACAAGTCAATGGAAATTCTAAGTTTCCATAGCAACCAAACTAAAAGGCCGAATTTCATTAAAACCACAAAACCTGTAAAGCCTCATATGGTGAATATTCCATAAAGTCTCAGCCTCATAGAGCATATGGTTTATTTGTTGTTGTTGATGTTTCCATGGCAACAAGAAAACAGAATGACAAATAGTGTTGATCCTATTCAAAAGGCTTCTGATCTGGATCAACACTGTTTGCGAAAGGAGGGGTTGTCGTGTTCAGCAGGAAAAGGGTTAACCAAAAATATCACCGTGTTAACCCATAAAATGCCAATCACGACAACTGTCGTCTGCTTTGACGTCTGCTGGTTACTTTAAAAGTCATTTTTGCAAAGAGTGTGGACCCAAATCAGACGGCTCCTCTCCTCTAGGAGCAGTCTGATTTGGGTCCACACTCTTTGCCGGCGCAGTCTGATTTGGGTCCAAACTTTTTGCCTGCAGGCAAAAATATTTTTGCAAAGCTTGCAAAACAAATTAGCAGACGATATAAGCAGACGACATTTTCAGATGTAGTTTTTCTCGGTGTCTTAAGGGTTAACTTGGCATTTAATAATGAGTTGGCCCGTCATTCCATTACGGTAAAACACCGGTGCGACATAGTGCATATTTTCACATTTCCAAAATGGCTCCATTTCTGAAGAAATTCCCTATGTAACGGTTATGGATAAATACCCATTCTACAGCCTTTCTGTAGGAGCCGGCTCTTTTAGCGACGCGGGTAGAGTGGTTGGCTTTTTCACGAAGTTAAGCAACGGAGATAGCGGTTAGTACCTGTATGGGTGATCGCGTTGCTTGACTTCGTGGACGACCCGGTACACGCTGCAACTATATTGTTTTTTTATTTAGACTGCAAACATAGGTTGTAGGTGCTCGTTAGAACCGCCTCATTGAGGCGGTTCTAACGAGTATCCACAACCTATGTTTTGGAGCAGAAATTAGGAATATAATGTATATCCCCGTAAACCCCAGCTTTCTCTATATTAAGTGGGGTTTAGGGGATGTTCATTTCACGGACGTGTTCACGTGATGCGATGATATATACATATACTTACCTGACAATCTTTTCGATCCCGCCCGTAGGGGCTTGAAGAAATATATGGGCGGCATGATGCTCCCACGCAGAGCTGAATCCGGCCCGCACACTAGTACTGGTAAACCGCTTAGAGGATCTAAGCCTGTCCAGGAACCGCGGTGCGAGGCGGACCGTCCATGCTAATAAACCCTATTGGTTTCATTGGGCGACAGGGCTTGAGATGTCATTTCATCTAAATGTCGGTGAAAAGTCCCACAAAATTGGAAGCAACGTCTCAAAAATGACCTTTACAGTGTTGACGGGGACGTTAAACCCCATATCAAACAAACAAACAAATAATGAGTTGACCCGTCATTCCATTACGGTAAAACATCCGTGCGACATAGTGCATATTTTCACATTTCCAAAATGGCTCCATTTCTGAAGAAATTCCCTATATTTTTTATTTATACTGCAAACATAGGTTGCCGGTGCTCGTTAGAACCGCCTCATTGAGGCGGTTCTAACGAGTACACACAACCTATGATTTCATGATCAATCTCCATGAAATAATGTCAGCCTCGATAGCGCAGTGGTTTACGTGTTCGACTCATGATCGAGAGGTTGTGCGTTCGAATCGGCCACCGGTATCGAGGTGTGTCCTTGGGCAAGACACGTAATGACACTGCTCCACTCCACCCTGGTGTAAATGGGTAGCAGTGGTGTAAACGCCACTGACTCTCTCGCGCGCGCGTGAAAACATTCGGAATGAGTGTTCAAGAGCGATTCAATAAGCTTGCAGATTTCAAGCTTTCATCGCAATCGAACTAAAATAAATTAGTATAAACTTACCTATGTTTTGGAGCAGAAATTAGGAATATAATGTATACCCCCGTAAACCCCAGCTTTCTCTATATTAAGTGGGGTTTAGAGGGTGTTCATTTCACGGACCTGTTCACATGATGCAATGATATATACTTACCTGACAATCTTCAAATCCTTAGAATATTTCTCTTCATTTACACCCATCACAAACATCGGGGCATCAGCTGATGGAGCAGTGATTACTACTTTTTTAGGGCCCCCATCTATGTGAGCCTGAAAAATATTAGTCATTTATATTATAATGTTATTAATCAAGTAATTTCGTATTGGCCCAGGTACAGGTCCGAGGTCTGCTGCATTGGCCCGAGGCCGAATAATTTCGTATTGGCCCAGGTACAGGTCCGAGGTCTGCTGCATTGGCCCTCGCCTTCGGCCTCGGGCCAATGCAGCAGACCTCGGACCTGTACCTTTTGGCCGAGGGCCAATGCAGCAGACCTAGGACCTGTACCTGGGCCAATACGAAATTACTTAATCAATGACAATTTTATTAATTGACACAATTAAAAAAACATGATTATTGATTTTTGACCTCACTTGACCTCAGTTAATATTGGTTGACCTGGTGTTAATACGGATGACCCCCGATCAATACAGGATAGTCAATTAATAAAATATAAGATAATTGTGTGTCTGTTTGTATTGGAGTTTAACGGCCCAGTCAACACTATTTTAGGTCTTTTTGAGCCGGTCAGTTAACCTATCCAGGCTTTGCCTGGGCAGCAGGCTTTTATGCAAGCGGTTAACCAGTACAGTGCACATCCTTTCGCCAGAAACTGACAACTGCCCTTCTTGAATCAGCGGAAGGGAGAGAATGACCGTAGAAAAGATTTCATGATCAATCTCCACGAAGAATAATACCGATCCTGGCAGGTATCGAAGCCGCGTCCTCCTGATCACCAGTCAAACGCGCATCCGACTGAGCTACCGAGGCCCGAATATATAATATAAGCTGGGCATTTGATGATATCACAATTGAAGGATACTTTTTTTTATTTTTCTTCTATATAGACCTGTATCTGGGGCACTATAAAAGTGAGCATTGAGCTCCCTGTCGCAACCAGACACCGCCGTGATATGACTGAAAAATTGTTGAAAGCGACGTTAAACCCGAATTCACACACACACACACACACACACACACACACACACACACACACACACACACACACACGCACGCACGCACGCACGCACACACACACACACACACACACACACACAGTGTGTGTTTGTGAAGCTATCTTTCTGAGGTACTTTTTAGGCAGTGGACCGACATATCGAGGTACAAAAATATACCGAGGTACAGTGGCGATAACGTTCGACCTACCCGTTTTTGCGTTTAGGGTCCGTTTTGAGACCGTTGCAAAACGTTCGCGTTTCGACAACGGTTTGAGCGTTTCATATCGTTTTGACCAATCAAAAGTCAAGGCGAATCGTTTCAGACAAACGGTAAATTTGCGCATGCGCTCTGAAAAGATAAAAACGCTATTGAAAACGCTTTCCCGTTTTGGCCAATAGTATGACCGTTTGAAACCGTTTTATGACTGAGCCAATCGAATTTATGCATTTAGCGCGCATGTGCAATCGCTTTAGTTGACTTTAATACATGTGCATGTTTATTTACGATTATCTTCAACAGCTTAACATATATATTCACTACAATCGCGTCATTTAAAACTAAAGTCATATTTGAGAAAAATGAATATTCTGTTAGGACATGTATGCCATTGCTTAAGAAATGACATGATCATTGAATTTAAATACGGAGTGCAAAGAACAATCTTAACTAAACTATACATATATAAAGATCAATCGAGAATGACATGGATAATACCTCAGCTTAAGGCATGATACATTTTCAGACAATACGTTAATCCTAATAATCTTTATGGATTTTTTTCTAAAAACAAAAGAACCCAAAAAAGAAAAAAAGAAAGAAAAGAAAACAAACAAATAATCGATGATTTAACCCATATATGCCTAGCGGCCCTTTTGTGGGACATTGGCAAATAGTGCAGACCCAGATCAGACGCCACAAAACGCGACGTCTGACCTGGTTCTACACTGTTTGCTGAAAGTACAAACATTGTTGCAAAATGTGTCGCTAAGAAAACAAACCTGGCAGCCCAATAACTGGAAATGGACCAATCCAAACTTACTAGGTGGGAGATTCCATCTTTGTCAAATACGGGTTAAGAAAATGCATTAGCTGAGAAATGTTCTTTGTTTGTTTAAATGTTAAGGAAATATTTGTGCCACACTTAGGCCAGAATTATGAGAATCCCTGTATATTCTTGCAATTACAGATGACCGTATTTCCCAAGACATTAGGGTCATATAATAGTATTTGCGAGATTTGTCACTGACCACACTGCACTTACGTTGCCATGCAACGCCAGGTAATGTGTTTACATGCGTGTGTAATATTTGCTTTCCGGAAACAGTTATACATTGGTCGATATTTGTTATATGTTAATTCAGAATTTCTAAATCATTCATCATCACCTCAATAAAACGTCCGTTAAATAAACACTCCAACATGTCCAACTAGACCCCACATTATCTCAAGAGCATTGAATGTGGGTTTTTGTTCGAACCGATTTGCTGAAGCGGTTTTAACAAGCACCTACAGCTTATGCATCAAGATAACAAGTCCGTGAATAGAAGGCCCCTCTAATCCCGATAGTATATAGAGCACATTGGGTTTACGAGGTATTCCTTTGTTCCTTATTTTTGCTCCAAAACATAGATTACGGGTACTCCTTAGAACTGTCTGGACAGGGTGCATCTAATGAGCATTTTTTTTTTAAAAAATGGGATTTACGGGGAATTCATTATTTTTTTTTATTTTTGTTCTTAAACATAGATTGCGGGTACTCGTTAAAACCGTATTACCAAGGTGGTTCTAATGAACAGTCATAAATCTATAAATATAGCATAATTAAAAAAAACATTTTCATCTGAGAAAAATTGAAAATTTTCTGACAAAATATCCGATATTTTGCATTTTTCTGCTCTAAACATGGATTGCTGATCTTCACCTAACGTGAACCTAAACATAGATTGCTGGTCCTCGTTAGAACCGCTTCGAGCAGAAATAGGAAATCGTTAACCCCGGTCTCCGGACGTTAGCCCCCCAGGACGTTTGTCCCCCAATGACTTAATCTAAAAATGGACATTTGCCCCCCAGTTGAAAATGCGACCCGGACATTTGCCCCCCAGAGCTTATTTTTGGTATGGACATCTGCCCCCCAGTGCTTATTTTACAGGTGGACAATTGCCCCCCACTGCTTATTTCAGAAAAGGACATTTGCCCCCCAACCTTGCCAGACAAGGATATTCATTGCACAGACTTATAGCTACGTATTTTACATGATAACGTTTTGGTTTAAGTTTTACAGTCCATTCAAGATCATTTCAATTTCTTCAAGAATTAACCATCAGTGTATCCAGTGTAAAAACCACTTGAGTATAGGCGTCTGACACTGGACCCTCAGTGAGGCACAAACTCAATATATGGTTCTGTATCTGACTTGCTTAACCCTTATCCTGCTGAATAAATTAAGCATCTCCAATTGTTGACTATTAACCATCACATTCTTGGTATATTTTTGTTAACTTAACAAATTGCATGATAAACAGTATAGATCCCCATCAGATATGGCATCTGATCGAGATCCATACTGCTTTCTAACGTAGGGGTTGTCCATAACAGCAGGTTATTATGGGATTCATATTTATATAGATGGAGTAATTTATTGCTTAACATTTTGTATTTCTGATGATAATAAACCAATAAATACATTGTTTTCCTCCTTTGTGTTAGCCCTGGTCTATCTGGGGGGCAAATGTCCCTTTCTGAAATAAGCAGCGGGGGGCAAATGTCCACCTGTAAATTAAGCACTGGGGGGCAGATGTCCATACCAAAAATAAGCTCTGGGGGGCAAATGTCCGGGTAGCATTTTCAACTTGGGGGCAAATGTCCATTTTTCGATTAATTCATTGGGGGGCAAATGTCCTGGGGGGCAAATGTCCTGGAATCGTTAACCCCAGTTGTACTTTATGAGGGTTCAAGGGGGTCAACATTATATATGCACTTTTCATGATGATCTTAAGAAAATAATCTGACATTGGCGATTTATCCAAATCGCGGCTGTTGACCCGTGTGCGTTTGTTTGTTCGCGCGCGTGCGTGCGTGCGTGCGTGCGTGCGTGTGTGTGTGTGTGTGTGTGTGTGTGTGTGTTTAAAAAACGGTGGCGGATATTCATGGCTGTAAACCGAAATTTTGCGCTTAAGGAAGGTTTACGTGAGTGTTTGTTGCATGAAGTAATATAACAGACTAAAATATCCCTTATGGCCATGCACATGACATACATGAGAAGATAAACAGGAAAGAAACATAACCATCAGGTTAACAAGTCCGTGAAATGAAGATCCACACTAGACCCCACTTTATCAAGAGAAAACTGGGGTTGACGGGGGAATTCATTATTATTATTATTATTATTATTATTATTATTATTATTATTATTGTCTGCTGACATGCAGGCATACCTTTTCCAAAATCTTAGCAACCACAGAAGTCACATACCTGTATCGTAGGTGACCTAGCGTCCATACGACGTCTAGTCCAGCCCCGCCCATTGGGGCTTGAAGAAAAAGATGGCTGCATTATGCTTCCACGCAGAGCTGAAACCAACCGCACGTGAGTATTTAGCGTGTCCAGGAAAAGTGGTGCGAGTTGGACCGTCCATGCATATAAACCATATTGGTTTTATTGGGCGGCAGGGCTTGAGATGTCATATCTCAATGTCGGGTATAAGTCCCACAATATCGGAAAACGTCTCCAAAATGACCTACACAGTGTTGACGGGGACGTAAAACCCCAAATCACACAAACAAATAAACGACGTCTAGTCGGCGTCGCATGGGCGTCGATGCAACATCTTGTTTTGACGCTCGTGCGACGTTAACTTGCTGGGATTTGGAAGCTTCTAACAGGTAAGTCGCCTACATGTAGCCTGAGAACTTGTATTGTGTAAGACAATGCCCCATCCAGTAATTCACTTTTATGCTATTCTTCACTTATTTGTCTGTCTATATATGTTTTATCATGATGAGCTGCATAAGGTTAAGCGAATAAAATTTGATTGGTTGATTGATTGATTATCTTTCTTATTTCGGTTCAAAGACGACGGTACGGCCCCCGCCCATCGGGGCTTGAAGAAATATATAGTCTGCATGATGCTTCTACGAGGATCTGAATCCGACCCACACACGAGTACTGGCAAACTGCTTAGAGGATCTAAGCCTGCCCAGGCAAAGCGGTGTGAGTGTCGGACCGCCCATGCTTATAAAACCTATTGGTTTCATTGGGCGACAGGGCTTGAGATGTCATTTCATCTCAATGTCGGGTAAAAGTCCCACAAAATTGGAAGCAACGTCTTCAAAATGACCTTTACAGTGTTGGTGGGGACGTTAAACCTCAAATCAAACAAACAAATCAAAAACGTCGGTCGTGGGTGCACATTGGCACCGCCTCAATGAACCAGTTCGGACGAGCGCCACCAGCATATCGTTTGAATATTGATCGATTGATTGTCTTTCTTATTTCTGTTCAAAGACATCGGTCGTGGGTACTCATTAGCACCGCCTCAATGAACCGGTTCGAACGAGCACCATCAGCCTATCTTTTGAATATGCATAAGAATAGTATTACAGATGTTCATCAGTAAACAAGCTAAAAATACCCTATGTCACAAAGATGTTTGATCGCAATGAAAAATGAACACAAATGATTGTATTTGCTTCTGATGCAACTGCCGGGTGAAAAAGTAACAGGTGCGTTTTATGGAAATAACAAAAACTCTTTATATATATAATTTAACAGTTATATACATTGCTATAATATTTCTCCTCAAAAGCGTGGATTGTGGGTACTCGTTAGATCCGTCTCCATTGAATGGTTGTAACGAGCACAGACATTATATGTTTGGTCCCATTATTGTAATATTTGTGAGTATTATCGATTTCATGCTCAGCATAGTTGAGCATGAAACATTTTTATTACTTAGGGGCCAGATTATATGAAAGAAGCAATTTCATCCCACGAGTGTGTTTGGTAAGTGTATCCAAATTAGCAATAAATAAATTAATACCGCAGAAAAAGTAAACGCTCAGTTTTTCGAAATAGAAGAAAGAATCAAAGTAACGACGTTGGTTCGTTATACTGTGACGCGGCAAAGTACGTAGTTCGACTCTTCATTCTGTGCACATGTCAATTCGCTCTGTGCTCTGCGGGTAACGATGCACATCTTACGTAATCAGGTTTCAAAGACTATCCTTGTCCCAGCTATTAAGCCATTTCGATTTTTTGCCCTCAATCAACTTTTTGGAAAATATAACGCTGGACATACGCTATATAACGTATGGCATTCCCGATTTTGTTTTCTGTCGGATTCAGTAATAATAATAATAATAATAATAATAATAATAATAATCATCCAACGCTGGCGTGGATGAACATGTATATGGAAATAGTGTAGACCCTAATTGGGTGAAATAGTGACAAGTGTAGATAATAAAAAAAAAACATGTAAGGAAATAACATACACACACGCTCGCGCACTTTATATAGTAAATTGGAATTTGCAGAAATATACATTATTTTTTTCATTTTTCTGCCCATAAACGTAGTTTGTGGCCACTCGTTAGATCTGTCTAACTGGGGCGGTTGTAACGAACACCTACAATCTAAATTTGGATTGGGATGAAAACATTACGTTTCATCTGAAATCTTCTAATGATGTGACAGTTGAAATTTTAGTACTCGGGTGACAATAAATTTGCCGCGACAAATAAATAAATAAAACATTTAGTACAACGGAAAAACCACTTTATCGAAATCGGACAACACAAATACCGACATTTCCCTATAGGTTTCTTTTGCCGTGACGCGTCTCAGTATGTACCTGTCATTTCGCTGCTAACCTAATGCCCTGCAGGTAACCGCACATCTTCTGAACACCGCCCCGTGTAATCCGATATCAAAGAGCTGCCTTGTTCAATATACAAGTTCCCCATCAATACGTTTGTGGGAAAAATAAGCAGGAAATAACCAGCCAGCATAGTAACGTTGTTGAGTTGAATAATAATGTACGTATTATAAAATCAAAATACACCATGTTTTAATAATATTTTTAAACTACACAACACCCCACGTGTGTGTTTTTTTTTTGGGGGGGGGAGTGTGTAAAATTACTGGCAGTGGTAAACATTAATGGCGTACGTATCATCATCATCATCATCATCATCATCATCATCATCATCATCATCATGTGTGACCACCGTCATTATCAACATCATCATCATCATCATCATATGACGTACGTATCATCATCATCATCATATATGACGTACGTATCATCATCATCATCATCATCATCATCATCATCATCATCATCATCATCATCATCATCATCATCATCATCATCATGTGTGACCAGCGAGGATAAAGCCTAAACTGCGCACATATATACACATTCTACTAGGGAACCATTGGTTACACATGTGGTCGGTCTCGGTGACCCGGTCTGATGATCACAGAGCAGTGGGTTCTATCCCCGATGGGCCCAGTAAACTTCTTTCGTGGTGATTGATCCTGAAATATCCCTCGCTTCCACCGATTCTAAAGGACAAGCTGCAACTTTCTGGTGACATAATGTAAAATGTGCTGATCAAATGGTGTTGGTGCAGGAAACAATAAGTGGCTTAGAAAATGACTGGCCTGCTCGATATGACCTTAATATAGCTGACTGGACGGTAACAGCGAAGCATGCGAAAGCCTAGGAATACGCAATCTGATATTAGTTTTCCCTAAAACAAACTGGAACACTTGCTTTATGCAGGTCTCGGTAGCATAGTCTGATGCGCGTCTGACTAGTGATCAGGGGTTGCGAGTTCGGTACCTGCCGGCCGGGCAACTTTAATTCGTGGGTCTGTAGCAGTCTGACGCGCGTCTGACTGGTGATCAGGGGTTGCGAGTTCGGTACCTGCCGGCCGGGCAAAATTAATTCGTGGGTCTGTAGCAGTCTGATGCGCGTCTTACTGGTGATCACAGGTTGCTAGTTCGGTACCTGCGTTGGTCTGTAGCACAGTCTGATGCGCATCTGACTGGTGATCAGATGTCGCGGGTTCGGTACCCGCTGGTCGGGCAACATTAATTCGTGGATCTGTCGCACAGTCTGCTGTGCGTATGGCTGGTGTTCGGGAGTCGCGGGTTGGTACCTGCCGGTCGGACAACGTTAATTCGGGGACCTGTAGTACAGTCTGATGTACGTCTGACTGTTGATCAGGTGTCGCGGGTTCGGTGGCTGCCGGTCGGACAACGTTAATTCGGGGACTGTAGTACAGTCTGATGTACGTCTGACTGTTGATCAGGTGCCGCGGTTCGGTAGCTGCCGATCGGGCGACATTAATTCGAGGATCTGTAGCTCCGTCTGATGCGCGTCTAGCTGGTGATCAGGGGTCGCAAGTTCTGCCAGCCGGGCAACATTCTTACTCCTTTTCAAAAAACATAGATTGTGGGCACTCGTTAGAACCATCTGACTGATGCAGTTTCACCAGACTGTTGATCAGGTGTCGCGGGTTCGGTAGCTGCCGGTCGGGCGACATTAATTCAAGGATCTGTAGCTCAGTCTGATGCGCGTCTAGCTGGTGATCAGGGGTCGCAAGTTTTGCCAGCCGGGCAAAATTCTTACTTCTTTTCCAAAAACATAGATTGTGGGCACTCGTTAGAACCGTCTGACTGATGCAGTTTTACCAGAACCTGCAATCTCTGGAAAATGTGAAAATTTTGCATCCTAAAAATGTTAGTGGACATAATGGTATCAGACCGGTTGACATAGTGAATGAAAGAAAAAAAAACGGACAGTTTTCCGACGATAAAAAACAATGATATTGTTTGATATTTTATCAAACATTGTGTTTGGTGTTCGGTTACGAGTACCCACAATCTATGTTTTAATTTCTACATTAGCAAAAATAAAGAAAATATTGTAAATCCCTGTAACCCCCAACCTTTATCTCAACGATGTAGGATGCTAAGGAGCACTCATAATCTGTGTTTCGAGCAAAAAAGATGGTTATTAAGGCGATGCTATCGACTTTACACAATTCATGATTTCCACAAAAACAACGCACAAACCGTATTGAGGCTCCACGTTAGATCCGCCTCTATGAAAAGCACGAGAATTATCATATGTCATACACGGTGAAGAGAGAGAGTGTGTGTGTGTGGGTGGGGATGTGTGTGTGTGTGTGGGGGGGGGGGGGTAGAGACCAGTTGATGACAATTTAGGATAAACGTCTTCATTTCTCCGAAAAAAATGTTGTGGATATTAATAGATTTTGCCTCACCGAGGCAATTCAAATCACTACCCCTCAATCTCACATTTAACTAGAGTTCTGCATGTCAGAATGCAATATATGTATATAAAGAGGATATAAATAAGTTCTGAATAGTTGGATCCTTTGGAAGCGAAGAATACTCGAAATAAACGAAAATAGCAGACTCGGTTTTACTGAGTCTGTTCGTGACCAGTACTGAAATGTGAAAAACCGCTTACAGGATCTATGCCTGACCAGCCAAAGTGGTGGGTGTCTGGCCGTCCCTACATATAAACCATTTTTGTTTTTTGGGGCGACAGGGCTTGAGATGTCATTTCATCTCAATGTATGGTAAACACACACACATACACACACACACATACACACACACACACACACACACACACACACACACACACACACACACACACACACACACACACACACACACACACACACACACACACAATTCGAATCAATGCCTCAAAAATAAAATAGTGTTTAAGGTGGCGTAAATTCAAAATATCAGAATTTTTAAGAGTGCGAAGTTTTAGACAAAATGTGATTGGCATTTATGAAAACAGAATATTGAAAAAGTAGTCCGGGCTGCCACTGTGAAGATATCGCGATCATATTTATTGTTCACAATATGAACACACCGTGTTTTCAAGACATCATGAAAATAAGCCTATATTATTTTGAGCTCCTAAACCAAACCTTTATATAATATAACTGGAATTTGCATAGGTGTACATCATCGTGTGAAAAAGTCCGTGAAATGAACACCCCTTAAACCTCACTTTACATCGAGAAAATGGGGTGAACGGGGGTATACATTATTTTTTCTTATTTCTGCTCCAAGACATAGGTTGTGGGTACTTGTTAGAACCTTCGCATTGAGGCGGTTCTAACGAGCACCCACAACCTATATTTGCAGCATAAATGAAAACTATCACGGAAATTCATTAGAAAAGTAGCCATTTTGGAGATCTGAAAAAAAAAAAACACTATGTCCAACGGGTGTGTTATTGTGATATTTCTTCTTAATTCTGCTTATAACATAGATGGTGGTTACTCGTTAGAACCGCCTCACCGAGGCGACTCTAACGAGTTCTCACAATCTATGCTTTGAACAGAAATAAAAAAATATAATACTTTTCTTAGATGTTTTTGTAAAATTTTCAAAATACAAAAGTGAGTGTTTTTTGTAATGAGGTGAAGCGATGATTTTTATTTGTTTCAGATATAAATTGATTTCGCGGCTTATAATATTATAAAATTATAAATGGAATATTTTCACCACCGAAATATAAAAAAGAAAAAAAAATATTAGCCTGTGTCTGATTCTGACAGTTCAAATACAACTTATTTTTGTTCCATTACGAAAACAAGCCTAATCAAATAAATTGAAAACTTCTACTCTGCAACAAAATTGTAAATTTTGGGATAAAAGTTCTGATAGTTTTGTCCAAATTTCTACTCAAAACATAGATTGTGGGTACTCGTTAGAACCGCCTTGGCGATGCGGGTTTAACGTTTACCTACAGCCTATATTTGAGTAGAAATAATGTAAAATAATTAACCCTGTCCAGCCAAGCTTTTCAATACAAAAGTGGTTTTAAGAGAGTCAAATTTATAAAGGCGTGTTTTCGTGATGATTAAAGAAAACATCTGTCATCGAATGTTAATTTGATGATGGATATTTATTGAGATCACATATACTGAAAAATCATGTTAAATGTCAAATTCATTGTATAAATTTGTTATTTTATTTTATTTCATTTTTTTTTTTTTTTGTTTGTTTTTTGTTTCCTCAAATATAGCGGCCGTACGTAATGGGTGAGAACAATAATTTCCCTCACAAAAAACATTCGAAAACTATAGAAAACAGAGTCTTCTCGGTTAATGTTTTGTCCATGTATGAAAGGTTCTTATGTAGTTTGTTTTTCATCGGCAAGCATTGAACCCGCGTATCTGGATCAACAGTTAAACGCACATCCGACTGAGCTACAGAATCCGGAAACATTTTCTTTCTGTCAAATAAAAAGAATAATAATAATAATAATAATAATAATAATAATAATAATCATTATTTTTTATTTTTTTTTTTCATTATTGTTAATTATCATTATTATTATTATCATTAAAGTGAGTCTGCGGGATTTTTATTGGTCAACGAAAAAAACATATGAAACCAGCAACGGTTTCCATGACAGCGTTTTCCGAACGCTAATGTGATTGGTTGATATACGAAACGCTTGAAACGTTTCAGAAACGATGATCTGATTGGCTGAAAATGTAAACGATCGTTTAAGCGTGGTCTAAACGCTGCGTTTTCAAATCGTTGAAAAGAGTTTTGCATCCGTTTCCGTGGACAACAAAAACTCAATCGCCACTGTACTTTTTTCCGTTACCTCGGTGTGCACTACCTCCATATTTAAACCTTATACCTAAGGGGATGTAAGGGTGGTATATGAGTGGTTAATGAAAATACCTCGTGATAACGTTGTAGGGCTTGTATTACCTAACGAGGTAGTACACCTCGGTAGGGCAATGTTGTACTGTGTGTGCATTTGAGAAATACCTCTATATGTTTTTACATGTACATATAACACACAGACGGACACACACCACACACCAACTACCTCGTTATGTGTACCTCATAATGTTAGCTAGACAAGTATGCACACACACACACACACACACACACACACACACACACACACACACACACACACACACACACACACACACACACACACACACACACACACCTGTATCTACATTGCGAGCATTCAAATGATTACAGTAAAATTCCTATATTAAAACCACCTTTGGAACTGTTCCAAAGTGGTCTTTAAGACAAGAGCGTACTGGTTGTGGAAATCACAAAGAAAATGTACCTTAAATCTCCTAAGTATGCTTTTAAAAGCAAAATATGTCTTAATTGTAGGTGATCTTAACCCATTTGGTATCGGGAGCCCCTAAAGGGGTACCTTGGCAAACAGTGCAGGCCCAGATCAGACGCCGCAGAACGCGACATCTGATCAGGGCCTCCACTGTTTGCTAAAAGTTCAGTCATTTTCCAAATAGATTTTGATGAAAACACAACCTGACACCCCTAAATTTTGAAATGGACTCCTGCTATATTTAAGAAGGAAGATTCCATTTGGTACAAAAAGGGTTAATTTTAGGTGAATGATCTTAATAGCAGAATTTTACTGTACCTATATTACAGGGTTTTATGAAGAATTGGGGCTTGAAGAAATATATGGACTGCATGATGCTTCCACGCAGAGCTGAATCCGGCCCGCACACTAGTACTGGTAAACCGCTTAGAGGATCTAAGCCTGTCCAGGAACCGCGGTGCGAGGCGGACCGTCCATGCTAATAAACCCTATTGGTTTCATTGGGCGACAGGGCTTGAGATGTATTTCATCTCAATGTCGGGTAAAAGTCCCACAATATTGGAAGCAACGTCTCCAAAATGACCTTTACAGTGTTGACAGGGACGTTAAACCTCAAATCAAACAAACAAAACTGTACCTATATTACAGGGTTTTATGAAGAATTGACACAAGCTTAAACTAGACGAAGTGCCCAAAGGCACATATACCCACAGCTAGTTCCATCACCACTACTGGGAAAGGTAATGTCTGTAGCCTCTTTCCGTAAACCATTCATTGATAACCGTAAAATTCCCCCAAAAATTCGGACACCTTATGTACTTGCCGTAATTCACCTAAAATTTTGACAAATTTGTATCACGATCCAGCAAGGTGTCCAAAAGGTGCAGACGGAATGGCAAACAGTGAAGACCCAGATCAGACTGCTCCTTCAGGAGCAGTCTGATCTGGGTCTTCACTGTTTCCTTAGGCATGTCTGTCCCAATACTTAGGATCATTACGGTAGCAAATATAGTACAGTAGAACGTCGATTGCTCGAACACCGATGGCTCGTTTACCATGGATGTGTCGAACCCATTCTTGAGCCCCTGGCGAAATCCTCTACATAAGAAATAGTGGAGGATAATTAAAAAGATTTTTGTCTTGTTTCTTGCAAAATGATTTCATTAAAGAACACCGAAAAGATGACTAAAAGTATCTCGTTATGCCTTCTGACAGTAACCTCAGTGGCTCGAACTACCCCTGTCTCGAACAGATTTTCGAGGTCCCAAAGGTGTTCGAGCCATTGAAGTTCGACTGTATAAAGAAAATCAAGGACTTTTCAAGGACTTTATTTCAGTTTTCAAAGACTGAAGCTGTTCAAGAATTTTCGCATTATTATTGTGTTTTTCACGAAATTTCAACCCCTTCTGGCAGCCCCCGCCCATCGGAGCTTGAAGAAATAGATGGACTTCATGATGCTTCCACGCAGAGCTTAAACCGCACACTAGCACCGGTAAACCGCTTAGAGGCTCTAAGCCTGCCCAGGCAAAGCGGTGTAAGTCAGACCGCCCATGCGAATAAACCCTATTGGTTACATTTTACGACAGGGCTTGAGATGTCATTTCATCTCCTCATGTCGGGTAAAAATTCCACAAAATTGGAAGCAACGTCTCTAAAAATGACCTATACAGTGTTGACAGAGACGTTAAACCACAACTCAAACAAACAAATCTCCTTTGCAGATCTCTTCAGAGCGTTAGCCTGGCTTACAAAGTTTGTTTTACCACTACTTTCTGCCTTCTCATTCAACTTGTCAGTCACCATTTTTTGTCAAATCTTGGATTTGCTTTTCAGTTCGTTGTCATATATTGATGCGTTTTTTTTTTTTTTTTGTTTTTTTTTTTTGTTTTTTTTATTTGAGGTTTTACGTCCCCGTCAACACTGGATAGGTCATTTTGGATACGTTGCTTCCAATTTTGTGGGACTTTTACCTGACATTGAAATGAAATGACATCCCAAACCCTGCCCCCAATGAAACCAATAGGGTTTATAGGCATGGGCTGTCCGACTCGCACCGCTTTGCCTTGGTAGGCTTAAATCCTCTAAGCGGTTTACCCGTACTGACTCGTGTGCGGTCGGATTCAGCTTTGCATGATCATGCATCCCATTTATATCTTCAAGCCCCGATGGGCGGGGGCCTTCATTTGGGGTTGTAAAGGTTTTGGCCTTTCCCATCATGCATCAATAGTGTACCCAAATCCCAAGCTGATCTGTTTCTACGCATCACGATAACAAGTCCGTTAAACAACGACCCCTCTAAACCCCAAATTATAAAGAGAAAAGAGGGTTTACGGGGGTATACATTATCTGCCTTATTTTTGCTCAAAAACATAGATTGTGGGTACTCGTTAGAACCGCCTAATTGAGGCGGTTCTAACGAGTACCCACAATCTATGTGGCAAGCAGTAATAAGAAAGATGATATCATTTTTTCCCAAAATTTGTCATTTCTGACACCATGTTGGACGCCATTATTTCACACGGACATATTTTCCTAATGGGCTATAATTAGGGAATAACTGTATTGATAATTGTCACTTGGGGAGGTAAAGTGGAGGTTTTATGGCCGGAAATTTCGTTTGACTTCAATGCGTCAGCATTGTCCTAAAACGTAATTTGCAATCGTCAAACCAACGCCTAATTCAGTATACACAATACATCCAACCATTGTCCATTCAGCTTCCTAGCTTTCATGGTTCCTGAGAAAGCTGTTACGAAAATTTTCAAGAATGCCAAAATTTGAAAACCTATCAAGTGACATATCTCTAAGAGTTATGAGCCCTTGAGCACTGTTCTGCTACTTCACTTTTCTTACCCTAGAGACCAGAGTGGTAACGCTACTCGCATTGTAAACCAGGGGTCGCAGGAACGATCCCTGCTTCTCCAGACTTTAAATCGAGGTCCCGTTTCCGTATGACCTTAGCTGTTGGTGAGACGTAAAACCCAACACTCACTCACTCCTTACCTTGGAGACCAAGTGTTGAAGTAAGACCACAAACATAAAAGTTATTAAGCAAAAATGCAATTTATTTTTGCAGTCATGGAATCAAGGAAGGACAAGGCAAATCTACTATAGCCTAAAATTTTCATAGTGGGGCTATAATCAACAGATTTTGACCGTTCCAAGGCGGTTCTTCTGTCGTGGTTTATTTTTGTTATGGCTTGTCTTTGAGTGTGTGTGTCGCTTGCGTTATTTTGTTTTGGATAGCCAATTGGCCATTTTGTGGGAAAGTAGCTGTCCTTTTGGCTTTCCGCTATTGATGGACCCTTTAGGGTCTAGTTGTTTCGTGTTCGTGTTTCTTTCCCTTTGATGTCTCTGGTGGGAGCTGTGGGTTAATTGTATCGATTCCTGATCATTGTCTTCACTTCTATTTTGTACATATGTATATTTTTCAGAGTTGCTGAATATTTTGACATGGTAGTTTGTTTATGTTGAGATTTTATGCCCCAGTCAACACTATGCAGGTCATTTTATAGACATTAGCTTCCGATTTTACACGACACCGAGATGAAATGACATCTCAAGCCCTACCTCCAAAAGAAACTGCCAGGTTTTAACACTGAAGACGCCGATAAAAATACATCTGAAAATGTTGTCTGCTTATATCACCTGCTGAATCTTCTTGCAAGCTTTTTAAAACTATTTTTGCATGCAGGCAAACAGTGTGGACCAAGATCAGACTGCTCCTAAAGGAGCAGTCTGACCTTCTTGATCCACATTGTTTGCAAAACTGAGTTTTGAAGTAACCGGCAGATGCCAAAGCAGACGACAATTGTCGTAATTGGCATGATATGGGTTAAAAGTGGACCAACTTCATACTGAATTGAGCACTAGATTGAAATGCTCATAAAAAATAAAATACAGACACATCACGTGAAATGAACACCCCCTTACACCCCACTTTATACTGTATAGAGAAAACGGGGGTCTAAGGGGGTAGACCTTATTTCTCTTATTTTTGCTACAAGACATAGGTTGTTTGTACTCGTTAGAACCGCCTCATTGAGGCGGTTCTAACGAGCAGCCACAACCTATGTTTGCAGTATTTATAAGAAAAATATCACGGATTTTCATCAGAAAAAAAGTCATTTTGAACATTTTGAAGATGTGAAAAATGCACTCTGTCGCACGGGTGTGTTATCGTAATGAAGTGAAGCTATTTTCCTTCTCAGTTCACCAGAGAATGTTATTTGTCCTGCTCACAAATTTTAATATGCCAACAACTGTTGGTATCTTAAAATTTGTGAGCAGGTCAAATTCCATGCTCAAGTGAGTTATGAAAAAAGTTTTATAACCTCGGGTCCTAGGGACAGCCACTGGTTCATGGAGGCCAGTTCTATAGACGGATACAATGTTTTGACACGTGACTGTAGTGTTTACATATCTTTGCGAATGTGAAATATTACTTTCCCTTTGGATTTCCATCTTTCGTGGTTGGCAAAAAGCGCCTGGTTCCATATAAACACATTGTAAATAGGGTTCCATTACCGGCTTATTTTAGTTGACTATCACAGAAAGTCTAGCGAATTACACTTTAAAAGAGTAGATAGATTTATTTCGGCGTTTACTCTTGCTTTTTCTGCTTTTTTTTTTCCTTTTTTTTTTTTTTTTTTTTTTTTGGTCATTCGTTTTGCACATTTGTATTATAAAATTATTAAGATCTCCCCGCCTTGTTACCTGCATAAATATGAAAGGTAAATATCATCAAATCTTCTTGAAATCATTAATTACAAGCTTGAAACGCGCCTAATATAAAAGTTTAAAGGTAAACTATGTCGTTTCAAATCCAAATGAAAGTTAACAGAAAATAGCATTGTATTTATAATAGCGATAAATGGCAAAACACTTTTTTGCCAACCACCGGAAAGTCCCGGCAAATAGTATGACGGTGTGATGACGTTGTGCTTGGACGTGTGTATAGGGATCTTACCTGAGCCTTTTCCAAGGTTGTAAAAAGCCCAGTGGACTCCACCACATAATCTGCACCATCAGCACCCCATGGAATATTTTTGGGATCTGTCCTGCAATGTCACCATAGAAACTTAAGCTACACAAACAGCTTCAGAAAAGGGTGACATCACGTGAACAAGTCCGTGAAATGAAGACCCCCGTAAAACCCACTTTATATAGAGACTAGAAATGCGTCCATAGGACAAGGATGACCTCGCCTGAAAATATGTCTATATTCGTTTTAATCCGTAGAAAGTTACTGACAGTGTTTAAGTTTTGAACCCCTTTTTTCACAGTTGACCTCCAATAAATGGCCTTGACCTTGGAGGTAAGGACCTTGGATTTGTGTGAGGCAGATTGTCTCATGATGGCCAAAATTTCCGCCAAGTAATTTCAAAATCCATCCAGAAATAAGAAAGTTATTGACTGACTTTAAGTTTCGGACCCTTTTTTGACCTTTGACCTCCAAGTATGACCTTGACATTGGCGGTACGGACCTGGGTTTTGCATGTGACACATTGTCTCATGATGATTAACATTTCTACAAAGTAATTTGAAAATCCATCGAGAAATAAGAAAGTTATTGACGGCGTTTAAGTTTCGGACCCTTTTTTTACCTTTGACCTTTAAGTAATACCTTGACCTTGGAGGTACGGACTTGGGTTTTACTCATGACACATCGTCTCATGATGATTAACATTTTCACAAAGTAATTTTAAAATCCATTCAGAAATAAGGAAGTTATTGACTGCGTTAAAGTTTCGGACGGACGAACGAACAATCGGACGAACGAACGAACGGACGGACAAGGGAGAGGCTATATGCCCTTCAACCATTCTTCGAATGGCGGGGGCATAAAAACTGGGGTTAATTGGGATATACATTATTTTTCTTACTTCTGTTCCAAGACATTGGTTGTGGGTACTCGTAAGAACCGCCTCATTGAGGCGGCACAGCCTATGTTTTGAGCATTTTATATAAGGAAAATAGAATGGATTTTCATCAGATTAGTATAGCCATTTTGGAGATGTGAAAATGCAATATGTCGCAGATGAGGGTGAGTTTAACAGTTCTGCGATCATATGAGCCAGTTAGTTTACCGAAATTACCCGAAGTATTGGGAAAGCTAGGCCTAAGCTCCTGGAGGAGCAGTCTGATCTGGTTCTGCAACTTTTGGACTGCTTGCTAGACCGCGAAATCAATTTGTTAAACTATTAGGAAAATTACAGCAAGTCCTCAAGGTGTACGATTTTTTTAGGATTTTTACGGTACCTAACCACACTTACCGGCCCCGATAGCTCAGTTGGTAGTGTCCGCTCCGGGGAACAGGAGGTCACGGGTTCGATCCCGGGCCGCGACATACCAAAGTCGTTAAGAATGGTACTAGCTGCTCATCGCTTGACACTCAGATTTACGGGGTAGAGCTAGGACTGGTCGACCCAGTGTCAGGATAATGTGACTGGGTGTGGTATCATGTAATGTGTCTGGGACATGATACTTCAGTGAGGCAGCACTATAAAAGTGAGCATTGAGCTCCCTGTCGCAACTAGACACCGCCGTGATATGACTAAAATATTGTTGAAAGCGACACACACACACACACACACACACACACACACACACACACACACTGATTTAGAAACTTTGGAAACTTTGGCTTTAACAGGAGACGGCGATGTTAGATGTTTCAAAAGACTGCTTTGTTGTTCAGATTCAGGTTTGTAAAAATGTACCCATGTTTCATCGTATGCTACAATAGGATCGGTAAAGTTTGATCCCTCTCAAGCCCTACCGCCCACAAAAAACCAGTAGGCTTTAAGGAGCGGTCTGACTTGCAGAAAGTGTGTAAGGAGCGGTCCGACTCGCATCGATTTTCCTGGGCAGGAAGCGCTAGCCCCATGCAGCCCAGTCTAGTTCTCCAAGCCCTGATGGGTGGGGGCATCAACAATGTTGTAGGACTATCCTGACTGACCATGTTGTGTAGGGCTATTCTGACTGACGTCGGTAGCTCTGTCGGATGCACATCTGACTAGTGATCTGGTCATCGGCTCGATATAGCTTATGTAATTTGACATGAGACTTGTGACTATGGCTGGCACGATTAATAGGATAATCGATTATTAAATAATAAATCGATAAATTCCACAAAAATGATTATCATTACTGATTTGCTTGTAATCGATTATTTGATAAGTACAATTTACCACCCAACGTTATTCCTAAAATAGCTGGATGAGTGGCAAATAGTGCATAACGCGACGTCTCCTCTGGGTCTACACTGTTTGCTCAGGCCTGTCTGTTCAAATACATATGGTAAACTACAAAAAATCGTAGGTGGCATTCTCAGACAGAAAGCCAGACATATAAAACTATGACCAAAGCTTCAGTGATTACTAATCGATTGTCGATCACAATCATTGGAAGCAATGTCTCCAAAATGACCTATACAGTGTTGACGGGGTCGTTAAACCGCAAATCAAACAAACAAAACAAACATATATTTTGGATCCAGGATATAAAAATAATAATAATAGATACTCATTATCTACATAGTACCGATTCTGCTAAGAACTTAATGCATATGAATAAAGTCATTCGATAAATTTTAATCTCTCCGGAAAGACGGTAATACAGTATACATTGCGCGCGTGTCCATTAATCGTCACGCTTCCTGACGGTCAGTAGCCGGTATACAATACACATTACGTGTGTCATAAAAAGCGACAATTGTCTTCAATGATGTTTCCCCCTGAGTTAGCTGAGAAAATATATGTGCACAGAACCGCCAAACTGATATGGTTCTTGCAAGTACTTTCTACCTATGTTACTGTGTAAAATCATACTGATTCTTGATTACCTGACTGTTTTGTATAAAGTTTGGTTTGCATGCATATTCTTTTTCACAGCATCATGGAAAGAACACCAGAAAAGGGTATACACCTTATCTTAAATCATTTAACAGTTGAAATAAATAAATAAGAAAATATTCTAATAATCATTAGATTATACACTAGAGAAAGTGACCAGTGGGTCACGTATACCCCCGGCCAGCGTCACCCTCTGATATATCTTTCGAGCTTGTATGTGATATGAATGAAGTCAAGAAGCTATAAGAATCTATAAATGTGCTTGTAAAAGCTAAACCAAACATAAAATTCCTAAATGGACCAAGGGAGTGAGGGCATCAAATAGAACATACAGGCATCTATAAACTTTGACATAAAACTTTAACCAAATGCAAAAATTTCTAAGTCCGTGACCTTGAGGTCAAGGTCACCATGGGTGGGCGAAGGGACATGCATCATGAAATCATTTATCAAAAATGAAGAGAATCTAACATGTGGTTACAGGGATATCAGCCATGAAAAAGGTTTAACACAAAACTTTGACGTAAAAGTAGATGAACAGACAGACAGACAGCCCTATCAGGGGCTTGACCCAGAGGCTTAGATATTCCATATGAAAGGTAATGCTATAGAGATATCCTTTACCAAACATGAAGAGAATCTAACATGAGGTTACAGAGATATCAGCAATGAAAAAGGTTTAACACAAAACTTTGACGTAAAATTAGATGAACAGACAGACAGACAGACAGCCCACCCAGGGGCTTGACCCAGGGGCTTAGATATTCCATATGAAAGGTAATGCTATAGAGATATCCTGTAACAAACATGAAGAGAATCTAATATGTGGTTACAGAGATATCAGCAATGAAAAAGGTTTAACACAAAACTTTGACGTAAAAGTAGATGAACAGACAGACGGACAGACAGACAACCCACCCAGGGGCTTGACCCAGGTGCTTAGATACTCCATATGAAAGGTAATGCTATAGAGATATCCTGTACCAAATATGAAGAGAATCCAACCTGTGAATACAGAGATATGAGCAATCAAAAAGGTTTAACGCAAAACTTTGACGTAAAGGTTGACGAACGAACGACCGAACGAACGAACATACGAACGAACCAACGAACGGACGAACGGACGGAAAGACGAAAATTATATACCCCCTGACATACTTCGTATGCCGGGGGTATAATAAATTATTAATAATAATAATAATAATCAAATTACGATAGTACATCCGTGCGGCATAGTGCATTTTTGATATCTCAAAAACAATTAATTCGTCAAAGTAGACTCATCAATACTTAAAACATAGTTAGAACCGCCTCAGTGAGGTGGCTCCAACGAGTACCCACAATCTATGTTTTGGACAAGAAATGAAAAAAAAAATGAATACCACGTTAAACCCCAGTTTTCTCTATATAAAGCAGTTTTAATGAGGTGTTCATTACAACCTAGATGATAATAATGAATACAAAACAATTAACATAGGCATTAATGGCATCTTTACGGTTTTTTATATTTACCAGACTGAATTCACAATAGCATTTAAATAATCAGTGTTGCAAAAAGAAAAAAGGTAATATAAAACAAACATTCCTCTGGTATTTCAGCAAAACAATGTGCGAACAACGAAATGTCAGATTAGCCTGTATCTGAGTAATTGGAATAAGATATAAATTATAACAAAGATAAATTTTTAACTTTTTAGAAATTTAGTGACGAATTCACATGGGCTTCAAAACAAACAAATGTAATCATAAATCTTATTACTAGCAATGTTTATTTAAATTTGCGTAGTAAGTATAAAGAATGTGCAAAAATCTAATCAGGTCATGGAAATAAAAAAACTACGTAAATAAATAAATAAATAAATAAATAAGATGCAGATCAGACACCGCATTCTTAGCTTGATTTACATTCCAAGGAGATGCTCAGGCGAAGATGTGTTGATTTTACAGTCGATTGAAAATGACCCGCTTTGGGATTACACGCGTGTGTAGACGATAAAGCTTTTTCTGAATAAGCTCCAAATTTAATCGCAAAATGCCGTTATTAAATATTATCTTGAAATATTATGATTGTTATCAAAATGCACAATATTGTAAACAAATTGCGCCTAATACGAGCCTTTTTCATAATATTAACAGAAAGTGCATATTTTAGCCGTTAAAGTAGGGTAATGTCGTTGTTTTTCCACAGTTTTGTATGATTCAAGTAAGGTTTAAGGGTTATTAATGTTATTAATTTGAAAATAAAAATGCCGGCAGCTAATTAAATTAAAGTTCCACTTATTTGATATCGTTTTAAAGGAATTTAAACGGACACTTAGAGTAAATCGGAACATGTTTGTCAAATTGTAAAATAAAAAAGTTATATTTGTTTAAAAATTGTTTTCCATTAAAGCGCCTGCTATTTCCAACAAGAGATTCTGTACAGGTAAGCCGAGAAGGTCAGCGCACAGTAAAAGGCTTAATCCTTTGCGCCAAAGGTATAAATGTCAATAATAGTTGCGGATGGTCAAAACTAATAATCGATTATATCTTCAGCTCCGATAAGCCAGCTCTACTGGTGACCTCGATTATTATAATTTCTCATCCGACTGAATGCATTATAAGAATCTTATATGGGTGTGAGGGGTGGATTGAAAAATCCGTCCCGAGGGTCACTGTCCGGCATCACGAGGCTTGCCGAGTGATGCCGGACAGTGATCCCGAGGGACGGATTTTTCTATCCACCCCTCACACCCATATTGGATTCTTTTTCTTGCATACCTTCCATTTCTATTGCGAATTTTTAATGCTGCTGTCACTTCGGTTACCGACGTCCGCCATTTTGTGATGACACAACAGGAATGTTTAATGACGCCACGCATGACGACGCCGCGCATGAGGTTGTAATCAACCAGTGCATTTATCAAACACGCGATTATATTCGATTTGGGGTCGGAACACCAGGGTCAGAACATAAATTTCTATCCCAGGGTAAAATCACGGATTTCCTTGTCTGGTGTGCAAGAAATATTTATCTTCGATAGGCTCCTCGCTTGGCACTCAGGTTTACGGGGAACAGCTAGGACTGGTCGATCCAGTGTCAGGATAATGTGACTGGGTGTGGTATCATGTAATGTGTCTGGGACATGATACTTCAGTTAGGCAGCACTATAAACGTGAGCATTGAGCTCCCTGTCGCAACCAGACACCGTCGTGATATGACTGAAAAATTGTTGAAAGCGACGTTAAACCCGAATTCACACACACACACACACACACACACACATTATCTTCGATAGGGGTCAATCTTGTTATTCAATACATAGAGGTCGGTAAATGGGTCGCAATTCACGAGATGCCGAAAATTCACAAGACGTTTACGAAACCCGACCTATTAACCGCTAACATTGACTAATTTATTCTATGTATAGAGGTCAGTCTCATGTCAAATAGTGTGTGTGTGTGTGTGTGTGTGTGTGTGTGTGTGTGTGTGTGTGTGTGTGTGTGTGTGTGTGTGTGTGTGTGTGTGTGTGTGTGTGTGTGTGTGTGTGTGTGCTATCGGGGCCGTGTTTCTAAGTCAGCCGGTAAAGTCGGCCCCCGCCCATAGGGGCTTGAAGAAATATATGGGCTGCATGATGCTTCCACGCAGAGCTGAATCCGGCCCCCACACAAGTACTGGTAAACCGCTTAGAGGATCTAAGCCTGTCCAGGAACCGCAGTGCGAGGCAGTCCGTCCATGCTAATAAACCCTATTGGTTTCATTGGGTGACAGGGCTTGAGATGTCATTTCATCTCAATGTCGGGTAAAAGTCCCACAAAATTGGAAGCAATGTCTCCAAAATGACCTTTACAGTGTTGACGGGGACGTTAAACCTCAAACAAACAAACAAAACAAACAGTCGGTAAAGTTATGTGCATCATGTTTTTCTCTTCTCAATTTTTTTTTTTTTTTTCTAAATTACGCTGTGCCAGTCTCGGTAGCTCAGTTCAATGCGCGTCTGACTGTTGATCAGGAGGACGCGGGTTCGATACCTTCCGGGATCGGCAACATTCTTTCGTGAGAATTGATCATGAAATCGTTTCTACGGTCATTCTCTCCCTTCCGCTGATTGAAGAAGGGCAGTTGTCAGTTTCTTGCGAAAGAATGTACATTGTACTGGTTAACCGCTTACATATAAGCCTGCCCTGGAAAAGTATGGCTAGGTAAACTGACCGGCTCAAAAATGACCTAAAATAGTGTTGACTGGGCTGTTAAACTCCAAAACAAACAAACAATAAATCACGCTGTATCAATACATACTACAGGAAATATTGAGTATTATGCCCACATTATTCAAATAAATTTAATAAAGGTCATATAACAGCCATATCTACAGAGAGGGGCCATTTTAGACCAGCTAACGCCCCAGCTTACAAAGCCTTATACAAGGCATTTTGCAAAAACTAAGCATAGAAACACTGGTCCACCCTCCCTATAGTCCAGACCTGACCCCTTGTGATCTCCGGCTATCTCTTGTTTTGAAAGCAGCACGTGAACTAGTCCGTGAAATTAAGACCCCATTAAACTCCATTTTATACAGAGAAAACTTGGGTTTCCAGGGGAATTCATTATTTTTCTTATTTCTGCTCCAAGACATAGGCTGTGGGTACTCACTGAGGCGGTTCTAACGAGCACCCACGACAAATGTTTGCAGTATTTATGAGAAAAATCTCAGGGATTTTCATCAAAAAAGTAGCCATTTTGGAGATGAGAAATATGCACTATGTCGTACGGGTGTGATATCGTAATTGATTCTCTACGAGGCACGGGCTATGAGAACCCAAGCTATGACCGGGTCGTTGATAGTAATGTCACGTGACGGGTCTGTGCACCTGTTTCGACCATGTGAATTAAGAATGAATAAGTGCAAAGAATACAAATGCATCACGTGAACTAGTCCGTGAAATGAAGACAACCCGCCCCCGCCTAAACCCCACTTTAATAAAGAGAACTAGGGTATACGGGGGTCTTCATTATTTTCTTATTTTTGCCCCAAGACATAGGCTGTGGGTACTCGTTAGAACCGCCTCATTACTCGTTAGAACCGCCTCCATGAGGCGGTTCTAACGAGCACCCACGACATAAGTTTGCAGTATTTGTAAGAAAAATATCAGGGCTTTTCATCAGAAAAGTAGCAACTTTGGAGATGAGAAATATGCACTATGTCGTACGGGTGTGATATCGTAATTTCTTGCACACCAGACAAGGAAATCCGTAATTTTACCCTGGGATAGAAATTTATGTTCTGACCCTGGTGTTCCGAACCAGGCAACTAACATAAATGCGCTTCAATTCTATTCAATTGCCGGAACTACTTCCGCACTACTTTTATTCTGTAAACAATATACATGTGCGAGCTGTCAAAACTAACCGGAGGTGTTGTGCAAGAAAAAGAATCCAACATGGGGTTCTGTTGTAGATGGGCGTTTCCAACCCTCGGGATGACCGTGCTGAGCGGAACCTCGGCGTAGCCTCGGTTTCGCTCAGCACGGTCATCCCTCGGGTTGGAAACGCTCATCTACAACAGAACCCATATTAGATTCTTATATGATTCTCTACGAGGCACGCGCTATGAGAACAGAGGGAGGCTAACCCAAGCTATGACCGGGTCGTTGAGAGTAATGTCACGTGACGGGCTTATGCACCTGTTTAGAGCATGTGAATCAAGAATGAATAAGTGCATAAAATACAAAGGATGTTACTTTGAAGAACAGTATAAACATTTTATATGGGTGTGAGGGGTAGATGGCAAAATCCGTCACGAGGGTCACTGTCCGGCATCACGAGGCTTGCCGAGTGATGCCGGACAGTGATCCCGAGGGACGGATTTTTCTATCCACCCCTCACAGGCCATGTAGGATTCTTTTTCTTGCTCACCTTTCCATTTGTGAGCGTGGATGTTTAATACTGCAGTCACTTTGGTTGCCGACATCCGCCATGTTGTGATGATTAGTGACGTCACGTAACGTGTTGTGACGTCAACCTTAACGGCGGCGCATATGAGGAGGTATTCAACCAGCTCATTTATGAAACACGCAAGAATATTCGATTATGGGTAAGAACACCAGGGTTAGAACACAATTTCTATCCCAAGCTCAAACTATGGATTTCCTTATCCGATGTGCAAGAATAAATATTGGTTTCTATAAGAATATTCCAATACAGGCACAGGTCCACTTTATTTCTTGTAATCCCTCGTACATGAACATAAATGCAAGATTCTATTTATCATGCCATTTAAATTGCATTTTATTCGTGTTTTTTACAAAAAAAAATGTCACTGTTCCGCCATTAGTAAATGCCACGTCTTGCTTTAACGTTATCGAGTGTATATTATAGTGATCAACAATGTTTTTTCATGCATTAACATTTGCCGGGTCCCGAAGAAGCTGTTTGAACATGAGGCCGCTTGGCCGAATGTTCAAATATCTCCCGAGGGATCCGACAAATGTTAATGCAATGAAATAACCATGGATGATCGTTGTTCTTGCATAACTTACGAATCCAACAGCAAATTTTGACGAAAACGCCCAAAAGCCCCATATAAATTCCATATAAACTCTTCAAATGCGACAGGCAAACCAAAATGGCGGCCGGTTCAGAATGATTTTTACAATGATGTTGTCATGCAGTAACCCTCTGACGTCATCATAGAACCCTAAAACGCTACGTTCAGGGCAATAACGTTACGTCGCTCAACGTAACGTAAACAAAGCAATGCCCGTCTTGTGATATCAAAAGCTCAAAAACCATGTTCAAACAGCACGCGAATTTCATGATTTGAACACGGTTTTGCTGTTTGAGCACGGCTTTCGCTCCATTTGACAATGGCTTCAAACAGCCATGCGCATAGGTATTTATGCAAGAAAACTTATTTGCATACTTATTCCACAAGTGGATATCGAATTTATTACGTGGCGTTATTACATTCTCAGGCCCTACTTTATACGATAATTCTATTAATTCATTCTCAGCTTCCCTGGGCGATTGCATCACCACTTTATATAGAGAAAACTGGGGATTACGGAACTGTGGTTTACCATGTTTACGGAGATATACATTATTCATACGAAAACATGCCTATACAAAATCATTGTAAACTTTACCGCCGAAAAAACGAACATTTTAAGATGAAAAATTGTGATATTCTTCTTATTTCTGCTCAAAATATAGATTGTGGGTACTCGTTAGAACCGCCTCGTATTATAGAGCAGAAATAAGAAAAATGCGGTGTACCCCTGTAAACCCACGTTTTTCTATATGAAAATTTGGTTCAATGGGGTCGAAATCAATTAGGGCGTGTTTTCGTGATGTTTTTTTTCTACTTTTGCTCTATACATAGGTTGTGGGTACTCGATAGAACCGCCTCAACGAGGCGGTTGTAATGAGCACCCAAAACCCATGTTTGCAGTATTTATAAGAAAAATATCTCGGGTTTTCATCAGAAAAGTAGCCATTTTGAAGAAGTGAAAAATGTACCATCACGAAAAAACGCCTATATAATTTTGAACCCCCTTGAACCCCATTTTTATATTGTAAAACTGGGGTTTATAGGGGTAAACCTTATTTTTATTATTTCTGCTCTAAAATATAGAGTGTGGCTACTCGATGAGGCGGTTCTAACGAGTACCCAAAATCTATATTTTGAGCAGAAATAAGAAAAATATCACAATTTTTCATCTTAAAATTTCCATTTTTTCAGCGATAAAGATTACAATGTATTTGTAGTGGCGTGTTTTCGTAATGCTATGTCGCACGGGTGTTTTATCGCTAGCCTTACTCTGAATGGACTGTGATTGGCTTGCCGTTGATCCATAGCTTCCCATCCTTGGCTTCAACTTGGCCCTTGAATCGACCATGGATTGAATCATACTTGAACATATAAACCTGAAGGAAAAATACAGTGGAAGTCCGCTATTATGACCAGCTTAAGTTAAGGGAAATAGGAACACCTAGCAGATTTTTCCGCCACTTTTCAAAGGGAGGAAACTTTCGGAACTACCTGGTCGTTTTTTCTATAAGCCTTGTCCCCCTGAAAAAGGGGTCTACTCGTCAAGGAAAGAATTTGCTCCTCAGGAGTCCTCAGGAGCAAATTCTTTCCTTTAAGAGTTTACCCCTATTGACATGGGAGTCAAAATTACATTTGCAGACGTTGCCTCCCCTGAAGGTGTTCCCATATCCCTTTAGACTAATTCTGCCTTTAAAACATATAGGTTTCAGTTTTTCTTTGCGTTTTCTTCACCTAGTGTCTTGGACTAGTAAGATACCTCCATTGGAACTATTTAAAATGGAATGTGCTTTTGCAAAGACCCAAATGTTTTGGTGTCCCGTCGTTGCTTCCAATTATGTGCGTTTTTTACCCAACACTGAAATGAAATGGCATCTCCAGCCCAAGCGCCAAAACAACCACTTTGCCTGGGCAGGCGTAGACCCTCCAAGCAGTTAACCAGCACTTAATTTACTGAATCACACTTTCTTGGACAGTTTTATACTAAAGGTGAATGGGAACACCTTCAGGGGAGGCAACTCCTGCAAAAGTAGTTTGTCTCCCATGTCAATAGGGGTCAACACTTAAACGGAAAGAATTTGCTCCTTAGGAGCAAATTCTTTCCTTTAAGAATAGACCCCTTTTTCAGTTGGATACGGCTTGAAAAAAAGCAAACAGGAAGTCCCGAAAGTTGTCTCCCTTTGAAATAAATGGCGGAAAATCTGCCAGATGTTGCCATTCCCCTTAAGCGGCTAAGCAGAAGAGCACACATTCTTTCACCAGGAAGCGACAGAATGACCAAAGACAAGATTTTATGATCAATCGCCACAAGAGAAAATGTTGCGGACCCAGGTTTCAAACCCCGATCCCTGGTTTACAAGGCGAGTAGCGTAACCACTACACGACAGAGGCTTCTAATATACTTTGAGCAGAAATAAAAAAAGTATCACAATTTTTCATCTTAAAATTTTAGTGTTTTTTTTTTTGTTTTTTTTTGGCGGTACAGTTTACAATGTATTTGTATTGGCGTGTTTTCGTGATGACATGCGCTGAGTCAATGCTTTACAATAAGCTCTCTGACTTCACAACTGCAATAGCGCAGCTATTTTCTATAAATAACTGTTAACTGGATTTCCTACAAAATAGTGATAGTCATATGGACATCAGCTCTGAAGAGCTTCTGCGTTTAGAACCTTTGTGTCGACTGCATCACATCATGAAAACACGTCTATATAATTTTGACTCCCTGGAACCCAGCTTTTATTTAGTAAAACTGGGGTTTACAGGGGTAAACCTTATTTGTTCTCATTTCTTTTCTAAAATATAGATTGTGGGTACTCGTTAGAACCGCCTCTATGAGGCGGTTCTAACGTGAACCCACAAACTATATTTGAGCCGAAATAAGAAAAATATCATAGTTTTCCATCTCAACGTTTTCGATTTTTTTTTTTTTTTTGGCGGTTACGTTTACAATATATTTGTATAGGCGGGTCATTCTTAAAATAATGTACAGTTTGGATAGTGAAATGCTTCATGTGCAATATTGTTATTTCTATCATTTTTCATGATATAGTTAAATTTTGATAGGGTTTGAATGAAAAGGCATCACTGACTACACCTCAAACTTGCCAAAAAGTAATGTTTCATCTTCTTTTAATGGGCATGCCATGGCAATGATGTCATTACCGTAACACACATATAAAGACCCACAAGATTTTGATTTCTAATTTTGAATGTATTATTTTTATATATATTATATGTTGCAGTTATGATGCAAACATTACAACCAAAAATCAATGAATATCTCACTCAAAATTCAGAAAACATTGGAAGTTTACACATTCAAAAGGCCAAAATACATTTTTCTAATATTTGATTTGTGCTTTTTCTGTTTAAAATTTGGATAAAGTAATCAGTTACTGTGTTATATTATTTCCTGGACAAGCAAGTATCTATAAAACATGCATACATTTGTCTGCATGGTATAATTAGCCTGTAAGAGAGGTTTAATCACAAGAAAAATTACGGAAATGACACATTTTCCTTGTTATGGAAATGACGTTACGGAAATGACAGTTAAATTATCGGTCATATCATAGACACAGGTCAGTTTATAGCTACAAATATTAATTGTATCACTTCAGTATGCATCAAACAATGCATTTATCACGAAAAAACTGAACGAATCCCAGTAATTCTTGGTATCGTGTCATTACCGTAACCAACAATGTTTCGGAAATGACGGTTACGGAAATGACAGTTTCATCGTTTTTATCAGTTTTTTATACCTTATTTTAATGGAGGCCTTGTAGTGCTGTTCAATTATTGTATGTACACTTATGATGTAGCTGTAAGAACGATAACTAAACACGTTCAGGGGAAGATAAACTTTTAAACAGGTGTACGGTAATGACATACAGAAAAGGTACTCATCTAAATTGACGTCTTTAAGTCTTTGTCCCTGACTTTTATCATCAGCTATCCAAGTTAAATATTCACAGAACTATTCCCAACATTAAGTGCTTTAAGGGTGGTCAAAGGGGATTTCTATTAGAAATTTCAATATCTTTCTGAAATAAAATATGTGTTGGCGTTACGGAACTGACAAAATATACAGGGACAAAACGTAAAGCCTCAAATAAACGCTTGAAATTGTCTTATTGTACACATTGTTTCTAGATTTTATTACAGTTAAGTATTATTCGCTTAAAAATTCCAAGTGGGTGACAGATAGGGGCATGCTATTGAAGTTCATTCTTGATAAATATCAAAGGTACCATACAGGGACATGGCAAAAAGCAAGCCCCTACCATCTCGGATGATCATTTTTGTAAATATATTCATATAAAATGTAAAATTTTTTAATATGTTTAGACTCAGTTTTGATTAATATTACATAGAAAATAAGTAGTGTGCATTAAAACGTAACTGGGTGTGTATTAAGCTTCAAGCATTTACAGGGACACAAAACGTACTTTTATTTTGGAATGACCCAGGCGTGTTTTCGTAATAATGGTAACAAGTCCGTGAAAAATTAATACCCCACTTATACCATTTTATAAAGAGAAAACTTGGGCTTACGGGGGTATTTGTTTGTTTGTTTGATTTTAGGTTTAACATCCCCGTCAACATTGTATGGGTCATTTTGGAGATGTTGCTTCCAATTGTGTGGGAATTTTACCCGACACTGAGATAAAAAGATATCTCAGGCTCTGCCACCCAATGAAACCAATATGATTTATAAGCATGGACGTTCCGACTCGCACCGCTTTTCCTGGGCAGGCTTTGTTCCTCTAAGCGGTTTACCAGTACTCCTGTGTGGTCGGTTTTAGCTCTGCGTGACAGCATTATGCAGCCCATCTATTTCTTCAAGCCCTGATGGGCGGGGGCGGAAGATATATCATAGAAAACGGGCATCATGAGGTCAGAGACTTGCACAAGACGGCCAAGATGGCCCTGAATCGTTCACCTGGTTTCGAAGATGTCACATAGCTGCTGACATCTTGTTCATCAGATCTGAACAGTTTTAGCTAATTCAATCGAGGATCACCTATGCAACAATCATGTGAAGATTGAATCTAATTGGCCCAAGAATTTTGGAGGGATGGCATTTAAATCAAATTGTTGATCTTGTTCATTTTTTTTGGCTCTGGCTGCCATTTTGTTAATCTGATCCAAAGGATTTTCGTTATGTAAGTAGGGCATCACTTAAGCAACATTCCTATGAAATAGAAGTGAAGGCAATGATCAGGAATCGATACAATTAACCGACAGCTCCCGTCAGAGACACCAAAGGGAAAGAAACATAAGCACGAAACAACAGACCCTAATGGAAACATCAATAGCGGAAAGCAAAAAGGATAAGTATACTTTCCCACAAAATCCAAAACAAAATAATATAAGCGATACAAACACTCAAAGACAAACCATAACAAAAGTAAACCACGTCAGAAGAACCGCATTGGAACGGTCAGTGAAACAAATTCCACTAGGGGGCGTAAATCGATTTTACGTGACCACAATCCTCGCCCTTACTTCCGTCGCTATTTATACAAATAATTTGTTCATTCCACATGAAGGCCTCCTAACCCATCAGTGCAACATCTCCGTAAACACAAAAAATCAGAAACCACAAAGATGAAACAACGGTGAGGACTCGACAGCAAGAAACCACTGAAATGCTGGAGCAAAAGAAAACCAACAGGTAGACTCCGATGCGCCCGACCATTGCCAGAGCATCAGGCACCAACCAATATTACATAGAATTAGATTCTCTCTAATTCTCTGTAAGCCTTTACGCTGGAACCTTCATAGAATCTGAGGCCTGACCCACCGGCGTGCAATTAAAAAGGGAACAGTGATTGGGTTAACTACCATGCATTTAATCTGTCGTATAATATATATGTTGTACCCAATCTTTTTATGTCGAAGAATGGTTTTACGAAATTGGGTGTTGAAGTCATTGTGGTTATATATTTTACTGAATTTATAAACTAAGTCACCTTAAAATTCGGGTTCCGATAGGTCTTGTCGCAGATGAGATTTAAGTCCAATATGGAATTTTGAAATTAAATCAGAATGACGTCTATAAAATTTTGAAAAGTCTTTGCGTAGTTTATGGTGCCGATAACCCTGATTAAGAAGTTTAGCAGTTAAAACAAATGCTACTAATTCGCCGTTTTTGTGTGATCATCAAAAATGAAAGTTATGCCAGAGTCAACAGTTTAGCGTTCTTGGGTAAGAAATTGGTTGATATTTGTGGAACAGATATAGTTTGGGGTTCATTTCATTGTTAAACATATTCAGCTTGGCAATAAACTTCACGAAAACAGTAGCATTGCGACTTTTGAAAATTTTATTTTTTTGGCATTTACTCAAGATCAGATCAACCTAAATGGTTACAGACTTACTTAAACGATTTGCTGTAATGCATATTATGGCAAGCTACTATTTACAAGTAAAATCCAAGTTATCTGTCAGTTATTCACCATCTTTTCAAAGAATTTATATGTATTTTTACCATGTATTTCATCTGGTGGTAGAGGTTTGTTTAATAAAATAGAAATTAGCACGGTTAGTTTTCTTTAAATTTTCTATTCTCTGAAACATCTACTAGAGAAAAAAAACTTGCCTCATGAAAATTTCGAGTAGCATTTTTCTGTATGGTGCAAAATATTACAGACAATGAATTATTTTTAAAGATATTTTGGGTGATGACAAAATTGGTTTTGCAAAATATTTTCTGAGCTTGAAAAATAGGCTAAAGCTAGGCAGCAGTATCTTTTACTAAATCATTCTGACTGAAATAAATGTTTAAAAGCTAGGCAAAAGTCATTTTTGACATCCTATTTACTAACATGGTTGTTTTCTGATATTTCTGGGAAAACAGTTTGGGGTGATTTCCTTTTGTTCAGATTACTTAAGATTCAGCACGGTGACATACGATTTTTATTTCAAATTTGGTGAGTCAGTATATGATACTGAACATATACAGACTCTTGAAACGGTTTCAATGTAGGAAGTATTTCGTGGCATATGCCCTTAACAGTTTATTACGAGTGTTGAAGTCAGTTACATGACTACACACTCTGGCAAATCGAATTAATTGCGAAATATAAACGCCATAGGGTGGCGCACGAGGAACATCACATCCAAAAAAAAAAGATAAATTTGCAATCTCAAAATCAAAATTATCACGTTTATCATAAATTTTGCAAGAAACAATTCCATCTACAATAGCTGGATGTAAATCCAAAAACGGGGCCTCGGTATCAGAATAATTTGCTTTATTTAACTGAAGTTCTGGCGGGTAAATTGGACTGATCAAACCATCGAAATAGGTATTGTCAATATTTAATACATCAGCCAAATATCTAGAAGTCGAGCTAAAAGCTACGAAGTTTAAATTGGACCAAGGTTTAGGATGAGATGGCATTTAAAGCAAATTATTGACGGTTTTCTATTTTTAGCTATTGGGGGCAATTTTATTCATCCAAGCTGAAAGATTTTAGCTATTTTGGTAGAGGGTCACCTAAGCACATTTCTACAAAATTTGAATGGAACTGGTCCAAAGTTATAGAATGAGATACTGTTTAAGATTTTTTGTCTTCCTAGCAACATTCCTATGCCGTTTAATTGAAATTGGCCTGAGGGGTATAGGAGGAGTTTTCGTTTAAAATTTTTTAGGCATCGGATCACATATATATATATAGTAAGCAACATTCCTATGAAGTTTGATTAAAATTGGCTTGAGTGTATTTTTGTTTAAAGGTTTTTTTTTATTTTAAGCGTTGCTAGCCATATTTTTTATTAGCTCTTGGAGCAATTTTATTCATCAAAGCGGAACGATTTAGCTATGTTGCTGTAGGGTCACCTAAGCAACATTCCAACAAAGTTTGAATGGAACTGGCCAAAACTTATAGAAGGATCAGCTGTTTAAAGAGTTTTCTCTTTTTAGCTCTGACGGCCATCTTGTTGGTTGGAGAGGAACAATTTTAGCTATTTTGGTGGTATGTCACCCAAGCAACAACCCTATGCAGAATGATTAAAACTGGCCCAAGGGTTGAGGAGAAGTTGGCATATCAAGCAAACTGATGACATTTTCTATCTTTAGATCTGGCGGCTATTCTACTCATCAGAGCTAAACTGTTTTAGCTCATCAAGAAAACACGCCTATATAATTCTGACCCCCTTGAACCCCACTTTTACATAGTAAAACTGGGGTTTACTGGAGTAAACCTTATTTTTTCTTATTTCTGCTCTAAAATATAGATTGTGGGTACTCGTTAGAACCGCCTCGATGAGGCGGTTCTAACGAGTGCCCACAATCTATATTTTGAGCAGAAATAAGAAAAATATCACAATTATTCATCTTAAAATTTTCATTTTTTCGGCGATAAATGTGGCAACGTATTTGTATAGGCGTGTTTGCGTAATGATTTGCATGGAGGATCACCTGAGCCAAATTACTATGAAGTTTGAATGAAACTGACTCAAAGGTATAGCAGGAGTTGTCGTTCAAAGATTTTTCAATTTTTATCTCTAGTGGCCATCTTATTAATTGGAGCAGCATCATCAGCTATTTTGGCAGAGGGTCACCTTAGCTAACATGTCTACATCACAAAAACACGCCTATATAATTTTGACCCCCTTGAACCCCACTTTTATATAGTACAACAGGGGTTTCCGGGTGTATGCCTTATTTTTCTTATTTCTGCTCTAAAATATAGATTGTGGGTACTCGTTAGAACCGCCTTGATGAGGCGGTTCTAACGAGTGCCAACAATCTATATTTTGAGCAGAAATAAGAAAAATATCACAATATTTCATCTTAAAATTTTCATTATTTTGGCGAAAAAGGTGGCAATGTATTTGTATAGGCGTGTTTGCGTAATGATGAAGTTCGGCCTAAGGGTATAGGAGGAGTTTTTTTTTTTCCTTGGGTTTTACGGCCCTTTCAAGATTATTTCACTCATATCGAGCCGATCGTTAATCAGAGGTGGGCGAAAAGCGGAGTACCCGGAGATAAACAACCTGACCTTCCGTTGCAGAACTTGGCGTCTCACTCGTGGCCCGAGCGAGGCTCGGACCTACGGCGGTGATAGACCTAATGAGGAGGAGTTTTCGTTTATTTTATTTATTTTTTTTTTTTATTTATTTATTTATTTTATTTTATTTTTTTTTTTTTTTTGACTAATTTTATCTCTGGCAGCCACCTTATTCATCGGAGCGGAACGACATAAGTTATTTTGATATAGGACACCTAAGCAACATTCCTAAGTTTGATTGAAATTGGCCCAAGTGTTTAGGAGTTAGCATTTAAAGCAAATTATTGACTTTTTCTATTTTGAACTCTGGCTGTCATTTTGTTCATCAGAGAGGAACCGTTTAAGCTATTTTGGCAGAGGATCACCTAAGCAATATTCCTGTGAAGTGTGAATGAAATTTGCCCAAAGGTATAGGAAGAGTTGTTGTGTAAAGATTTTTCTATTTTTAGCTCTGGTGGCCATATTGGTCATTGGAGAGGAACAATTTTAGCTCAGACGTCACAGAATGCATATCTGATCAGGGTCTACACTATTTGGTTTCAAAACAGATTTTTAAGGGTTAAACAAAATTTTCACAGTCTAAATGTCATGAGCCACTCGTTTGAACTGCCTCGACGAGGCACAATATATATACTGGAGCAGAAATAAGCAAAATAGGGTTTACCCCCTCTAAACCCCAGTTTTGCTATATAAATTGGGGTTCAAGGGGCTGAACATTATTTAGGCGTGTTTTCGTGATGTTTAAGTATTCTGTGATAATTGAAGGATAGTTCTCCTTATTTCTCCAAATAAACCAATGTTGTGGGTACTCATTAGATCCACCTCTGCGAGGCGGTTCTAATAACTACCCACAACATAGGTTTTATGGAGAAATGACAAAAACTATCCTTCAATTATCACAAAATACTTACCTTATCTGTTGCTATGATAAATTGTACACCATTCAGAGAACTTCAACAAACCCTAAGCAACAGAAGCCTCCGCAGTGTAGTGGTTAAGCTACTCGCAATATTAACCAGGGATCGTGGGTTCCATCCCCGGCTTCTCCAGTGTTTTGAATAAGTCTTTAAAATCAGGTCCCATCTCTATATGACATTAGCTATTGGTGGGATGTAAAACTCAAATACACACTCAAACACACACATACACACGCACACACACACATAGCAGCAATGTGTCTTTGTCATGTTGATATGTCAGTGTAATCTTGCGGGGTGGTTAGGTGAGGCAAAGGTGAGGTGTATCTTGCGTCACTGGGGTGTCCAGTTGATATTGACTTACAGATGAACAAGGCCTGTTGTCCTTCCAGCAGGTAAGGGTAGTAGGGCGTTGTTATTTCTTCTGTTTCTACACTTCCATTCATTCTCCTCTGTCTCCCACTTTCATCTTCTCTACTATCTTTTCTATATCGTTTCTCTCTTTCTCTGGGAAACGACACAAAATGACCCACGAGGGTTGACATGTCGATACACCCAAAACAATCAGTGTAATCTTGTTGCATGTTTTGTCAGCATAAACATACTGCATAATCTGTTGTGATTGATTGGACTCAGGCAATTACATTTTTATGCTTGCTTTATGACAAGCATTGATTTGAGCCATATGTAATTATTACTGAGAATAAAAGGTATAGCTTAGTTGCACAGCAAAACTATATGATTGAGTTTGTATTGCGCTGAGATTTATCTGATCTTACCATGTATTCAAGGTCAATAAAAGGGTCATTTACTGAAACTAATTGAACACCGCCCTTTTTAATCATGGCTCTAGCCACTGTTCGACCAATACGGCCAAAGCTGAAATGATAAAAGCACACATATATTATATTAATATTATGAAAAAGAATATTCAAATATCAACCAAACATACTCCTACATTTAGTTCTTAATATTTGTATTGCTTAATTAGATTATATATATATTTATCATATGGCGTTGCGTCTGAGAATGTAATAACGTCATGTAATAAATTCGATAATCCACAAAGGGATTAAATAATGCAAATTACTTAGATACGCCCCGTAACGTGACATTTCGACGTCATTAACAACGTCGCGTTTACTAATAGCAGAATATTGACAATATTTTTTTATAAAACAATGGTGAATAAAATGCGTTTTAATTGTCATATGATAAATAGAATCTTGCATTCGTGCTCGTGTATTATTGAATTTATTAAACTCGTGGGGGAAAAGGGATAAAAAGCTCGGCACAGCCTCGCATTTTATCCCTTTTCCTCAACTCGTTGAATAAATTTAACAATACATGAACACTCATGTAAGATCCTCTGTATATAGTAGAGAAATAAACCAGAGGACCAGTGGTCCTGAACCGCTCACCTGTCTGGTGACAATTTTCCTACTTAATTTCACTTAAATTGGCTCAGCAGTTTTGGAGAAAAAAATATCTGAAATATGGATCCTGAATGACCTTGGTCTAAGGCCAATGAATGACCTTGACCTTTCTTACCCATAAATCTTCATGTATTCAGTTACTTTACCTGATCTACCAATTTTGGTGACACTGTCTTCAATGGTTTCCTATAAATCCATTATTTTCACTTTGCCCCATGCAAAAGCCTAAGTCGGCAAATTTGACATTGCTGTAAAATAGGTCAAGGTCAACCCAGGGTCACCATTTGTACAAACCATGATGGGCCCGAGTACCATATGCTACATGCCAAGTTTCAAGGCCAATGGCCTTATGGTTCTGGAGAAGAAGATTTTGAAGGTTTTTTACCATATATGGGCATGGCGGCCATCTTGGGTCTAAGGCCAATGCATGACCTTGACCTTTATCACCCATAGATCTTCATGTATTCAGTTACTTTACCTGATCTACAATTTTGGTGACACTGTCTTCAATGGTTTCCTATAAATCCATAATTTTCACTTTGCCCCATGCAAAAGCCTAAGTCGGCAAATTTGACATTGCTGTAAAATAGGTCAAGGTCAACCCAGGGTCACCATTTGTACAAACCATGATGGGCCTGAGTACCATATGCTACTTGCCAAGTTTCAAGGCCACTTGCCTTATGGTTCTGGAGAAGAAGATTTTTGAAGGCTTTTTACCATATATGGGCATGGCGGCCATCTTGGTCATGTGATCCAGACCCCGCGAACAAACTTTCGTTCCCCCATCCCACTGAGGCCCCATATGAAATTTGGCTTTGATTGGCCCTGCAGTATAGGAGAAGAAGATCTTTGAAAATGGTGGACGGACGGACGGACGGACGGACGGACGGACGACGGACCATGGCTATACTATAAGCTCACCTATGAACCTAAAGGCTCAGGTGAGCTAAAAACACAGGAATAACTGTCTAACCAACTGCGGCACTACGCTCCTCTCAAACGGAGTTTCATGGATCAGCGTTTAGCTCATTTTTCAGGCAAAACCGGACAGATAGAGTTACAAGGTACCATTGTGCACTGGCACACTCCGATTTATATAATGGATGCCTGGATCCCAAGGAAGCTTGCAAATATAATATTTATAGGTTAAGATATTTCAAACTTCTACAGTCGCCCGGCCCTGTATAGAAGAAAAAATAAGAAAGAACAAACTGGGCAGTGGTGGATTCGAACTCATGCTGGCAATGGCTGCCGCACCTAGCCATACAGGAATAACTGTCTCACCAACTGCGCCACTACGCTATGGTGGGCGCAATATTTCACAATGGTAGTGAACCATGAAATGTAGGTCAAGGTCAAATATGGATGCTAGCAACTAAGTTGTCATTCCCGGATACAAGTTTGTACCAAGTGTCGTTAATGAATCTCTTATAGTTATTTATAAATTAATATGACCATTAGAGTGAACGCTAGGGTGGTCCCAAATGTGACAGCTTAACAAAAGGACGGAAAGACAGACGGACGGACGACAAACCAGAGGCCTATATCATGCCATGCTAATAGCAGGCGCGACGGAAAACAGAATTATCCTAAATCTTAGCTGGTCCTAATAGCGGAATTTGACTACTATAATGATTCTATGTAAAGCTGGCACGATTAATCGGATAATCGATTATACAATCGATAAATTCCGCAAAAATGATTATCATTACTGATTTGCTTGCAATCGATTATTTGATAAGTACAATTTACTACCTAAATTTGCGCATAAAATAGCTGTATACTTGGCAAACAGTGCAGACCAAGATGAGACGCCGCGTTCAGCGGCGTCTCATCTAGGTCTACACTGTTTGCTCAGGCCTGCCTGTTCAAATGCATATGGCAAAGTACAGCATATGGTAGGGGTCATGCTCAGAAAGAAAGTCAAACAGGTAAAATTATGACCAAATCTTCAGTGATTACTTAAGAAATAATTTCCACGTACCGTGTGTTATCGTGATTAACACACGGTGTTGGAGGGCAGATTGCGAAATATTAATTCACGACGGCGAAGCCGGAGTGAATTAATATTCGCATCTGCCCGACAACACCGTGTGCTAATCACGATAACACACCGGGTGCGTGGAAATTATTTCGATTCTAACATGATGCTAAACTGAAATACAGTAGTAACAAAGCGTTATCTTGGGGACTATTTTGCAGCGGATGTCGACAGAAGGAAATGTTTACATGCAACGTCACGATGACGCCAAATTGCACGCACCACGTTGACGACGTGAATTATCGCATATTTGCAAACGCTGACGTTTCCACTGGGTTCAATGGGAAAAACGTTAACGTCATGTTAGAATAATCGATTATCGATCGAAATGACAGGAATGATAACCGATTATCTTTTCAGCTCCGATTAGCCAGCCCTTATTCTAAGTATAGGGACTGTTAGCAGACCTGGGGTAATTTTATTCTGTATTCTTATTCGAATACTATTCAAATACATTTTCTGAGTGTTCTTGAAGTATTCTGTACCAGTGGATTTTTCGAACAAGAGGGCCATGGTGGCCCTGGATCCCTCACCTGATCCATATTGAACAAATGAATTGTAGGTTATATATGGTGGAGTAGAGGGTTTGAGCAATTTTTGTTGACCCAACGAGGTTTTTTTTATATTTTAGCTCTGGTTGCCATCTTGTTCATCCAAGCAGAACGGTTGGACCAATTTTGGACAAGGATCACCGAAGGAACATTGCTGTGAAATTAATTCTAAATCCAACCACTGGTTAAGCAATTTCAATACTGGGTCACTGCACTGAACATTCCTGTGAAATTATCTCGAAAAAGAAGTAGAAGTCGTTTAAAGGTTTTTTTCTTCTATTTTTAGCTCTGGGGGCCATCTTGGTCACACAAGCAGAATGATTTGAGCAAGTTTGGTATATGGTCACCTTAGAAACAGTTCTCTAAAATTATTCCAAAATCCATCCACTGGTGAAGGAGCAGAAGTCGTTTAAAGTTTTTTTTTTTTTTTGTTTGTTTTTTTTTTTTTTTTTTTTTTTGCGTAATGAAAACTGGAGGCGCTACGATAATGACAAGATCAAAATCGGCATTTTCAGCAATCAAAGGGACGTAACTCTATGATTAATGGACCGACTTGGCCAGTTTTCGAACTGATCCAAGTTTTTATCCCTCGCCACCTTACATATACTTTTCAGAAAAATCTGATCAAAAGTGAAGGCGCTACGGTCATGATAAGCATTTTCCCACTGTAAGTCAATAGGACACTCTGGGTGCCATAGCAACCAAAGTTTTCATTTGATTTCGAAAGAAAAAGCTTACGTCATCAATGGCCCACAACGGGCATGCTGGAGATGAGAAATGGTTGAGATCAGCCTGCAGGTTGCAGAGATATAACTGGTCAAATGTGTGGACGGACGGGCGGACGACGGGCCGGACGACGGACGGACGATGGACGACCCACTATACTATACCTGGAGCCTTCCCCTGGAGACTTTGGCTCAGGGGAGCTAAAACGTATTTTTATTTATAGTCTGTATTCATGAAATAGAAAGTATTTGTATTTGTATTCAGATACTTTTTTAAAGTATTTGATCCCAGGTCTGTCAGACAGGACTAAGCAAACAGTGCAGACCCAGATCAATTTCCAAGAACTCTCGTTTCAGTATTATCCCTAAGATAACTCTTACCGTTTTTATTAATTTGGATAAGCATGGTTAAGTACCTTGTTCAAAGCGAATTAATCCATCCAAAACTAAGATCACTTTTAGTATTTACTTAGTTTTATTTATAGTTTATACTAATTTGTTTTTGTTCGATTGCGATGAAAAGTTCGAAAATCAAATGATAATAAAAATGAAAGGGAAGTTTATAAAGTTAGTGTCTATTATTACATAATGTTACCCAGCAGGCACTCAACGTTGAAGTAACGTTGAAACAACGTTGAAAACGTTGTTTCAACGTTAGTTCAACGTTGAGTCAACGTTTAGTGCCTGCAGGGTAGTGCCTATGTTCAGCTACATGTATTTAAAAGTGAACTCACCCATTGATTCCGACTTTGATCTCTGACATGTTTAGGTATGTTCCAAGTAAATCTGGAAGAAAAAAAATGTTGTTAGTAAGGCCAGAGTTTTTTAATTTTCGGTTTACAAACCCTCCCAACCCCAAATTTTAGAAAAATTGAAATAAAAATAAAATTGTATTTTGAAGATTTTATTTTAATTTTTCCACCATTTTCTCTGTATCTGTCCTTCTGGAAACAAAGGCACATACCAATTTAATAAACTCACTGAGGATTCTATATTCTTGCACATCAGACAAGGAAATCCATGGTTTTACCCTGGGATAGAAATTTATGTTCTGACCCTGGTGTTCCGATCCCAAATCGAATATAAACGCGTGTTTGATAAATGCTCTGGTTGATTACAACCTCATGCGCGGCGTCGTCATGCATGACGTCACTAAACATTCATGGTATGTCATCACAAAATGGCGGACGTCGGCAACCAAAGTGACAGCAGCATTAAAAATTCGCAATAGAAATGGAAGATATGCAAGAAAAAGAATCCTATATGGGTGTGAGGGGTGGATAGAAAAATCCGTCCCTCAGGATCATTGTCCGGCATCACCCGGCAAGCCTCGTGATGCCGGACAGTGACCCTCGGGACGGATTTTTCCATCCACCCCTCACACCCATATAAGATTCTTATAGTCTCACCATATGGAATATTGCAATTCAATATTTAAATACTGGGTGCATGTTCAGAAGTGAGAGTAAATTGGTCATCACTAGCTGTTTGTGATAGACAAAATGGCGCCCGCTATCGGTTATTAATCAAACATATCAGGCTAGTATAATTTACATGTACATAGACACAATGTGGGCTTCCAATGAGGAGCCACCAATTTACTTTAAATTTGAAATAAAAATTATTTTTGTACATTAGACTAATAGTGTAATTGTGAAAATCGACATCCCGACAAACAACATATTTGCCCCGCCAAGCGATTTAGGTACTTATCGCCTATGCGAGCAGCAAAGGTTCAGGCGAGCCTGCGCATCCGCGCAGTCTCGCCGCAACCTTCGCTGCTCGCTCATACAAGCAGTGAATCAAGAGGAACCTTCAGACAGAAAGCCATATCCCTGGCCCCTCTGAATGGCTGGGCATGCGCAGTTAAAATTCGTCATGACGGAATGCTCGAAGACACAAATTCGCTTGGCGGGGCTCATATGATGTGGTGGGTCAAGGGTCACCCTCACACATGATGTCAACATTTGATGTTCTGCTTTTGTGGTTGAATTTGGATTAGTCTGAAGTCAAGACGCAGTACTTCCCATGGTTCTTTAAACAAATGCCTAAACTGTGAAGGTGTATGTCAGTATATAGAGAAGAATAGAAAATGTGTAAGCAGTTTTAAAGATAAATAGCATGGGACAGGTACCGCATATAAAATAGGGGAGTAACAGACTTTCATTGAAATAAAAGCCAACATTAATTGATTTTATTTTTTCATAAACTCGCCATTTTAAATGATTTTATTTTCCATTACGATAACACACCACTGCGACATAGTGCATTTTTGTACATCTCCAAAATGGCTATTTTTTATTCGGATGAAAATCCATGATATTTTTCTTATTAATACTGCAAACATAGGCTATGGGTGCTCAATAGAACCGCCTCATTGAGGCGGTTCTAACGAGTACCCACAACCTATGTCTTGGAATAAAAATAAGAAAAATAATGTTTACCCCCGTAAACCACAGTTTTCTCTATACAAAGTGGGGTGTAAGGGGGTGTTTATTTCACGGACTTGTTCACGTGATGTAATTTTATTCCCTCCTCCCGACAGCAAAATTTTCGAAAATTTCTCGTAAACCTAAAGATAAAAAAACTCTAGCCTAATTGCTAAACTAGTAACCCTTGTCCTGCTGAATAAATTTTGTCACACCCATTTCTGACTATCAACCAGTCATTACGCAAACACGCCTATACAAACACATTGCCACCTTTATCACCGAAAAAATGAAAAATTTATGATGAAAAATTGTGATATTTTTCATATTTCTGCTCCAAATATAAATTGTGAGCGCTCGTTAGAACCGCCTCATCGAGGCGGTTCTAACGAGTACCCACAATCTTTATTTTAGAGCAGAAATAAGAATAATAAGGTTTACCCCCGGAAACCCTAGTTTTACTATATAAAGTAGGGTTCAAGGGGGTCAAAATTATATACGCGTGTTTTCGTGATGCAATTACTTGACAATGTGTTCATCAAGGCGTTTCTAATGATTAACCACAACATATGTTTTCATGCCAAATGAAAGACGCAGGCCAAGTGTCTACCCCCTCCCCCCCCCCACCACACACACACACACACACACACACACACGTTTGAAATGTCAGTATGTGATGAATATGTCTATAACATGCTGTAAACCATGTTTGGGGAGTTGCGGATTGATGAAATGGCTGAAACTGACAAAGACCATAACTCTGATAAAAGATCAGTCGAGCATGACCTTGATGAAAGATCATGTGAACAATAACTCGAAGGTTTCATCAAACTCCCTTAAAAACTGTTGGATAGGTAAACTAACCTGCTCGAAAATGCCCTAAATAATGTTTCATCAAAATCCCCTGAAAACTGTAATAGGCCAGTACATTTAGCCGGAAATGACCCTTGACCCACAACTAATTCCTTGAGAAATGTTATCAGCAGTTTTAGTATCAGGAAGGTGTCCTGATTTTTAGAAAAAAAGTCCTCAAAAAAAATCCGAGGGGAAAGGCTATTTTTGGGGGTTAAAAAAATACGAAAAATGAAGAAAAATCACAAAAACCAATCGTATGTTAAACAATTAATACTTGACTTCATTAAATCATCCAAAATTCTATCTGGGGAAAAATACTAAAAATTCTAAAGATAAAAGATTTCTTTTATTTATTTTTTTTTTTTTTTTTTTTTTTTTGTATATTTTTTGTGTGAAATTTCGAAAAACAAGTATTAGCTTGTATAAAAAGCTTGAGTCTATGCTAAGCACAAATTAATTTGTGTAGAACTAAAATGTGTCAGTTATCACAAAGTGTAAAAAAAGTCACAGATATCAAATGAGGGTTTCAAAATCTTATCACCAATGTCACATAAAACAAAATTTCCGATTTTTTTGTTTTCACAATCAAATACAACTAATTGTACTACATGCCTACATTTACGGTTTCTTCATTTCGCATTCTAGTTTAAACTTTCATTTTACATTCTAGATTAACGTCATGAAAAAAAACAATCTGCCAAGATTGCCGTCTAGAAAAGAAAACATTAAGAATTGGATGTGAGCAAATATATGTTAATTTTGCAAGTGTGAGAGCAATCGCGCATATCCATGTGATAAACTTTAGGCAGCTTTCAGGTAATTGCTGGGTTTCAATATGCAAGTGGGCGTTCCAGTATGACCAGAGTTGGGGTGTCCTTGGGTAACCACATCGAAAATGAAAAGCAGAACCAGTCAACCGAATACCAGTCATCACCTTTTATTAAATGCTTCCGGAGCAAAAGCTATCATTAAGATTGTCTACATCCGTGGGCGTAGACAATAAAGGAAAGTCGCTTAAAACAAGAAAAAAATAATATCACTGACATATATCTTAAAAGTAAATCCATATCGGTACTTAACTACATGAAATCATTAAAAAAAATGATAGTTTCTGTGCGCCAAAATAAATGATAAGTTAATCATGATATGATAAGGTTTGGGGGGGGGGGATGGGGGGTTGAAAGAAAATCAAAAGCAAACACATCACGAAAACATGCCTATATAATTTTGACCCCCACTAACCCATTTTTATCTGTGTACTTGAAAAACTTGGGGTTTAGGGGTTATATTTTATTTATTTTTTTCTGCTCAAAAACATAGCTTCTGAGATTGTTGATACTCAATAGGACTGCCTCATCTATGTTTTGAGCAGAAATAAGTGAGTGTGTTTGAGGTTTACATCCCGTCAACAGCAAATGTCTTATGCAGTGGTTTCACAAATATTTCGGGATCTAGATTTCAAGGAAAGATAGGAGTGTGATTTTCAATGTTATCTGAATAAAGCCCTTACAAATTTATCAAGCGTAGCAGGGGAATAATGTCTAAGTAAAGGGGAAAATCCCCACTACCCGTCTATTGATGAAACCCCTGCATACGGAGACCGGACCTCGGTTTAAAGACTCATCTGAGAGTCTGGAGAAGCCCTTGGATCGAACCCACGCTCCTGGTTTATGAGGCTAGTAGCTTATCCACTAGCCCATGGAGGCTTCTTTTAGCAGAAATAAGAAAAGTAATGTACATGTACACCCCCTTAAACTCCCCACTGCCCCACCCACCCAGGTGTAAATGGGTAGCAGTGGTGTAAAAGTCAACTGCCTCTCCTCGTGCGCGTGAAAACATCCGGAATGTGTGTTCAAGAGCGATTAATTAAGCTTGAGGCTTTCATCGCAATCGAACTAAAATAAATTAGTATAAACTAAAACTCCAGTAGGAGGGGGTTTCTATCGAGAAACCACAATCTATGCTTTTGAGCAGACATTACGAAACACGCATAAACAAAAACATTGTCAATTGTTCAGCCCAAAAATGGAATTTTAAGATAAAAAAAAAAATGATGTTTTTCTTATTTTTGCTCAAAACATAGATTGCGGAGCTCGACAGAACCGCCTGAACTTGGCGGTTCTACCGAGTACCCACAATCTATGTTTTTGAGCTGATATAAGAAATTTAATATTTATCCCTGTACTATATAAAAGTGGGGTTCGAGGGGTCAAAATTATATGGGCGTGTTTTTGACACCACCCGTCTGGGCTTGGAGTAATAGATTGGGCTGCTAATGCTTCCGCACAGAACTGATACCGACCGCATATGAGTACTGCTAAACCGCTGAGAATATCCAGAAAAGTTGCTTCGAGTCAGCCTGTCCATGCATGTAAACCCTTTTGGATCCATTGGGCGGCAGGGATTGAGATGTCATTTCATCTCAATGTCAGGTAAAAGTCCCACAAACTTGGAAGCAACGTCTCGTTTTCGTGATAAGAAAAAACTTAGAATTTTTCTCTGGATTTTTTTTAGGGGTGATCAAATCTTCCAATAGATTTGAATATGCGTGTTTTCGTTAAGTTTGTTATGACCCCAACTTTAAAAAAGTTGGGGGGGTGGGCATATTGCTTCTGGTTCGTCCATATGACTTTCCGTTACGCCTTTGATGCATAGCATAACGCAAGAAACGTGCATGCTAGGGTTTTGAAATTTCATATATCGATTCTTCATGGAAAATTAGCTAAAGCGTATTTTTTTTTTCTTATCCGGATTATGCCCCTTTCAAAAGTTATTGCCCTTTGATTTTTTTTTTTATAAAATCTTGTCAGCAAAATATCTCAAAATCTATTGGAGCTAGAGCCTTGTAAGTTGGTGACGAGTAAATGTCCTGATCAACTTTTGACCTAATTCCGAAAAATACTTTGTGGCTAATGACCCTTTGTCACTTTGGGTACATTGTAGGCCTATGCTTTGTGATGCATAGCAAAACTTTAGAACCTTGTATGCCAGGGTTTGGAAATTTCATATATGGATTCCTCATGGCAAATTAGCTGAAAGATATATTTCTCATCCGGATTTTGCCCCTTTTAAGGTTGCTTGAGTCACCCATTGTGTTCAGTCAGCTCAAAACAGTTATTTTACGCACTGTTGGGAGACAAAATTTGTAAATCAATTTCAAGGGGGTACACCCCTATTATTTTTCCTGCCTGTTAAAAAGTCAGCGGCCAATTTCTACTGAAGTAAGTAGATAGGACAGTGTTGAAATTGTTCTGATTGTGATTTTTGAGTGGTTGCTTCCACAAAGTCACACATAGCTATCAAAATCTTATGTGCGCCATGTTACCGGAATACACCGTATGCACATATTTACGAAATTAATTCATTTGATTCTGATGGCACATTGTGCTTCCATACATTAAAATTTTGTCATGAGACATTGACAAATATATTTTCCGACCCCCCCCCCCCCCCCCCCCCCAAAAAAAAAAAAAATGTTTATTTTTAAAACTTGAACATAGATCTTGTTTATCAATAGCATACAAGGAAAATATAAATGGCATGTATTAAAAAAAATAGAATGTAGAAAGACTGCATTTATCAATTTCTGACGTAAGTTTTGTTTTGATGACGTCATTTGTTTGCGCGTGAGGAGCCTTACAGTCGGTAAAAACAGTGTATGGTGCTGTTATCTGGCCATTACTTATTTAATGCTTTTTCTGCGGATTAAATCCTAATTTTCTCAGAACTGGCACAGATATTTTTTGAGGACTTTTTTTTTGGTAATTAATATAACATAGCCCTGTGTTTCGGTGTTAAAAGAATTTCTCAAGGAATTAGTTGGACCATAAAAATTAAAGTTCCTCGCCTATAAGAAGAGTTGCAGGGACAGGAACTTCTGTTGATAAAAATCTTATAAATGACAAAGGGCAATAACACTGGCAAAAATCAGTCAAGCATAACCTCAATGAAATATGATCATCTTCAGGTCATGGGAACAAAAACAGGAAAGTTTGATCATAATCCCTTGAAAACTGCAGGAGGAGTTGCGGAGACAAGAACTTCTGTTTATAAAAAGGCTAAAACTGACAAAGGGCAATAACAGTCCAGCATGTCCTCCATGAAATATGATCATCTTCAGGTCACGGAAACAATAACTGGAAGGTTTCATCAAAATCCCCTGAAAATCGTAGGAGGAGTTGCGGAGACAAGAACTTCTGTTTATAAAAAGGCTAAAACTGACAAAGGGCAATAATAGTCCAGCATGTCCTCCATGAAATATGATCATCTTCAGGTCACGGGAACAATAACTGGAAGGTTTCATCATAATCCCTTAAAAACTGCAGGAGGATTTGCGGAGACAAGAATTTCTGTTGATAAAAAGGCTAAAATTGACAAAGGGTCATAACTCTGGTAAAAATCAGTCGAGCAAGACCTCGATGAATTATGATCATGTTCTTGACTTGGGAACAATAACTGGAAAAGTTCATCAAAATCCCTTGAAAAGTGTAGGCGTTGTGGTGGAGACAAGATTGTGTCTACGGAGGGACAGAACTTCAACTAACGGCGTGTGTGTGTGTGTGGGGGGGGGGGCAACTAAGAAAACTATCAGTACTTTTCGGATGCATCATGTTAACAAGTCCGTGAAATGAACACCCCTCTAAATCCCACTTTATATAGATAAAAATGGGGTTTACGATGGTATACAGTATTTTCTTCATTTCTATTCCAAGACATAGGTTGTGGGTATTTGTTAGAACCGCCTCAATGAGGCGGTTCTAACGAGCACCCACAACCTATGTTTGGAGTATAAATACGAAAAATATAGCAACATTTCATCAGAAAAATGTCCGTTTTTCAGATGCAAAAAGTTGCACGAAATCGTACGGGCGCGTTATCGTATGGGAAAAAGCACCTCATCTGCAGCTACAGATACGCCTGGTAAGAAATTAACCATTTTCGCGTTTTGTCCACGTGACACATGCGCATTGCGTGCGTGTAACACTTTCGCGTTTCGATACGCGGTTCATCGCGTTTATACGCGACTGCAAGGCGTTTAATATCCGCCAATGAAAGTGATTATTCAAAACGCGTCAGCTAAACGCAATACGCGTTTCTATGCGAGAGAAATTCAACCAATAAGAATAAGACAGGTAAGTGACGCGTGAGTGTGAGAGAACATGGACCAATCAAAATCCTCTTTGCTCGTATGTTTGACCCATATTTTTTTTTTAATTCGATCATGCATTAATGACGGTATTGGTCTCTCTAATCAGTAGTGATTCCTTCGAGTAAACACACACAATTACATTTAAAGACATATTTTGGATTGCATAATCCTGGGGCCGAACATGTCCCACCCAGGGGCCCACATGTTCTATATTGACTTATCTTTAATGATGTTTTTGTTCTGGTTTGTCTTTGGGTGTTTGTGTCGCTTATGTTATTTTATTTTGGATAGCCAATTGGCCATTTTGTGGGAAAGTAACTGTCCTTTTGGCTTTCCGCTGTTTGTGTTTCCATTAGGGTCTGTTGTTCCATATTTGTGTGTCTTTCCCTTTGGTGTCTCTGATAGGAGCTGTGGGTTGATTGTATCGATTCCTCATCATTGCCTACACTTCTATTTGTCACCATACATGGGCATGGTTCAAATAAGTTTGTGTAATTTGTCCTGGTCACATAATGGCAACCTGATAAATTACATAAACTTATTTGTTCTTCATATAATCTGACTCTTGAGCCAATATGCACGGACTAGCAACTGACTGAGTCGCCAAATTATGCTGTCGGGAATTGATGTGTTTGATTTGAGGTTTAACGACCCCCGTTAACACTACTTAGGTTATTTTAGAGACGTTGCCACCAATTGTGTGGGACTTTTACCCGGCATTGATATGAAATGACATCTCAATCCCTGTCGCCCAATGAAACCAATAGAGTTTATATGCATGGACAGGCCGACTCGCACCACTTTGCCTGAGCAGGCTTAGATCTTCTGTACTCGTGTGCGGTCGGTTTCAGCTCTGCGTGGAAGCATCATGCAGCCCAATCTATTTCTCCAAGCGACGATGGGCGGGGGTAATGTCAGGTCTTGCTCGTTCAGACATTTTAATCAATCCTTTTTGGTCCAAAATGGAGTCTTCCTCCTTATATATAGCAAGAGTTCATTTTAAAATTATGGGGTGTTAGGCTGTGATCTTTTCAAACTGCACTTTTTGCAAATTCTGCGGCGTCTGATCTGGACCTGCATTGTTTGCAAGGTTACCAGTTTTATCAGTCACCATCTATACTAATTGCATTGTAGCACCGACCTGATAAAGATATGCTATCTCAGGAAAAGTGAGCTTTATCAGGTCAACGTGACATTGCACTTTTATGGGACTACTTGAAATGGGATTACTAGAAAAATTGAAAAAAAATGTTATTATTACTGGAACATAATGGAGAAATGACTTATTAAATATCACAGTATTAAATAAAGTAAGCTGATACTAAATATATTGACCGCTGGAATGCTGGGACCTTCTGATGACCATCGATGAATGATCATAAATTACTAATATACGAGTGTACAAGGGGATAAACTGATAAATAGAATACCAGATTCGTGTCATTTGATATCAAGTTTATCAGGCTCGGCTTTGAGAACGCATCTAGAATCGCTCGGCAAGCCTCGCGATTCTACAAGCGTTCTCAAAGCCTTGCCTGATAAACTTGATATAAAAAAACACGAACCTTGTATTCTCTATTAAGTGTTTCTGGTACAAAATCGGTTACATTATGTTGTTTGTTTGCTTGATTGGAGGTTTAACGTCCCCGTCAACACTGTAAAGGTCATTTTGGAGACGTTGCTTCAAATTTTGTAGGTCTTTTACCCGACATTGAGATGAAATGACATCGTAAGCCCTGTCGCCCAATAAAACCAACGAGTTTATAAGCATGGACGGGCCGACTCGCACTGCTTTGCCTGGGCAAGCTTAGCTCCTCTAAGCGGTTTACCAGTACTCGTGTGCGGGCCGGTTTCAGCTCTGCGTGGAAGCATCATGCAGCCCATCTATTTCTTCAAGCCCCGATGGGCGGGGGCCGAGGGTTAAATTATAGTAATTGAAATAAAAAATAATTTTGTCAGTAATTTAGGTTAGTTGTCTTTTTTACATAATGTGGATGAAAAAGTTGAATAGCGTATTGATTAAAATTGAATTGAAATCAGTCTTAAGCCTCTAAATGACGAATTTATGCTAAATGTGCAGACAATACCTACGAAAGGTGCACGTTTCTCGTTAAAATTTACAAACACATTTCATTAAAATAATTTTACATTTCTACAAGCAATACATTCAGCTTTTGCTTTTTAAAGTAAAATAATGCAACTTTGTTGAAATAAGGGCTATCAGTAGTAATGAAACAGTGTCTTGCAAAAATTTTAAGGCTCAGCCATGACAGCATTTCGATAAATAGCATCACTTACAGTGTAGTGACTAGTCAATGTATGTTGGGCCCGTGTCTGACTCCAGCTGACCCGGCAGATTCTAAAATGTTTAAAATCATGATGAACATTCAATCCTAGGGAGTCACTGAATGACCTTTATGTTTGACACTCATAAACCTTCATAAAATACCTTTCAGTTTATAATTATATCTACAATTGTTTTGGATAACTGCACTGTCTTACCCTTTTTCCCGTTCAAAAGCCTTACCATGGATTGACCTTTCCGTATAACACATGTAGGTCAAGGTCAATCCATGGTTATCATTTATTTAATTTTGTAGGGCTCAAGTCCTTTCTACTGTCTACCAGCTTAAACTCTTCGTTACTTATTCGTCCATCATGTAATGCCTTAGAAATCTTTAATGCTGTTGTTTTTACTATATGCAATAACTTAAATATTACCATGTTTTATGCCTTTGATGATAATTTATGCCTGACCAATTTTACCCAGATATCTACACAACCGCATACAACTGCGACAATTCTCAACGGTAACATAACTGGCACAGTTAATCCAAGACCGGCCATAATAACACTAGCAGAAATTAATGCAGTATCAATCCCATATGTAATATTAATTTCGCGTTTATACTTTTTGAAAGTTGATTTTTAAAATCAAGTTTCTATGTCAACACATTTCTACTTCCGGTACTGGACCGCGTTACTCCACTTCCGCTGTTCGTTCGATGCATAAACTAGTCCAAAGGAACTCTTGAAAATTAATTTTGCAGGCATGGAACCTCTTACAAAATATTTCTGTTTTCGAGACTTTATACGGATTGAATATAACTTGGCACAGAAATACGAATTCTAAAAAGGAAATAATACTCTGGAACTATTTTCCTTCGCGCTTTGTAACTGGTTTGAGAGTTTCTGAACAGGACTCTTCTAGCTTAAAATATATTCTTATAGAAAGAGACATCTGATTAGTTCAATGACATGATGGTAAACAGTGTACATGTAGATTCTGGCTTGACGTGCTAGCTACGTGCTGTCTTATCATGATCTGTAAGGTTTGCATAGATACAGTGTATTTCTACCCTACAGGGTTAAAAGTGTAAGCTCGCTTGTGGCCAACCAAACAACCCTTTACTGACCGACATCGAACACAGTTATTCACCTGCTTTCGAGAGCTCTAATTACAAAACATGTATTGTAAGCTGTGAATTTTAAATCAAGTTCCGTACATTTAGCATATAGTGAAAACACCGGTCAGACGCTACATTCTGTGGCCCCTTATCTGTCTTAACTGTTTCCGAATGTCCCAGTATTGAAACAACTGGCATTTATGGGTTAATGTTTTTTTGTTTACCCCGTACAGGTTGGAATAAACGTATTTTAATTCGCCTTGGGTTGTCTAAGTTCGCTAAACGCGGTGTCTGATCAGTGTTATAATGTGTAAATCAGATGGTTTAAAAATGATCTCTTTTTTCTTCAAGTTGTTCTCCTTTTTATGTCCCGACGCCCCAAGCGGCTGTCAACGTACGTGCATCGCCGTATCAACGCGACGTTGATGCGACGCTGCTGAGACATCATGTGCCCGCTAGGAGAACTTCTCTGTAAGATTATTAGCAGATGATACAAGCACAGACTGTACTGAGCTTATTTATAAATTTATGGTTTTACTATAAAGAAATTAGCAGACAGATTTATCTTTCGTCCTTGCTTCCTTTTTTTTCTTCGTGGGGGTAGTTGGGCGATGCAAAGGTGATGTGTATCTTGTGTCACTAGGGAGTCCAGCTGATATTGACTTACAGCTTGGGGCAAGGCCTGCTGTCCTTGCAGCAGATAACGGTAGAGGTGGGGGTGTTGTTATTTCTTCTGTTTCCTCACTTCCATTCATTTTCTTCTTTATCCTCTGTCCCTCACTTTCATCTCTTCTACTATCTCTTCCATCTCGTTTCTCCCTTTCTCTTGGGAAAGACAAAAAATGATCCACAATGGTTGACCTGTCTTTAAACTAAAAACAATCGATGAATCATTTTTTTTTTTTCTGCGTCGGATTTTTTACCCTCCTTGATCTACGGCTGACATTGTTATCATAATAATTATTCTTCATAAATCAACTTTCCTCAGTACTTTCAGTACTTTGATTATATAAAAAGCCTTTCTTGTGTCTCGCTCTCTTGCTAGTTTTTTTTTTTTCTGAAATATTCTGTAAGCGATTATTTTGTCCCTCATCAGTCAACACAGGATATATATTGGAGCTGTTGGCTGTTTCATTATTTATTTTTTATTTATAAATTATTTATAAAAAAAAATAAGCGAAACAAATGATATCACATAATATTTAACAGACATCCAGACTGGAAAGCCTTATCAGTTACAGAAAATATTAATATAACACAAATAATGATAAAACTGTACGTTTAAAACCTATTACTTACTTTTTTGGGTTTCACAGTTTAATTGGTAAGCACTTTATTTCAACAAGAAACAAACTAGTTGATTTAGAACATGGCTTATATAATTTCAATGTGTTAAAAGATATTTGAGCCAGCGCACGATAAAACCTACAATAAGACATGTGCGCCCAACGAAGACTCAGATCAGCCTGCGCATCCGCGCAGTCTGATCAGAGTCTTCGTTGTGCGCTCTAAGGATAGCTAAAGACCCAGTGCTTCTTTGTGTAGCAAGAGAAGTCTCTGGTTAGATCATATGGTTGCGCAGGCTCATCTGATTCTTCGCTGGGCGCACATGTAAGTTGTAGGACATGTTGTGCCCCGGCTTTTTTTTTTTTAGATCAAAGCATTAATTTATCTGTCGATAAAACAAACAGATGTCGATAAAACAAACATGTTGGAAACCCCCGTGAGCACTGAAATCCAGCTGTCAACCGGCCTAATAGATTCTCTGGGCATTAATTCAAAACATGGACTGTTAAACGCAGGAAAAGTAGAAGTGGAGGCAATGATCAGGAATCGATACAATTAACCCACAGCTCCCATCAGAGACACCAACGGGGAAGAAACACAAACATGAAACAACAGACCCCAAAGTGAAACATCAATAGCTGAAAGCCAAAAGGACAGTTTTCTTTCCCACAAAATGGCCAATAGGCTATCCAAAATAAAATAATATAAGCGACACAAACACCCAAATACAAACCATAACAAAAATAAACCGTCACCGAAGAACCGCCTCTGAACGGTCAGCGGAAACGATTCCCACTGGGGGCTTAAATCGATTTAACGTGGCCACAATCCTCGCTCTTACTTCCGTCGCGATTAAGACAAATAGTTTGTTCAGTCCGCATGAAGACTTCCTTGCTCATCAGTGCAACATCCGTGAACACAAAAATCAAACCACCACAGATATGAAACAACGGCGAGGACTCTACAGCAAACCAATGAAATGCTGGAGCAAAACAAGATCAACAGTTAGACTCCGATGGGCCCGACCAGAGACACATCATGCATCAGGCACCATCCATAACGTGACTTTGAGAATGAAAATGACGTAGTTACAGCAACATTTTTTATATGATTATGTTAAGATTGCTGACAAAAAAGTTTAAAACTCAAATGGAGATAATGTGCAGGATGGAAAACTAAGCATAGAGCAACATAAAATAGTTGATCTTACTGATCCTGTTGATAGTTATGACGCTGTAAATCAACATCATGTATCATCTAGAATTCAAGCACTTTTAGATGATAATATCGAAATCAGGGGCCGTATAAATAGGTAAGAAAATTGTCCTCAGTGAGCTGTTATTTATATTTTGAGAAAAAAATACATTATACAAGAAAATGATTCCAAAATAATTTATCAACCAGGTGCTTTCAAAGTCAAGACACTTGATATTATTAATAAAAATATAATTGTCACTTCAGATAGCAAAAATGTTAATGTTTCTTTTCCAAATATATTAGAAAAATTCATTCTCCACCATGTCAGCTTCGAAGAAGTCGTTACTAAATGGAGAACAAATTGGATGTCTTTTTGGGAAAAAATCGCCATCTGGTTATCTACTAGTGGGTGTGGAGCTGACTATGATCATCACTTAAAAGACACTGGCATGATTGGTTCACTATTTAGGCATCAAGAAACCATGCCGATATAATTTGAACCCCTCAAACCCTACTTTTATACAGTAAAACTGGGATTTACAGGGGTATACATTATTTTGCTTATTTCTGATTAAATACATAGCTTGTGGGTACTCGTTAGAACCGCCTCGCCGAATTGAGAGACAATCGTATCGGATTTTTTTATTTGAAAAAATAATCATTTTTGGTTGTTAAACTTTCAATATATTTGAATAGGCGTGTTTTCGTAATGTTTAATGTGTATTATCAATAACGGCTAATACTCAAAGAAATGAGTGCTGCAATATCACAAAACCCAACTTGGAATGCATTTGAAAATAATTATAATCGTAGTGGCAATGAAAGAATCTACAAGGAACTCAATATTGACATTAACACTGGATGGAGACAAAAAAAGGATGATAACCACGGTCTTGGTACAATATATCAGTATAAAAAAGGTTGAAAACAATATGAATGGAAAAAGAATCCTTGGATTGGAGATTATGAGGCATTTGATACGGGAGTAGAATTTGGAGCATATAGACCTCACTGGGAAACGTTTTTATCTACAAAACCAACAGGTGCAGGAAACATCAAAATAGATTGTATAGCTCAAGGAGCGCCATCGATAGATTTTTGGTCTACATTCATCGTAGACGATGCTAAAGGTTTTACAAGAGCGGGTGTTGAACGTATCAACGGAAGTATCAGAACATTCTAGGTGCTCAATCACAAACCAGAACAGACATCCTAGGGACTGGAACTGCATTTGATGCCGAAAACAGTTTCTTGCTAACGTTGAGGATGCAATAAATAGCCCTGTGGATTAAGCCGGTCAGATAGCAAGACATCAAAACACATTAAAATATGCAAGAAGTAAAGTGGATTTTGCCTTTGGTTTAGGACTATATATTCGCCAAGCAATATGGAATTACGTATTGGTACCATACAAAATTATCACAATGAAATTGTCCCAGCAAATGGCGATCAAGATCTTGGGTTAATCACTGGCGTAAACACAAAACCTGTGCCACCATAACAAACTCACAATGTTTAAGGTACCCCAACTAAAACGTCTACTGGTATTTTGCAATCAACAGACTACCGTCAAAAAGTAATAGACTAAGCAAAAAAAACACTCTTCCACAAAGTTCGATTGATGGATGTTCTGCAGAACCTGGTGGGTTGGATCGTTGGATCGCTGCTAATAAAAATATGAAGAATCGTTGCATTCTAATGATTTTTTTTTCTAAACCTGCTAACATCAGTGTGTATATAAATAATAAATCAGCATTGATATTTGGCAGTATAGTTCTTGGGGTTGCTGCACTAATAGTCTACAAAATTACTTGAGACAAATTACTTTGAAATCCATTTTTGCTGCTAAATATATAACAGACCAGTAAGAGTAACAACAAGAGCCCACAAATTATTAACAAACCAATTGACAACTTTTCCTGTAGCAGAAAGTAACCAAGAAACTATTGACCCAGTTACACCAGGCGCTGCAGCTGCTGCTTTTCCATCGAAGTTTGCAAGTAATTTACCGAGATTTTGTTATCGATTTTTTACCCATTCTTTGACTCCAGCCGGTGAAGGTTTTGATGGTGGGCCACTTGTAGGCGCAGTTGGAATAGCAGCCTCAACTATACCACCTACAATTATACCAATGGCAGTCAAAACACTTATTAGTGTTATGCTCTCTGAATAATGTTCTCAGTTTCTCACCAAGTGTCGCGTCTTCTTTAATGCAATGTACTTAGTTCACAGTTTCTTTTACCCTGTTCATCTGGCTACGTAATGCTTCTATGTTTGCATTAGCAGCCTCAAGTCTGACACTTTTTTCATCTTCTAATTTTTTCAAACGTGAAGTTTTACCTTTTTGTTTATTTCGTCTTCAGTTTCTTGCAGTTTTCTTTTTTTCGTTTGCTATGTCTTTATCAATGTCTGTCAGCTTTGCCAAATTATTTGTAAGGTCACCTCAAATACTTTGCAGTGTCTTATCTGGACCTTGCAGTTCTCTGAATGTTAGACCTTCTGTTTATTTGCATGCATGTTTGACTTCTGGCAGTTCTGAATTATCAATACGAGATTAAACAGTGGTTTCAACATTTTTCAACGTGTCTACTAGATTTTGCACATTTTGGTTGGAGATAAATCTTTCAATGGAATGTTTTCTGTTGCAATGTGGTCTCTTGTTTTGAACAAATTTCCTTATGTCGCTCTATCTCCTTTAATTCTTGAAGCTAATGAACTATAATCAGATACACCTAAAGAATGTCTGACGACATCAAGCCCCGTATTTTCTTTGACGTGTATCAAATGAATCAAAATGTATTGGAGCATCAGGTTTGGGTACAACATGGATATTATACGACAGACTGCATGCATGGTAGTTAACCCAATCACGGTTGGCAACTTTGCTTCCCTCTTTAATTGCACGCCGGTGGGTCAGGCCTCAGATTCTATGACGGTTCCAACGTAAAGGCTTATTGAGAATTAGAGAGATCTAATTCAAGGTAATGTTGGTTGGTGCCTGATGCTCTGTCTCTGGTCGGGCCCATCGGAGTCTAACTGTTTTTGTTTTTTGTTTTTTTTGCTCCAGCATTTCAGTGGTTTCTTGCTGTCGAGTCCTCACCGTTGTCTCACCTCTGTGGTTCTTTGATTATTTGTGATCACGGAGATGTTGCACTGATGAGTTACGAGGCCTTCATGCCGACTGAACAAATTATTTGTCTAAATCGCGACGGAAGTAAGGGCGATGATTGTGGCCACGTAAAATCGATTTAAGCCCCCCAGTGGAAATCTTTCGTCTGACCGTTCCAAGGCGGTTCTTCTGTGGCGATTTATTTATGTTGTTGTTTGTTACTTACTGTGTGTATCACTTGCGTTTTTTTTATTTTGGATGGCCATATGGCCATTTTGTTGGAAAGTAACTGTCCTTATGGCCTTCCTTTGTTTAGGTTTCCTTTATGGTCTGTTCGCTTCATGTTTGTGTTTCTTTCCCTTTTGTGTCTTTGATGGGTGGAGTAAGTGAATTGTATCGATTCCTGATCTTTGTTTTACTTTTACTTTGTTAGTCTTGTAATATGATAAGAGGTATGTTTTCCCATCTGTATCTTCTATACCAAACAGTGGTTTGCCAAGTTTGTATTTTCCAATATGCCATGCTACTTCACCTTCATCAAACCTAATAGGTTCTTGATTTCTTTCATAAATTGATTCAGCATCAGTCATTCTGTGTTCTTCCTGAGTGCTGCCTGTTAGATTTTGGAGTGCCTTATATTGACCATTTAGTGTTCTTTGAAATTCTACGTCGTCTACAAACGTTTCTGGTTCATCAATATCATCATAATCATCTCCATCAAATTCAGGATTCTCGAATTCCATTCCACCTTCTGCCATTTAAAATTTATTTTTATTTTTGAAAATATTTTCAAAATTATAAAAAACGAAATGACTTCATACGGTAAAAATTAAACCCCTACAGATAATTACGAGAACCGCGGGGTGTAAAAGGAATTCGCCAAAAGTGTAGTAATCAGTAACAACCATAGCACCATTTATCAAAACCAACATCTTTTGGTGAGATTCCCCAACCTGAATGGTAACGATGTTATTGTGACCAGACGAGCACGTCTCGCTTTTAATATTGAACTAAAAATACAGATGCCAACGCTACAGTTTTCCAAAACCTCGACAGTGCCATTATCAAGATTACCATAAGAAAAAGTGACAATGAAGTTATGTCTATTGATGACAGTAATATTCACCATGTTATGTTGACTTTTGGAATTAAAAATCAAAAATGAGTTCCTTTAAGAGCAATGAAAACATTCATAAGAAAGAAGATGGGCCATACTACGTAGTTTCGGCTAATAAAGCCTCATCAGAACAAATAAATATGGAGTCTCCTTCAGAACAAATAAATATGGCTTATCGAAGCATTTGTAAAGCAAACATGTTAAAATACAGAATTAGTGCAGGAAATGCTTTTTTCTGACGCTGAAGACCAAACTATTGGCAATGACTATGCCACCAGATTTGCATTGCACTAGATTTTGAACTGTGAGAAACCCACATGCCTTTTTACCAAGCAGGACTTGGTGGCAGGCTGGGATTATGTTCAAGCGATACAGATAGTAATTATGTAATTAAAGGCATGAGCTAACAATTCGATATGGTTACTGACCCTGAAATTGCACGTCAAATACGTGGCTAGTACGCTGATAGAATGGCAATATTGTATGATCGTGTTTTGTGATACAGCAAAATAACAAAAACAAATCTGACGCACTACGGAATATCAATCGTAATGTCCAAGCAAAAAGCAGGAAGGCCTTCTAATGGACAAGAGCTGAAATGTACTACAAACCAAAAATCAAAGATATAGAAATGACCATAGAACGTAAACCAAATCAACTATTCAGTCAAGGCATGCTTTAACATCAAAAGGAGACACAGTGACTGATAACGTGGCTGAGGATTTATATCTCAGCGATACTAACATTCAAAAGTATCTCACTAATCGTTATGCTTTATGGCTTAGCCTGCGCTCTACAAATGACAATACACTTCATGGCTGTGGCAAAAGAATCGAGAATGCCAGTGAAGAGGTCATTATACAAATTGAAAAAGAACAAGAATCAAATGAAAATTTAAATATTTACCTTTATAAAATACAAGATGCCAAAATCAATTTTGAAGACGGAAGATTCATCGCAGTTGTCTATTTATTTAAGTTAATTACACAGATATCCACATGGTGCCATCATTTGTGGTCAGACTGGTTGTGGAAAGACAGAGTTTGTGTAAGATTTATTAGAAAAAGAGTATGCTGGTCTGTTTGATAATATAGCCATTTTGTGTCCTACAATCAACTGGAACAACATACAAAAACAGAAGTTGGATTGGCGATGTTCGAAACCAAAAGACAGAAACATAACACCTATGATGCCAGATGGAACAGAAAGACTTCAGGAACTTTTACGTTTGATTTTTTATAAGTTTGCTGGTAAACTAACCTTGTTCATCATTGATGCAAAATAAATGACCAAGAAAAAAGACACGCTGTCAGAGCTTGCATTTTCAGGCAGACACGCAGAACAACCAGTGTGGGTTATTTCAAAGAGATACGTTTCAGTGTTGAAAGATTTGCGTGAGCAAAAAAAAATTTTTTTGCATGTTTTATACTAAAGATAGACATCACGAAAACACGCCTATATGATTTTGACCACCTTGAACCCCCCTTTTATATAGTAAAACTGGGGTTTAGAGGGGTAAACCTTTTTTTTCTTCCTGCTCTAAAATATAGATTATGTGTGTGATTGCGGCGGTTCTAACCGGCGTCCACAATCTCTATTTTGAGTAGAAATAATAAACATTTCACAATTTTTCATCTGAAAATTTTCTTTTTTCGGCGGTAAAATACTAGCATTCCTCATAGAAAAAATAGCTTTGCTAAGAGCAAAATAGCATTGCTTATAGCAAAAAAAAAAAGCATTGCTAATAGCAAAATTAATAATGCTAATAAAAATGATAGTAATACTCAGTTAAAATGGTACTTGGGCAAATTGCAATTGCCTCTGCTCGTGTGAATATTTTAGTTGGATGTTTGGTATTTTACATTTATTTTAATTTAAAAAAATAATGATCAAATTGATAAAAATGAACGCTATGAGATATTTCAGCTATACCATACGATGCACAAACTCAATATGCACAATCTCAAGATACACAAGAATCGGAACGAGAAAGACTATCAGCTATTGTTGCTGGAGGTGGAAAATAGAAGTGGAGGCAATGATCAAGAATCGATACAATTACCCATAGCTGCCATCAGAGGAACCAAGGGGAAAGAAACACAAACATAAGACAACTAGACCCTAATGGAAACATCAATAGCGGAAAGCCACGAGGACAGTTACTGTCCCACAAAATGGCCCATTGGCTATCCAAAATATAAAAAAAAAACAAGCGATACACACACTCAAAGACAAACTATAACAGAAATCAATCGCGACAGAAGAACCGCCTAGGAACAGCACAAAATAATATAAGCGATACACACAGTCAAAGACAAACCATAACATATTAAACCGCGATAGATAAACCGCCTTGGAACGGTCAGTGAAACGAATTCCATTGTGTGGCTTAAATCGATTTTACGTGGCCACAATCCTCGTCCTTACGTCAGTCGCGATTTAGACAAATAATTTGTTCAGTGCGCATGAAGGCCTCCTAACTCATCAGTGAACAATGTCCGTGAACATAAAAATCAAACAACCACAGAGATGAAACAACGGTAGGGAATCGACCGCAAGAAACCACTGAAATACTGGAACAAAAGAAGACCAACAGTTAGCCTCCGATGGGCCTGACCAGATACAGAGCATCAGGCACCTACCAACATAACATCAAATTAGATACTCTCTTATTCTCATTAAACCTTTACGCTGGAACCATCATAGAAACTGGGGCCTGACCCACCGGCGCGCAATTAAAGAGGGAAGCAAAGTTGTCAACCGTGATTGGGGTTAACTACCATGCGTGCAGTCTGTCGTATAATATTTACGTTGTACCCTATCTTTTTATTTATATCGAAAAATGATTTTACGAAATGGGGTGCTAAAGTCATTGCATTTTTTATCTTATTACGTCGCGGATGAGAATGTAATAACGCCATGTAATATTTTCGACAATCCACTAGTGGATTAAATATGCAAATTAGGTAGATACGCCCCGTAACGTTACATGCACGACGTCCTTAACGACGTCGCGTTCACTAATGGCGGAATATTTATATTTTTGTAAACGATCGTGAATAAAATGCGATTTAAATGTCATATGATCAAAAGAATCTTGCATTCGTGGTCATGTATTATTGAATTTATTAAACTCGTTGAGGAAAAGGGATAAAATGCTCGACAAAGCCTCCCATTTTATCCCTTTTCCTCAACTCGTTTAATAAATTCAATAATACATGAACACTCATGTCAGATCCTCTCTATCAACACTTTATTAAACTCGTTGAAGAAAAAGGATAAAATGCTCGGCACAGCCTCGCATTTTATCCCTTTTCCTCAACTCGTTTAATAAATTCAATAATACATGAACACTCATGTAAGATCCTCTATATATATTTTTCTGAATTTACAGTCACCATAATATTCGGATTCCGATAGACCTTGTTGCAGAAGAGATTTATGTCCAACATTGAATTTTGAAATTAAATCGGAATGACGTCTATACAGTTTTGAAAATGCTTTGCCAAGTTTAATACGTACTTAAGTACGTGTTAGAATCGCCTCGTCGAGGAGGTGATTCTAACAAGTACCCAGAACATATATTTCTGATAAGAAATAAGGACACTTATCGCTTGATTATCCGCGTTACATGTCCTTATCTGGATCTATGTAACGCCTCTGTGGGTTAATTGTATCAATTCCTGATCATTACCTTCACATCTATTTTTCAACTCTAATAAGTTTCACATGTTACACAAATACCATTTATTGGGAGGGCGACAAATAACTGATGAACAGCATACTCAGGCTATTGTGTCTTCCAAAAATGCCTTCTGAAAGGTTTATTAATTAACTATTGTCATTTTAATGGCAGTCCCCTGAGAGGAAAACACTACTTACGGTCTGTGCAACAGTCTGTGCCATTACGAAAACACGCCTATATAAAAGCATTGTAAACTTTACTGCCGTAAAAAAGGAAAAATATTAAGATGAAAAATCGTGATATCTTTCTTATTTCTCCTCAAAATATAGATTTTGGGTACTCGTTAGAACCGCCTCGTTGTACGAGTACCCACAATTTATGTTTTTGAGCAGAAATAAGAAAAATAATGTATATCCCTGCAAACCCCAGTTTTACTATATAAAAAGGGGTTCAAGGGGGTCAAAATTATATAGGCGTGTTTTCGTGATGCAACAGCCTGTCTCTGTCTGGAAGGGAGCAGCTTCAACCACAGTAAAGTGAGTATGTAACCATGGGGATGGGATCATGTTGATTCTTGGTATGTCTGAATGAACAACTAAGGTTATATAGAGATGGGACATGGTTTTTCCTCATCCCAAAGTCTTAGTATGCTTCTATGTTTGCTTATTCGTGTTTTATGTCCCACAATAACAAAGGTCATATGGAGATGGTGCTTTACTTAAACACCAACATGTTTTATAAAAGAATGTGCGCGGGGCTTATTTCAAATTGGTGCCTGACGTTTACGTTTTGTTGATAGCAGAAGCATTACTAACGAAACACGATGTGATTGTTAAATACTGATGCCCCTGGACAGCGCATGAGCAGTATCACTATGCAATCGAAAAGAATGGCCAATATTCAAGTCTTAAAAAAGTAGGTCAAGGCCACAAGGTCAAAATTATGGAATCGTTGGAAAGGTCTTGTGACATAAAATGCACATGTGAAATATGAAAGCCCTATCACTAAAACAATAGAAAGTTATGACCAATGTTAAAGTTTTTAAAAAGTAAGTCAAACGTCAAGTTCAAGATCATGAGGTCGAAAATTATGGTACTACTGGAAAGGTCTTGTGAAAAAGAATGCACATGTGAAATATGAAAGCCCTGTCACTTACCAATCAAAGGCTATGGACTATGTTTCAGTTTTTAAAAAGTAGGTCAAACGTCAAGGTCACGAGGTCAAAAATTACGGTACCACTAGAAAGGTCTTGTGACACGGAATGCACATGTGAAATATGAAAGCCATATCACTTACCAATCGAAAGTTATGGCTAATGTTAAAGTTTTAAAAAGAAATGAAAAAAGTAGGTCAAAGGTCAAGGTCATGAGATCAAAAATTATGGTACCACTGAAAAGGTCTTGTGATAAGGTATTCACTTGTGGAATATAAAAGCTATATCAATTACCATTCAAAAGGTATGCCAAATGTTAAGGTTTTTGTAGACAGTCAAACGGACAAACAGACCAAAAACTATATGCCCCCCCCCCCCCCAGACCAAAAACTATATGCCCCCCCCCCCCCCCCCCCACGAATCTCGATTTGGGGGGCATAAAAATAAAGTACTTAGAAAACCTTCACAAACGAAACTTTAACTGATCTTTCGGTTTTCCGCTATTGATTGTTCCATTTGGGTCTAGTTGTTTCATGTTCGTGTTCCTTTTCCTTTTGTGTCTCTGGTGTGAGCCGTGGGTTAATTGTATTGATTCCTGACCATTGCCGTCTCTTCTATTTTGCACTGATGAGTTAGGAGGCCTTCATGCGGACTGAACAAATTATTTGTCCCAATCGCGACGGAAGTTATGGCGAGGATTGTGGCCACGTAAAATCGATTTAAGCTCCCCCCCCCCCCCTCCCCTAAAGTGGAATTTCTTTCACTGAACGTTTCGATGCGGTTCTTCTGTCGTGGATTATTTTGTTATTGCTTGTCTTTGAGCGTATGTACCGCCCTTATTGTTTTTAATAGCCAATAGGCCATTTTGTGGGAAAGTAACTGTCCTTTTGGCTTTCCGCAAGTGATGTTTCCATTAGGGACTAGTTGTTTCATGTTTGTATTTCTTTCCCTTTGCTGTCTCTAATTGGAGATGTATGTTAATTGTATCGATTCCTGATCATTGCCTTCACTTCTATTTTGTCTGTAAGGAGGCATATCTCTCCTTTATACACCAACACAAATACATTGTCTCGTGGGCCATTATTTACTGAATATACTGAATGAAATTCCAAGAAAGTGCTGAGGCTGTTAAATGACCATAATTTTGTAAAGACATTATTTAAAATTAACCCTTGACACAGACACTATTATCCAACATTTTGCTCTCACAGATCTAGAACATCTTCTTAATATTTTGACACAAATCCTTGTCATCACGAAAACAAGCCTGTATAATTTTCACCCACTTTAACCCCATTTTTATATAGTAAAACTGGGGGTTACAGGGATAAACTATATTTTTGTTATTTTTCTCAAAAACATAGATTGTGGGTACTCGTTAGAACCGCCTCACCGAGGTGGTTCTAACGAGTACGTACAATCTTTGTTTTGAGCAGAAACATAAAAATTGTCAGTTTTTTTTTATCTGAAAACTTTCTCATTTTGATGGTAAAATGTTTCCAATAAATTTGAATAGGCGTGTTTTCGTAGAGTTAATGCAAACAGTGAGGAGCCTGATCAGTAATACTCATTGTGCCATTGCCATTTGAAGAAGCCATCTGATTAGGACCTAACCTGCCTGTAATGCATTTTGTCAATTACAGTAAGTAATGTGAATGCTTGATAATCAGCACTGGGTTTGGCTCAGATAATTTATTCAGCATGATAATGATTAATTCTTCCAAACAGTTTTGCTGGATTTCCTCTCCTTTCCTTCCTTTCTTTTCTTTTTTTTTTTTTTTTTTTTTTTGTCCAGATACGTTCTCAATAACCACTAGACGGATTGTGTTTAGAATTGTTTGATATGATAGATATGAGTATGAAGTTCTGCAAGAGGGTTTCAGTATTTATAACAGCGGGCTAAAAAGGTCCCCTAGGTACATGCCAATACCCACCCAAATCCTTTCCGGACGAGTTACCAGTGGCGAGTTGTTATGAAATTTTGTGATATGATAGATATCAATATGAAGTTTGCTTTAATATGAATAGTGTACATTGCCTTCAATTCTATTATGCAATAGGGTTTTAATTGTTCTCCCTGGGTGCTGGGGTCATGCCCAATCCCCTCGATTTCATAATAAGCCCTTTATCTAAGAAACCGTTCAGATCCTCGCCCCTCAACCATATACAGGAAATTATATTTTTCCTAATAATAAGACGCATTCAGTGACACCAATCTGGGGGTCTCCGGGACCAAGGCCTAACCTTTCACTTCATTAAACTCTATATATTTCAGAAACCGTGAAGACCCCCACCCAGTAACCATATATATTCTTTTTCCTTCTGATAAAGTATATTCAGTGACCCCAGTCTGGGAGTTCAACGGGTGCGCCCGGCCTAACCCCTTCCCTCCACTCCATTAAAGGTTACATTTCTCAAAAATCCATTAGATCCAAACCCCTAAACAATATAAATTGGTTAAAAATTATTTATTATTCACATTTATTAATTGATTACCCTGTATTACACCAAGTCAACCAATATTCAAAAATCATAAATCATGTTTTTTAATTGCGTCAATTAATAAAATTGTCATTAATCAAGTAATTTCGTATTGGCCAAGTTACAGGTCCTCGGTCAGCTGTATTGGCCTCGGCCTTCGGCCTCGTGCCAATACAGCAGACCTCGGACCTGTAACTGGGCCAATACGAAATTATTTGATTAATAACATTATATTACATGGTATATGATACTAGATATATTGCACAGGATCTGACGGTTTTGTTTGATTTGAGGTTTAACGTCCCCGTCAACACTGTAAAGGTCATTTTGGAAACGTTGCTTCCAATTTTGTGGGACTTTTACCCGACATTGAGATGATATGACATCTCAAGCCCTGTCGCCCAATGAAACCAATAGGGTTTATTAGCATGGACGGTCCACCTCGCACCGCGGTTCCTGGACTTGCTTAGATCCTCTAAGCGGTTTACCAGTACTAGTGTGTGGGCTGGATTCAGCTCTGCGTGGAAGCATCATGCAGCCCATATATTTCTTCAAGCCCCTATGGGCGGGGGCCATCACAGGATCTGACGGTAAGCACGAACTTATGTGAGAATCATCTGCAAACCATATAAGTTCTTGGATATAACAAAAGCAACATAGGGGTTCCCATGTGTGCGCTAGGGCAATGCCCACGTCACCCCCCACCCTCCCCCCAATCCCCTGTAATTTATTAAAGTCTATATGCAGATATCCGTAACCTAAACCGTGTATGTTCTTGGTCCTTATGTTAAAACATCACTACAGCTGATAATAAGTGTGGCGGCCGTAGAAAATAGAAGTGAAGTCAATGATCGGGAATCGATACAATTAACCCATAAATTGGCCAATTGCCTATCCAAAACAAAACAATATAAGCGATACACACATTCAAAGGCAAACCATAACAAACATAAACCGCGACAGAAGAACCGCCCTAGAACGGTCAGTGAAACGAATTCAAATGCGGGGGGTGGGGGGGGGAGGAGGTTGCTTAAATCGATTTTACGTGGCCACAATAGATACAATTAACCCACAAATTGGCCAATTGCATATCCAAAACAAAACAATTTTTCATCTGAAAATTGTCGTTTTTTCGGCGATTAAATTTACAGTGTATTAATATAGGGGTGTTTTCATATTGATTACGAAAACACGCCTATACAAATACATTGTCACCTTTATCGCCGAGAAAAATGAATTTTTAAAATGAAAAATTGTGATATTTTTCTTATTTCTGCTCAAAATATGGATTGTGGGTACTCGTTAGAACCGCCGCATCGAGGCGGTTCTAACGAGTACCCACAATCTATATTTTGGAGTTGAAGTAAGAAAAATAAGGTTTACCCCTGTAAATCCCAGTTTTACTATATATGGGGTTCAAGGGGGTCAAAATTATATCGGCTTGTTTTCGTGATGGGAAGTGTAAAGGGTGGAATATCATAAGTAGGCAGACTTGAAGCACGAAAACTTCTGGATTCATTTTTCTTTAAAACTTCATTAGATTTTTTATAGACCAAAAAAGATTTCTCCCTGATCTTTCAAAAACTTTGTCGCAACATTTAATCACATGTTTTTGATGGCAGTAAAACGTGAAGACAATAATTTGGAAAGTTCAGTGGTGGTACAAGAGCTTGAATTTGCAATAAACCGTGCTTTGTATGGTCTTTTATGAAGTTTAGGAAACCAATATAACGTAGCTTGTCTTGGCCTTCCGTAACGCATACAGCAAACTTGGTGGCTGAACGACAATTAAGGTCATAAACTAAAGCCCTCTCTATAAAAAAGGCTGCAGTTCATAGGCCTTAGTACCACAAGTTCTTGCTGAAGAGTGTTAACATAGAGGAGCCGTCAAACAACGACCACATTGTTAGCGGCCTTATTTACTGGAGAAAGATTCTTATGAACAAACAAACTTCTTATGAAATTCTTGAATACTTAGTTTAAGGTGACGTAAAGACGTCTTAGGTTTAGGAGGCAATAAGTTCGTATTTTGAGAGTAGAAAGAAATGCGTTTGTTCACTAGTTTCAGAATGCTAAGTGTCCATTCTTTGAGAGCTTAATGGTCAACATACTCTCGTTTACACCATCGATTTCCAAATTCATTCAAGGCAGCAGCGAGTTCAACTCTACACTTATTGAAATCAATTTTAGAAGGAAATCGATATTTCGGTCCGTTTAGAAGGAAATCGATATTTCGGTCCGTTTAGAAGGAAATCGAAATTTCGGTCCGTTTAGAAGGAAATCGATAAGTCTTCCTGCCCTTCATCATAGTGAAGTGTATATTGATTTCGTGTACTTTGTGATCATTGATTCCATTGTTGAATTTTGAATATTTGAGCGCCATTGACGAGGGCTAATTGACCGACACTAGGTAGTCTGACCCAGAAAGCATGCACACGCCATACTTTCCAGTTTTATGGTGATTGTCTTGCTTCCAAAGGGTAACCCTTTTCTAAAACAGGCTTAACGTCACTACAGATGATGTTAAGGGAATGTTTTGCGGCCGTTAATCGTACTCCCTGCCCTTCATCATAGTGTAGTTTATATTTGCATGTCTTTTTGGGATAATTGATTCCATTTTGAAATTTTAAATTTTGAAACATATTTGAGGGTCACTGAAGAGGTCTCATGAGCCGAAACTAGCTAGTCTGGCCCAGAAAGCAAGTACATTAAAAACTTTTTAGACCTGTGGGGAATTCCTTACTTCCACAGGATAAATCTTTTCTAGAACATATTTAATACTCGGTTGTTTTATGTCTTTGCAAAGTCTTTCGGAAGTATACGAGGACTGTTCAAATATGAATGCAACTAAGCACATAAAAATAATTCCGTGATAGATTTCGATGAAAAATTTATTTTGTCCCCTCAAAGTGTTCCCCTTTAACAGATATACAAACTTTCAGTCTTCTGAACCAATCATTGAATGCATTTTGGTAGTATTTTCGAGGTTTACTATGAAGGCACTGGAATATTGCAGAACCCAGGTGTTTGCGCTGTACAATTTTTCGACCAGAAAGATATTTTTTCAGCCGCGGGAACAAAAAATGTCACACGTGGCAAGGTCAGGGGAATACGGGGGGTGAGGGAGTTCAACAACCTTTTCCTGCTTCAGATAGTCTTGCACAATGAACGCCTTGTGCGATGACGCATTGTCATGTAGCAATCTGACATTGGCCAAACCAGTTGCGGGTCTTCGTTCTTTGAAATATTTCTTCAATTTTCGAAGAACTTTTTCTTGTAAAACTTCGCATTTACAGATTTGCCTTTAGGCACAGCAACCTGAATAGCAGGGCCCTGATTTGAAAAGAATATGGCATACATTACCTTCTTGACGCTCATGGTCCGCTTTGCAATGCATGGTCTTTTGCAATACTTTGTTGCCCATATTTTGTTCTGAATCTTTCGTTTTGGCTCAAAAAAGTGAACCAATGTCTCGTCACCTGTGACGACATTAGCGAAAGACCGTGCATTGTAATTTGAAAACTTTTTAAGCAACTTCTTGGCGCAATGAACGCGTGTCTTTTTCTGCTCATCTGTCAACAGATGGGGAATCCATCTAGCACATATCTTTCTCATTTTCAAATCCCGTTTCAGAATTGTATGAGCTGCTCCTAATGAGATGCCAACCATACTAGCTATTTGTCTAGTGGTGTATCGTGCATCGGTAGCAACTATTTCTTTCACTCTAGCAACCATCTTGGCAGATGTTGCTATTTTCGGCCGACGATCATGTGGTGCATCTTCTGCATGAGCCTAGCCCACAGCTGAATTTCTTACACCAACGAAAAACTGTCGGAAAAGACATTTCATTATGCCCATAAACCGAACATATTTCATCAAAAATGTCTTTGCACCATATACCAAGGATACAACGATTCTTAATATAGGACCGTATTTCAACGGCGTACTCTGACCTTCTTTCAACCATTTTTGGTATTAGTATACAAGAGTAGACAGTGTTTATCGAACGATATACATTGCTAAAGTGGACGGATTTTAACAGGTTTGGTATCAATGTATAGGTAAAATGTTTTTCTACGCTGTGATATTTATTTCCAGGTGATTTTCGCATTAGTGCATGAGAAAACGTTCTACTTGCATTCATATTTGAACAGTCCTCGTACAGTATATACACTAAAAGTACTTAAACAAATAAAACATGCTGAACATTTTAACATGAAATGTCAAATGATTCGCTTTAACAATAATCTCAGAGAAGGGCTAATTTGGACTCAACATTTAAACTCAGTGAACAAATATATAGTAAGGTGCAGCGGCTGTTTGTTTCTGCATCACGATAACAAGCCTGTATAATTTTGACCCCCTTCAACAACACTTTTAGATTTACGGGGGTAAATCTAATTTTTCTTATGTCTTTTCTAAATATAGATTGCGGTTACTCGTTAGAACCGCCTCGATGAAGCGGTTCTTACGAGTAACCTTAATACCCTGAATGCAAAGTGTTAAAATGGACACCTTCCATTAATTGCTTTTCCGCTCATAATAATGCCTCAAGTGAGGGTTATGTGATCAGAACATCTCAATAGTATCTAATTCCCTTGTGTAAAATTAAAGTGAAGGCAATGACCAGGAATAGATACAATTAACCCCCGCACTTATCAAAATAGAAGTGAAGGCAATGACCAGGAATAGATACAATTAAACCCCGCACTTATCAAAATAGAAGTGAAGGCAATGACCAGGAATAGATACAATTAACCCCCGCACTTATCAAAATAGAAGTGAAGGCAATGACCAGGAATAGATACAATTAACCCCCGCACTTATCAAAATAGAAGTGAAGGCAATGATCAGGAATCGATACAATTAACCACGGCTCCCATCAGTGTCACCAAAGGGAAAGAAACACAAACATGAAATAACTAGACCCTAATAGAAATATCAATAGAGGAACCCCAAAAGGACCGATATACACACCCAGAAGACAAACCATAGTGAAAATAAACCGCGACAGAAGAACCGCCTTGGAACTGTCATTGAAACGAATTCCACTGGTGTGTGTATGGAGGGGGCGGTGGGGGCTTAAATCAATTTTACGCAGCTGCAATCCATGCCTTACTTCCGTCGCGATTTAGACAAATATTTTTTTCAGTCCGCATGAAGGCTTCCTAACCCATCAGTGCAATATCTCCGAGAACACAAAATCAAACAACCACATAGATGAAACAACGGTGAGGACTCGACAGCAAGAAAGCAAATGAAAACAAACAGTTAGACTCCGATGGGCCCGACCAGAGACAGAGCATCAGGCACCAATCAACATTCTTGTGTTAACCGGAATAAATAAATGGGCTTATAGACATCATTCCGATTTAATTTTAAAATTCAATGTTGGACTTAAATCTCTTTTGCAACAAGGTCTATCGGACCCCGAATTTTATGGTGACATAGTATATTAATTCAGAATATATATAACTACAATGACTTCAGCACCCAATTTCGTAAAATCTTTCTTCAATATAAAAATGTTATACGACAGACTGCATGCATGGTGGTTAACCCAATCAGGGTTAACAACTTTGCTCCCCTCTTTAATTGCATGCGGTGGGTCAGGCCTCAGATTCTATGACGGTTCCAGCGTAAAGGCTTACTGAGAAACAGAGAGAATTTAAGTTTGGTAATGTTGGTTGGTGCCTGATGCTCTGTCTCTGGTCGGTCCATTGGTGTTTAACTGTCGATTGCTAAATAAAAACAGAAGAAAGGGATCATCAGTAACCATTCAAATATGTATCTTTTGACCCCTATTATGATATATCTGTGAACAGCCAGCAAAACATATAGAGGATCTTACATGAGTGCTCATTTTTTATTGAATTTATTAAACGAGTTGAGGAAAATGGATAAAATGCGAGGCTTTGCCGAGCATTTTATCCCTTTTCCTCAACGAGTTTAATAAGTCTCGCATTTTATCCCTTTTCCTCAACGAGTTTAATAAATTCAATAATACATGAGCACAAATGCAAAAATCTATTTATCATATGACATTTATAACGAATTTTATTCACGTTTGTTTACAAAAATATCAATAATCCGCCATTAGTAAACACGACGTCGTTTAGGACGTCGTACATGTAACGTTACGGGACGTATCTACCAAATTTACATATTTAATCCACTAGTGGATTATCGAAAATATTACATGACGTTATTACACTCTCAGACGCGACGTCATATGGTATTTTTTTTTTATATACGTTATCACGATCAGTGACCAAAAGAAAAATGAAAAGTGGTAAAAGAGGTAAATAATTATCTGCGACCCTTATTCATGCCAAGACTGAAACAGATTCGCCTAGTTTCTCATATACATCTAAGTCCTGCATACTGACGTAAACGAAAGTGCTTCAAAACTTACTAAACATTTTAGCGTGAAAATAGTGTAAACTGTACCAGTTTTATGGGGGTAATATTTCAATGAGCAAACCTCATTGTAACACCGGGTGCACTTATGTCCTATGAATTTTGGTGTCGTCGATTAATGACCAAAAGTTTGGCTGTAGACATAAATCAAAGTTCAGTTGTAAGCGAAAGCTACTCTTAACTTATTCCAACCGTACCACACTCATAGACTTTTTAACCCCATTTTCCCGCCAGATTTGCTAAATAATCACATGACATGTAGGTTAGGCTTCTATCTCAATGTAACAGTACAAACAAAGCGTGGGAATTCTGGGTGCATTTTTTTTAAATCTGGTCTCAAATCCTGGACTAAAATAGAAGTGAAGGCAATGATCAGGAATCGATACAAATAACCCTCGTCCCCTATCAGAGACACCAAAGGGAGAGAAACCCAAACACATACTCTACCCAAAACCTAAAAAAACAGCTGTAAGACTAAAAATTGATTAATCTTCCGATACATAGATATATAGATAGATAGCCAAATGGTTTTCCACAATCCATTTTGCCCTAGCGACGTTAAACCCCAAAATAAAAAAAAAAATCCAACATTAAAACCAATCGCACATGCAAGATGTCCGAGCGATGGGTTATAGGCATTTATTGGAAGATAAATAGATCTTTGTATACTGAGTCGGTCACATTTGGCCATTACCTCAGTTTGAAGGGTGGCCTAATTTAGAATTTAGCTTTAAAAAAAGTCACTGGATGTGTCTTAAAACAACTTTAGTACAGCCTGAAAAACAAAGGTCTGTGACAATGCATGCTTCTGACTCCGAGAAATAATTGTGTGAAAGAACGAATTCCTCAGGGCATTGCTATAGGCATGTTTTTTTTTTTTTTTTTTTTTTTTGGTTTTACGGCCCTTTCAAGATTATTTCACTCGTATCGGGCCGATCGTTAATCAGAGGTGGGCGAAAACCGGAGTACCAGGAGAAAAACAACCTGACGTTCCGTTGCAGAACTTGGCGTCTCACATGTGACCCGAGCGAGGCTCGAACCACAACGGTGAGAGATCTAATGATCAAGAGGCAGCGCTCTTAACCACTAGGCCACGGAGGCCGTTGCTATAGGCAGGGGCGTAGCCAGGCAAATGGTGAAGTTGAAGCCCACACCGAAGGTGTGGGTCGAGTGCCGAAGGCACGAGTGGGGGGAGAGCACGAGAGGGGGGTCACCCCCTCTCGTTGGTGGGGGTCCGGGGGGCCTCCCCCGGGAAAATTTTGAAATTTTAATACAATTTGGTGGCCACTGGTGTCATCTGGAGGGGTATTTTTACTTGTCTCTTATCCGACTTTTTCGCCAATTTCTTTGGATTTTTTCGGTTACTTTTACGTTTGTATGGAAGTCACACTTCAATAAAGCCAACACTCTGATTAAGGCCTTTTTGTGGTTTACTTCTTAGTTATTGGAGTAGTTGGTGGTCGCAATATGACGCCCTGTTACGGGGAAGGAGTTGGTTGTTTGCTGTTAAGTTTTGGGGGTTTGGCGGTTCATTTATGAAGAAGAGCGCCACGATACGGACGGAACATTTGCTGGTTAGATGAGCTGCATCAGAACCACAACGAGAGTCAGGTATTAAGATCTTTTAAGGCAGCCCTCAAATGATTTTGTTGCTCACCCTTCCAATGTGTGTTCTCCCATCCCGTTGTTGGCTTGGATGGTTTGTGTCCTTGATTGTAGCATGTCCTGGGTATCTTCATTTTTTAATTTTAAGTGTTAATTTCGTATTCATTCTTCCTCCTGATACATCAGATGAGCTGTGTTCTTTGACTGTGGCTGTTTCTGCGACTTTCTTATTATCATTGACAGACTGTTTGAGTTTTCCACTCAAGGCTTTGCACGCTTTGCAAATAAGTAATTTTAACTGTATGCATGAAGTGCATTTATTTCATTAACATGCTCGTTGTGACGCGATGACACAATGAGCATGTTTATGATATAAATGGACTGTATATAAAGCAGACTAAGGACCTGCTGGACTGAGGGCTAATAACAAAAAATACACGTTAAGGAATTTATTTCATGTGGTTATTCTAAAGGCCATTTCATTAAAATGTTGCTGCAATCTATCTGTCTATCTATCTTCTCATACTGAGTTTGTCACATTTGGCCATTACCTCAGTTGGGTGGGTGGCTAAATTTAGAATTTAGCACAAAAAATCATCTCTGGATGAGTCCTTAAAACTATTTACAATCCAAACACAGAGGTATCCTAAAACGCATACCTCCGAGTCTCAATCTTATACTGTGCGGGCTTTGAACTCCTCTGCAGTCTTGGCATTCACCGCAGAAGATGGAAGACTATTCCACTGAATAGTTCTAGGGAAGAAAGTGTTTTTCAGGGCATCACTATAGGACTGATACCTACGATACTGTGAGTTATTTGCTCTTGATGCCCTTGTCCGGATTGACACTGTTGCAGGGGTCAAATACCTATCCTTGTTTATTGATACTGTACCAGAATGTATCTTGTAGAAGAAGGTCAAGGAGGACTGCTCACGACGGGTCTCCAGGGATGGCCACTCTAGCTCATCAAGCATGTCACCGACGCTACTTCTATTTCGCCATCGTCTGCAGGTCCATCGAGCAGCTGTCCTCTGCACCTTCTCCACCTGCTGAATCTGAGTTTTAACATATGGATGCCAAATGGGTGATGCAATTCAAGCTGAGGGCGAACCAATGTTTTATATGCAACATCCTTTGTCTGCCTAGGTGCAAAAGCCAAATTACGTCTAAGGAATCCTAAGGTCCTAGTTGCTTTAGATGTTATTTCAGAGATATGTTGACCCCAATCGAGATCGTGAGTGATGGTGATACCAAGATATTTGGCGGAATGAACTTGCTCCAAAGTTTGCTGGTGTAATGTGTAATCATACTTAATTTTCTTGTCCTGAAGATGTCGTGGCACCCTCACTGAATGGCATTTGGCTACATTGAACTTCATCTGCCAATCTGCTTCCCATTGTGCAAGTCGATCCAGGTCATCTTGTAAAATGCGACAGTCAGAAGGAGAATATATGTCCCTATACAGGACACAATCATCAGCAAACAAACGGACAGATTATCTGATATTATCAGGGAGGTCATTGATGAATACCAAGAAAAGGACCGAACCTTGTGGGACACCAGATAGAACAGGGACTGAATCAAGTACAACTTGTTGAGAGCGCCCGGAGAACCATGAGCTAATCCAATTATGTGTGGCTCCTATTATCTCATTGTAATCCAATTTGTACAATAGCCTTCTGTGAGGTACCTTTTCAAAGGCCTTGGCGAAATCCATGATGATCAAGTCAATCTGTTTGTGGCCACGATTTATGGCCCTATCCAGATTACTCAAAATGTCATGGAAGAATTAAACTATAGTTGAGTTTCGCAAGACCTTGGACTTCGGAAACCATGTTGACAGTCAGCTAGAACGCTCTCAAAGGCTAAGTGCTTGTTATTTTTGCTGACTTATATAGGCTCCAGGGTTTTGCAACAGATGCATGTTAGCGACACTGGTCTATAATTTGCTGCATCGTATTTTTCACCTTTTTTATAGACCGGGGTAACGTTTGCCCTCGCTTATCACTTGGTACAGTGCCCTGGGCAAGTGATTCATTGAAAATAATCATGCGGTGCAGACAAATATTGTACACTAAAGATTCCCGACACTTCAAGATAAACTGCAAACTCGAACCACCTTACAATAGCCATTTTCGATTATATACTGGAGTTTATTCAGGTTTCATGATGTAGTCGCAGGTGCCTCTGAAAATGTGACATATATATTTTTTTTGTAAATTCTTATGTAAAGGCATACTTGGCAAAATATTGTTGAAGCCCGGGCTTCCGGGCTTCCGCCTGGCTACGCGCCTGATAGGCATGGTAACTACTATACTGTGTATTGAAATAATTTGTTCAGTCCGCATGAAGGACTTCTAACTCATCAGTGCAAAATCTCCGAGAACACAAAAACCAAACAACCACAGAGATGAAACAATGGTGTGGACTCGACAGCAAGAAATCACTGAAATGCTGGAGCAAAAGAAGACCAACAGTTAGACTCCGATGGACCCGACCAGAGAGAACATCAGGCATTAACACGTTGCTTTTGCTGTCGAAGCAATGCACAAGAAAGCGGCTATCATTTTTGGTTGGCCCTTGGCAAAAGATCACAATAACGACAGACAAATGGGCCAGATTAACTATTGTTTGACATATTGTTTGACTTATTTGGATCCAACTTTATTTTTACTCCTGCCCATCGGGGCTTGGAAAAATATATTGGGCTACACGGTGTTTGCGCGTTAAGCGAAACCAACAGCACATTTAAAACCGGTGGTTAACTGCTTGGCGGGTCTAAGCCTGCCCAGGAAGAGTGGTGTGAGACTGAACGTCCATGCATATAAACCCTTTTGGTTTCATTTGATGGTATAGTTGTTATTCACCACAGACCTTTCATTAGTCAGAAAAAAGAAATGAAATGCTTAAAGTGCTGGCTAGTCCAGACATATAAGAATCTGATATGGGGTTCTGTTGTAGATGAGCGTTTCCAACCCGAGGGATGACCGTGCTGAGCGGAACCGAGGCTACGCCGAGGTTCCGCTCAGCACGGTAATGCCGAGGGTTGGAAACGCCCATCTACAACAGAACCCCATATTGGATTCTTTTTCTTGCACAACACCTCCGGTTAGTTTTGACAGCTCGCACATGTATATTGTTTACAAAATAAAAGTAGTGCGGAAGTAGTTCCGGCAGTTAAATAGAATTGAAGCGCATTTATGTTAGTTGCCTGGGTCGGAACACCAGGGTCAGAACATAAATTTCTATCCCAGGGTAAAATCACGGATTTCCTTGTCTGGTGTGCAAGAAAATACTTTAATGCCGTTCTAAATGAGCACTTCTATTAAAAAGAAGTGAAGACAATGATTAGGAATCGATACAATTAACCTACAGCTCCCATCAGACACACCAAAGGGAAAGAAACACAAACATGAAACAACTAGACCCTAATGGAAACATCAATAGCGGAAAGCCAAAAGAACAGTTACTTTCCCACAAAATGGCCAATTGGCTATGCAAAACAATATAATATAAGCGATACACACAAAGACAAGTCATAACAAAACTAAACCGCGACAGAAGAACCGCCTTGGAACGGTCTGTAAAGCGAATTCCACTGGGGGTGGGGGTGGCGGGGGGGGGGGCTTAAATCGATTTTACGTGGCCACAATCCTCGACCTTACTTCCGTCGCGATTTAGACAAATAATTTGTTTAGTCCGCATGAAGGCCTCCTAAGTCATCAGTGCAACATCTCCGTGAACACAAAAATCAAACAACCTCAGAGATGAAACAACGGTAAGAACTCGACAGCAAGATGCAAGAAACCACTGAAATGCTGGAGCAAAAGAAAACAGACAGTTAGACTCCGATGGGCCCGACCAGAGACAGGGCATCAGGCACCAACCAAATTTCCATAAAATTAGATTCTCTCTTATTCTCAGCAGGCCTTTACTCTGGAACCGTCATAGAATATGAGGCCTGACCCACCGGCGTGACAAATTCATTGCCCAGCTGACGGAAAGTGCGAATTTCGGCGGGCAAGTGGCTTTTAATTTCACTTGCCAAGAAAAATATATGGATATATAAGGATTGTTTGAAATTCAAATCCATTTTCAAGATAACCTGTGGACGGCCGGGCAACTGGCTGAAGTTTGGCTTCGTCAGGCCCTGAATAAATTGTTGGTACTTTTTAGAGCAACTATACATCTGAGCAAAATTTCTATAGATTTCCGGCATTATTATTATTATTATTATTTTCTTTCTTTTTTTTTTTTTTTTTTTTTTTTTGGTTGTACGGCCCTTTCAAGATTATTCACTCATATCGAGCCGATCGTTAATCAGAGGTGGGCGGAAACCGGAGTACCCGGAGAAAAACCACCTGACCTTCCGTTGCAGAACTTGGCGTCTCACATGCGAACCACAGCGGTGAGAGACCTAATGATCAAGAGTCAGCGCTATTAACCACTAGGCCACGGAGGCCCGTTCCGTCATTAACCCTTATAGTATCGGAAACCCCAAAGCGGGTACCCTGGCAAACAGTGCAGGCCCAGATCAGACGCCGCATAACGCGGCGTCTGATCAGGGCCTCCACTGTTTGCTTAAAGTTCCGCCATTTTCCAAATCAATTTTGAAGAAAACGCAACCTGACACCCCTAAATTTTGAAATGAACTCCTGCTATATATAAGGAGGAAGATTCCATTTGGTACAAAAAGGGTTAATTTATCATTACTAAGGAAAGCAATGTTCGAACAACTTTTCCATATATAAGCTTGGGTCTACAGGGCTAATAGTTTCATGGGTATTTAATGGTGATGTTCAAATGTGACATTCGCCAAAGACAATTCTATGGATAACGCAAGTTTTGGGAAAAGAGGCTGGTAATGGTTGATAAAAACTTCAGAATTTTAAACTTAAAGCAACTAACGGGCCCTTAGTATTAAGAAAATAAATGACATTTATAATAAAAGCAATATAAATAGCAACAAACATTTGCCAAAGATCTGAAGTGTTTGTTTTCTGTTGTTTTTTTTTTTTTTTTTTTTTTTTTTTAACAAACCTTGTCATACCTCCACGTGGTACCAGCTGGAAACTTTTGATAACGAAAAATTATACATAAATCGTCCATAGGCTAATATGACAGGTCAACATTGATATTTTACTGACCTGGGTCGGTCACCGTCCGTTGTGTTTTCCATCCGTCCGTCTGACTGTCGGTTTACAATTTATTTAGATGATACCTCCTCCTAAACCACTGAACATATCCTAACCAAACATGGCAGAAATGATCTATGGGTGGTCCTATTTCACAGTTGTTCAAACAATTTTATTCCATGCAGAACTCTGGTTGACATGGCAATATAATTAGAAAATTTATTAAAAACCATAGAAGTGAAGGCAATGATCAGGAATCGGTACGATTACCCCAAAGCTCCCATCAGAAACACCATAAGGCCCATGTAGCTTCACCTAATGGACTTCGATACCAAAGTTATTCAAATCATAGCACTGGGCTAACAATTGACCCCACCCTAGGGGACACTTGAAAACTCTTTAAAATATGATATGAGCCAGCGCATGGCAAAACCTACAATAAGACATGTGCGCCCAACGAAGACTCAGATCAGCCTGCACATCCGCGCAGTCTGATCAGGGTCTTCGTTGTGCGCTCTAAGGATAGCTAGGGGCCCAATGCTCCTTCATGCAGCAAGAGAAATCTCTGGTTAGACTATATGGATGCTCAGGCTGATCTGAGTCTTCGCTGGCGCACATGTCTAATTGTAGGTTTTGCCGTGCGCTGGCCCATATATGTGTGACGGCAATGATCAGGAATCAATGCAACTATCTCACAGCTCCCATCAGAGACACCAAAGGGAAAGAAACACGAACATGAAATAACTAGACCAACATCTTGTCTCATAACGATAACACACCCGTGCGACGTAGTGCATTTTTCACATCTCGAAAATAGCTATTTTTTCGGATGAAAATCGGTTATATTTTTGTTACTTTTACTTCAAACATAGATTGTGGGTGTTCGTTAGAACCGCCTCATTAAGGCGGTTCTAACGAGTACCCACAACCTATGTCCGTGATGGAAACCAGAAGATTCGGGTCTTTGATATTTGGTTTGTAGCTTCATCTAGTGGACCTCTTATATAATTGTTCAAATTATGGCTCTGGGGGCAAAAATGGCCCCATCCTTGGGCCCACCTGTATAACATAGACTAGCATAGGAAAACTTTTAAAAACCTTCTTGTCTGAAATCAGAAGGCCCAGGCTTTCGATATTTGGACACAATTTTATCCAGTGGACCCCTGCAAAACTGTCCAAATTATTGCCCTGGGGCTGAAAATGGTTCTGCCAACGATTTACATAGACTTTCCTGGTCGTTGCCTTCACTTCTATTTTGTATTGGAAAACTATTTAAAAATCATTTTATCTGAAACTAGAAGGCCCAATTCTTTGATATTGGTATGTAGCTTCACCTGGTGGACCTCAACTAAGTTCGTTCAAATTATCGGCCTATGGGCTGAAAATGTCCCATCCAGGGGCCCACATGTTTTATATTGACTTATATAGGTAAAACTCTTAAAAATCTTCTCGTCTGAAACCAGAAGGCCGAAATTGTTGATACAGTTGAACTTCGATGGCTCGAACAGCGATGGCTCGTTTACCATGGATGTGTCGAACCCATTCTCGAGCCCCTAGCGAAATCCTCTATATAAGAAATAATGGGGGATAATTAGGAAGAGTTTAGTCTATTATCTTGCAAATGTATGCTGTGTGTACTCATTAGAATCGCCTCAATGAGGCGATTCTAATGAGTACACACAGCATACATTTTCATTATAGAACACCGAAAAGATGTCTAAAAGTATCTCGTTATGCCTCCTGACAGTAACCTCAGTGGCTCGAACTACCCCTATCTCGAACAGATTTTCGTGGTCCCGAAGGTGTTCGAGCCATTGAAGTTCGACTGTACATGGTTCACAGCTTCGTTTAGTCCGCCTCTGTCAAGATAATTAAAATTATAGCCCTGGAACCGAAAATGGCCTCAGCCAGTGTCCCACATGTATTACATTGGCTTATATAGGAAAACCTTTAAAAATCTGCTTGTCTGAAACCAGAATTGATTGATGGATTGGTTTTGGTTTAATGACACATCAGACCTTTGGGTCATTTTGTGCCGTCTCCCAGAGAAGGGGAAAATAGATAGAAGATAAAGTAAAGGGGATGAATGTATGGAACAGCGGAGAAATAGAAAAAAATAAATGGAAGTGTAGAGACAGAAGATAGCAACCCCCCCCCCCCCACACACACACACACACACACACCTATACTCTATCTACTCTTACCTATTTCAAGGACAGCAGGCATTGCCTTACTGTAAGACAACATCAGTTGAACGCTCCGGTGATTCAAGATACGCATCCGCTTTGCCTCAACCAACCAGCCTTAGAAGTCTCTTTGGTGTAGTGGTTATACTACTCGCCTCATAAACCAGGGGTCGTGGGTTTGATCCTAGGATATCCAGGTCCCGTCACCGTATGATCTTAGCTGTCGGTGGGACGTAAAACACAAACACACACCAAGCCACCACCGCCTAAAACCAGAAGGCCCAGGCCTTTGGTATTTAGTAGACCGCTTAGCCTAGTGAGCCATTGTTCAATTATAGTCTTGGGCCAAAAATTACTCTTCCAATGGTTCCACATGTATGTTTTACATACACTTATGCTTTTATAGGGAAAGCCTTTAAAATCTTCTTTTCTGATACAAGAAGGTCCAGTTCTTTGGTATTTTGAGTTTTGATTCATCTAGTGGACCCCTACCAATATTGTTCAAACTATGGCCTTACCACTACGAAAGAAGTCTGCTTCTGCAGAAGTTCTGCTTAAAGCCGGTGCTAGAGGGCATGACCGGAGTTGCACATTTCAGTACGTGTCATGAACAGACTCAATAAATCCCGAGTCTGCTATTTTCGTTTACCCGGTGTGTTCCTTGCTTCCAAAGTATCTGACTATTCAGAACTTATTTATCTTCACTGCAGCTGGTGTTGTGCCGTGTGGTGGCCATTAAACGTCTCCCCGTACCTCATCATAGTGCAGTTTATACTTTCTGGTCCTTTGGGATCATTGCGTTCATTTGGAATCATTTTGAAAATCGAGATCTGCTTATGCCGGTACTAGAGGGCGTGGCAGGTGTTCCACATTTCAGTACTGGTCATGAACATACTCATTAAGACCGAGTCTGCGATCTTCATTTATTTTGTGTATTCTTTGCTTTCAAAGGCTCTAACTATTCAGAACGTATTTGGAAACATTGCAGCAGTGTATACATTACGATAACACACACGTGCGACATAGTGCGTTTTCTCACATCTCCAAAATGGCTACTTTTCTGATGAAAATCTGTGATATTTTTTCTTATTTATACTTCAAACATAGGTTGTGGGTACTCGTTAGAACCGCCTCATTGAGGCGGTTCTAACGAGTACCCACAGCCTTTTCATTGGAGCAATTTTAAGAAAAACAAGAGCACCGCATGCGGGTGCCAACGCTCGGCTGCAGTCCCTTTTCATAATGAACAACTAGTCCGAGTTTCAAGTAAATATGTTCAGTAATGACAGAGATATTACATAATGTCCCAAGTTTTTGCACGACGATGACGACGCAGACGAAAATGTGCAAGTTTTTGCACGACGACGACGCCAGAGCTATGACAATACCTCGTCGTTTTTTTTTTTCGAAAACAGCCGAGCTAATAATGTATACCCCCGTAAACCCCAGTTTTCTCTACATAATGATGGGCTTAGTGCATGGGTGTTCATTACACGGACTTGTTCATTTGATGAACTGTCAAAATGTTATCCAGTATAACACATTCGTTATGAAGAGGGTAAATATCGCTCTAAAGATGGGGCTGTGATCCCTTGGACAGATCTTATAGGGTCCGAAAGTTGTCGCCCTTTCAAAAATGGGGTTAAAAACCTTTCAGGTGTATCCGTACCCATTACGATATAATAACTAGAGTTTCTCTGTTATCGATGAAAAGTGAACGTCCTTTAGGCTTTCCACTATTGATGTTTCCATTAGGGTCTAGTTATTTCATGTTTGTGCTTCTTTCCCCTTGGTGTCTATGATGGGAGCTGTGGGTTAATTGCATCGACTCCTGATCATTGCCTTCACTTCTATTTTAATATAGATCAAACTGATAGACTGCACACGCATCCCTGCATCTTTCATAAAACACCGTACGACATAGTGCAGTTTCCCCAATTCCAAAATGGCAACTTTTCTGATGAAAATCCGTGATAGTTTTCTTATTTATTGTGCAAACATGGGTTGTGGATGTTCGTTAGAACCGCCTTATTGAGGCGGATCTAACTATTACCCACAACTTATGCCCCGAAGCAGAAATAAAAAAGATACTGTATACCCCCGAAAACCCAGTTTTCTCTATATAAAGTGGAGTTTTGGGGGTGTTCATTTCAAGGACTTGTCACGTGATGATTAATGGCCAAAACAGATTTTCTCATGACGCAGTTGATAATACATCCGGCACCATCTGATGGCATAATACAACAATACATTTTCTCAATTTATTGTGTGTCAGATTTTTATTTCTATGCATACAAGAAACAACATGAAAAGAAAAACATTTTTGCATAAAAGTCAAAGTAGAATCGTACATTGATAGGTGACTGATCGACTTGAAACAATGTACAGTCGAACTTCGATAACTAGAACATCATCGGGACCGTGAAATTTTGGTTGAAATAGGGGTAGTTAGAACTAATGAGGGTTACTCATACGTGACGAATAATGGGGATGGCCTTATCAAATACATGTATGTTGTGTGTACTCATTAGAATCGCCTCAATGAGGCGATTCTAATGAGTACATACAACATACCTTATCAAGTTAAAATCAAACAAAGCTCCATAGATTAACTTAAATACATGGATATCTGGAGTTATAGGAACAATTGTCTATGGACCCAACACTGAGTTCGAATTAGCCATGGCAAAGCAATTATCCGTATTCGGGTTATGGAAGTTTCACTGTAGATTTAGGTGAGAAAGCACCTCGTTAGCAGTACGTGATTATCTGTGGTACTAGGTATAGAAAAGATGTAAGGATTGTAAAAGAGTCCAAGCAATTTCAATAACCAAAGAGTCCGGCCCCCGCCCACCGGGGCTTGAAGAAATAGATGGAATGCATGATGCTTCCACGCAGAGCTGAAACCGACCACACATGATTACTGCTTAGAGGATCTAAGCCTTCCCAGGCAAAGCGGTGTGGGTCGGACCGTCCAGTTTATAAACCCTATTTGGTTTCATTGGGCGACAGGGCTTGAGATGTCAATACATCTCAATGTCGGGTAAAAGTCCCACAAATTTGGAAGCAACGCCTCCAAATGACCTATACAGTGTTGATAGGGACGTTAAACCTAAAATCAACCAACCAACCATTACCAATGAGTCCCCGAAAACATGCAACAGCCTATACGAATCAGTAGTTTAATTTCCTGTCGTAATAAAACATTGCGCTTTAAGTTCATGCATTGAATATGTTATTGAGAACTTACAAAGGGCCATAAAATGCAAACATACGAACTACGTCGGTTTCACATTTCTGTTTAATTCATGCATGCAATTTCACAGTGTTTTGGGTTGGTGCAAAAACGAGAATGCATGTCTCACCTACCGGCATAGTGATACAAGATTAAAACCATAATGGGAATCTTGTCCAAGAAACCTAAACATTCCAGTTATCTAGTTAGGCATTTCTGTTGTTAACATTCACATTTTGAAAGCAATCTTATCAAAATGCACTTCAAGAAGTCTTAACTTTATTGATGAACATAAGCCTGTTAAGAAATGATTTGTCTGAATGTTCATTACGAGAACACAGTCGTGTCATTAGGACAACACGCCTATACATATGCATTGTAAACTCTACCGCCAAAAACCGAAAATTTTAAGATTAAAATTGTGATATTTTTCTTATTTCTGCTCAAAATATAGATTGTGAGTACTCGTTAGAACCGCCTCGATTTAGATTGTGGGTAATCGTCAGAACACCCTCATCGAGGCGGTTCTAACGAGTACTCACAATCTTTTTTTTTACGTAGTCCAGAGATAGGAAAATAAGGTTTATTCCTATATACCCCAGTTTTATCGTATAAAGGGGGGGGGGGGGGGTATAAGGGTGTCAAAATAATATTGGCGTGTTTTCATGATGTGAAAATGCGAATATTTTCATATCTGTCAAACAGTAAATTTTGCCAAGGAAGTGTTTTTTCATCTACTTGTTGTGAATTCTCGTCAGAACGGACTCATTGGGGCGGCTCTAACGAGTACCCAGAGCCTACATCTAAAAACAAAAACAAGAAAATATTGTAAACCCCGCTTAACACCTGTTTTCCATTCAGAAAGCGGGGTTTAGAACAGTAACAACTGTGCGACGTAGTACATTTTTTTTCACATCTCCAAAATGGCTACTTTTCTGATCAAAATTTGTGATTTTTTTCTTATTTAAACCGCTAACATAGATTGTAGGTGCTCGTTAGAACCGCCTCATCGAGGCGGTTCTAACGAGTACCCACAACCTATGTCTTGGAGTAGAAATAAGAAAAAATAATGTATACCCCCGTAAACCCCATATTTCTCTTTATAGAGTGGGGTTTAGGGGGTGTTCATTTCATTGTCTTTTTAGCGTGATTTTTCACAAGTAGGGTCTTTTTTGAAAATCCAACGAAAAACAGATGAAAAATTAAATACACTATTGAAGATCACATTGATTTAGTAAATGTTTATCGGATGTGACGTAATGTAATACACAAAACCTGATTTAGTAAGGATTGTTTCTTTGTTCGTTTTGTTCCGCCCCCGCCCATAGGGGCTTGAAGAAATATATGGGCTGCATGATGCTTCCACGCAGAGCTGAATCCGGCCCGCACACTAGTACTGGCTAAACCGCTTAGAGGATCTAAGCCTGTCCAGGAACCGCAGTGCGAGGTGGACCGTCCATGCTAATAAACTCTATTGGTTTCATTGGGCGGCAGGGCTTGAGATGTCATTTCATCTCAATGTCGGGTAAAAGTCTCACAAATTGGAAGCAACGTCTCCAAAATGACCTTTACAGTGTTGACGGGGACGTTAAACCTCAAATCAAACGTTTGTTTGATTTGATGTTTAACGTCCTCGTCAACACAGCATAGGTCATTTTGGAGACGTTGCTTCCAATTCTGTTGGACTTTTACCAGACACTGAGATGAAATTACATCTCAAGCCTGTCGCCCAGGGAGACCAATAGGGCTTATAAGCATGGACAGACCGACACGCACCGCTTTGCCTGGCAGACATAGATCCTCTTAGCTGTTTATCAGTAGTCTTGTCCTGTCGGTTTCAGCTCTGCGTGGAAGCATCATGCAGCCCAACTATTTCTTCAAACCCCGTTGGCCGGGGCCGAGGATTGTTTCTTTGACCTGAATTTCAAATCTCAGAATGTTAAGTAGCCATTGTAAAGAGAGTGTTTATAAAAAAAACTTTGCTTAACATTATTGTGTTGAGTGAAACAGTTCTTGTATGAAATATTTCGTTGAAAAGGCAACACTGACAACTTTATGATCGTGACTGACATCTCAGGTCTTCCGCTGAAACAGAGTTTTAAAAACATAAAGAATTCAAAGCGAATCCCTATGGCATGGTCACTCGTCTCTGGAGTTTCTGGAGCCAGTTGTTGAAAACCATCAACGTCGTTAGTTAACATATCGTTAAAACTTTGATCATTTTTTATAGCAAATATGCTAACAGTCTTGCTGAAAAAAAATGCGAGCAGATTTTGCATTCGCAAAAGCTTCCCACATTTTTTCAGCAAAAATACCAACACTTTAAATATTAAACTTGCTAGAACAGTTAACAATATGACTACAAACGGGCTCGTAAAGCTAACGATGCTTTGAACAACCGGCCCCTGATGTATTATCAAAGCACTGAGAGTACTGGTGGGTCGATTGTCTCTGGGTGTAATTAGGAAAAATGGGCCTGAACGGGGACTGTTTCGTTTAACCCTTAAACTCCTTTACTGAAAGTAAACCGTGTAAACCCCGATTAGACGCTGCGGTTGTCTGCGTCTAACCCTTAAATTTCTATACTGTAAGCAAGCATTGAAGACCCTGATCAGACGCCGCGTTCTGCGGCGTCTGATCTGGGTCTACACTGTTTGCCTAGCCCAAACCCATGATTCCAGTCCAGATTTTACCGTTAACCTTTTTACGTAAACAAGCTTACCTCACTGCGATCAAATTCTATAAATAAACTCCGTGGATTCCTACAAATCAGTGATAGTCACGTGGACTCCAGCACTAATAGAGGGTTTGTCCTTTATAGCTTTCGGTCGATTGATAAACAATCGACCCAAAATGGATTGTAGCTGCTTGTTAGAATCGCCGCATTGAGACAGTTCTTACGAGTGTAAAATAATAATAATAATAGTAATAATAATAATTAAACTTTATGATGATAAAAATGAAAATAATACATACATTTTAAAACGGTAGGTTTTTTCATATGACGGTCCCCGCCCATCGGGGCTTGAAGAAATAGATGGGCTGCATGATGCTTCCACGCAGATCTGAAACCGACCCACGCACGAGTACTGGTAAACCGCTCAGAGAATCTAAGCCTGCCCAGGCAAAGCGGTGCGAGTCGGTCCGTCCATGCTTATAAGCCCTATTGGTTTCATTGGTGGCAGGGCTTGAGATGTTATTTCATCACAATGGCGGGTAAAAGTCCCACAAAATTGGAAGCAACGTCTCCAAAATGACCAATACCGTATGGACGGGGACGTTAAACCTCAAATCAAACAAACAATCTAACAGACTGATCAGCATGCAAAAATCGCGCAGTCTGATCAGAATTATCGCTGACCACATGCATCACGTGCACAAGTCCGTAAATTGTACATCCAACTAAACTGCTGCTTTATACAAAGAAAACTAGGGTTATTAGGGTACTGATGAGGCCTAATTGGCCGAAACTAGCTAGTCTGGCCCAGAAAATATGTAAACTTCATAATTTCCAGTTATATGGTGTATTTCTTGCTTCCAAAGGATAAGCCGTTTACAAAACATATTTAACGTCACTACAGCTGGTGTTTGGGAATGCGTGACGGTCACTGATGAGGCCTTATTGGCCGAAACTAGCTAGTCTGGCCCAGAAAACATGTACACTCCATATTTTCCAGTTCTGTGGTGTATTAAAAGAATCATATATGGGTGTGAGGGGTAGATGGAAAAATCCGTCCCGAGGGACACTGTCCGGCATCACGAGGCTTGCCGAAGGACGTATTTTTATATCCACCTCTCACACCAATATTGGATTCTTTTTCTTGCATATTTTCCATTTCTTAGCTCGGATTGTTAATGCTGCAGTCAATTCGGTGACCAACGCCGCCATATTGTGTTGACACTGCAGGAATGTTTAGTGACGTCATGTAACGTGCTGTGACGTCACCCTTAACGACGGCGCATACGAGGTCGTAATCAACCAGTGCATTTATCAAACACGCGATAAATTCGATTTGTGGTCGGAACACCAGGGTCAGAACATAAACTTCTATCCCAGGGTAAAATCACGGATTTCCTTGTCCGGTGTACAAGAAAGTATTTTTCTTCTTTCTGTTCCAAGATATATGTTGTCGGTACTCGTTTGAACCGCCTAAATCAGCCGCAAGCTATATTTGCAGTTTAAATAAGGAAAACATCACGTATTTTCATCACAAAAGTACCAATTTGGGAGATGTGAAAAATGTACTATGTCGCATGGGTGTGTCATGAGCCATATACAGCCTGTCGATTGCCCACAGACAGATAAGCAAAAATAATTGCCATACTTGGTGGGTGAGAAGGCTGCCCTTGTCCTTTCCTGATCAGACATGTCGTATTTAGGTATGTATTATTAACTCACCTGAGCCGAGGCTCATGTGAGGTAATAGTATGCCAACGCTCCAGCGTCCGTTATCCGTCGTCCGTTTACATTTTCAAATGAGTATATCTTTAAAGCCAGCAGGCCAATCGTGATTAAATTTCATGTGAAGCATTATCAGGTAGGGGAAAAGAATACGTAATGTTTTGGGGCATTTCAGATAGAAACTTTTATTGCCATGGCAACATATAGCTCCCATAGACTAACAATGGAAATAAACTTAAAAATCTTCTTCTCTGAAACCACAAGACCCAGAGCTTAGATATTTAGTATGTAGCAACGTCAAATGGTCCCTTACATAAATCCTGCCAATCAAGCTCCTAGGGTCTAAATTGGCCTCGACCCGGGGCTCCTACACTTCCATAAACTTATAATGGTAAAAAAGCTTCAAAACTCTTTTTCTCCGAAACCATAAAGCCCAGGTAAGATATTAATTTGTAGCAACGTAATATGGTCACCTACATAAATCCTGCCAATCGAGCCCCACGGGTTAGAATTGGCCATGCCCCGTGGCTCATAAGCTCCCAAAGACTTACATTGGGAAAATCTTAGAAACATTTTCATCTCTGAAGGTCCAGAGCTTAGATATTCGGTATGTAGCAACCACTAGTGATCTTCTACATAAATGCTGCCAACCATGCGCTTGGGGGTATAAACTGGCCACGCACAGGGGCTCCTTGGCTTCCATAGACTAATAATGGAAAAAAAAAACTTAAAAATATCTTCTACTCTGAAACCACACGGCCTAGAGCTTAGATATTCAGTATGTAGCAAGGTTGAGTGGCCCCCTGCATGAATCCTGACAATCATGCCTCTTGGGTCGAAATTGGCCACGCCACGGGGCTCATAATCACCCATTGACTTACAAAGGGAAAAATTAAAAAAAAAAATCTTTTTCTCTGAAACCACAAGGCCCAGAGCTTAGATATTTAGTATGTAGCAACGTCAATACATTAAATTGCCAATAATGCCCCTGGGATCCAACTTGGCCACGCCCTGGGGCTCCATAGCTTCCATAGACTTATAATGGAAAAACAGCTTCAAAAATCTTCCTCTTCGAAACCGTAAAGCCCATAGGTAAGATATTTAGTATGTAGCAACGTAATACAGTCACCTACATAAATCCTGCCAGTTGTGTCCCTGGGGTTAGAATTGGCCACATCCCGGGGCTCATATGCTCCCATAGACATACAATGGAAAACACATAAAAATCTTCTTCTCTGAAACCAGAAGGGCAAAAGCTTAGATATTTCGTATGCAGCAATGTCAAGTGGTCCCCTACATAAATCCTGCCAGTCATGCCCCTGAGTCCAAATTGGCCGCACCCGGGGCTCTTTAGCTCCCATAGACTTCTAATGGAACAAAAATAACTTATAAAACTCCTTCACTGAAACCATAAAGTCCATAGCTTAGATACTTACTTTGTTGTAACGTGAAATGATCACCTACATAAGTCCTGCCAACCATGCCTTTTGGGTCAAAATTGGCCGCGCCCCTGGGCTCATTAGCTCCCATAGACTAATAATGGAAAACACTATAAAAATCTTCTTCTCTGAATCCACAAGGCCCAAACCTTAGATATTTAATATGCAGTAACATAACGTGGTCCCCTACATAAATCCTGCCAATCAGTCCCCCGGGGTCCATATTCATCAAGCCCCGTGGCCCGTTAGCTCCCATAGACTTATAATGGAAAAAATGTTTAAAAATCATCTGAAGTAATGTAGTCCATAGCTTAGATACTTTGTATGAAGCAACGTGAAATGACCATCTACATAAATACTGCCAACCATGCCCCTTGTGTCAAAATTGGCCACGCCCTGAAGCTCATTAGCTTATTGACTTATAATGAAAAATACACTTAAAACATCTTCTCTGAAACCATAAGTCTCAGAGCTTGGATATTTCATATTTAACAATGCTAAGTGGTACCCTATATAAATCCCAACAGCCTATGGTATCCATGACTCATTATCTCCCACTGATTTATAATTGGAAGAACTTCAAAAAATCTTCTGCTCTGAAACCATGAGACAAACAGCTTTCTAAAATGTTCCTCAGATGATCGGTTAGGCTCATTGAGCCTCTGGTAAGAATCCTATATGGGTGTGAACGGTGGATGGAAAACTCCGTCCCGAGGGTCACTGTCTGGCATCATTAGGCTTGCCGAGGGACAGATTCTTCTATCCTCCCCTCACACCCAGATAGAACTCTTTTTTCCTGCATACCTTCCATTTCTTAGCGCGGATTTTTAATGCTACAGCCACGTCCGCCATATTTTTATGACACTAAAGGACTGTTTAGTGACGTCACGTAACGTGCTGTGACGTCAACCTTGACGACGGCGCATATGAGTTCGTATCCAACCAGTGTATTTATCAAGCACGCGAGAATATTCGACTTTGGGTAAGAACACCAGGGTTTGACCAGAATTTCTATCCCAAGCTAAGACTATGGATTTTCTCATCTGGTGTGGACGAACAAAACTGTCATTTGGGGAGGTAAATCGCCTGTTTTACGGTCGGAAATTTCGTTTTACTGCGAAATATCAGCGGATCCTTAAAACTGTCATTGGGGAGGCATACAGACTGTTTTACGGTTGAAAATTTCCATTACGAAAACTCGCCAATACAGATACTTGCAAAAACCGTCGAAAAAAATACCAAAGGAATTTTAAAATAAAAAAATAGAATTTTTTCGTATTTCTGCTCAAAATATAGATTGTGGGTACACGCTAGAACCACTTCATCGAGGCGGTTCTAACGAATATCCACACTCTATATTTTAGATAAGAAAAATAAGGTTCACCCTTGAAAACCCCAGATTTACTATATACATGTAAACGTGTGGTTCAAGGGGGTCAAGCCGGCCACCGTAGCTTAGTCGGATGCGCGTCTGACTGGTGATTAGGAGGACGCGGGTTCGATACCTGCTGGGGCCGGCAACATTCTTTCGTGGAGATTGAGCATGAAATCTTTTCTACGGTCATTCTCTCTCTTCCGCTGATTCAAGAAGGGCAGTTGGCATTTCTGGCGAAAGAATTTGCACTGTACTCTTAAACCGCTTACGTAAAAGCCTACCGGCTCAAAAATGACATTAAATAGTGTTGACTGGGCCGATAAACTCCAAATACAAACAAATATATCAAAGGGGACAAAATTACATAGGCATGTTTTCGTAAGGACTGTATTAAAATTGTTATTTGGGGAGGCAAATCGGCTGTTTTACGGCCGGAAATTTCCTATTACTGCGAAGCATCAGCGGGCCGTAAAATTGTCATTTGGGAGGGCAAATAGACTATTTCACGGTCGGAATTTACCGTTATGAAAACTCGACTATACAAATACATTGTATTTACTGCGTAAAAATGATTTTTAAGATAAAAATATAGTGATATTTTTCTTATTTCTACTCAAAATATAGTTTGTAGATACACGCTTGACCTACATTTTTATGGTTCATTGACTTTGTAAAATATTGCGACCACCCTAGCGTTCACCCTAATGGTCAAGTTTATTTCTCAAGATCTATAAGAGCTTCTTTAATGATATTTGGTACAAACTTGAATCTGTGGATGGCAACTTAGATGCAAGGATCCATATTTGACCTTGACCTAAATTTCATGGTTCACTGATTTTGTAAAATATTGCGACCACCCTAGCGTTCACCCTAATGGTCAAGTTAATTTCTCAAGAACTATAAAAGAGCTTCAGTAATGATACTTAGTACAAACTTTTATCTCGGGACGGCAACTTAAATGCAAGCATCCATATTTTACCTTGACCTACATTTCATGGTTCACTGACTTTGCAAAATATTGCGACCACCCTAGCGTTCACCCTAATGGTTAAGTTCATTTCTCAAGAATTATTTGAACTTCATTATTGATACTTAGTACAAGCTTGCATTTAAGAATGACAACTTTTATGCAAGCATCTCTGTTTGACCTTGGCCTAGATGTCATCGTTCGGTGACATTGCGCCCCCACAGGCGCGACATAGCCTTCGGCGGAATTCTTGTTTATTTGGCTCATTCCAATGCACTCATTTGGTTGTCTTATTAAAAAAAGTGAACTATTTTGCTCGAGGCATCAAGCGCTGTGGACTGCATTAATTTAAACGCTGTTCAATGAAAAGCGACGTTACATCGTGACGTCGGGTTTCCGACAGAATATCGCAGGATCTACTGTCGTAATTTTTGACATTATCCAATTAAACGTCGCGTTACATATGCAAGCGCATCAGATGTTTTGCGCTGGTTTATAAATTACATGTAGTTGAGATTACACGGGCGTTTAACAGTTTCAAACTGTTGGAAGCAGCAGTTTGCGGCTTGACGCTGATTTTGTTTGATTTGAGGTTTATCGTCCCCGTCAACACTGTAAAGGTCATTTTGGAGACGTTGCTTCCAATTTTGTGGGACTTTTACACGACACTGAGATGAAATGACATCTCAAGCCCTGTCGCCCAATGAAACCAATAGGGTTTATAAGCGTGGACAGTCCGACACTCACACCGCTTTGCCTGGGCAGGCTTAGATCCTCTAAGCTGTATCTAAGCTGTTTACCAGTACTCGTGTGTGGGTCGGATTAAGCTCTGCGTAGAAGCATCATGCAGCCCATATATTTCTTCAAGCTCCGATGGGCGGGGGCCTGACTTGACGCTGAAAGACTACAGTAAATTTTTTCTACTGTTTGTTTATTTGTATTGAAGTTTAACGGCCCAGTCAACACTATTTTAGGTCATTTCGAGCCGGTCAATTAACCTATCCACACGTTTCCTGTGCAGGATTATACTTAAGCGGTTAACCAGTACATTGTCATCTTGAATCAGCAGAAGGGAGAGAATAACCGTAGAAAAGATTTCATGATCAATCTCTACGAAAGAATGTTGCCGACCCCGGCAGGTATCAAACCCGCGTAGTCTTGATCCACAGTCAGAGTGTACTAGGGTGCTCGCTAAACTAGCCTTATCGTGGACTATTGTGAACATATGCCTCAGAGCAGAAAAACTGGGAGAGAGAAAAAAAGAAATATGTATCATTTAAACACGCCTATTCGAATATATTAAATATTTTCCAACCTAAAAAATAAACATTCAGATAAAAATCTATTATTTCCCTCTTCTGCTTAACACAAAGATTTTGGGAACTCGTTAGAACCGCCTAGGGTAACGGGTACCGACAATCTTTGTTTTTGAGCAGAAAAAAAATCCTGTATAAAAATGGAGTTTATGGGCACAATATTGTCGTGTTTTCGAGACGCCATCACCCATTATGTACGACTGTACACATTTCATGGACTTTTTAATGGCATCACGTGAAAAAGTCCGTGAAATGAACACCCTACTAAACCCCAGTTTATATAGAGAAAACTGGGTTTATGGGGTATACAACATTTTTCTTATTTCTGCTGCGAGTCATAGGTTGTGGATACTCGTAAGAACCGCCTCAATGAGGCAGTTCTAACGAGAACCCAAAACCTATGTTTTTAGTATATATAAGAAAAACATCACGGATTTTCTTCAGAAAAAAGTGGCCATTTTGGAGATAGGAAAAATGCACTATGTCGCACGGGCGTGTTATCGTACTGGAATGCTGTGAGCATTAATGTCAGACAACGTATGACTATTTTTGAGGGGTGATTTCATGCAACCGACCCGGAATTGCTAATAACACTATACCGCCCACACTTCTGCTTTCTAAACTAGTCTATTTCATAGAAAATTCAATTCCACTTTCTGCAAATTGAAGGCCTTCAGCATCGTTAAACGCTCAAGCACAAGAAGTGGTATATGATGTAGATGTACACAAATACCAAACGTTTAATCCAACAGTTATGACCCTGATCAGTCGCCGCCATCTGCGACCTCTCAAGGAGCGTTGTTTACATATTATGCAATTGTTTGCACACCAGATAAGGAAATCCATAATTTTAGCTTGGGATAGAAATTCTGTGCTAACCCAAGAGTTCTTACCCTAAATCGAATATTCTCGCATGTTCGATAAATGCACTGGCTTAATACTACCTCATATGCGCCGTCGTTAAGGTTGACGTCACAGCACGTTACGTGACGTCACTATTCATTCTGTATTTCATCACAATAAACCGAAGTGACTGCATCATTCAAAATCCGCGCTAAGAAACGGGATGTTTGCAAAAAAATCAAAACAACAACAACAAAAAAAAACAACCTAATCCTATAAGGGTGTGAGGGGTGGATAGAAAAATCCGTTCCCAGGAATAACTGTCCTGCATTACCCGGCAAGCCTCGTGATGCCGGTCAATGACCCTCGGGACGGATTTTTCCATCCACCCCTCATGCCCATATAAATGGTCTTATATTATCGTTTTAAACAGACAGCAATAAATACCTAGAATTGTGTCCACATGACACCGATGTTCCCGCCATACGTTATGGAACATAGACGTGTGGGTTATACGATACACGCCCGTGCGACATAGTGCATTTTTTTCACATCTCCAAAATGGCTACTTTTCTGGGGAAAATCTGTGATATTTTTGTTACTTTTACTTCAAACATAGGTCGTGGGTGTTCGTTATGAGACGGTTCAAACGAGTACCCACGACCTATGCATTGGAGCAGAAATAAGAAAAACAAGAGGCCCTGGTTCGCTCACCTGTGTGTCACTGTCTCGAGTACATTCTATTTTTAGCTCTGGTGGCCATCTTGTTCATCAGCAGAGTGATTTTAGATTATTTGGTTGGGAGTAACCTAGGCAACATTCCTGTGAAGTTTGAATCAAATTAGCCTTAGGGTTCAGGGGGGAGTGCACGTTTGAATCAAATTTAGAATATTTTTCTATTTTTAGCTCCGGTGGTCATTTTGTTCATTGGAGCGGGATCGTTTTAGCCGTTTTGGTAGAGGGTCATTTAAGCAACATTAGTTCGAAGTTTGAATGAAATTTTCCCGGTGGTCATTTTGTTCATCGGAGTGGGATCGTTTTAGCCTTTTTGGTAGAGGGTCATCTAAGCAACATAACTTCGAAGTTTGAATGAAATTGGCCCAAGGGTACAGGAGAAATTGTCGTTTGAAGGTTTTTTTTATATTTTTAGCTCTGACAGCCATCTTGTTCATTGGAGTGGAATGAGTTTTAACTATTTTGGTAGGGTGTCACCTAGGCAACATTCCTGCGAAGTTTTGAATCCAAACCATTTTTGAATGAATAGGAAGCCCTTGTCACAAGGAAAATACATGTCAAATATGAAGGCCTATTTCAAATGTTTCAAAATTATGACGAAGTATGTCAAAGGTCAAGGTCATAAGACAAAATTTTGTATGATGATTGGACAAGTTTGATGATGATTGGACCAAAACTGTGGCCTCTAGTGTATTCACAATATTTTTCTATGATGAGACCTACTGACCTACTTTGTGACTCGACATGACCTATATTCGAATGTGAACTAGATATCATCAAGATGACGATTCTGAGCAAGTTTGATGATGATTGGACCAAAACTGTGGCCTCTAGGGTGTTTACAAGGTTTTTATATGATTTGACCTTCTTTTTCGACTCGACATGACCCAAACTCGAACTTGACTGAGATATTTTCAAGCTGATCATTCTGGGCAAGTTTGATGATGATCGGACTAAAACTGTGGCCTCTAGTGTGTTCACAAGGTTTTTCTATGATTTGACCTATTTTTTGACCCGACATGACCCATATTCGAACTTGACCGAGATATTGTTAAGATAATCATTCTGAGCGAGTTCGATGAGTATCGGACCAAAACTGTGGCCTCTAATGTATTCAAAAGGTTTTTCAATGATTTGACCTTCTGACCTACTTTGTAATCCGATATGACCCATATTCGAAAATAACCCAGATATTGTCAAGGCGATCATTCTGAACAAGTTTGATGACGATCGAACCAAAACTGTGGCCTGTAGAGTGTTTACAAGGTTTTTCTATGGTTTGACCTATTGACCTTCTTTTTGATCCTACATGACCCATATTCGAACGTAATCGAGATATTGTCCAGATGATCATTCTTAGCAAGTTTTAAGATGATTTGACTAAAACTGTGGCCTCTTAAGAGTGTTCAAAACGTTATTATATGATTTGACCTGTTGACCTACTTTTTGACCCAGCATGACCCATATTCAAACTTGACCCAGATATTGTCAAGATTATCATTCTGAGCAAGTTTGATGATGATCGGACTAAAACTGGTGCCTCTAGTGTGTTCACAATGTTTTTCAACAATCCGACCTACTGACCTACTTATTGACCAGACATAACCCATATTCGAAATTAACCGAGATATTGTCAAATGATCATTCTGAGCAAGTTTGATGATGATCGGACCAAAACTGTGGCCTCTAGTGTGTTCAGGGGGGGTTTCTTTGATTTGATCTCCTGACCTACTTTTTGACCCGACATGTCCCATAGTCGAACTTGACTGAGATATTGTCAAGACGATCATTCTAGGCAAGCTTGATTATGATCGGACAAAAACTGTGGCCTCTAGTGTGTCCACAAGGTTTTTCTATGATTTGACCTACTGACCTACATTTTGACCCGACATGACCCCTATTCACACTTGACCGAGATTTTGTCAAGATGATCATACTGGACAGGTTTGATGATGATCGGACCTAAACTGTGGTCTCTAGTGTATTCAAATTTTTTCTATGATTTGACCTACTGACCTACTTTTTGACCCGACATGACCCATATACGAACTTGACCAAGATATTGTAAAGACAGTATTCTAAGCAAGTTTGATGATGATCGGACCAAAACCGGGGCCTCTAGTGTGTTCACAATGTTTTTCAACAATCTGACCTACTGACCTACTTATTGACCAGACATGACCCATATTCGAAATTAACCGAGATATTGTCAAATGATCATTTTGAGCAAGTTTGATGATTACACGACCAAAACTGTGGCCTCTAGTGTGTTCACATGGTTTTTCTCTGATTTGACCTACTGACCTACTTTTGGCCCAACATGACCCATATTCAAACTTGACCGAGACAATGTCTAGATGATCATTCTGGGCAAGTTTGATGATGATTGGACCAAAACTGTGGCCTCTAGTGTATTCACAATGTTTTTCTATGATTTGACCTACTGACCTTCTTTGTGACTCGACATGACGCATATTCGAATGTGACCTAAGTATTATCAAGATGACCATTCTGAGCAAGTTGGATGATGATTGGGCCAAAACTGTGGCCTCTAGTTTGTTCACAAAGTTTTCCGAAGATTTGACCTACTTTTTTACTAGACACGACCCGTATTCGAACTTGACCGAGATATTGTTAAGATAATCATTCTGAGCAAGTTTGATGAGTATCGGACCACAACTGTGGCCTCTAATGTATTCATAAGGTTTTTCTATGATTTGACCTACTGATCTACTTTGTGACCCGACATGACCCATATTCGAACTTGACCCAGATATTGTCAAGACGATCATTCTGAACAAGTTTGATGACGATTGAACCAAAACTGTGGCCTGTAGATTGTTCACAAGGTTTTTCTATGGTTTGACCTATTGACCTACTTTTTGATCCGACATGACCAATATTCGAACTTGACCAAGATATTGTCAAGATGTTCATTGTGAGCAAGATTGATGACGATCGGTCCAAGACTATGGCCTCTAGAGTGTCCCCAAGGTTTTTTATTTGACCTACTGACCTACTTTTTGATCTGTCATGACCTATATTCGCACTTGACCGAGATATTGTCATGATGATCATTCTGACCAAGATTGATGATGATTGGCCGAAAACTGTGATCTCTAGTGTTTTCACAAAAAAAAGTTTACGCACGGACGCATGCACGGACGACGGACGACCGACAAAAAGTGATCCTAAAAACTCACCTCGTCACTACGTGACAGGTGAGCTTATAATGCATATCCCCATAAACTCCAGTTTTCTCCATATAAAGTGAGGTTTAAGGGAGTGTTCATTTCAAGGACTTGTTCACGTGATGACAGACCTAAGTTTGTGCATGACGCAATGTCCCATGATGGTAACGTTTCCTGCCAAGTAATTTCAAATCCATACAGGAATAAGAGCGTTACTGACGGACACGAAAACAAGACACCTTTTACCTATAACCTTGACCTTGGAGGTACCAACTTGGGTCTTGTGCACAACACATCGTCGCATGATGGTCAATATTTCTGCCAGGTAAATTTAAAATCCATCCATGAATAAGAACGTTACTGACCGGACACGACAAAAAGACACCTTTTACCCAAGACATAAGCGTATAATCTTGACATTGAAGGGATCAACTTGTGTCTTGTGCACGATAATAGATTAAGATAAGATAAATTTACCCCTGCCCCCCCCCCCACCCACCCTTTGCACAGAACATCAGTTAAATAAAGCAAATTCATTTGAAACCGAGGCCCCCAATATTGGATAAACAGCTTTTTATTGTAGAAAGTTTTGGTTCTTGCAAAATTCTTGATAAACGCGATGATTTTGATTCTGATATTCTTAATGTTCCTTTCTTGGATGGCGATGTTCCTCGTGCGGCATCCTATGGCGTTTATATTGCCCAATTCATTCGATTTACCAGAGTGTCTAGTCATGTAATTGACTTCAGCACTCGTAATAAATTTTTAACTGCTATACTTCTTAATCAGGGTTATTGGTATCATAAACTACCCAAAATAGTAGTGAAGGCAATGGCCAGGAGTCAATACAATTAACCCACAGCTCCCAATAGAGACACTAAGGGAAAGAAATACAAACATGAAACAACTAGACCTTAAATGAAACATCACTAACAGAAAGCCAAAAGGACAGTTACTTCCCCACAAAATCACCAATGTCTATCCAAAACAAAATAACATAAGCGATACGCACACTCAAAGACAAGCCATAACAAAAATAAACCACGACAGAGGAAACCTTTTTCAAAATTTTATAGACGTAATTCTATTTTAATTTCAAAATTTAATGTTGGACTTAAATCCCTTCTGCAACAAGGTTTATCGTAACCCGATTTTTATGGACATATAATATAAATTTAGAAAAAATACATATAAATGCAATGACTTCAGCACCATATTTCGTAAAATCATGCTTCGATAGGGTACAACATACATGTTATACGACAGACAGCATGCATTGTAGTTTACCAAATCACGGTTGACAATTTTCCTCCCTCTTTACTTGCACGCCGGTTGGTCAGGAATAAAATTCTAGAGCGGTTCAAGCGTAAAGGTTAACTGAGAATTAGGGAGTATCTAATTTTATGTAAAGTTGGCTTGTGCCTGATGATCTGTCTCTGGTCGGGCCCACCGAATTATAACTGTTGACTTTCTTTTGCTGTAGCATTTCGGTGGTGTCTTGCTGTCGAGTCCTTAATTAGCCATTTTGTGCAAAAGTAACTGTCATTTTGGCTTTCCGCTATTGAAGATACCATTAGGGTCTAGTTGTTTCATGTTTGTGTTTTTCCCTTTGGTGTCTCTGATGGGAGCTGTGTGTTAATTGGTTAATTTTATTGATTCCTGATCATTGCTTTCACTTTCATTTTACATTGGGACCGTCATAGAATCTGAGGCCCGACCAATCTGATTGCAATTAAAGAGGAAGCAAATTTGTCAGCCGTGATAGGGTGAACAGCCATGAACATCTGGTTGGTCAATTTGACTGATCATATTATGTCAATTTTTAATAAATCACACAAATATCTAAACGCCGAGCTGAAAGGTTCAATGATTTCAGATTGGTTTTCAACGGAAAGGGACATCATGAAGTCTCCTTCATATAAAAACGAGAACGGATCAGCCACAATAGGTGTACTTTTCGCACCCATCGGAATACCAACAATTTGTCTTCATAACAAAGTACCAAACCATATGTAATATTATCAATTCTAATACAGCGCGCCTATATAGGCAATGGAAAACAACGTTGTTTTATTCCACAACAAATCACGGCTATGAAGAGCGTGACATGTGACGTCATTAAAAACTGCCAATTGATGAAGTCACTAGTCGATTTCCTTGACGTTAGACGGTGTAACGTCATTTTCTCGCATCGAAAACGTTAGAAAAGGATGTAAATGCATGTGTTTCAGTCGATAATTTTAGCGGGATTTCTTCTAACAATGGCGAAAGGTTGTGTGATTTTGAAGGAAACAACAACATTATTAGCGATTTTCAGCGTGTAAGAATCGAAATAGATCATAAGTCGAAATGTGAGAGCTTCACACAATTATTGACATGACCATAAATTACAATGTTCATGCACTTCAGAAGTGAACGAGATGTGTTTGTGAAACACTGATGCCCCCGGCAAGCGCATGTTAAATATAAAAGCAGTATCACTAAGCAATCGAAAGGTTTGGCCAATGTTCAAGTCTTAAAAAAGTAGGTCAAGGTCAAATATTATCGGATCATTTGCAAGGTCTTGTGGCATAAAATGCACATGTGAAATACGTAAGCCATATCTCTTACCAATCGAAAGATATGGCAAATGTTAAAGTTTTTAAAAAGTATGCCAAACGTCAAGGTCAAGGTCACGAGGTAAAAAATTATGGAATCACTGGAAAGGTCTTGTGAAAAAGAAAGCCCATGTGAAATATGGAAGCCATACCACTTACCAATCGAAAGTTATGGCCAATGTAAAAGTTTTTAATAAGTAGGTCAAACTTCAAGGTCAAGGTCACGAGGTCAAAATTATGGTACCACTAGAAAGGTCTTGTGACAAGGAATGCAAATGCGAAATATAAAAGCCCTACCACTCACCAATCGAAAGTTATGGCCAATGTTAAAGTTTTTAAAAAGGGGGTCAAAAGTAGGTCAAATGTTACGGTCAAGTTCACGAAGTCAAAATTTATGGTACCTCTTGGAGGGTCTTGTGACAAGGAATGCACATGTGAAACATGAAAGCTCTATCAGTTACCAATAAAAAGTTATGCCCAATGTTAAGGTTTTAGCGGACAAACACAGACAAACAGAGAAACAGACGGACAGACAGACAGACAAAAAACTAATGCCCCCAAATCTTTGATTCCGGGGGCGTAAAAAAGGCATTTCTTACATTATATGCAAGTTGGAGGAAAACTCATCAATGAAATGTCAATCCAATGAAATCATTTAGTTTTTCTTCTTTAAGATAAGAAGGAAGTGTAGTGTAAAATGGGGGCAAAATCATAAGTAGACCGACTTGAAGCCCGAAAAGGTCTGGATTCCAATTCATATAAATCTTAATTAGAAATCTTATAGACTAAAACAGATTTCTGTCGGAAAGCCTGGAGCCAGGAATCATCCGGATAACCCTTTTATAGAACATATTTAACGTTACTATATCTGGTGTCTGGGAATGTGTGGCGTCCGTAAAATGTCTCCCTACCCTAAATCATAGTGTAGTTTATATTTTCTTGTCCTTTGGGATCATTGATTTCAATTCCTTTTTTTAAATACTTGAGGGCAGCTGATGAGGCCTAATTGGTCGAAACTAGCTAATCTGGCCCACAAAATATGTGCACTTCATATTTTCCAGGCCAGTGGTGTATTCCTTGCTTCCAAAGGATAACGCTTTTATAGAACATATTTTACGTCCCTAAAGCTGGTGTCTAGAAATGTGATGATTCCAATTATAGAATTTTGAAAATACTTGAGGGTCACTGATGAGGCCTAATTGATGAGACCGAAACTAGCTAGTCTGGCCTAGAAAACATGTACAGTCGAACTTCAATGGCTCGAACACCTTTGGGACCCCGAAAATCTGTTCGAGACAGGGGTAGTTCGAGCCACTGAGGTTACTGTCAGGAGGCATAACGAGATACTTTTAGACACATTTTCGGTGTTCTATAATGAAAATGTATGCTGTGTGTACTCATTAGAATCGCCTCATCGAGGCGATTCTAATGAGTACACACAGCATACATTTGCCAGATAAAAGACTAAAATCTCCTTAATTACCCCCACCATTTCTTATGTAGAGGATTTCGCTACGAGGCTCAAGAATGGGTTCGAAACATCCATGGTAAACGAGCCATCGGTGTTCGTGCCATCGAAGGTCTACTGTATACTTCATATTTTCCAGTCCTGTGGTGTATCCCTTGCTTCCATAGGATAACCCTTTTATAGAACACATTTAATCTAATCAGTGAAAAAAAGATATCTTTGCAGGGTCGATTGTTAATCAAAAAGAGAATTCATGTTTGTGGAAACACATTAAAAACCAAGATAGTCAATCTGCTAGAAAATATTCCTGAGGAACTCATGTTGGATGGCCTTACCTTAAATAGCACACAGGAAATGTTCGACGTACTCTATTTCGCAACAGTTAGTGTAAAACTGAGATCGATGTAAAGCAAGTTTCGATATATCTACGTTAAAAAGCTATGCGAACAGACGTCAGATTCAAAATGCATTAATGAAACTTTCTGGTTTTATCTCTGCATTACAATATGTGTATGCAAAAAAGGCAACCAGCATTGACGGCATAACTCTCATCTGAAACTGTTGGTTCAACATCATTGCAAATCATTAGCATAAGCCAATTCCCGAGAAATGTTGAAGCAAGAAAAAAAATATGCCCGATTCATAAAGGTGTTACTAAATCGGAACCGATAAATTATAGACCTATCCAAGTGCTGCCTGTGTTATAAGAAAATTGAGAAACATGTAGATAATCATTTATTCGCATATTCTAATAAATATTATGCTCGGCACATATCCCAGTCTGCATGTCGCAAGAATCACTTCTATAAAATAGAAGTGACGGCACTGATCAGGAATCGACAACTCCCATCAGAGACACCAAAGGGAAAAGAAACACAAACATGAAATAACTAGGCCCTAATGTAAACATCATCAACGATAGTGGAAAGCCAAAAGGGCAGTTACTATCCCACAAAACAAATAAATTAAAAGCGATTCACACACTCAAAGACAAACCATAACAAAAATAACCGCGAACGAATAACCGCCTTGGAACGGTCAGTGAAACGAAATCCACTAGGGGGCTGGACACAATTGTATCCTCGCCCTTGCTTCCGTCGCGATTTAGACAAATAGTTTGTTCAGTCCACATGGAGGCCTCCTTACACATCAGTGCAACATCTGCGAGAACATAAAATTCAGGGCAGTTACTATCCCACAAAACAAATAAATTAAAAGCGATTCCGACACTCAACGACAAACCATAACAAAAATGACCGCGAACGAATAACCGCCTTGGAACGGTCAGTGAAATGTAATCCACTAGCGGACTGGAAATGATTGTATCCTCGCCATTGCTTCCTTCGCGATTTAGACAAATAATTTGTTCAGTCCGCATGGAGGCCTCCTTACTAATCAGTGCAACATCTCCGAGAACATTAAATTCAAACAATAACAGAGAGGAAACGAGGGCGAGGACTCGACAAACAGAAACCATTGAAATGCTGGAGCATGCAGTCTGCCGCGTAACATTTATGTTGTAACGGCGTCTGGCTATTCTCTGTTATTCTATGTACAAATGTTCTCATTGTTGTTTAGATTCATTTATATCTGTTTTAACAAAATGTACATACCGATCTTCGGTCCGAAATAGCCGTAGCCGATGCAAACCATGTGCCAACTATGTCGAGTATATCCTGTGTAAAACAGCCATGTCATCTCCCTTTGCATATATAACCATGACTATCTATTGTTTATTTTATCATCCATATTCTTTTTATGCTCACACTTTCGCATTTGAAACAGTATTTTCCATCAAATGTTTGTTTACTTTTTGCTCAGCTGTTCCAAGTCACTGCGCACTGAACATACCATAAAGACCGAACGTTCCGTATGCTTGGTAGCATGGTTAGGAATGTGACGTCATCCAGGCACAACGTCATCCAGCGCGAGCCTGGAGGGTATATAAGGAGCGTTTCGGTTGAAGTTCAGTGTTGCTGATTGTTGCGAGCAACCTGCTGTGGCTTTTGCCAAAACAAGTTGAGGCGCCTAGGCCGTGTTTCAGCTTCCCATAGCTGAAACACGCCTGGGTTCGCCTAGATTGGAAGTATGGTGTGGCTTAGACTGTCTAGGCCTGAGTCTGAATTATGTTTGCTTGTTTGTTGACCCGGCACTCCCATCTGGGCGAATGTTTTGCCTATCTAGGCGAAACATGCGTCCATCTGTGAGGAACATTTAGTTAGTTATTTATTTACTTTTAGGCGACGTTTGCACAGGTTATCAACACGTCTATATAAATTAATTATAAATTAATGGTTTTTCATAAGCAGTCATAACTTTGAATACTCCCTTTGTTGATAATTTTGGCTAAGGTCGAGCTTTGCTCCGAGCTAGGCATAGTCCTTGTTACGCTGCGCCGAGGTAGGCGAAGCCCAGGTAGGCGAATATTTAAATCATAGACTGTTTGGGCTGTTGAGGGTAGTTCGCTTCTGAAAGCGTGGTGTAGCAACTCTTAGGCTGTCTATGAGCTAGTAATTTATTATCGTGCATTTCAAAGCAACATTCCTTTATGCCTAACTCGGAGGAATCTGCCTGGCTCGGATAAAGTAAAATCGACTTTGGATGGTTAGTTCCCCTTATTAAGAATGTTTTACCTAACTAGGCTGAATGAGTCCTTGCCAGGATGGGTGGAAGGTACTTCATTAACGATCTACGTAGTTGCTGTTTGTGGTGTTTGTCAAAACATGTTGTAGCAACTGGTAGAGTGTTATGAATAAGTAACTCCGATTTCTATACGTTTTAAGGGAATTGTACTTGCACCTATCTGGGATGAGTTCCGCCTGGCTGGGAAAGGACGTTCTATCAGTATCAAGTAGGGACTTAATATTGCACATTGTTAGTGACTATTTTTCTGACTGTTAAAGGAAAATACTCTTTGGTATGCCTTATAAAGCATGTTAAGTAACTTAAATTGTTAACATAATGGCTGTGTTAAAACGTAAATTATCTTGTTTAATGGGAATTTTATTCAAAGTAGTAGATCACCTAGCTAGGGGGATTTCGCCTATTTAGGCGTGATTTGCGCCTACCTAGGCGTGACATTTCACCCATCTAGGTGAGGTTTGCGCCTATCTAGGTGTGGTTTAGGTGGAGAAGATGCAGTGTTGATCTCTTATCAAATGTTGTTAGTAGAAACGTGTCAACTGTCTAGCAGTTGCATGATCACACGTGAATGACAAATACATGTATGATCTCGTAAAGGCTGTTAGTATCTTCCACTTATATAGGAAATGTTCCACCTAGCTAGGCGTGGCCATTACAATTAAATTGCAGAGGGTCTAAATTTGCACCTTGTAGAATACCTCTCAATTGACTTTAGTTGTTAACACAAGGTCAACTGTAAAGAATTTCTTCTTAGATGACAAACTTATTATTCTTTAAGAGACTGGGTTGTATAACGGCAACGGTTAGGGAAAGATTCATTAGCCAATCATAGGAGAATGGGTTATACAACTATTTGCAATCACATACGTAAAGCCTACTTTTGTTCTACATGGGTAAGCGTATCTAATAATATCATCTACTATCCCCTATGTTTTTCTCAACACTTTATAAAGATATATGGATGCAATACTTGCTCTGTAACCATTCTAATAACTTGAAGCCGATTGGTACACCTAGATAGGGGCACCTCCTTCGTAGGCGCTGATTGAAAACAATACAAACCCAGTTTGTTACAGTGTTGTGGGCTTTACCGAAATGATTGTTAGTAACACCTGTGTTGTTATTGACTTGGATTTGGCTGCACAATAATAAGGGCGAATTGTTTGGTGCGTCCATTTAGGTACGCCCATTTAAGTGAATTGTTTGGTGCGCTCATTTAGGTGGCATTGTTATTGCGCCCATTTAGGTGAATTGTTTAATGTACCTATTTGGGTGGAATCCAGTCCCTTGAATTGGTGTGACTCTCAACGTTCAATGAATTGATTCAATGCAATGTGCAATGATAGAATGTTATTATACGCCTATCTTAAAGAAAATCTTTCTAGCTTAATGTCAGCATTTTAGGCCGTTAGTAAATGTATGCTCTTAGTCGTTCTGTTAAATTAGGTGTTATATAAGATGCGGCTGCAGAAATTTGCTTTTATTGTTCTGTTCACCTATGCCATAAATATAAGTTAGCCTGATAAGATAGCTCACTATAGACTGCATACACTATTGTCAGGGGTAACAAAATAAATTTAAGAAATTGAACCAATAGTTGGCTGTGGATTCTCTTCCCGGTAGTTTAGTGTACGACCCAGGTCGAACCCACATATATTTATTGTAACAGCACCATCACATCCTGACCATATCAATAGCTGTACCGCTTGACCAGGTGGTGTTCCGTTACAATTTGGTGTCAGAAGTGGGATACTAATAAACTTTTGATAGATTAGAAAATAATAAACAAACGCAATATATGTTTTGGATAAATTTCATTGTTAGCTACAAGGGCAAGCTGGCTGGCTTATGGTTGACTGGCTGGTACGCTTGTATGATTGTTTGAGCCTTTGGTCCCCTGTAGTTGGCAACCTGGAAAATAATGTGCTAAAATCCTGGTGTTTGGACTATTCTACTTGGGAAGTGAATGCTACTACTAAAACTGATTATAATAATAACACAATCTTAATAAGGCAAGTGTAAACAGGTTGTTTAAATCAAATGATGAGACACTTATGAACACGCCCTCTACCTTACAGTAAAATATAAATAACGAGACATATGATGAGGACAGTACAATTGCAAACTCTTCGCTTGACATAAGCTTGAATCAGACAGAAACTCAGTGAAAATTTAGCTGTTAAGCATTATACTTGCTGAAATCTATAATGGAGCTACAGAATTTGCTGGTTTTTACCACATACCAGCGATATTTATGGTTGCCGGTACAGAGAAATATCTCTGTAACTGAGAAGTTGTTTGACGGGTGATACCCGCTCTTGTAAGTGAGCTTGGCTATGATCATAGACGTGATTAAAACACTCTTGTTGAGAAGCTTGCACACAGATTATGTTCAGTGAACAAGTCTGTTTACAAGACGCTGTGTGGGTCGCGAGCTCGAAGCAAGGGTGACCATCCCAGAGCTGGCGCAAGCTACAAAGAAATTGGTACGACTAAGAAAGAACTATTAGCTGTGTTATAGCAGTGAAACAACATTATTTGATCGATTAACAGTTCCAAGTACAACCGATCAATAGCATGGGATTAAAACATTATTAGATGAGACCTTAAAAGCATGCACCTTTAATGTAGTGCACCATGCGGGTTGAGTGCACAACAGTGCTATATTGATGCCACGTAGACCGTGTCATATGGATAAATGAATATACTGTGATCGTTGTGAAAGAAGATATTCTCCGGAGAAGATAGCTGACTTAAATAAATGCAGGGAAAATTAGTGCTGTGTAGAGAGTCGCCTTGGCAGAAGGCAATATCAGGGTTGACAAAGTTGTTGGAAGAAGACAATATCGGGAATGACGAAGAAGTCACCCTGCCCTGCATGTGGAGTGTTCTTCATGATGTTGCTTGCCCTAATGATGGGGGTGACCATGTTGCCGCTCTATTTAGTGATGGTACCATCCAGAAACACAAAGTGTTTCTTTTGTTGAACAGGACAAAGATCCTGAGTTTAATGGGCCCAGTATTGCTGACGACGATTTTCGTGGTAGTGAGGCGCACACTTCCATTAGTTTAGGACCTGGAGCAGCAGAGGTGCTCTCTTCGGAGATGTTACATGGAATGTCCCAGTTCGGGGTTCCTCACTTCACGCATGCAACGCTTAATTCTGTATGCGATGGGGTGGATGCAGAAGCTCACTAAATTCTCAAAAGTCGTCATGCATATTATTGTATATTATTATTATTATTATTATTATATAGAAGACTGGTTGAATCATTTTGAAGATGGGACACGGTTTGGGAGTTTGTTGGAGACTGTGGATTTTCCCGATGAGTTGAATGTTGCTCATGCTGGCGTGACAACAACAGCAGAGGCTCGTACTGACAAACTGCAGTGTCGTTGCGAGAATATGATTGGTACAAGCGCCTAAAACTATTCCTATCTTCAATCTGATCAGGGATGAAACACAGCACATGTCGATTATGTTTAATTGTTAGTCAGCAAACTTGTGGATCTGGCCAATCCACTTCTTCCTGTGGTAAGACATAGGAACATTATGGTATTACACATGAATATATTAGCTCAAAACAGGAAGATGATGATGTTTTGAGAAATGTGTTACAATGGAAAAGAGATGCTTTATACCTCTTTGGTCTACGGTGGCGCCTGTCTGCTTATTTAAAGTAAAATTGAACGCAATGATAGCCTATTGGCATGAAAAGAAAAAAATGAGGATTAACATATGAGAAATGATCACAGATGTTGAAAATGATGCTGAAAAGCTGTTCTTTGATAAGAAGTCTTTCACCAGTCATATGAAAATATTCCTGGTGGACACTAAGGCAGACGTAAAACTTATATAGTAAAATCAGAAAGAGGTTCAAATGCTGGTGCAATATGCACATAGATGTATCGTATTGGTGTAGAATGTGCTTAACTTGTGGGTCCAGAAAAGTGTCCCACAGGAATGCAAATGCACCTTTTGCTGGAATACAATGTTGGATATCCAATGGACGCATTGGATACACGTGATCCAGTCATAAAATGAATATATATCTTATGGTTGTTTCCTGCTATTTCACGAAATTGGTTGATGCAATACCTTTGAAGACACAAGAGGCAAAATATGTTGCTTCGAAATAAGTGAAAAGATTTATATCTATATTTGGTGTGCTACTGCAATGGCATACTGACTGTGGGTAGAATTTAGAGTCCAAAGTTTTCCAGGAGGTATGGAATTTCCTGGGTATAGACAAGACCAGAATTAATGTAGGACCTCAGTTTGATAGCATGGGTGAGCTCTTTACAAAACATGATCTCATCATATACCTCTGACACTAAAAAGTGATCGAATGAACATGCACTAGTACTGATGCTAGCATAAAAGTAATCTATTCACGCAACCTCAGCGATGAACCATGGATTGTTCATCATGGCAAACTAAAGCCTAATTTTGGGGCAGAGTGATTTAATAATAAGACAACAAAAACACAAACATATATATCAATGTAATTAGTGAAAAACATTCCTTTTCTTATATATACAAGCAGAATTTAATATACCGTATTGATAGTGTAAGACCGTCAACTATTACATTAACCTGTGCCAACAAGCTGGTTGTCTTAATTTATATTCAAGCAATTACTTCTTACCAAAACGACATAGAAAAACCAAATAAAAATAGTCAAAGAAATGAAACACTTCACAAAAGCAGCATGTGTGTCTGTGATTGTCAGTCCACGTTTAGTGGAGCTTGTATCTGAAGACATGCATTTTAAAGATCACAAACTTTATTACAAAGCTAACTGAGAGCTACGTAAGATGTTCTAAATGCATTCCATTCTATGCATAATCATTTGTTTTTGATTATATTTGTGTTCATATCCTTACTGTTTGACTGAGATAGTGATGTCGCTGTATTTATGACCTGTTTGCACTGAATGTTGTTTGCACACACTGCAAGTTGTACTTAAAACCAGTTTGTGCTGAATGTTGTTGCACACACTGCAAGCTGTATTTATAACCAGTTTGTGCTGAATGCTGTTTCTGCACACGACAGGTTGGATTGATAGCCCGTTTGCATTGAATGTTGTTTGCATACAATGCAAGTTGTATTTATAATCAGTTTGTGCTGAATGGTGTGCAAAAGTTTGTGCCGAATGTTGTTGCACACACTGCATGTTGCTGAAGCTGACCACTGTCTGTGCTTGTACCCTCGGTTGTCTCGGCTGACGATAACATGCAGAAGAAACATCCGAGTTGCTGAAGGTGAATGCTTTATCTTGTCTAACCTGAAAAAGAAGGCATATATTTAAATTATACTTACGTACCCAAGCATAGAAAATAGAATATAGAAAAATAAAGCAACAACATCATAATTTTAACAATCGATAATTTTACATTTGCTGCGGCCTGATGCAAGGCTGGTGACGGCTGTGATCAGACTGTTGTTCTGGCTTACATATTTGTTGTTGGTACTTAGTGCTGTGATGACCACAAATGTTGGGGATAGTTGTTCACCTGACTGTCGATGGTAATGTGTTTGCTGATGTACACCATGTCTATGGTGGCAAGAGAAATTAACCACTTCTTGAGAATTTTCCCACCTACTCTTACATGCTGTATGTCAAGCTAATGCGCCGTTCATGCTTGTCACCGCGGAAATGTCATCTTGTCGTATCGCCTATGCGTGGGTGTGTGCCTTCATTTCACCTCTGTACTATCGCTGGTTTGAGGTGGGTGTAAAATTGGACTGTGACTTTTCATGCATACGCTTTTGTTATGTCAGAGAGTGTTTGCATCTTAATTTTAAATGTTGGAGGAGAAAGATTTGAGACCAGAATGCTTACATCAACGAAGGGCCCTGAGTCACTGGTGGCTAAGTTATTGCACAAAGATGTCTGGTTCCACAAGGAAACAGCGTCTTCTTAGACAGGGAACTCCACATTATAAAATTATGAACTATTTCAAGTATTGTGGCAATTTCAACCAGGCGATGTTGCCAAGAATGAGAAAGTACAACGTGGAACTTCTGAAAGAACGTGAATATTTCAGAATAAAAGGGTCTCCAGTAGCTAGTTAGAAGACGCATATAGCACTTTGCTGAGTTGTATGGGGCAGACTATGGTTGTTAGTCTGCATCACTGTATGTTGCCAGTTCATATACACATATGAACTGAATGATGCTGGTTCATATTGGCATATGAACCGTTGGAAGATGGTATACCCGGGAAGATGACGCAGAATGGAGTCAACTATACAAGACAAAAGAAATCGCGTTTCAGCTAGTTTTTCAGATCAATTGAAATTAAATTATAATTAAGTATAATTCGCGTTTAAATATATACACTTTAAATTGAAGCAAATGGACAAAAATGGAAAAAATAAATAAACCCTCATTGCTATACATAGAGAGACATTATAATAACGCGAAGCCAACTGAAAGTAGACCATGGAATTAGATTCGTTAAGTTAGATCTTTAAGCATAGTTAGACAGTTTATTTTCATGGAATTATAAAGAACCATAGTAATCTGTCTGTAGAGATAACATTGCTAAAAAAAAAAAAAAAAAACATGAGTGATTTGGTTACAAAGTTTTACCCTAATGATAATTTATAAAACTATTCGAAGTTAACATGATTTGTTTGGAGAGTTTTGAGGTATTCTTCACATTTCATGATAATCTTCCAGGGATATTTCCTCTACAGACATTTGCAAGATATTGTTAGATAGCTTAATCAACTGGTGGTATCTTGAACAATTATCTTTTCTCCAGGATATTTCTGTGCAAGAAATTTATAATGTAATGAATTTCTTGTACGGAAAACGTTTTGGGAAAGCTTTATTAAAAATAATACAAAAATAAATAAGGGAGTTGCATGGAAACAGTTGTAAAATGTCCTCATGACTTCAGATATATCCTGACTGCATTTAGCATTTGATGAATTTGGCTAATGTTAATAGTTTTTAATCTTAAATGGATGTACAATATGGAATGCCTTTTCGCATTGTTACAACAGTTTGGAAATGTCTGCTCTGAGACACAAGTACTTCTGTAGGGGATTCGCTAACCTTAATTTTGAGTGGCTGCTCAAATGTCAATCAAGTTCTGGTTCGTGGGTCTGAAGGAGGTAATTGAGTTTCTGGCTTTATGTTCATAGTTTTCATAGCTGCATGTCATTTTATGTGACTGCAAGACCTGTTCTGTATGAGTGTATGCAAGACTGTATGTTGGAATTATTTTGTTGAGATTCAAGATCATATTTTGACATGATACTTTACTTTACTTGACCGCTAACTGACATGAACCGTGTAGATTTTTGGCGCCTACATTGCTATTCATGAATTTTGTATACTTCAGACAGCCACATCTTTGTCTGGATTGCAGTCTGTTTTTTTTTAGCCTTTGAAAGCATTGGTCAGATACAGAGATCTGTATACCATATGTCTTTCTGGGTGGTGCATGCATCAAACGAGTTAATGCTATTCAGTGAGTTATTTAAAATGTTCATTGGACTTATCGGTCAGACTGCCTTACAGATTTACTAACCTTGGATTCACTTTTAATTCATTTAAGTTAATTCCAAGGCTTGGTAAATCTTGCATTGAATTATTAGCTTCTTAGTTTTTCCATGTATGTATGTAATTTGAATTTCACACGCAACAAACTGTGTTAACGGTCATAAAAGCAACTTACAGTGAGATCCTTGTATTGTTAGGTCTCTTGCTTTAGTTAACATAATAAACACTTTTAGAGTTTCTAAGAAATATAATCATAAAATCAAATTATCATTATTTCATGTGCACTGCGGACTAAATGTTGAAATACCTTAATGCTAACTTATACATAAGTTAGAAGTATTTGGAGGCCGGACACATGACTAAATGGATGTTTTTCAAGTGTGTTGATGCCTAGTATGCATGTTCAGCAGGCAATAACAGTCGTTGTCTGATGTAGATGAGTACTAGCATTTTGTAATGCAAATGTGTCCGCAATGACTTCAGCACCCAATTTCGTAAAATCATTCTTCGATATAAAAAGATTGGGTACAACATGGATATTATAGGACAGACTGCATGCATGGTAGTTAACCCAATCACGGTTGGCAACTTTGCTTCCCTCTTTAATTGCACGCCGGTGGGTCAGGCCTCAGATTCTATGACGGCTCCAACGTAAAGGCTTATTGAAAATTAAAGAGATAATGTTGGTTGGTGCCTGATGCTCTGTCTCTGGTCGGGCTCATCGGAGTCTAACTGTTGGTTTTCTTTTGCTCCAGCAATTCAGTGGTTTCTTGCTGTCGAGTCCTCACCGTTGTCTCACCTCTGTGGTTCTTTGATTTCTGTGTTCACGGAGATGTTGCACTGATGAGTTAGGAGGCCTTCATGCGGACTGAACAAATTATTTGTCTAAATCGCGACGGAAGTAAGGGCGAGGATTGTGGCCACGTAAAATCGATTTAAGCCCCCCAGTGGAAATCTTCCACTGACCGTTCCAAGGCGGCTCTTCTGTGGCGATTTATTTATGTTGTTGTTTGTTACTTGCTGTGTGTATCACTTGTGTCTTTTAATTTTGGATGGCCATATGGCCATTTTGTGGGAAAGTAACTGTCCATATGGCCTTCCTTTGTTTAGGTTTCCATTATGGTCTGGTCGCTTAATGTTTGTATTTCTTTCCCTTTGGTGTCTTTTATGGATGGAGTAAGTTAATTGTATCAATTCCTGATCTTTGTTTTATTTCTACTTTAACTAGCGATGTAAAACTCAAAGGCTATTAAGGTATATCACGAATTCAAGACATTGTCCGATGTTAGAGACTTATGTATATGTATTTTCTTTCTCTTACAAATATGAGGTGTGATCCGTATCACTCTTTGTTTTGATATTGGATTGAAAGAGTTGGCTTTTGTTTGGATCATATATAGCACTTACATGACTACAATAGCTTTTATTTGATACGAGATGTTGTGGTATTGCACTTACTGCATAGACAAAATAATATCTTGAGATTTGCCACGATTTCTGCTCATATGCAGCTAATCTTCCATATCTTTCTATCCAGTTGCTTTAAAAGAGGGATTCGAAGGTGCATGTATGAAAGTGTTATTGCTATGTCCATGTAAATTTGTATTTTCCTGTCAGTGTTATCTAAATAATTAGCTGTTTTCGACTGTGTGTTAATCAGCAGTTTAGTGTTCATTTAAGGCAATGTTTACCATAATTTAAGCTTAAATTGTTCTTACACGATTACCTGCCTCGATTTTGAATGAGCCTAAGAGGTCCACTTTTAGGATCATTCGTCATCCAGGTAGGTGAATCCGACTTCGTAACCGGACACAAGCAAGTTGCTTGTAATGGTTACAATTCGGAAGGGTAACCTTCAGAAGAAAAATTGAAACAGAAATTTAAATGATATGGTGAACTTAAATATAGGATTATTCAACGAATGTGGGTGAACTTGTGTGTGAATTGATTCATAAGTTAAGTGTCAACAATATGGATAACTTTATAGACAAAATTAAGTAGTGTTAGTATTTATTTGTGTAAAATTAATATTGTCAGATGAATAACGATAATAGCCAATTGCCTCCTCCATTACTACTTTCCAAGCTGTATACTTACATAACATTCCACATGGGGTCCATGCCTTTTAAAGGTAGGGGGCTGTTGTAACGGCGTCTGGCTATTCTCTGTTATTCTATGTACAAATGTTCTCATTGTTGTTTAGATTCATTTATATCTGTTTTAACAAAATGTACATACCGATCTTCGGTCCGAAATAGCCGTAGCCGATGCAAACCATGTGCCAACTATGTCGAGTATATCCTGTGTAAAACAGCCATGTCATCTCCCTTTGCATATATAACCATGACTATCTATTGTTTATTTTATCATCCATATTCTTTTTATGCTCACACTTTCGCATTTGAAACAGTATTTTCCATCAAATGTTTGTTTACTTTTTGCTCAGCTGTTCCAAGTCACTGCGCACTGAACATACCATAAAGACCGAACGTTCCGTATGCTTGGTAGCATGGTTAGGAATGTGACGTCATCCAGGCACAACGTCATCCAGCGCGAGCCTGGAGGGTATATAAGGAGCGTTTCGGTTGAAGTTCAGTGTTGCTGATTGTTGCGAGCAACCTGCTGTGGCTTTTGCCAAAACAAGTTGAGGCGCCTAGGCCGTGTTTCAGCTTCCCATAGCTGAAACACGCCTGGGTTCGCCTAGATTGGAAGTATGGTGTGGCTTAGACTGTCTAGGCCTGAGTCTGAATTATGTTTGCTTGTTTGTTGACCCGGCACTCCCATCTGGGCGAATGTTTTGCCTATCTAGGCGAAACATGCGTCCATCTGTGAGGAACATTTAGTTAGTTATTTATTTACTTTTAGGCGACGTTTGCACAGGTTATCAACACGTCTATATAAATTAATTATAAATTAATGGTTTTTCATAAGCAGTCATAACTTTGAATACTCCCTTTGTTGATAATTTTGGCTAAGGTCGAGCTTTGCTCCGAGCTAGGCATAGTCCTTGTTACGCTGCGCCGAGGTAGGCGAAGCCCAGGTAGGCGAATATTTAAATCATAGACTGTTTGGGCTGTTGAGGGTAGTTCGCTTCTGAAAGCGTGGTGTAGCAACTCTTAGGCTGTCTATGAGCTAGTAATTTATTATCGTGCATTTCAAAGCAACATTCCTTTATGCCTAACTCGGAGGAATCTGCCTGGCTCGGATAAAGTAAAATCGACTTTGGATGGTTAGTTCCCCTTATTAAGAATGTTTTACCTAACTAGGCTGAATGAGTCCTTGCCAGGATGGGTGGAAGGTACTTCATTAACGATCTACGTAGTTGCTGTTTGTGGTGTTTGTCAAAACATGTTGTAGCAACTGGTAGAGTGTTATGAATAAGTAACTCCGATTTCTATACGTTTTAAGGGAATTGTACTTGCACCTATCTGGGATGAGTTCCGCCTGGCTGGGAAAGGACGTTCTATCAGTATCAAGTAGGGACTTAATATTGCACATTGTTAGTGACTATTTTTCTGACTGTTAAAGGAAAATACTCTTTGGTATGCCTTATAAAGCATGTTAAGTAACTTAAATTGTTAACATAATGGCTGTGTTAAAACGTAAATTATCTTGTTTAATGGGAATTTTATTCAAAGTAGTAGATCACCTAGCTAGGGGGATTTCGCCTATTTAGGCGTGATTTGCGCCTACCTAGGCGTGACATTTCACCCATCTAGGTGAGGTTTGCGCCTATCTAGGTGTGGTTTAGGTGGAGAAGATGCAGTGTTGATCTCTTATCAAATGTTGTTAGTAGAAACGTGTCAACTGTCTAGCAGTTGCATGATCACACGTGAATGACAAATACATGTATGATCTCGTAAAGGCTGTTAGTATCTTCCACTTATATAGGAAATGTTCCACCTAGCTAGGCGTGGCCATTACAATTAAATTGCAGAGGGTCTAAATTTGCACCTTGTAGAATACCTCTCAATTGACTTTAGTTGTTAACACAAGGTCAACTGTAAAGAATTTCTTCTTAGATGACAAACTTATTATTCTTTAAGAGACTGGGTTGTATAACGGCAACGGTTAGGGAAAGATTCATTAGCCAATCATAGGAGAATGGGTTATACAACTATTTGCAATCACATACGTAAAGCCTACTTTTGTTCTACATGGGTAAGCGTATCTAATAATATCATCTACTATCCCCTATGTTTTTCTCAACACTTTATAAAGATATATGGATGCAATACTTGCTCTGTAACCATTCTAATAACTTGAAGCCGATTGGTACACCTAGATAGGGGCACCTCCTTCGTAGGCGCTGATTGAAAACAATACAAACCCAGTTTGTTACAGTGTTGTGGGCTTTACCGAAATGATTGTTAGTAACACCTGTGTTGTTATTGACTTGGATTTGGCTGCACAATAATAAGGGCGAATTGTTTGGTGCGTCCATTTAGGTACGCCCATTTAAGTGAATTGTTTGGTGCGCTCATTTAGGTGGCATTGTTATTGCGCCCATTTAGGTGAATTGTTTAATGTACCTATTTGGGTGGAATCCAGTCCCTTGAATTGGTGTGACTCTCAACGTTCAATGAATTGATTCAATGCAATGTGCAATGATAGAATGTTATTATACGCCTATCTTAAAGAAAATCTTTCTAGCTTAATGTCAGCATTTTAGGCCGTTAGTAAATGTATGCTCTTAGTCGTTCTGTTAAATTAGGTGTTATATAAGATGCGGCTGCAGAAATTTGCTTTTATTGTTCTGTTCACCTATGCCATAAATATAAGTTAGCCTGATAAGATAGCTCACTATAGACTGCATACACTATTGTCAGGGGTAACAAAATAAATTTAAGAAATTGAACCAATAGTTGGCTGTGGATTCTCTTCCCGGTAGTTTAGTGTACGACCCAGGTCGAACCCACATATATTTATTGTAACAGCACCATCACATCCTGACCATATCAATAGCTGTACCGCTTGACCAGGTGGTGTTCCGTTACAATATTGTACCCAATCTTTTTATATGGAATAATGTTTTTAAAAAAAAATACGGAATTGGATGCTGAAGTCATTGCAAATATATATTTTTCTGAATTTATATACTTAGTCACCATAAAATTTACAATCTAATTAGAATAGGGCAGACATAGTATGAAAACTTGGGACTGGGCTGTATTTTTCTCGACTTAAAATACTAATGGGATCTATACTGGGTCAAGTATTTTGAGTGCCACTGGGATCTATATTGGGTCCAGTTTTATTGCTAATTAAATGATATGCAATTATTCCTTAATACGAGTAAATATCAGATTGAAATCTATGCGGACGACACAGCAGGTCTCGCAGCAAACAAAGATTGCAAGGTTGTGGAAAGGAAACTTCAGCCTAGGAACTTCAGCCTTTAGCTGTAGAGAGGGCTTTAGTTGATGACCACATTTGTCATTCAGCCACCAAGTTTGCTGTCTGTGTTAAGAAGGCCGAGACAAGCTTCCTAAACATCATAAAAGGTCATACAAAGCACGGTTTCTTGCAAATTCAAGATGTTGTTTCAACTCTTTGATTGTTTGATTTTTGTGTTCACGCAGATGTTGCACTGATGAGTTAGGAGACCTTCATGCGGACTGAACAAATGTCTTAATCGCGACGGAAGTAAGGGCGAGGATTGTGGCCACGTAAAATCGATTTAAGCCCACAAGTGGCATTCGTTTCCGCTGACCGTTCCAAGGCGGCTCTTCTGTCGCGGTTTATTTTTATGGTTTATCTTTGGATATTTGTGTCGCTTATATTATTTTATTTTGACGAGAATGATGAAGAAACCCAGGACCTCCTTGAAGAGAAGCACCATAAACACAGGGCATGCCTCGGTGATACCAGCTCAGTATCATAAAAGGCCGCCTATTCAGATATATGCAAGACAGTGCAAACAAGATCCAGAGACATGCGAGACCAAGGACGATGAAATCCAGTCCTTTGCAGACAGAAAGGATATGAAAAAGTTCTTTGATGCACTAAAGACTGTTTATGGTCCCTAGAGCTCAGGAACCACTCCTCTCCTCCGTACAGATGGAACAAGTCTTCTGACTTACAAAGAGGCTATCTTGAAAAGATGGGCCGAGCACTTTGATAGTGGTCTTAATCGGCCATCCTCTATCAATGATGATGTAATCAACAGACTACCACAGGTTGAATGTAATATGCTGCTTCACAAGTTCCCAACCGGTACTGAAACAGTGAAAGCAATAAAACTTCTGGCATCTGGCAAGGCTCCAAGACCAGATACAATACCTGCTGAGATTTACAAAACAGGAGGTACTCCAGCTGCAAAGAAGTTGACAGAGTTATTTCACATTATGTGGAGAAAAGAAACCATCCCCCAAGATTTCAAAGATGCGTCAATTATCCACCTATTCAAACGGAAAGGGAACACTCAGATCTGTGACAATCACCGTGGCATCTCTTTATTGTCAATTGCTGCGAAAGTCCTTGCAAGAGTCCTACTTAACCGACTAAATGAACATCTTGAAACATTCAGGGCTACCAGTGTGCGTTTATGGAGGACAGAGGAACAATTGACATGATCTTCACAGCAAAGGCAGCTTCAAGAGAAATGTCAGGAACAGAACATGGACCTATACATGAACTTTGTTGACCTCACCAAAGGATTTGACACAGTCAGTCGTGAGGGCCTTTGGAAGATCATGGTGAAGTATGGATGTCCAATCAAGTTCATAAGAATGGTGAGACAGTTCCATGACGGTATGCTTGCACGGGTTCAAAATGATGGTGAGTTTTCAGATCCTTTCCCTGTGACAAACGGAGTCAAGCAAGGCTGTGTGTTAGCCCCAACGCTGTTCAGCATGATGTTTTCTGCCATGCTCACAGATGCTTTCCTGGATGGTGACAATGGCATACCTATTAGGTATCGCTTTGATGGGAAGCTTTTCAATCTCAGAAGGTTGCAAGCCAAATCCAAGGTGCTGACAGAGGTGCTAGATTAGCTCCTCTTTGCTGATGGCATGGGAAAAGGTGCCCCTACAGACGAGAAGAAGCAAAATGGTATAGAGCAAGTATCCGACTCCTGTGATAGCTATGATCTCACAATCAGCATCAAAAAGACTGAATTAGTATATCAGCCAGCACCTGGTAAGCCTTACAAAGAGCCCACCATCACAGTGAATGGTCAAAGATTGCAAGTGGTAGACAAGTTCACCTACCTTGGGAGCACACTGTCAAGAGCGGTGCACATTGGTGTTGAAGTCAATGCCAGGATTGCCAAAGCTAGTGCAGCATTTGGCCGACTACGTTGTAATATCTGGGATCGAAGTAGAATCAGACTTGACACAAACTTGAAAGTCTACAGAGTTATGGTGCTGCCATTACTATTGTATGCATGTGAAACATGGACAGTTTACCAACGGCACGCCAAAAGACTGAATCACATCCATACTAGCTGTCTTAGAAAACTCTTAGGATTCAAGACACGGAAGTCCTAAACACGGCAGGGAGGCAAAGTGTACCTACTTTTCTGAAATTAGCACCGCTAAGATGGACAGGCCATGTTACCAGAATGCCTGAGGAACGCTTACCAAAGAAAATTCTCTATGGAGAACTAGAAATGGGCAAACGCTCGCAAGGCGGTCAGAAGAAGCGCTACAAGGACACCCTCAAAGCCTCCCTCAGGGACTTCAACATTCAAACAGAATGTTGGGAACAAGTTGCACAGGCTAGAGCAAAGTGGCGAGGTCTCATCAAAAGGGGTTCCAATGAATATGAGGCAAAAATAATCAGTGAAGCTGAACCGAAAAGTGCACAGCGCAAAGCCAGAGCTAAGGCATCACGAAAAGCTGTTTTCTCTAGCCTCTGTTGCTCTCTTTGCAACAGACAGTTCTGAGCTAGAATCGGTCTCATCAGCAATCTTAAAACACACAAATAGTAACATTTCTCAAATATGATTAAGGTGGGTCATTGTCAGTGATGACAGACAAACTATTATTATTATTATTATTTTGGATAGCCTAGTGGCCATTTTGTGGGAAAGTAACTGTCCTTTTGGCTTCCCGCTATTGATGTTTCCATTAGGGTCAGTTGTTTCATGTTTGTGTTTCTTTCCCTTTGGTGTCTCTGATGGGAGCTGTGGGTTGATTGTATCAATTCCTAATCATTGCCTCCACTTCTGCTTTTCAACATGGTGCTAAAAACTTCGATATTTTTTGGCATCAAATCAGATGTTTCTTAACCTTAACAAAACATCAATTATGATGAACGGAACACGTCACAACTTACCAAACATTGATCGAATCAACTTATATATCAGTCATGAGGTTAAATTTCAAAAGTTTTGGGCATTTGTATTGATAAATTAAATAGATGAGAGAAACACATCGATACAGTGTGCTTAAATATCACTAGAATTGCTTTGTTAAAACGATTATCAAAATTGGTTCATTTGTTTGATTTGAAGTTTAACGTCCCCGTCAGCACTGTAAAGATCATTTTCGAGATTTTGCTTCCAATTTTGTGGGACTTTTTCCCAACAATTAGATGAAATGACTTCTGAAGCCCTGTCGCCCAATGAAACCAGTAGGGTTTATAAGCATGGACGGGCCGACTCGCACCGCTTTGCCTGGGCAGGCTTAGATCCTCTAAGCGGTTTACCAGTACTCGTGTGCGGGTCGGTTTCAGCTCTGTGTGGAAGCCCGTATATTTATTCAAGCCCCAATGGGCGGGGCGGTATCAAACTTGGTATGCAAAATAGAAGTGAAGGCAATAATCAGGAATCGAGAAAATTAACCCACATCTCAAATCAGAGACACCAACGGTCAGTCTTAATCAATATTACTATTGTTGGAAAGTAACTGACCTTTAGGCTTTCCGCTTCTGATTTTTAACTAGGGTCTAGTTATATAATGTTTGTGTTTCTTTCCCTTTGGTGTATCTAACGGGCGGATGGGGTTAATTGTATCGATTTCCGACCATTGCCTTCACTTCTGTTTTTTTAAAGCTGGTATTTTCTTCCAATGTTTGATCTGGGGAAACGGCAATAGCTTGATGCACATAGAAATAAAAATCAAAAATGAGTTCCTTTAAGAGCAATGAAAACATTCATAAGAAAGATGGGTCATACTACGTAGTTTCGGCTAATAAAGCCTCATCAGTGACCCTGTAATGATCCGGCAAAGAAAGCCAGAGGAAACATACTGCAATTTGGCGAATTTCGAATAGATAGTCGATCCAAAGACAGATATATATCAAAATGGGGTCCAAATAATTAAAAATCTGTCTAGAATATGAGTCTAAACCAATAATTAATTTCTGATTTCTCAGAATATTCACGCTGATCTCAAAGGACCAAAAGTAAAATATAAACTGCACTATGGTTGATGTACGGGGAGACGTTTTACGGCCGCCACACGGCACAACACCAGCTGCAGGGAAGGCAAATAAAAATCAAAAATGAGTTCCTTTTAGAGCAATGAAAACATTCATAAGAAAGATGGGTCATACTACGTAGTTTCGGCTAATAAAGCCTCATCAGTGACCCTGTAATGATCCGGCAAAGAAAGCCAGAGGAAACATACTGGTATGAAAGACTGGTAAGACTACATAAACGTGCTGCCTGAATAATTCTTCAGACATACCTCTTGAAACTACCCAAGGACAGATTCCTTGAACTGGATGTACATACCTAAAAAGTAACATAAAAAGCTTCACAGCCTAAATCACACACTTCCTTCGTGGCATTATCAGCACTTCCATGATGACTACAGGGTAGTTCACACGCCCAGCCAAAAAATGATTCAAATCTTTTATTACATTTGTATTTATCTGTACAAATCTCTGAAAAATTAAAGTCAATGAGATAATGTTAACCCTTCTCTTGCTGAATATTCATTTTAGCCACACCCATTTCTGACTTTGAACCAATCAAATTACTTGATGTAATTTATTCCTACAATTTCATAAACTAAGTGTCAAACAGTGTAGATCCTGATCAGATAGCTTCTTCAGAAGCCATCTGATCTGGATCTACACTGTTTACAAAGATAGGGGTTGTCGTGAACAGCAAGATAAGGGTTAACAATCCTGTGTCTGGTTATTCAAAGCTCGTCAGTTGTAAAAATAATATTAAACTGAATGCAATAACAAACATATTGGGCAAATGTTATAGGCATTTATTCTGTAACACTTGAACACACCGTGTGTCCATAATTGTTTTGTTGCCCCCTGTAATATACTGACTATAGCAGATCAAAGGTGGCCCTTAATAGGTTGATTAGTAGCTCTTGTTGTATCCCCTGACTGAGGCACTTAAGAGGAAAATCAATAATGTACACCAGTAAACAGTGAGTAATTTATTGATTTTCCCCAAGGAGGCCCCTTACCTGTTGAAGACAGAGGACTTCTCTCCAGTCAGCTCTGAGGGCTACATAATATTATGTAATGAAATGATAGTCCTCCATAATCAAGATTAAATGCCTTTAACCAGCAAAAGTGGCAACTATAAACGTAAATTGCGTGCTTAAAAAACACTACCAGGCAAAAGCGACTGTCCATAAAGGATCTTACATGAGTGTTCATGTATTATTGAATTTATTAAACGAGTTGAGGAAAAGGGATAAAATGCGAGTTTAATAAATTCAATTATACATGAGCACGAATGCAAGATTCTATTTATCATATGACATTTAAACGCATTTTATTCACGATTTGTTTACAAAAATGTCAATATTCCGCCGTTAGAAAACGCGACGTCGTTAAGAACTCATCCAGGATTTTATCCCCAGCCTACTTACATATAAGTTTCAGAAAGATACGATCAAAACTGAAAGGGGCTACCGTGATGACAAGGTCAAAAATCGGCATTTTCAACAATCAAAGGGACCTAACTCTAGGGGCGTACTTGGCCAGTTTTCGAACTCATCTAAGGTTTTATCCCAAGCCACCTTACATATAAGTTTCAGAAAGATCCGATCAAAACTGAAGGGGCTACGGTAATGACAAGGTCGATAATGGGCATTTTCAGCAATCAAAGGGACGAAACTCTATCATAAATGGACCGACTTGGCCGGTTTTCGAACTCATCTGAGGTTTTATCTCCTGCCACCTTACATATAAGTTTCAGAAAGATCCGATCAAAACTGAAGGGGCTACCGTGATGACAAGGTCAAAATTCGGCATTTTCAGCAATCAAAGGGACCTTACTCTATGATAAATGGGCGAGATTGGCCGGTTTTCAAACTCATCCGAGGTTTTATCCCCAGCCACCTTACATATAAGTTTCAGAAAGATCCCATTAAAACTGAAGGGGCGACGGTGATGACAAGGTCGAAAATGGGCATTTTCAGCAATCAAAGGGACGTAACTCTATGATAAATGGGCCGACTTGGCGGGTTTTCGAACTCATCCGAGTTTTTATCCCCAGTCACCTTACATATAAGTTTCAGAGAGATTCGATCAAAACTGAAGGCGCTACGGTGATGACAAGCATTTTCCCATAGTAAGTCTATGGGACCTTGTGGTTTCCATAGGAACCAAAGTTTTAGAGCGATTTGAAAAAAAGTTTATGTCATCAATGCCCACCAGAGGCATGCTACAGATGAGAAATGATTGAGATCAGCCTGCAGGATACAGAGATATAGCTGCTCAAAAGTGTGGACGGACGGTCCACTATACTATAAGCTCCCCTGGAGCCTTCGGCCCAGGTGAGCTAAAAATATCACAATTTTTCACCGGAATATTTTGCATTCTTTTCGGCGGCAAAATTATTTACATTGTATTTGAATAGGCATGTCTTCGTTGTGTGAAGGTGTAAAGGATCGATATTGTGTAGCTCTTTCTTCCAATACATCTTAACCTCCGTGGAGGACATCAGTCATTGTATATTATATAAACGCAAGAGTCGCAGGATGAAATTTTTAAGCCTATACATAGCAATCATGTAATTATACTGTAAGGGTCTTTAACCTGCATGAGGGATGATTCTCCCTGCACGGGCCTCCAGCTACATCCCGATCCGAAGGACGGCACACTTTATGACATTTATACCTGTAAATAATGTCAGACACCGAAATTTTATCACCACTGATCAGTCAGGAGCAGAACCTGAACAAGTTAAAAAAAAAAAATAACTCATTTGCGTTATATTTGGTTTTTCGAGAATATGTAAAAATCGGCCAAGTTTTTCTCTTCTTTTTTGAAATTCGCGGCGTTTTGCGTCATTATAATGTTATCGCGAGATTCCACGAGAAGCGCTCTTTCTAACAAGATTGTGTATTCGTCAACACATCGAGTTTTCATTCAGAAAAAAATCGTTTTTAAGTGGATTTTGAGCGCCAAAAGGGTAAAATTAATGTTTTTAAAACTTGAATTCCCACCTTATCGCAATTTTGCCGCATGTGGCGACAATTTTAAAATGGAAAGAAGACTTTAATTTGATGATTGAAATCGAAATTATTTGTACGCATCGTCTAAAAAGTTGTACGCATGTGTTTCAAACAAGAGTGGGGTGACGAGAATATTAACGCATTCACGTTTATATTTTCGTATTTTTCATTTTACATAATCCTAAAGAACTTGTGACATAACCTAACAAGTTATTTTCTATAGCCTCACTTTGAAATTCAGTGGCGGTATGTGACTTTATAACTGTAACAGGTTATAAAAAAATAACTTGTATACGTCGTGCATGTAACGTTAAGGGACGTATCTAGCTAATTTGCATATTTAATCCACTAGTGGATTATCGAAAAATAAAACATGACGTTATTACACTCTCAGACGCGACGTCATATGATAAATAATATTATTGAATCATAGACGACACACAGCGCTTGCAGTTTGAAGTTCAATACCAATTTCTGTATCTGAACACCGAGGCGAATAAATTCTACGATATTTTTAATCAATTATACGATGCTGCTCTTTTAACTAGAGGTTTTACTTAGCAAGCTCTCCGTCCTTTCATGGATCCTGAAATTAATCACAAACGTCATTACATAAAAATATCCTTCATTAATAAGGGTTTGGGTTTTATAGATTTACCTAGGATCTTCCGAGACAGTTCGGTGAATTCATCAACTGCTGCTTGTTTTCTAAATACTGACACAGCCACAGTTTGTTATGAATACAATAAACCTTTTAGATCTATCATTTTCAATTTCAACAAACTTGTTTCTGGTCTTGATATTGACACTAGCACTCCTGATACATGTGATCCGGCTTCTGCTCATATTGTAAATGGCAATTTAAAAAGTACCCCTGATTCTAGAATACGTAATATAATTTCTAAACGGCTAAAATATCGATTTCCTTCTGAAATTGATTTCAATAAGTGTAGAGATGAAATGAATGAATTTGGTAACCGATGGTGTAAACGAGAGTGTGTTGAGCATTAAGCACTCAAAGAATTGAAACTTAGCCTTCTGAAACTAGTGAACAAACGCATTTCTTCCCACACTCAAAACACGAACGTATTGTCCCCTAAACCTTGGATGTCTTTACGTCACCTTAACCTAGGTATACAAGAAATTCATATGCAGTTTTTTTTTTTTTTTTTTTGCTCCAGCAGATAAGGCCGCTAACAATGTGTTCGTTGTCTGACGGCCCCACTATGTTAACACTCTTCAGCAAGAACATGGTGGTACTAAGGACTGTGAATTGCAGCCAGTGGAATTCGTTTCCGCTGACCGTTCCAAGGCGGTTCTTCTGTCGTGGTTTATTTTTGTTATGATTTGTCTTTGGGTGTTTATGTCGCTTATATTATTTTATTTTGAATAGCCTATTGGCCATTTTGTGGGAAAGCAACTGTCCTTTTGGCTTTCCGCTATTGGTGTTTCCATTAGGTCTGTTGTTTCATGTTTGTGTTTCTTTCCCTATGGTGTCTCTGATGGGAGCTGTGTGTTGATTGTATCGATTCCTGATCATTGCCTCTACTTCTATTTGGCTGTAGAGAGGGTTCTAGTTGATGACCACATCTGTCATTCAGCCACAAACTTTGTTGTATGTGTTACAGAAGGCCAAGACAAGCTTCCTACCTTATATTGGTTACCTCAACTTCATAAAAGATCACAAATAGGACGGTTTATTGCAAATTCAAGCTCTTGTACCACCATTGAACTTTCCAAATTATTATGTTAACTTTTACTGCTAACAAAAAAGCATGTGATTAAATATTGCGACAAAGTCAGGGAGAAATCTGTTTTGGTCTTTAAAAAAGTATAAGGGAGTTTTAAATAAATTGAAATCCAGACGTTTTCGTGCTTCAAGTCTGTCTTCTTATGATTTTCCCACCATTTATCATATGACGTCGCGTTTGAGAGTGCAATACGCCATGCATTATTTTCGATAATCCACTAGTGGATTAAATATGCAAATTAGCTAGATACGTTCCGTAACGTTACATGTACGACGTCCTTAACGACGTCGCGTTTACCAATGGCGGAATATTGACATTTTTAATAAACAATCGTGAATTAAATTTGTTTTAAGTGTCACATGATAAATAGAATCTTGCATTCGTGCTCATGTATTATTGAATTTATTAAACTTGTTGAAGAAAAGGGATAAAATGCTCGGCAAGCCTCGCATTTTATCCCTTTTCCTCAACTCGTTTAATAAATTCAAGTGCTCATGTATTATTGAATTTATTAAACTCGTTGAAGAAAAGGGATAAAATGCTCGGCAAGCCTCGCATTTTATCCCTTTTCCTCAACTCGTTTAATAAATTCAAGTGCTCATGTATTATTGAATTTATTAAACTCGTTGAAGAAAAGGGATAAAATGCTCGGCAGGCCTCGCATTTTATCCCTTTTCCTCAACTCGTTTAATAAATTCAATAATACATGAACACTCATGTAAGATCCTCTATTTACACTACACTCCTCACAATCTCCTAAAAGAAAACCCAAATGCCTTAATTGAATGGACATATCATTTGGAAGACTCCCTCTATCTTACATGTAATGTAAGAAATGCTTCATTACTGAAGAGCAATAACCATAATACTTTATGGTCATGTCAGAGAGTGTGTGAAGCTCTCACCTTTCTACTTGACAACATTTCATAAGAGTTGGTACGAAGTTATTTAGACAAGTTGTCGGTAGTCCGATTGGTATAAATTGCGCACCCCTTGTAGCTGATCTGTTCTTGTTTTTGTTATGGAAGAGACTTCATGATGTCCCTTTTCGTTGAAAACTAATCTGAAATCATTGAAGCCTCTAGATCTACTTCTAGATATTTGGACGATTTATTAAATATTGGCAATATGTTCTGGAAAGGGTTATCCTTTGGAAGCAAGGAATACACCACAGAACTAGAAAATATTGAGTGTACATATTTTCTGGGCCAGACTAGCTAGTTTCGGCCATTTAGGCCCCATCGGTGACCCTCAAAATTCCACAATGGAACCAATGATCCCAAAGGACAAGAAAATACACTATGATGTAGGGCAGGGAGACTTTTTACGACCGCCACACATTTCCAGACAACAGCTGTAGTGACGTTAAATATGTTCTAGAAAGGGTTATCCTTTGGAAGCAAGGAATACATCGCAGAACTGGAAAATATGGAATGTTCATATTTTCTTGGCCAGACTAGCTAGTTTCGGTCATTTAGAAATACCTATTTCGATGGTTTGAACAGCCAAATTTACCCCCCATCCAGAACTTCAGTTAAATACAGCAAATTCGTTTGATACCGAGGTCCTAATTTTGGATTGACATCTATCTATTGTAGAAGGTTTGTTTCATGCAAAAATTATTATAAACGCGATGATTTTGATTTTGAGATTGTAAATTTTTCTTTCTTGGATTGTGATGTTCCTTGTGCGGTATCCTACGGCGTATATATTGCGCAAATAACTCGATTTGCCAGAGTGTCTTGTCATGATTATTAACTGACTTCAATACGCGTAATAAATTGTTAACTGCTAAACTACTTAATCAGGATTAGCGGTATGATATACTACGCAAAGCCTTTTCATAATTTGGTTATGAACAAAATTTATTTCTTTTAACCAATAATTACATAATGAATACTGTACATACAATATAATTCAGGATCTGATGCAAAGCTAGAAGCTTATATGTGTCATCTCTATGAAACATTTTCATAATTTAAAAGACGTCATTCCGTATAAATTTCAAAATTATATGTTCGACTTAAATCTCTTCTGCAACAAGGTCATTCGGAACTCAAATTTTATGGTGACTTAATATATAAATTCAGAAAAATATATAAATGCAACGACTTCAGCACAAAATTTCGTAAAATAATTTTTCGATATTAAAAGATTGGGTACAACATAAATGTTATTCGACAGACTGCATACAAGGAAGTTAACCCAATCACGGTTGACAACTGTTGGAGTCTAACTGTTGGTTTTCTTTTGCTCCAGCATTTCAGTAGTTTCTTGCTGTCGAGTCCTCACCGTCGTTTCACCTCGTGGTCATTTCATATGAAATTTATGAAACTTGCCGAAGGCTCGTTTCATAATTTTCATATGAAATGTCCACTCGTGTAAGATCCTCTATGTTTCTAATGTTCAGTCTTTTGGGAGACGGCTTGTTTGTTTTGTTTGATTTGAGGTTTAACGTCCCCGTCAACACTGCAAAGGTCATTTTGGAGACGTTGCTTCCAATTTTGTGGGACTTTTATCCGACATTGAGATGAAATGACATCTCAAGCCCTGTCACCCAATGAAAGCAATAGGGTTTATTAGCATGGACGGTCCGCCTCGCACCGCGGTTCCTGGACAGTCTTAGATCCTCTAAGCGGTTTACCAGTACTAGTGTGTGGGCCAGATTCAGCTCTGCGTGGAAGCATCATGCAGCCCATATATTTCTTTAACCCCATAGGGCGGGGGGGGGGGGGGGGGGGCTTGGGAGACGGCTTGACATGGACGGTTGCTTGAGGACTCAGCCGTTGACCTTCCGGCTGGTAAACCGCTTTAAGAATCTAAGCATGGACAGGAACAATGAATGTAATTGACTGGACCGACATGACCCTCGCTGCTTTCTGTGCCGTAAAAACACGACACATGCATATGCTTGATACAGTAACTGGAATATATTCAAAATTTTCTCACGAAAAACTCATGCAACAGACATTGGTGGAACATTTACTTCTATGAAAAATAGAAGTGGAGGCAATGATCAGGAATCGTTACAATTAACCCGCAGCTCCCATCAGAGACACACAAGGGATAGAAACACAAACATGAAACAATAGACCCCAATGGAAGCATCAACAGCGGAAAGCCAAAAGGACAGTTACTTTCCAACAAAATGGCCAATAGGCTATCAAAAATAAAAATAATATAAGCGACACAAACACCCAAAGACAAACCATTACAAAAATAAATCGCGACAGAAGAACCGCATCGGAACGGTCAGCGGAAACGATTTCCACTGGGGGAGGGGGGGGGGGGGCTTAAATCGTTTTTACGTGGCCACAATCATCGCCCTTACTTCAGTCGCGATTTAGACAAATAATTTGTTCAGTCCGCATGAAGGCCTCCTAACTCATCAGTGCAACATCTCCCTGAACACAAAAAAAAAAAATAAAACAACCTCAGAGATGAAACAACGGCGAGCACTCGACAGCAAGAAACCACAGAAATGCCGGAGCAAAAGAAAACCAACAGTTAGACTCCGATAGGGCCTACCAGAGAAAGAGTATCAGGCACCAACCAACATTACATTGAAATAGATCGCTCTAATTCTCAGTAAGCCTTTATGCTGGAACCGTCATAGAATCTGAGGCCTGACCCATCGGCGTGCAATTAAAGAGGGAAGCAAAGCTGTCAACCGTGATTGGGTTAACTACAATGCATGTAGTCTGTCGTATAACATTTATATTGTGCCCAATCTTTTTATATCGAAGAATGATTTTACGATATATGGTGCTGAAGTCATTGCGGTTATATATATTTTCTGAATTTATATACTAAGTCACCATAAAATTCGAGTTCCGATAGACCTTGTTGCAGAAGAGATTACTTCCAGTAAAGTCCAGTATTGAATTTTGAAATTAAATCAGAATGACGTCTTTAAAATTTTGAAAAGGCTTTGCGTAGTTTATGGTACCGATAACCCTGATTAAAAAGTTTAGCCGTTAACGATTTATTACGAGTGTTGAAGTCAAATACATGACCTCACACTCTGACCAAACGAATCAATGGCGAAACACAAACGCCACAGTACGGCGCACGAGGAACACCAACACCCAAAAAAAAAGAAAAACTACAATCTCAAAATCAAAATCATCGCGTTTATCATAAATTTTGCAAGAAACAAACCCATCTACAATAGATAGATGTAAATCTAAAAACGGGGCCTCGGTATCAGAAGAACCTGCTTTATTTAACTGAATTTCGGGGTGGGGGGGGGGGTAAATTTGACTGATCAAACCATCGAAATAGGTATTATCAATGTTTAATAAATCATCCAAATACCTAGAAGTGGAGATAAAAGCCTCAATGATTTCAGACTGGTTTTCAGCAGAGAGGGACATCATGAAGTCTCTCTCATAACAATCGGCCCCCGCCGATAGGGGCTTGAAGAAATATATGGGCTGCATGATGCTTCCACGCAGAGCTGAATCCTGCCCGCACACTAGTACTGGTAAACCGCTTAGAGGATCTAAGCCTGTCCAGGAACCGCGGTGCGAGGTGGACCGTCCATGCTAATAAACCATATTGGTTTCATTGGGCGACAGGGCTTGAGATGTCATTTCATCTCAATGTCTGGTAAAAGTCCCACAAAACTGGAAGCAACGTCTCCAAAATGACCTGTACAGTGTTGACGGGGACGTTAAACCTCAAATCAAACAAACAAAAAACTCTCATAACAAAATAAAACAAGATCAGCCACAAGTGATGCGCAGTTGGCACCCATCGGAATACCTACAACTTGTCTAAATAACTTTGTAGCAAATCTTATGTAAATATTGTCAAGTAGAAAGGTGAGAGCTTCACACACTTTCTGACATGACCATAAAGTATAAGTTTTACGCTCTATCTTTACACACAATGGTGTCCTATCGTAACGTACCTCCAGTTTCACAATTTTTGTAGGGGTTGTAGCCGGGCAGACATATGCACATCATGTTCCATCCAGCGTAGCCTACGACTCGACAGTCACCCCCGATAAGACAAGACGAATTAAAACACGGATCTGAAAAGAAATAGCATTGTCTTACAGTTTTAAAGAGATAAAAGGGTGGGTTACACGGATATCCAATATGTTCCTAATCTAGATTATAGGAACTCGCTAGAAGCACCTCCAAGCCCCCGTCCATAGGGGCTTGAAGAAATATATGGGCTGCATGATGCTTCCACGCAGAGCTGAATCCGGCCCGCACACTAGTACTGGTAAACCGCTTAGAGGATCTAAGCCTGTCCAGGAACCGCGGTGCGAGGCAGACCGTCCATGCTAATAAACCCTATTGGTTTCATTGGGCGACAGGGCTTGAGAAGTCATTTCATCTCAATGTTGGGTAATAGTCCCACAAAATTGGAAGCAGCGTCTCCAAAATGACCTTTACAGTGTTGACGGGGACGTTAAACCTCAAATCAAACAAATCAAACAAATAGAAGCGCCTCCTGTACGAGTATTTAATATGTGTTAGGTACGTCCCGTAACGTTATCCAAGCACAGTCTTTAATGTCGTCGCGTTTACTAAAGATGGAATATTGACATTTTTGCAAAACAATCGTGAATAAAAAGTTTCATTTGATAAATAAAGTCTTGCATTTGTCTAAACCCTTATCATTTAAGCCACACCCATTCCTGTCTATCAACTATCAAATTACTTGATGTAATTTATTGCTACAAATTCATAAACTGAATACCAAACAGTGTAGATCCTGATCAGATGGCTTCTTCAGAAGCCATCTGATCTGGATCTACACTGTTTGCAAAGATAGGGGTTGTCGTGAACAGCAAGATAAGGGTTAATGTATCATTGAATTTATTAAAATAACCAGTGCTTCAGCTGAAGTGCACGACCCGCCGGATGCTTTAAGCTTTATGAGTGATACCATATATGGGTATGGAGGCCATTTTGGTCATGTAACCTGGACCTAAAACGGTTCCCCCAATAAATGCGCATTATCGTAAGGAGCAAAAATATATCTTATACTTTAGTACTGTATTCTGAATCGTGTGCAGGATAAAATGCATTCTCACTTTTCCAATACAAAAGCATATGTGTCTAAGTTTGACCTAGGCACAAAGAAGGTCAAGGTCAACCCAGGGTCACCATTTTAGCAATTTATGATGGGCCTACGTCCCAGATGCTATTTATCAAGTTTCGTGGAAATCTGTCCAGTGGTCCTGTAGAAGACTATTTTTGAAGGGTTTTACCATATATGACTTGGCGGCCATTTTGGTCATGTGACCTGGACCCATGAGCAAATTTTGGTTTCCCCCATCCCATAGAGGCTCCATATGAAATTTGACTTCAATCGGCCCAACGATTTCTGAGGAGAAGCAGTTCGAAAATTTTCACATTTTTCGCCTCGGCGAGGCTATACTAAATGGAATGTAATATTTCGCATGTTCATTGGTTAGATCTTATTGATATCTATCAGTATGCCAAAAATTGTTTAAATATTTCAAGCGGTTAAGTCACTATCACCAATTTTCACAAACGGGTTACGGACGGACAGACAGACTGAAAGACTGACAGAATGACAGAATGACACGGTGATTTTAGGGCACTCTTAGAAAATCAACCGACTTCAGTCGGTCGCTTTTTCTGCGGGTCGTGCAATTGAAAAAAGGAGAGAAATGCTCGGCCAAACGGGCCTCCGTGACCTAGTGGTTAAGAGCGCTGACCCTTGATCATTAGGTCTCTCACCGCTGTGGTTCGAGCCTAGCTCGGGTCACATCTGAGGCGCCAAGTTCTGCAACGGAAGGTCAGGTGTTTTTTCCGGGTACTCCGGTTTTCGCCCACCTCTGATTAACGATCGGCTCGATTAGAGTGAAATAATCTTGAAAGGGCCGTAAAACCAAAATAAAAAAAAAAAAAAGGCTCGGCCAAACCTCGCATTCAACACTACATAAACGCTCATGTAAGATCCTCTGTATTTATTTGCACACAGGTGTTTATCTTTATGTCCTAGAGGTTTGTTCTCGTTATGACCACGTAGCGATGTAGCATGGCGAGAATTCGCAACAATAAATGGTGCACAGTACGATGACACACCCGTGCGACGTAGTGCATTTTTCACACCTCCAAAATGGCTACTTTTCTGATGAAAAACCGTAATATTTTTCTTATTAATACTGCAAACATAGGTTTTGGGTGCCCGTTAGAACCGCCGCATTGAGGCGGTTCTAACGAGTACCCACAACCTATATCTTTGAGCAGAAATAACGAAAACAATGTTAACCCTATAAACCCAAGTTTTCTCTATATAAAGCGGGGTTTAGTGGGGTCTTTATCTCACAGACTTGATCACGTGATGAGTAAAACCAGCCATTTCTATCTAGATGCGCATTTTTGTTGTGATGCTAGTTTTATCTGCTCTCGACCACTATTAAGACCGCATAAAATCAACAAGTAAAAATTATGCCAAGTGTGTGTCCTATGTTCTTAAGAAAGCCGTCATTAAGATATGAAAATAGATCAGGAACTTTGTACCCCGACTAGCTCGACTAGCTCCTTGTCGAGAAGACTAGCTCGGACAGTAATTTCGTCATAAGTCGCAAGTTACATAATCACGGCCAAAATGTTTTGCTTATTTCAAACTTTCCATGTTCCATTTCACTAGGGATGTTGCTTCTGGGGTGTGAAGGGCGTACTTTTGACGGAAAATGAAAAATTGTCGGCCAAAATCTCCGTGTTGACATAAATTAACAATTTTTCAGGTCCGTGATAAAAAGTTTCCTTTCGTTCATACTCCAGCGCTGCAAAGGATTTCCATGGCAAATGCTAGTGGGGTGCAAATTAAATCATTTCTATGTGGCACTGCATTACCGGATTTTTTTTAACAATAGCTTACATAGAAAAAAATGGTGATAAAACTCTTCGATACAATTAACCCACAGCTCCCATCAGAGACACCAGAGGAAAAGAAACACAAACATGAAACAACAGAGTTTTCCAATGCTGCTTAGGCAACTGTTGCAACAGGGATGACTGTAATAGCAAATATTTCAGATAAATTTGTAGAATTTGTGCTGTTTATGATAAAACCGAGTTCAGGTTTGCATTAAGAAAAAGATCAGCTCTAACTGTGATTTGTTGAGTAATAAATCACAGTTTGGAGGTCAGTTGTAAAGTAGATCAAATCACGAGCGAGTAGCTCGCGTGATTTGTCCACTTACAACTGACCGACAATCTGTGATTTGTTGCTCAACAAATCACAAACTAGAGCTGATCTATTTGATTCTAACAGGCTGAAAATCGGCAATAATGCTGTTGTTTCCTTCAAAATCTCACAACTTTTCGCCATTGTTAGAAGAAATCCCGCTAAAATTATCGACTGAAACACATGCATTTTTATCCTTTTCTAACATTTTCGATGCGAGAATATGATGTTACACCGTCTAACGTCAGGGAAATCGACAAGTGACGTCATTAATTGGCACTTTTTAATGACGCCATTCGTCACGCTCTTCCTTGCCGTGATTTGTTGTAGAATAAAACACAGTTATTTTCCATTGCCTATATAGGCGCGCTGCGTTAGAATAGAGGATCTTACACTCGTGGTCATTTCATATGATATTTATGAAACGAGCCTTCGGCGAGTTTCATAAATATTATATGAAATGACCACGAGTGTAAGATTCTCTGGATCTTACACTCGTGGTCATTTCATATGATATTTATGAAACGAGCCTTCGGCGAGTTTCATAAATATTATATGAAATGACCACGAGTGTAAGATTCTCTTTATCATATGACTACTTTAAATTGGATTTTATCGCCTTGTAATTTGACAATTTTTCTACGAAAAATGCATTTTTAACATGGACGTAGTCATGACGTTACTTAATCCCGCCAAAGTGTTATTACACGTGTGGTCATTCGTTTTTTATTACACGACGTTATCCACTGCGTATAAACGGCGAGTTTCATAAATTGCATATGATATGACCACGAGTGTAAGATTCTGTTTATCACATGACCACTTTAAATTGGATTTTATCACCATTGAGTGTGACATTTTTTCTACAAAATATACATTGTTGACATGGACGTCGTCATGGCGTTACTTAAACCCGCCAAAGTGTTATTAGACGTGTGGTCATACGATTTTTATTTCACGACGTTATCCACTGAATATAAACGGTGTCATATGATAAATATGTGTCCCTTGTTTCCGAAGTCAACCTCGGTATCAGGAACCTTTATTAGATCCTCTAACCGGTCGGTTTCAGCTCTGCATGGAAGCATCATGCAGCCCATCTATATCTTCAAGCTCCGATGTGCGGGGGCGAACAATTTGGATGCGCACCAAGCGAAAATTCAGATCAACATGCACAGGCCTACAGTGTGATTAAAACCTTTTTTCCAGGTATATGACAATTACAAGAGTATAACTCTATATTCTTCACCCACGTTCAGCGCAACATATGTTTTTAATATAAATAAGGAAAAAAATTAGAGATCGCCTATTCTGGCAACATTCATATAAAACACCTTGTAGAGTACATACACACACACATAAGTGTCCAATCGTAATATACCTTCATTTTCACATTCGTATCCATAAAAGCCTAGCGAACATTCACATGTGTAGCTGCGGTTACTTTCCGTGGCATTTGGGAGGATGCAGGTTCCACCATTAAGACAAGGTGAACTTAAACACGGATCTGGAAAGAAATTATAGCGTCTAATTACATTACACTGACATATGTTGGCTTAACAGTGGTAGGGTAAAACTTCAATGACTCGAACACCTCCGAGTACATAAACATTTTTCTTGCACACCAGACAAGGAAATCCGTGATTTTACCCTCGGATGGAAATTTATGTTCTGACCCTGGTGTTCCGACCCAAAATCGAATATAATCGCGTGTTTGATAAATGCACTGGTTGATTACAACCTCGTATGCGCCGTCGTTAAGGTTGACGTTACAGCAACGTCAATAAACATTCCTGCAGTGTCAACACAATATGGCGGACGCAGGTAACCGAAGTGACTGCAGTATTAAAAATCCGCTTTAAGAAATGATAGGTATGCAAGAAAAAGAATCCAATATGGGTGTGAGGGGCGGATAGAAAAATCCGTCCCTTGGGATCACTGTCCGGCATCACTCGGCAAGCCTCGTGATGCCGGACAGTGTCTCTCGGGACGGATTTTTCCATCCACCCCTCATACCCATATAAGATTCTTATAGTTCGAGACATGGGAACTTCGAATTACTGATAGAGAATACCAAGTTTGTGTCTTTTGATATCAAGTTCATCAGGCAAGGCTTCGAGAACTCTTGTAGAATCGCGAGGCTTGCCGAGAGATTCTGCATGCGTTCTCGAAGCCGAGCCTGATAAACTTGATGTCAAAAGACACTCTTTTGATATCAAGTTTATCAGGCTCGGCTTCGAGAACGCTTGTAGAATCGCGAGGCTTGCCGGAGAAAAACCACATGACCTTCCGTCGCAGAACTTGGCGTCTCACATATGACCCGAGCGAGGTTCAAACCACAGCGGTGAGAGACCTAATGATCAAGAGTCAGCGCTCTTAACCACTAGGCCACATATAGTCGTTTCTCGTGACAACCTGAAAAGCAGGGTAACTAGAGCTGTCAGTGAAACTGACTAGGGCCCCGGCAGCGCTATCAGAGGAGTAGTAAAATTTGTGGACGGACAGACAGACAGACAGACAGACAGACAGACGGACGGACAGAGTGATTACTATAGGGCACCCACACTTTCAGTGCGGGGCTCTAACAAGTATCTTTGACAATAGTGGTGGCCAGATGAACAGCCGATCACAATTTCCGCTCTCTTGTCACTTAAGAAGACATTGCCCAGTCTAGAACATTGTCGCACTTGAACTATTTACAATGTTGCGCCGAGTTGCGAAAAAAATGACGATAAAACAAATGGTTCAGATTTAAAATATCTGTAAAAACAAGAGGCCCTTGGGCCACTATACTCACCATAGTTCAGTTGGGCTCTGCCCCATGGAAGACATGCGTTTCATTAAGCTATTAAGGCCAGAAAAATCTAAGTTGAGGCCCACCCAGAGACTATGCTGCGAAATTAGGTTTCTAGCTTTTCTTGTTCTTGTGAAAACGTTGACAAAATATTGATATTGGCCTATTTTTTGGGAGAAGATTTAAAGGATTGATGAACAAATAAGCTGAAGATGCTTATTGCCTTTTATACAATATAAGCCATCATTATTGCATTGCATACAAATGTTCTAGAAAAAGGTAATCCCTTTGAAGCAAGGACTACAAGACAGAACTGAAAACTGTGAAGTGTACACGATATTTTATGGACCAGACTAGCTATTTTCGGCCAGGTAGGCCGCATCACTAACCCTCAAACATTTACGAAACCCTGCAGTGACATCAATGATCCCAAATGACTGGAAAATAAATCCACACTTTGATGAAAGGCAGATAAACATTTTACGGACGCCAAATATTCCCATAACACCAGCTACGGTGAAATATATTACTTTCTAGAAAAATGTAATCCTTTGGAAGCAAGGGCAACAAGAAAATAAAAATAAAGCCACACTATGATAAAGATTGAAGTTGCAATATTTTATAGTTCCTAGAAAATTTTTGATGAAATTTAACTTAGACCTATGATAGAGAGAAAGAATTAAAGTAAAGATGAAATGGGATGCCAAGAAAAACACTGCCTCTTACACTATGTAAGTTATCATCCCAACTGCAAATGAAAAATAGAAGTGAAGGCAATGATTAGGAATCGATACAATTAACCCACTGCTCCCATCAGAGACACCAAAGGGAAAGAAACACAAGCATGAAATAACTAGACTCTAAATATCACTAGCGGAAAGCCAAAAGGACAGTTTCTTTCCAACAAAATGGCCAGTTGGCTGTCCAAAACAAAAGGATATAAGCGAATACTGGTAATCACTTAGAGGGTCCAAATTAGAAGTAGAGGCAATGATCTAGAATCGATACAATTAACCCACAGCTCCCATCAAAGACACCAAAGGGAAAGAAACACAAACATGAAACAACATACCCCAACGGAAACACCAACAGCGGAAAGCCAAAAGGACCATTACTTTCTCACAAAATGGCCAAAAGGCTATCCAAAATAAAATAATACAAGCGACACAAACACCCAAAGACCCCAAGCCTGCCCAGGAAAAGTGGTGCGAGTTGGACCGTACATGTGTATAAAATAGAAGTAAATGCAATGGTCAGGAATCCCTATTTGTTTCACTGAAGGCATTGCTTGAGATGTCATTTCATCTTAATGTTGGATAGAAGTTCCGAAAAGATTGGAAGTAACGTCTCGAAAATGACCTAAGTGCTGTTGACGGGGCCGTTCAACCTCAATTTCAACCAAACAGGCATCATCATTTCATATGTTTATGCCGTTCGTAGTTTTTTTGCGTATCGCGCGAAAATAGTAGACGCTTTTCTTTCATCTTTGTAGTTGAGACGTTATTTGTTTTCTTTTTGTCAATATATCAGCCGGTGCAAGACAAATGCTAAAATATGACATGTGCGACTAGTGAATACCAAGACCAGTCCATGCATCTGATCGGTGTAATATTTCGCTTTTGAAACAATAGTGAGCTATTACACTACTCACACCTGCTCGTTGTACGGACGATTCTTAATCCTAACCAACCGCACAAGTCCAACAGCAGATCCTGAACAGCGTAACGAGAAAAAAAAATGTCATTGGGGCCTCGATAAGGATCGATTTATACAACAAGCAGGTGTGGGAAGTGACAAATATTACTTCTGTTTTTAAAACTCAAGAATACACCGATCAGACTGCCCGGGTATGCAAGCTGATCTGGGTAGTCTATCGTCGCACATAAATTGCCTTATTGTAGCTTTTTTCTTGCACCGGCTCATTAATTAAAATAAATAACGCTGAAACTACACAAAATGCCTACTTTAGTGGGTGTTATGCCAAATACTGCATCGAGTGAGGTAAATGTCAAATTAACGTTACAAAAAGTGTTACACTTTTCATTAAAACTGTGCTACAGTGTACAATATCGTTTATGGGTCGACAAAAGTTACTAAGCAATGGAGCTTTTTTTTAAATAGTGCTTAAGTCCACCTGACCTAACAAGACGCGACAGAGCGCGGCATCTGATCAAGGTCTATACTGTTTGCTTTTTGTACACGGATGTAAGGAATAAACAAATGTTTACAGTCTAAGTCACCGTGTATTTTTCAAACCCACCCAAGAGAAAGTTGACACACCGGTTCTATTACTACTTAAGACCACTTCTGAACAGTCCCAAAGGTGGTCTTAATATAGGAATTTTACTGTATTTCGTCATTAGTAAACGCGACGTCGTTAAGAACACATACATATATATGTAACGGTACGGGGCATTTCTCAATATTTACATTTCCAGTATAAAGCCTAATGTAAACCTAAAGAAATCAGTGTAGTTCATACTTCCATGAACGCAACGAGTCATATGATTTTCAGTGACGTCAAGTGACGTCATTCTAAACCAATGTTCTCTTCGGGCGTTGGTGACGTCAACGCTCTTGCGCTCTTTGTAGAAAAACAGCGTGTAAATGTTTTCCAGCTTTAAAAGTTTGCTCTATAAGCATTTTTTCTTCCAGTAATGAGGTGCATAGAATATAAATATAAAAATAAACTTAATTTTTCTGCTTTTCATGAAAGTATGAACGACAGCGGGTCGCTAACAAAGTTTACATGAACCCCGAAGGGATTCATTTACTCTGCACGCGACCCACTGCGTTCATACTTCCATGAACTGCAGAAAAATAAAATTCATTTCTTAAATAACTTGCATATTTTCTACTAGTGGATTATCGAATTTATTTCATGGCGTTATTACACTCTCAGACGCGACGTCATATGATAACAAGAATTCCGCCGAAGGCTATGTCGCGCCTGTGGTAAACTTGAACCTTAGGGTGAACGCTAGGGTGGTCACAAATGTTGACGCCTTGACGAACAGACGGACGAACGAACGGACGGAAAACCGGGCGCCTATATCGCGCCATGCTAATAGCAGGCGCGACAAAAAGCGTAATGACATTCGTTTGTTCGTTTGATATGATGTCCCCGTCTTCACTGTATAGATTACTTTGAATTTTGTGGGACTTTTACCCGAAATTGAGATGAAATGTGGGGCGCTTTGGTGCAGTGGTAGCACATCGGACTTGTGATCGAGAGATTGCGGGTTCGAGCCCCACGCTGAGTGTTGTGCCCTTGAGCAAGGCACTTCATCCACATTGCTTAAAAAAGTACTGGTTACCACCCAGGAAATCCTGCTCGTACTGCTCAGATGTGAGCGAGAAGCAGTAATAGGAGAAAAAAAGAAAGAAAATGGCATCTCAAGCGCTATCGCCCAATAAAAACAATAGAGTTTACAAGCATGGACGGTCCGACTCGCACCGCTTTGCCTGGGCAGGCTTAGATCCTCGAAGCGGTTTACCAGTACTGGTGTGCGGTAGGTCTCAGCATCATGCAGCCCAATCTATTTATTCAAGCCCCGATGGGCGTGGCCGTTAATGACAGTCGTATCGAAACTTGTAGAATTTAGTAATTGCAACAGTATGGGGTTCTGGAGGATGTATAATGATGGTAGAGTTAAGTATTGTATAAATGAATGATGCAAATCATACCATTGACCATCTATAGGGACTTAAGTTTTGTAGATTTCATGCCTGGGAAAAGGATTAGCGGTCACAACCGATAGTCACCGAAAGCTTCCGGCAATAATCGAACTGCTTTAAAATAGGTGTCAAGTAGCGTAATTCTGGAGGCTACTTGGAAAAACTGCCAGTACAGGTTTGTTCCCTTGATTTCACATGGCCTAACTTTTCCCGTATGTTTGGATACAATCGAATTAAATTCTACAGGGCTGTGTAATGATATAAGATCAGACTATTGGAATACAGATAACAAGTGTCATATTAGGGTCTTATGTCGTTGCAAACTGAGTTTAATCATGGTTTAGGTAAGTATGAGGGATTTTGCGGTAAATGTGAGATAAAGTCGAATGTTCCCAAGTTATACACTACAAATAAGTAATTAGCAGTTATCTTGCTGTTCACGGCAATCCCTATCTTTGCAAATAGTGTAGTTCCAGATCAGATGGCTTCTGAAGAAGCCATCTGATCAGGGTCTACACTGTTTGGCATTTAGTTAATGAATTTGCAGCAATAAATTACATCAAGTTATTTGATTGGTTGATAGACAGAAATGGGTGCGGCTTAAATGAATATTCAGCAAGATAAGTTGTTAAGTAAGTATAAGGGATTTTGCAATAAAAGTCAGATAAAGTCGAACGTTCCCAAATTATACACTACAAATGAGTAATTAGTTTGCAAAACCGTGAATAACTACGTTGATAATGACTATGCAAACTATTCAACCCTTATCTTGCTGAATATTCATTTAAGCCACACCCATTTCTGTCTATCAACCAATCAAACTACTTGATGTAATTTATTGCTACAAATTCATTAACTGAATGCCAAACAGTGTAGATCCTGATCAGATGGCTTCTTCAGAAGCCATCTGATCTGGATCTACGCTGTTTGCAAAGATAGGGGCGGCCGCCGCCCATAGGGGCTTGAAGAAATATATGTGCTGCATGCTGCTTCCACGCAGAGCTGAATCCGGCCCGCACACTAGTACTGGTAAACCGCTTAGAGGATCTAAGCCTGTCCAGGAACCGCGGTGCGAGGCGGACCGTCCACCCTATTGGTTTAGGTCGTAGTACCAAAGCGTTAATCCAAAATCATTAATCCATAGACAAATGGCAAATACTACAAATATGGACTCCAGAAGAGTGTAATCAGGCGTCCTAGGACAGTAAGCATTATTTGGTAAGCAAGCTTCAACCACCATGCCTATCGACCTGAATAAAAAGGAGTAAATTCCGAGATTTTGGAAGTCTTCCTATGGCTTTCCATTGGCAAACACATCAGAAATAATTCTGGAAATGGCCACATTGTACGGATTAACAAGATCATGAAGCCTCCCATAGAATTTCTTTAGTGTTGATACCAGTTTGGTTTTTAAATACCCCTGGCATAACAACTTGGTAGTGAGCACCTTCCCACGTTCCATAGGAACAGCTCTAGCATAACGGATTTACTGTGATACGTAAACTCCATATGCTGGTGCAGACGGGATATCACTGCTCAGGAAGGAAAAGTTAACAATGGGAAAATTGAAACATTCAAAAGGGAAAAAGTAAGGGAAAAATAAGGGAAAGACTCGCATTGGTAATTATTTAGGCGATTTGCAGTTTCTATAGTTTAGAACCACTTAGATGTGGATCAACACTGTTTACTACAATGACTTAAAGTAACCGAGTGACGAAAAAGTTTGCCAAAATAGGTCGAGCGCTTTTCAAACAATGAACGTCTTGGTCAGACGCCGCAATGAGCCGATTTTTTACGAGCACCTACGATATAAATTTGGGACAGAAATGAGACAAAACAGTACAATTTTCGTAGAAAAAAAGACCACCGTTGAAGATATTTAAGAATGCACTAGGACATGCGGATGATTTCGCCTAGACATCACGTGAACAAGTCCCTGAAATGAAGACACCCTATACCCCATTTTACATAGAGATAACTGGGGTTTACGGGGGTGTATATTATTTTTCTTAATTTTGCTCCAAGACATAAGTTGTGGGTACTCGTTAGAACCGCCTCTTTGAGGTTCTAACGAGCATCTACAACCTATGTCTGCAGTATTTATAAGAAAAATATCACGGATTTTCATCACGAAAATACGCCTATATAACTTTGACCCCCTCGAACCCCACTTTTATATAGTAAAACTGGGGTTTGCATGGGTAAACCTTATTTTTCTTATTTTTGCTCTAAGCTATAGATTGTGCGTACTCGTTAGAACCGTCTCGATGAGGCGGTTCTAACGAGTACCCACAATCTATATTTTGACCAGAAATAAGAAAAATATTTCAATTTTTCATCTGAAAATTTTCATTTTTTTCGGCGATATATGTGTCACTGTATTTGTATAGGCGTGTTTTCGTAATGTCATCAGAAAAATTGCCATTTTGAAGATGTGAAAAATGCACTATGTCGCACTGGTAAGTTATCGCTCTGACGAATATCGAGATGGGTGTATGAGGACAGTCGGTCCGAAAACTTTCGTTAACTGCAAGATGTAGGCGGTAGAAATGGGGTTTTCTTCAAATTATTTGTAATGACCCGGTATATGGAGTCTCCATCGACATAGTTGTAAGTTTGTTTGTTTGATTTGAGGTTTAACGTCCCCGTCAACACTGTAAAGGTCATTTTGGAGACGTTGCTTCCAGTTCTGTGGGACTTTTACCCGACATTGAGATGAAATGACATCTACATTGAGATGAAATGACATCTCAAGCCCTGTCGCCCAATGAAACCAATAGGGTTTATTAGCATGGACGGTCCGCCTCGCACCGCGGTTCCTGGACAGGCTTAGATCCTCTAAGCGGTCGCGGTTCCTGGACAGGCTTAGATCCTCTAAGCGGTTTACCAGTACTAGTATACGGGCCGGATTCAGCTCTGCGTGGAACCATCATGCAGCCCATATATTTCTTCAAGCCCGTATGGGCGGGGGCTTACACAGTTGTAAGGATATGTCTTCAACACTTAACATTACACAGCTCCTAGAAGTGATTCTTGATGAACTCCCTTCATAGTTGTTTGTCAGTTAACAAAATTGCATTGTTTTTGTTGTTTTTAGCTCACTTGAGCCGAAGGCTCCGGGCGAGCTATTGTGATCACTCACTGTCTGTCGTCGTCCGTCCGTCCACAATTTCTTCAAACGACATCTCCTAAACCACTGAACAGATTCTGACCAAAATTTGCAGAAATGATCCTCAGGTGGTCTTCTCTCCAAGTTGTTCAAAGAATTATATTCCATGTAGAACGCTGGTTGTCATGGCAACGAAAAGGGGGAAATAAGAAAAACCTTTTCAAATCTTCTTCTCTGAAACCAGAAGGCGTATGTCTTTGATATTTGGTATGAAGCTTCTGCTAGTGGACCTCTACCAAGAATGTTCAAATTATAGCCCTGGAGCCAAAAAATGTCCCGCGCCAAGGCCCACTGGTGTTACATAGGCTTATATAGGGAACACCTTTAAAAACCTTCTTGTCTGAAACCAGAAAGCCCAGGTCTTTGATATTTGGTATGAAGTTTCATCTAGTGTTCCTCTACCAAGATTGTTCAAATTAAAGCCCTGGAGCCAAAAACGGCCCCGCCCCGGGGCCCATTGGTTTTATATAGGCTTATATGTGGAAAACATATAAAACTTTGAAATCTTCTTGTCTGAAACCAGAAGGCCCAGGTCTTTGATATTTGGTATGAAGCTTCATCTAGTGTTCCTCTACCAAGATTGTTCAAATTAAAGCCCTGGAGCAAAAAACGGCCCCGCCCCGGGGCCCATTGGTTTTATATAGGCTTATATGTGGAAAACATATAAAAATCTTCTTGTCTGAAACCAGAAGGCGCAGTTCTTTGATATTTGGTATGAAGCTTAATCTAGTAAACTTCTACCAAGATTGTTCAAATTATAGCCCTGGGACCAAAAACGCCCCCGTGCCGGGGCCTGCTGGTTTTACATACACTGTAAAAATAGCATATAGAAATTAAACGTGTTTTATATATGTTTAGATCTAAACATGATTAGAAAAGTGTGTTGTTTCTAAACATGTAATTTGTTTTGCTGTATTTGTGAGTATAAACACGTCAAAAGTCTAAACATGTCTCGGCTGAAGTCGATACGATCTTTTTCCCGCGTTGACGAACGCTGAACGAACGCTGCAAGTTGCAGAGCTGCGAAGACATAAAATAGAGGTAAAATCATCATTATTCATGTTGTATTTGTCTATAACGTTTTGTTTCTTTGATCCTGGAATAGTAGAAGATATGGCACGTCCTTCCAACATATTTTTCTTTCAAGGATGAGTGGAATATTGGTGTTTAGTTCTTAATGTAATTAGTTTTCGCGACTCATATTTTCTTTTTAGATCCAAGTTGTGTTCAGTAGACTTACTAATGCCATTTGATAGAAGATTTTCTTGAATATATTTATACAAACTGCCTAAAACTGCAAAAAGGTGAGGAATTGATGGGGAAAATGCCACAACATGGTCTAAACACGTTTAGCGTAAACATGTTCAAAACCCAAACATGTAAAATTTAATTATGCTTTAAGGTGTAGTGTTCTTCTTTTCTACCAAAGACATCTTAACCTCCAACATGAACTAACAAATAGTGCACGCTGTATAATTGTACTCTAGTTTCGCATAATGTAGGGGAGCCTCTGCGTGAAGATAACGCCGCCTTTATAATTTGCCCCCCCCTCCCCAAACTCTATAATAAAAGCAGTGTTTTATGGGAGAACTACATGTAGAACCACGCAGAGGCTCCCCTTCCTTATGCGAAACTAGAGTACAATCATACAGTGTGCACTATCTGTGAGTTCATGTTGGAGGTTAAGATGTCTTTGGTAGAAAAGAAGAACACTACACCTTAAAGCATAATTAAATTTTACATGTTTAGGTTTTGAACATGTTTACGCTAAACTTGTTTAGATCATGTTGTGGCATTTTCCCCAACAATTCCTCGCCTTTTTTGCAGTTTTTGGCAGTTTATATAAATATATTTAAGAAAGAATATATGCAGGTTTCATTTACCAGTCACAATCTTCTATCAAATGGCATTAGTATGTCTGCTGAACACAACTTGGATCGCGAAAACTAATTGCATTAAGTACTAAACACCATTCTAACATGACGTTAACGTTTTTCCCATTGAACCCAGTGGAAACGTCAGCGTTTGCAAATATGCGATAATTCACGTCGTCAACGTGGTGCGTGCAATTTGGCGTCATCGTGACGTTGCATGTAAACATTTCCTTCTGTCGACATCCGCTGCAAAATAGTCCCCAAAATAACGCTTTGTTACTACTGTATTTCAGTTTAGCATCATGTTAGAATCGAAATAATTTCCACGCACCCGGTGTGTTATCGTGATTAACACACGGTGTTGTCGGGCAGATGCGAATATTAATTCACTTCGGCTTCGCCGTCGTGAATTAATATTTCGCAATCTGCCCTCCAACACCGTGTGTTAATCACGATAACACACGGTACGTGGAGATTATTTCTTAAATATGCCACTCATCCTTGAAAGAAAAATATGTTTGAAGGACGTACTATATCTTCTACTATTCCAGGATCAAAGAATCAAAACGTTATAGACAAATACAACACGAATAATTATGATTTTACCTCTCGACATGTTTAGATTTTCATCATGTTTCTGAGCTAAACATGTGCAGGTATTAAACATGTCACTGTCCTATACATGTTTAATATCTAAACACATTCCTAGACGTGTTTAGAAACGAGACATGTCAAAGCGTTAAACGCATAAAAAAATGGGACAAGAAATGCGTCTCAGAAAGTGTTTAATCTGTAAACACTATTTTTACAGTGTAGGCTTAAGGCCCAGGTCTTTGATATTTGGTATGCAGCTTCATCTAGTGGACCTCTACCAAGATTGTTCAAATTATAGCCCTGGGGTCAAAAACGACTCCGCCCCGTGGCAAACTGGTTTTGCATAGGCTTATAAATGGAAAACCTTTAAAAAATCTTCTTCTCTGAAACCAGAAGGCCCACGTCTTTGACATTTGGTTTGAAGCTTCATCTAGTGCATTTCTACCAAGGTTGTTCAAGTTATAGCCCTGGGGCCAAAACGGTTTTATATAGGCTTATATAGGGAAAAAATCTTCTTGTCCGAAACCAGAAGGTCCATGCCTTTGATATTCGATGTTAAGCTTCATTCAGTGGACCTCTGCTTAGATTGTTCAAATTATAGGCCAGGGTCCAAAAATTGCACCGTCCTGGGACCTACATGTTAATCTCTTAACTCAGGTGAGCGATACAGGACCATTATGGTCCTCTTGTTTCTTTTCAATCGTTGCGGAAATAATTCACAAGTGTTCTACGGCTTCCGAGTAAAAATGGATGAGCGAGAGATGTTTGCTCGAAAGCCTAAGAAAACGCATGAATTATTTCTCTGTATCTTCGTGTTGCAAGTTTTTCATCAAAAACTCCTGACGGGCGTGGAAATTGATGTCTAATTTCCAAAATTTCATCAGATTTTCAGCCAAACGTCAACTATTGTAAGTGTCGTTACACATGACGTGAGCAACGTCGTCTAGCAACTATGACATTAAAATGTTCGAAATGAAGTATTCTAACACAACGCGCCTATATAGGCAATGGAAAATAACTGTGTTTTATTCTGCAACAAAATACAGCTCGGAAGAGCGTGTCGAGTGACGTCAATAAAAACTGCCAATTTATGACGTCACTAGTCGATTGGTCGAAGGTCAATTATGTAGGGACTCATGATCGAGTTTGAATCAACAAAGATAACGGATTATCTGTGTTCGAGATTTTAAAGCGTCAGTGTAAGTTATTAACCCTTATCTTGCTGAATATTCATTTAAGCCACACCCATTTCTGTCTATCAACCAATCAAATTATTTTATGTAATTTATTGCTTCAGAAGCAAATAATTTAGTTTATTTCTTCAGAAGCCATCTGATCTGGTTCTACCCTGTTTGCTAAGATAGGGGTTGGTTGTCGTGAACAGCAAGATAAGGGTTAAAGATTTAGGAGATGTTAGTTTAGAGATACGAGGAACCGCATTTCCCCACAATTGTCGTTTAATAACCGTTTACCTATAGTTTCACAATTGGTGCCTATGTAACCTGGTGGACAATCACAGCTGTAGGTATCCTTTCCTTGATAGGTGCATTTCCCGCCATTGCGACAAACAGACGCATAACAAACATCTGAAAACAGACATCGTGTGACATAGTGCATTTTTCGCATCTCCAAAATGTCTACTTTTTGGATGAAATTTCGTGATATTTTGTTTATAAGTACTGCAAACATAGGCTGTGGGTGCTCGTTAGAACCGCCTCATTGAGGCGGTTCTAACGAGTACCCACAACCTATGTCTTGGAGCAAAAATAAGAAAAATAATGTTTACCCCCTTAATCCCCACTTTTCCCTATATAAAGTGGGGTTTAGAGGGGTGTTTGTTTCACGGACTTTTAACATGATGATTCACGTCGTCAAAACAATCCTTGGAGTGGCTCCTCGACAAACCCCTTTTATTTACAGACAAAATAGACTTAAATGGCGAAGAAGGTTTCCTGCAGTTCTACAAAATACCGTAAAAATATTTTTTAAATAATTGCCTTCCCTCTCATTTTTCTGTGGCTAATTCGAACAGGTTCTGGAGTCCCCTGAGAAAATTTCCCTAAATAGAAGTGGAGGCAATGATCAGGAATCGATACAATTTACCCACAGATTGTGGGTACTTGTTAGAACCGCCCTATCTATATTTTGAGCAAAAATAAGAAAAATATGACAATTTATCGTCTTAAAATTATCATTTTTTTTTTTTCGGCGGTAAAGTGTACAACGCATTTGTATAGGCGTGTTATCGTAATTTGATTGTGGCTCTTTTGGGGCATCTATTTCTGTATGTTTTCAGATCCAATGTCTGGTGACACGTTCCTTCTACCTTCTATTTCTATATGTTTTCAGATTAAATGTCTGGTGACACGTTCCTTCTACCAACTAATAACACAACATAATGTCTGGTGACACGTTCCGTCTACCTACTTTTTCTATATGTTTTCAGATCAAATGTCTAGTGACACGTTCCTTCAAGCTACTATTTCTATATGTTTTCAGATCAAATAACTGGTGACACGTTACTTCAACCTACTAAAACCATTTCATAATGTCTAGTGACACGTTCCTGCTACCTACTATTTCTATGTGTTTTCAGATCAAATGTCTTGTTACACGTTCTTTCTTGCACACCAGACAAGCAAATCCGTGATTTTACCCTGGGATAGAAATTTATGTTCTGACCCTGGTGTTCCGACCCCAAATCGAATATAATCGCGTGTTTGATAAATGTACTGGTTGATTACAACCTCATGCGCGGCGTCGTCATGCGTGACGTCACTAAACATTCCTGTTGTGTCATCACAAAATGGCGGACGTCGGTAACCGAAGTGACAGCAGCATTAAAAATTCGCAATAGAAATGGAAGGTATGCAAGAAAAAGAATCCAATATGGGTGTGAGGGGTGGATAGAAAAATCCGTCCCTCGGGATCACTGTCCGGCATCACTCGGCAAGCCTCGTGATGCCGGACAGTGTCCCTCGGGACGGATTTTTCAATCCACCCCTCACACCCTTATAAGATTCTTATATTCTTCCTACTAAAACCACTTCATAATGTCTGGTGACACATTCCTTCTGCTCACTACATGTGATACAACTAAATAATGTCTGGTGACACGGTCCGTCTACCTACTACATGTAATACCACTGCATAATGTCTGGTGACACATTCCTTCTACTCACTACATGTAATACAACTAAATAATGTCTGGTGACACGGTCCGTCTACCTACTACATGTAATACCACTGCATAATGTCTTGTGACACATTCCTTCTACTCACTACATGTAATACAACTAAATAATGTCTGGTGACACGGTCCGTCTACCTACTACATGTAATACCACTGCATAATGTCTGGTGACACATTCCTTCTACTCACTACATGTAATACAACTAAATAATGTCTGGTGACACGGTCCGTCTACCTACTACATGTAATACCACTGCATAATGTCTGGTGACACATTCCTTCTACTCACTACATGTAATACCACTGCATAATGTCTGGTGACACATTCCTTCTACTCACTACATGTAATACAACTAAATAATGTCTGGTGACACTGTCCGTCTACCTACTAATACCACTGCATAATGTCTGGTGACACGTTCCTTCTACTCACTACATGTAATACAACTAAATAATGTCTGGTGACACGGTCCGTCTACCTACTAATACCACTGCATAATGTCTGGTGACACATTCCTTCTACTCACTGCATGTAATACAACTAAATAATGTCTGGTGACACGGTCCGTCTACCTACTAATACCACTGCATAATGTCTGGTGACACATTCCTTCTACTCACTACATGTAATACTATAATGTTATTAATCAAGTAATTTCGTATTGGCCCAGGTACAGGTCCGAGGTCTGCTGTATTGGCACGAGGCCGAAGGCCGAGGCCAATACAGCTGACCGAGGACCTGTACCTGGGCCAATACGAAATTATTTGATTAATGACTATTTTATTAATTGACGCAATTAAAAACATGATTTATGATTTTTGAAAATTGGTTGACCTTGTGTAATATAGGATATTCAATTAATAAAACTAAATAATGTCTGGTGACACGGTCCGTCTACCTACTACATGTAATACCACTACATAATGTCCGATGCCACGTTCCTTCTATAAACTGAAACCACAACATAATGCCTGGTGGCACGTTCCTTCTACCTACTAATACCACAACATTATGCCTGGTGACACGTTCCTTCTACCTACTAACACCACTGCATAATGTCTGTTGACACGTTACTTCTACCTACTAATACCACAACATAATGTCTGGTGGCACGTTACTTCTACCTACTAATACCACAACATTATGCCTGGTGACACGTTCCTTCTACCTACTAACACCACTGCATAATGTCTGTTGACACGTTACTTCTACCTGCTAATACCACAACATTATGTCTGGTGGCACGTTACTTCTACCTACTAATACCACAACATAATGTCTGGTGGCACGTTACTTCTACCTACTAATACAACAACATTATGCCTGGTGATACGTTCCTTCTACCTACTAACACCACTGCATAATGTCTGTTGACACGTTACTTCTACCTACTAATACCACAACATAATATCTGGTGGCACGTTACTTCTACCTTCTAATACCACAACATTATGCCTGGTGATACGTTCCTTCTACCTACTAACACCACTGCATAATGTCTGTTGACACGTTACTTCTACCTACTAATACCACAACATAATGTCTGGTGGCACGTTACTTCTACCTACTAATACCACAACATTATGCCTGGTGATACGTTCCTTCTACCTACTAACACCACTGCATAATGTCTGTTGACACGTTACTTCTACCTACTAATACCACTACATAATGTCTGGTAACACGGTCCTTCTACCTACTAATAACGCTACATAATGTCTGGTGACACATTCCTTCTACCCACTACATAATGTCTGGTGACACGGTCCGTCTACCTACTCCATGTAATACCACTACTTAATGTCCGATGACACGTTCCTTCTACAAACTGAAACCACAACATAATGCCTGGTGACACGTTCCTTCTACCTACTAATACCACCACATAATGTCTGGTGACACATTCTTTCTACCTACTACATGTAATACCACTACATAATGTCGTGTGACACGTTCTTGCTACCTACTAATACCACTACATAATATCTGGTGACACGTTCCGACTACCTACTAATACCACTACATAATGTCTGGTGACACGTTCCTTCTACCTACCAATACCACTACATAATGTCTGGTGGCACGGTCCGTCTACCTACTACATGTAATACCACTATATAATATCTGGTGACATCCCAGCAGGCACATGACGTAATTATGACGTCATATCGACGTCGGTACAACGTCATGACGTTATTGCAACGTCACATCAACGTCGGTGCAACGTCATGACGTTGCACCGACGTTGATTTGACGTTGCCCTTGCGACGTGTGCCTGCTGGGACATTCCTTCTACCTACTTATACCACTACATAATGGCTGGTAACACGGTCCTTCTACCTACTACATGTAATACCACTGCATAATGTCTGGTGACACGTTCGTTCTTCCTACTACATGTAATACCACTGCATAATGTCTGGTGACACGTTCGTTCTTCCTACTACATGTAATACCACTACATAATTTCTGGTGACACGTTCCTTCTACCTACTAATACCACTGCATAATGTCTGGTGACACGTTCGTTCTTCCTACTACATGTAATACCACTGCATAATGTCTGGTGACACGTTCGTTCTTCCTACTACATGTAATACCACTACATAATTTCTGGTGACACGTTCCTTCTACCTACTAATACCACTACATAATATCTGGTGACACGTTCCTTCTACCTACTAATACCACTGCATAATGTCTGGTGACACGTTCGTTCTTCTTACTACATGTAATACCACTGCATAATGTCTGGTGACACGTTCCTTCTACCTACTAATACCACTACATAATATCTGGTGACACGTTCCTTCTACCTACTAATACCACTACATAATGTCTGGTGAGACGTTCCGTCTACCTACTAATACCTATACATTATGACTGGTTACACGTTTCTTCTACCTTCTAGTACAGTTACATAATGTCTGGTGACAAGTTCCTTCTACATACTATTCTTAAATATTTTCAGATCAAATGTCTGGTGACACGTTCCGTCTACGTACTATTTCTACATGTTTTCAGATCAAATGTCTGGCGACACGTTCCTTCTACCTATTGATACCACTACATAGTTGTAAACCAAAACAAATAATCACCGTTTGTCTTTTGAAGAACCTCACAACAAGCAGTTGTTTCATCAACAGTCGTCTTCAGGACGGAATTGTCGGCTTCTAAAGTAGCTACTTTCGTTTTAAAGACAATAACTTCATCCTGTAGCTTCTCAACGGTTCTGTCGGTGCTCGCAAGACCTTTCAAAATGTTCCCAACTTCATGTTCTAAATTGTCAATTATGCGGCGAAGAACAATATTTGAGTTCTTGTTCCCTTTGCGACACTCTGCCAATGCTACTAAAATAGCAACACAGAGTCCCAAAAATATTACCCTGCACATGCTTAATCCTGAAACAAACAAATGCGTGTTAAGAAAAAAAAAATGACAATTTTCCAGCAAACCTATTACAAAGGAATCATGTTTATCATATGACGTCGCGTCTGAGAGTGTAATAACGCCATGTAATATTTTCGATAATCCACTAGTGGATTAAATATGCAAATTAGCTAAATACTTCCCATAACATTACATGTACGACGTCCTTAACGGCGTCGCGTTCACTAATGGCATAATATTGATATTTTTGTAAACCACCGTGAATAAAATGCATTTAAATGTCATATGATAAATAGAATCTTGCAGTCAGAATCAGAATTGTTACTGGTGACACGTCAAATGCCATTCATACACCAAGACCTGTGATGTGGGAAGTTAGTCCCTAGCTCTAACCAAAGAGGTAAATTTAGCTACATAATCATCAGCACCTTCAGCTGTCGAAATAATCGAATCGGGAAGGGCATTCCAATCTCTAATGGTTCTGGGGAAGAACGACTCTTTATAAATGTCAGTTCTTGCAGTAAGGGTCTGAAACGCCAACGAATGGTGATTTCTACAGTGTCTAGCTTGGGGAACAAGGTTATCTGTTGGAATGCTGGCAGCACCCTTTAGACCTTTGTATAAAAATTAGCCTACTGTCTTTTCTCCTTTTCATGAGAGCCTCCCATTTTAATTTTCCAAGTATTCCAGTCATGCTCCCAGTTTCAAAGCAGTAATTGCCTGTTACAAATCTAGCAGCTCTATTCCGAACTTTCTCAATTTCATCCTTAAGGACCACTCCACTGGGGTCCCAGATACAACTACCATATTCCAAGATTGGGCGAACAAGACGTTTATATGCTGCCTCTTCTACATCCTGAGGCCACTGACGAAGATTTCGCCTCAGGAAACCAAGCGTTCTATTTGCCTTAGTACACATGTTGCTTATATAGTATTCCATCTCAAGTTGTGTGAGATTGTCACTCCAAGGTATTTAATGGAGTCCACATTCTCGAGGACCGTTCTCTCTAAGGTGTAAGAAGCCTCGACTTTATTAGATCTCTTCCTAGTTATCTGCATAATATTGCATTTAACTGGCTGAAATCTCCTGCCCCATTTTCAGGCCCAACATCCTAATCTATCTATGTCAGCCTGAAGTTTCAATGAGTCATCTGTAACTCTGAAATCCCTGTAACAAACACAGTCATCTGCGAACAGTCTTATTTCTGAGTCGATGTCAGTGGAAATATCATTGTTGTAAAGGAAGAACAAAAGTGGACCACGAACGGTCCCTTGCGGGACTCCATACAAAACCGGAGCCCACTCTGAAGATTCATCATTAACAACAACCCGGTGTTTTCTGTAGCAAAGAGAGGAATCTATCCATTTGAGGGTCTTTCCTCCAATTCCATAACCAAATAACTTAGATTTAAGTAGTTCATGAGGAGGGGTGTCAAAAGCCTTCTCGAAGTCCAGGATAAATGTGTCCACCTGTCCCCCTTTGTCCAAGATTTTTGCCCAGTCATTAATAACTGTGCTTAGCTGAGTTTCACAACTGTGCCTTTTCCTAAATGCATGTTGTCTGTCTGACAAAAGTTTATGTCCGTCCAAGTGGGCCATGATGTTTGAGCAGACTATATGTTCCAGCAAGAGCCCTATCTCCTTTTTTGAAGAGTGGACAGATGTTTGCTAAGAGCCATTCTTTGGGGATTTCACCCGTATCAAGAGACTGTTGAAACAAGTGTGCAAAAACTGGACCCAACTCATTTGCTAGTTCCTTCAGGACTCTAGGATGAAGCTCATTAGGTCCTAAGGCCTTACTGGGGTTTACGCCTTGAAGTAACTTGATCATTCCTGCAGCTGTCACAACAATATTATTCATGAATGGGACCGATCTTCCAGTAAATGGAACCTCCGTGATCTCAGTTTTATTAAACGCATCATTGAATTGACCAACTAGTTCCTCTGCCATTTTAGAGTCTGATTCAGCAACCCCGTTCCCTCCTCTTTTATTAAGGGGCGGGATACCTTGCCTGTCTTTCTTCTGGCTATTGATATATCTGAAGAAGTCTCTGGGATTTGCCTTTAAATCACCTACCAAGTTATTCACATACAAATCATGCTGGTTTTTATATCAGTCTTGATTTCACGTCTCAAGTTTTCAAATTTTGTCCGGAGTTTACCACTTCCCGTTTTTTTTTTTTTTTTTTTTTTTTGCCTTTGCATGAATCTTTTTCTTTCTGCGAATTTTTCTTCTTATCTCTGGAGTGATCTAGGGAATAGAAGATACAGACCTACTAGTTTTTGAGGGGATATGATTTTCGGCCGAAGTATGAATGAAAGAAGTTATCAAATCAAAATTCTCCTGTACAGACCGAGCATCTGAATGACCATTTAAGTATTTCTCCTTGCAAATCTGAGTGCGTCCTTGCTCATAGTTTCATAGTCACCTTTCTAATATGAGTACACCTTCCTCCGAGGTTTCTTTATTGGTGAGATGTGAATTTTTAAATATCAGGAGACAATATCGTGTTCACTTAGTTTATCTGGGGAATGAATGTCTTCGAATTGTCCTGGCAAATAAAAATCAAAAATGAGTTCCTTTAAGAGCAATGAAAACATTCATAAGAAAGAAGATGGGTCATACTACGCAGTTTCGGCTAATAAAGCCTCATCAGTGACCCTGTAATGATTCGACAACGAAAGCCAGAGGAAACATACAGCAATTTCGCGAATTTCGAATAGGCAGTCGATTCAAAGACTGATATAAATCAAAATGGGGTCCAAATAATTAAAGACCTGTCTAGAATATGAGTCGTAACCAATAATTTATTTCTGATTTCTCAGAATATTCACGCTGATCTCAAAGGACCAAAAGTAAAATATAAACTGCACTATGGGTGATGTACGGGGAGACGTTTTACGGCCGCCACACGGCACAACACCAGCTGCAGTGAAGGCAAATAAAAATCAAAAAGTCGTAAGGCTCAGATCCAATGTGTTCTTATCACGAGTGGAGAAGTTAACAATTTGTTCAAGGTCATGATCGTTCATAATGTCAATTAATATTTGTCCTTCGGACTGACTCATCATTGTGCCTTGTTTGCTGAGCCTGTCGGGCCAAGCAATGTCTCTGAAGTTGAGGTCACCTAGAACATGTAGAGCCGGGAGTTTTCTACCCTTATGCTGCGATTTAATGCAATCCAGTTGGTCTTTAAACAACTGGAAGTTTTCGACCGTACCATTTGGTGGTCGATACCAACTTGCTACGAAGTGGGAAGTTTTATTTGCAAAAACCTTAACCCAGACCGATTCAGTGTCATTTTCCAGTTCCATGAATGGCATGTGAGGGATGTCTCTATGAATGAGCAACATCACCCCACCGCCATGAGAGTTCCTATCTTTTCTGTAGACACAGTACTGACAAGTTTCAGGGAAAAGCTCAGATGTGGTAAATGAACTGTCAATCTTTGTTTCCTGAATAGCAACAATATGAGGTTGAGATGTATAGAGGAAAGCTAAAAGTTGAAGAATTTTTCCTCTAATTCCATTTATGTTTATACTGCAAAGTTTCAAACCTTTCACAACATTTGACTTAGTTTCATCAGCAGTCGAAGATTTGCCTCTTTTATCCTCTGACAGAGGTTCGAACCTGTTTGGCTTACTCAGTTCTACATATTCATCGAAGAAGGAGTCTGAAAAGTTACAGACCTCACATTTTGGACATATCCAGTGGCAGCTTGAGTTTACCAAAGTGCCATATTCTGCATCTGACATGAAGGAATATTCACATTTCACATTGGTCACACTGAACAGCTTTGTGACCATTAAGGAGATCACCATTGCAAAGACCACAGTCAGCTTTGCAGTCTTTGCAATACCAAGTTCCAGCTTTAGATTCAATTTCTAACAATTAACTGTTTTCCAAATCAGAACATGAGGAGTGAAAGCGCTTGTTACAGTCCTCACATTCTATCCATTTCTCGGAACTTTTGCAATACTTTTTGCAGAGTCCGCAGCGAAACCTTGGGCCGGGGTTAGTTTCAATGTCTCCGGTTAAGATTAGAAGTAAAGCCAAGTTTGTACCGCGTGAGGACTTGAAGTTTCGCAAGCCCTCCGAACACCTTCTGTTCCCATTCTTCCTTATAAATGCCAAGTACTGGGAAATTCTACTACCGCTCTCCTTATTTGTAATCTTGCACTCCTGATTTCCATCATCTGGATGCATTCTATAAGTTGTTTTCCAAAGAGTGAACCCACGAATTAAGACAATGGGAAACAGGGAGACCTTCATTTTAATATACCGGGTAGTGATTTGATGATTTCTATAATTTATGATTGGTGTCAAGCAACAATCCTGATTCCGAGTTTGTCACAGCCAGCACACTGTCAACTACAAAGGGCTGATCAGTATACCGGTCCAATTATATACAGCTCAGCACACTCAAATATCTGACAACACACAGGCTCTTCAAAAAATGAATGTGACAAGCGACCTAATTTTGATCCTAAGAATTTCAGTTTGCGTTACCCCACCCTCTAGTGAGGTAATGGCGGGAAAGAATGCCAGCATTTTTTTCAATCTACAAGACAAAAACAATCACAAACTAGCAATCTAGGGTATCCAGCAATAATATGTTGCTGGTTTACGCTTGTCTGTTATTAATCAGACAAGAAACCAAACAGATATCCAAGAAAATACTTCTCTTTTAGTGAGCTATTTTTTTTTTTCAATTCAGTCCAGGTCAACCGGAATTCCATCCAGGTCGAACGGAATACCAGTCGGCAAAGCCTCGCATTTTATCCCTTTGCCCCAACTTGTTTAATAAATTCAATAATACATGAACACTCATGTAAGATCCTCTATTTCAGTACTTCTTGTTTGAATTTACGTTAACACAGCCTCGGTGAATATGGACTTCTCATTTAAATGAATAAATTTCCTCCTCAGGAGCAAAATCTTTCTTTTTATCTGTTGATATATTTTGTTATCTTTCCTTACACCTATTGTTATAAATGGTATGTTTTTTTTTTTTTTATTTTTTTTTTTATTTGTATATCGTTTGTTTGGAGTTAAATGGCCAAGTCATCACTATTAATGTTTTATCAGTTACCCCCTATATATATTGCATTGTCACGCACTGACCTGATAAAGATATGCTATCTCAGGACAAGTGAGCTTTATCACGTCAACGTGACATTGTAATTTTATTAATGAACCGGACTACTGGCAAAATGACACAAATGTTATTGTTACTGGGAAAAATGGAAAAAAATGCTTGAAAAAGAAATATCATAGCAAAAATATGGTCAGCTGATACTAAATATATCGACCGCCAGAATGCTTGGACGCACTGAGGACCATAATAACTGATCGAAATTTGCTAATTCAAGAGTGTACAAGGGGATAAACTGATAAATAGAAAACCAGATTCGTATCATTTGATATCAAGTTTATCAGGCTCGGCTTCGAGAACCCATGTAGAATTGCTCGGCAAGCTTCGCAATTCTAAAAGCGTTCTCAAAGCCTTGCCTGATAAACTTGATATCATATTCTCTATATATCGGGCAAGTCAGTTTTGGGGAGAGCGGGGCTAGTTGGTCCGTGGGGCAAGTTGGTCCGAGCGCAATTTCTCTGAACTAAGAAGGGTCATAGCAAAATGATTTAGCTCAATGGAATCCTTGATCGTGACACACTTTCTGAAGAAAATTAGATGGCGATCAAAAAAGGCATAAAAATTTTAGAGAACAAAAACTGATTTTGTACCACAAAAAGTGACTTTATCACGCTTGGAATCATTTGTTTGTCTTTTCTTTGTGTAACAAATAACATGCAATTAGTATACTTTTCCCGAAAGCTCATTTTCTAAGGTATTCAAATGAGTGTATTTGTTGATTCTAAATTCAATGACGTTCATGTCATTTGTGAAGATCTACCAGGTGATAGGGTCGGGGTAAGTTGGTCCATTCACGACGGGGTAAGTTGGTCCGTCGAAAAAGCATTTGTATTTATCAGAACCTGGCATTTTCTGAATGAAAAACAGCAGCAAGTTATTCAACAAGTTACATAATACCAAAATGGTTCTGAGAAATAGATATTGGCCCCAGCTGTTGAAGACAAATCATTATCTTAGGACCAACTAGCCCCGGTCTACTCTACGGTAAGGCTTTAAATGGGTTTTGCCAATCAAATAGGCGGTTTTTAAGAAAAAATAACTAACAAAATGCACTGTTTACTGATCATCTGGGGAATTTGTGTTAAGGGTATAGTCTGGCAGTCTACTGCATTGTTACTGAAGCCACGTAATTTCTCAGATTTTTTGTAAAATGTGGCATTTACCGACCCATCATTACTTCCTGATTTTCTCGTTGAATCCCAGTCGGTCCAACTTACCCCGGTAAGTTGGTCCTTTTTACCTCGTCTTGGAAAACGGCAATATTTGTAAGAATCTGTCATTTTCCGGACGTGAAACTATGAAATAAGGTGGAGAATGGATTATACTAGTTGCATAGTGCTAAAGTATTACAAGCTAATGAATATTTATGTCAGCATTTGAAAAAAAATGCAATTTTCGGACCAACTAGCCCCGGTCTCCCCTACCCAACAACACTTCCTGGGAAGGCATGTCCTTAACAGTGCATATTCTGTAAGCTGAAACCGACAACTAATTTTCTTGAAATAGCGGAAGGAACAGAATTATCGTATAAAATATTTCATGATAAATCTCCACAGAAGAATGTTACAGACCTCAGAAGATATCGCCCTGCGACCTCGTGACTTAGAAGATTATTTTAAATTACTAAAGCATTGGATCAACTGTTGGTCTTAATGCTTGTGCGGATCAAAGGCGAATTTTCCGAAAAGAATAATGAAGTCGTAAAGGCCAAAAGCGACTTGCCTGCCCCAGAAAAGAAATTGCAAACTCCACGTTTTTCATATCTCTGTTGTTGTCCTTGTTTCCAGTGTTACAATTTGATTTACATGTCTGTCCCACTCCCGGACTGTTTATTTTGTGAAATGTTTGGTTTGTTGAAAAAATTATCTGGAATTTGAAAGAGCTTTCAAAATTAAAAAGAGAAATGATCAGGAGCTGATATAGTCAGATCCCAAATTCTTCCAACAATATCACAAGTGAAAAAGTCAAAACATGGAGTGACGATAGTAAACAAAACGGACTTTAATTTTGATTTCTTTGGTACCAAACTTGATTCATTGATGAGTCAAATACATGTTTGAACCGCAGTAATAGTGATATATGGTTTTGACCCCCTTCAACCCAACTTTTATATAATAAAACTATGGTAGCAGAGGTTAACCTTTTGTTATTTCTGCTCTAAATATAGATTATATAGGCGTGTTTCCGTGATGTTTCTTATTGATTTATTTATTAGCTCGGCTGCTTTTAAAGAAAAAACTTTCGAACTATTGCTGGTCATATTACGAAAACTATATACTAATTAAGAAATAATCTCCACGTACCGTGTGTTATCGTGATTAACACACGGTGTTGGAGGGCAGATTGCGAAATATTAATTCACGACGGCGAAGCCGGAGTGAATTAATATTCGCATCTGCCCGACAACACCGGGTGTTAATCACGATAACACAACGGGTGCGTGGAAATTATTTCGATTCTAACATGATGCTAAACTGAAATACAGTAGTAACAAAGCGTTATCTTGGGGACTATTTTGCAGCGGATGTCGACAGAAGGAAATCTTTACATGCAACGTCACGATGACGCCAAATTGCACGCACCACGTTGACGACGTGAATTATCGCATATTTGCAAACGCTGACGTTACCACTGGGTTCAATGGGAAACACGTTAACGTCATGTTAGAATACACTGTATATTTTACCGCAAAAAATGAAATTTTCTGATAAAAACAAATGTGATATTTTTCTTATTCTTCTCAAAACATAGATTGCGGGTACACGTTTGAACCGCCTCGTCGCATGTGCCCACAATCTATGTTTTGAGCAGAACTAAGAAAAATATCACAATTTTTCATCTGAAAATGTTTTTCGGTGGTAAAATTTACAATGTATTTGTATAGGCGTGTTTTCGTAATGAGATGAGGGCAAGGATCCCGAAAAGTATCCTTAAACCCACGAGTATTTTTACTGGCCGTTTTAAGACAAAAATGTGGCAGTGATCAGGAAGTCGGTGATTTTGCTGTGGGTTCGTGCTGTTTAATTTTCATTATGTTATTGATTTTGATTTTTTCCCCATTATGTGTATTGTTCCTTCTTACTTACTTTTGGAAATCCTGAGTCACCACCTGTTTGAAAATGAGCTGCTGTCTCGGTTTACTAGCTGTCTATTTTTATTACTGTTGTAACTTTATGTTTCGACTTGTTTTCCTTGAGATATTGTAGGGGAGATTTGGGATCTGATTTATCAGTTCCCGATCGTTTTTTTTTTTTTTTTTTTTTTGTTTTTTTTTTTTTAGCAATATTTCAATATATTCTATAAAAGGTTTATCCTTTGGAAGCAAGGAATACACCACAGAAGTGAAAAATATGGAGTGTACATGTTTTCTGTGACAGACTAGCTAGTTTCGGCCAATTAGGCCTCATCAGTGACCCTCAGATATTTTTAAAATCCCACAATGGAATCAATGATCCCAAAGGACAAGAAAATATAATCTACACTATGATGTAGGGCAGATAGACGTTTTACCGCCGCCACACATTCCCACACACCAGCTGTAGTGAGGTTAAATATGTTCTATAAAAGGTTTATCCTTTGGAAGCAAGGAATACACCACAGAAGTGAAAAATATGGAGTGTACATGTTTTCTGGGCCAGACTAGCTAGTTTCCCTTAAATTAGGTATTCAAGAATTTCATAAGAAGTTTGTTTTTGGCTCCAGCAGATAAGGCTGCTAAGAATGTGGTCGTGGTTTGACGGCTTCACTATGTTAACACCCTTCAGCAAGAACTTGGTGGTACTAATGCATATGAACTGCAGCCTTTAGCTGTAGAGAGGGCTTAAGTTGATGACCACATTTGTCATTCAGCCACAAAGTTTGCAGTCTGTGTTACAGAAGGCCAAGACAAGCTCCCTACGGTATATTGGGTACCAAAGCTTCATAAAGACCATACAAAGCACGTATGTTGCAAATTCAAGCTCTTGTACCGCCACTGAACTCTCCAAATTATTAACTTCATGTTTTACTGCCATCAAAAAACATGTTATTAAATATTGCGACAAAGTCTTTGAATCTGGTTTGGTCTATAAAAAATTTCCAATGAAGTTTTAAATAAATTGAAATGCAGACGGTTTCGTGCTTCAAGTCTGTCAACTTATGATTTTTCCACCCTTTACACTACACTTCCTTATAATCTTATAAAAGAAAAACTTAGTGATTTGATTGAGTGGACATTTCATAGGGAAGACTCCCTCTATCTTGCATGTAAGTAAGAAATGCTTTTTTCACTTCTGAAGAGCATAAAAATTATACTTTTTGGCCATGTCATAAAGTGTATGAAGCTCTCACTTTTCTACTTGACAATATTTACATAAGCTTTGGTACCAAGTTAAGTCTTGGGTATTCTGATGGGTACTAATTGCGCACTCCTAGTGGCTGATCTGTTTTTGGTTTGTTTTGAGAGAGACTTCATGATGTCGCTTTCTGCTGAAAACCAATCTGAAATCATTGAAGCTTTAAGCTCGACTTCTAGATATTCGGATCATTTATTAAATATTGACAATATATATTTCGCTTGTTGGATCAGTCATATTTAACCCCCCCCCCCCACACACACACACACACACACACCACCAGAACTTCAGTTAAATAAAGCAAATTCTTCTGATACTGAGGTCCCGTTTTTGGATTTACATCTATCTATTGTAGATGGGTTTGTTTTCTACAAAAATGATAAACGCAATGATTTTGATTTTGATACTGTAAATTTTCCTTTCTTGGATAGTCATGTTCCTCGTGTGGCATCCTATGACGTATATATTACACAATTACTTCGATTTGCCAGAATGTCTAGTCATGTAACTGACCTCAAAACTCATAATAAATTGTTAACTCCTAAACTTTTTAATCATGGTTATCGGTGTCCTAAACTACGCAAATCATTTTCTAACTATTATAGACGTCATTTCGATTTAATTTCAAAATTCAATGGTGGACTAAGATCTCTTCTGCAACCAGATCTAGCGGAACCCGCAAAATTTATTATAAAAGCGATGTCTTTGATTTTGAGATTGTAAATTTTCCTTTTTTGGATGGTGATGTTCCTGGTGCGCCATCCTATGACGTTTATATTTCGCAATTAATTCGATTGGCTAGGGTGTGTAGTCACGCAACTGATTTCAACACTCGAAATAAATTGTTAACTGCTAAACTTCTTAATCAGGTTATCGGTACCAAACACTGCGCAAAGCCTTTTCAAAATGTTATAGACGTCATTCTGATTTAATTTCAAAATTCAATATTGGACTTAAAATTCTTCTGCAACAAGGTCTATCGGAACCCGAATTTTATGGTGACTTAGTATATAAATTCAGAAAAATATATAACCGCAATGACTTCAGCACCCAATTTCGTAAAAGCATTCTTCGATATAAAAATATTGTGTACAACATAAATGTTATACGAAAGACTGCATGCATGGTAGTTAACCCAATCACGGTTGACAACTTTACTTCCCTCTTTAATTGCACGCCGGTGGGTCAGGCCTCAGCTTCTATGACGGTTCTAGCGTGAAGGCTTACTGAGAATTAGAGAGAATTTAATTTTAGGTAATGTTGGTTGGTGCCTGATGCGCTGTCTCTGGTCGGAGCCATCGGAGACTAACTGTTGGGTTTTCTTTTGCCCCAGCATTTCAGTGGTTTCTTGCTGTCGAGTCCTCACCGTTGTTTCATCTCTATGGTTCTTTGACTTTTTGTGTTCACGGGGATGTTGCACTGATTAGTTAGGGGCCGTCATGCGGACTGAACAAATTATTTGTCTAAATCGCGACGGAAGTAAGGGCGAGGGTTGTGGCCACGTAAAATCGATTTAAGCCCCCCCCCCCCCCCCCCCAGTGGAATTCGTTTCACTGACCTTTCCAAGGTGGTTCTTCTGTCGCAATTTATTTTTGTTATGGTTTGTCTTTGAGGGTTTGTATCACTCATATTATTTTGATTTGGATAGCCAGTTGGCCATTTTGTGGGAAAGTAACTGTCCTTTTGGCTTTCCGCTGTTGATGTTTCCATTAAGAACTGTTTGTGTTTCTTTCCCTTTGGTGTCTCTTGTGGGAGCTCTGGGTTAATTGTATCGATTCCTGATCATTGCCTCCGCTTTTTTTCGGATTCATTTTGAGCATTGTTTCCATTGTGGAATTTAATAAAAAATGAGGGTCAATGTTGAGGCCTAATTGGCCGAAAGTAACTTGATTGGCCCAGCAAACACTTATGCGTTCCATTTTTTGTCAATTCTGTGGTGCATTCCTTGCTTCCAAAGGATACACATTCAAAGAACATATACATATTTATTCGGACTTCCTGCTCAATATGTAACTACATTCTTAGGGATCATATCAGAGAGCTTTATAAGGACTATATATAGACCAGCGGTGAAGGTTTAATTTGTTTATTGAATTGCTTAAATCAGAAAGACTGACTAAACATTTAATAAATAAAATGTGTAAAATATTTTACTAAGCTTCTCTCGTACAACTAACCTCTGATTGGCATTACCTGTGAGTATTTAAAAGAGGATTGTAATACACAAAGACGTAAACAAAAACAATTCATTTTGAAATAAATACTATTCATCATATGACGTCGCGTCTGAGAGTGTAATAACGCCATGCATTATTTTCGATAATCCACTAGTGGGTTAAATATGCAAATTAGCTAGATACGTCCCATAACTTTACATGTACAACGACGTCGCATTTACTAACAGTGGAATATTGACATTTTTGTAAACAATCGTGAATAAAATGCACTTTAAATGTCATATGATAAATAGAATCTTGCATTCGTGCTCATGTATTATTGAATTTATTAAACTCGTTGAGGAAAATAGATAAAATGCTCGGCAGAGCCTCGCATTTTATCCTTTTCCTCAACTCGTTTAATAAATTCAATAATACATGAACACTCATGTAAGATCCTCTATATAAAGAAAGGGAAGAAAGGAATAAACAAATTCTTACTTCTAACTTCAAGAAGCAACACCGTTGAACAGCTCAGCGAAAGTGTCACGATTGCATCGTTTTCTGCTTTTTATATTTTTGGAGCAGGTGAATTGACGTTTACAAAATCGATACGAGAGTCTACCAACTATTCCTTAAGTTCAGACTTAAAAAGTTTCCAATATGTACTTTTCTGGTACTTAATTGTTAAACACTGCTGTAATACAGATTATGTATTCTCGTTTAAACAACATAACAAACATAACCCTTGTGAACATTTCATTATAATTTTTTTTGATTCATGGGAACTTATTCCCCGTTTGAGAGCGAAATTTTCATGAACAGTTATGCGAGGGTAAATATCGGTTATACTGTAAAGCTTACTGGCGACATTTTGTACAGTACTGCAATGTTTTCCAAAGGATAAATTTTGTAGCGTATGTCGACATAAGTACATGTTTACATGTGACGTCATCAAACGCGCCCTTATGCATGTACTACGTTAATCAGGGTACTCAGTGGGAAATGTTTACATCATGTAAAAATGAGAGGTTTATATAGGAAAACATCGAATGGACGAAAAACAATCAAACATTTCCATTTATTTATTTATTTTTAAAAGTTGTTGTGTTGAATGAAATAATGTTCCTTATATTTCTTTTTCTAACACAGCGCGCCTATATAGGCAATGGAAAATTATTCTACCACAAATTACGGCAACGAAGAGCGTGACGAGTGACGTCAATAAAAACTGCCAATTCATGACGTCACTTGTCGATTTCCTTGACGTTGGACGGTGTAACGTCATTTTCTCGCATCGAAAGCGTTAGAAAAGGATATAAATGCATGTGTTTCAGTCGATAATTTTAGCGGGATTTCTTCTAACAATGGCGAAAAGTTGTGAGATTTTGAACGAAACAACAGCATTATTGCCGATTTTCAGCCTGTTAGAATCGAAATAGATCAGCTCTAGTTTGTGATTTGTTGGGTAATAAATCACAGTTTGTCGGTCAGTTGTAAGTACACAAATCACGCGCGCGATACGTTGCTTCCAATTTGGTTGGCCTTAACCCGACATTGAGATGAAATGATATCTCAAGCCCTGTCGCCCAATGAACTTAATAGGGTTTATAAGCATGAACGGCCCGACACTCGCGCCGCTTTGTCTGTGCAGGCTTAGATCCACTAAGTGGTTTACCAGTACTCTTGTGCGGGTCGGTTTCAGCTCTGCGTGGAAGCATCATGCAGCCCATCTATTTCTCCTAGCCCCGATGGGTGGGGGCGAAAGGAATTTCAGTTGGGTATAAAATACCAGATTTACAATTATTCGGTATTACATTCTAAAAGTTATATTTTGCTGAACTTAACATAAAATTTAACAGACCTAAGAAATTATTGTTTAAGAAATAGATCAGCTCTAACTGTGATTTGTTGAGTCACAGTTTGGAAGTCAGTTGTACAGTAGACAAATCACGAGCGCGTAGCGCGCGTGATTTGTCTACTTACAACTGACCGACAAACTGTGATTTATTACTCAATAAATCACAGACAAGAGCTGATCTATTTCGATTCTAACACGCTGAAAATCGGCACTAATGCTGTTGTTTCCTTCAAAATCTCACAACTTTTCGTCATTGTAAGAAGAAATCCCGCTAAAATTATTGACGGAAACACATTCATTTATATCCTTTTCTAACGTTTTCGATGCGAGAATATGACGTTACACCGTCTAACGTCAAGGAAATCGACTAGTGACGTCATAAATTGGTAGTATTTAATGACGTCACTCGTCACGCTCTTCCTTTCCGTGATTTGTTGTAGAATAAAACACAGTTGTTTTCCATTGCCTATATAGGCACGCTGTGTTAGAATAACCTTTTTACCGCAATTTCTCTGCAAACTCGTAAGAAAAGGTCACCCAGGAAAGGCCACAATCTAAGAACGCAGCCGTCTCAAATCACACACAAAAACCGACGAATCATGAGCCAACGGCAGAAAGCCAAAATAGAGGATCTTACATGGGTGTTCATGTATTATTGAATTTATTAAACGAGGTGAGGAAACGGGATAAAATGCGAGGCTTTGCCGAGCATTTTATCCCTTTTCCTCAACGAGTTTAATAAATTCAATAATACATGAGCACGAATGCAAGATTCCATTTATCATATGACATTTAAAACGCATTTTATTCACGATTGTTTACAAAAATGTCAATATTCCGCCATTAGTAAACGCGACGCCGTTAAGGACGTCGTACATGTAACGTTACGGAACGTATCTAGCTAATTTGCATATTTAATCCACTAGTGGATTATCGAAAATAATGCATGGCGTTATTACACTCTCAGACGCGACGTCATATGATAATAACAAATAAGACACTGCAAAAGAACGACCGCCTTGGGACGGCCAGTAGTAGAGCTACCGGGGAGATTGGGGGCTTCAACTCCGGAGTTTATTAAATTTCAACCCTCGCCCTCAGTTCCAGTACCGTATCAAACATAATATTCTAACACAGCGCGCCTATATAGGCAATGCAAAGTAACTGTGTTTTATTCTGCAACAAATCACAGCTCGGAAGAGCGTGACGAGTGACGTCATTAAAAACTGCAAATTTATGACGTCACTAGTCGATTTCCTTGACGTTAGACGGTGTAACGTCATTTTCTTGCATCGAAAACGTTAGAAAAGGATATAAATGCATGTGTTTCAGTCCATAATTTTAGCGGGGTTTCTTTCAACAATGGCGAAAAGTTGTGAGAATTTGAAGGAAACAACAGCATTATTGCCGAGTTTCAGCCTGTTAGAATCGAAATAGATCAGCTCTAGTTTGTGATTTGTTGAGTAATAAATCACAGTTTGTCGGTCAGTTGTAAGTAGACAAATCACGCGCGCTACGCGCTTGTGATTTGTCTACTTTACAACTGACCTCCAAACTGTCATTTATTACATAACAAATCACAGCTAGAGCTGATCTATTTCTTAAACAATAACAAATTGATCCACATGGAGGCTCTCTACCTCAACAGTGAGTCATGTGACAAAATACATGGTTGAACTTTGTTTACATGTACCTCTCTGCCGGTGGATCAGGCCTCAGATTCTATGACGGTTCCAGCGTAAAGGCTTACTGAGAATTAGATAGAATTTTATTTTAAGTAATGTTGGTTGGTTAGTGCCTGGTGCTCTGTCTCTTGTCGGAGTCTAACTGCTGGTGTTCTTTTGCTCCAGCTTTTCAGTGGTTTGTTGCTTTCAATTTTGTCGGACTTTTACCCGACATTGAGATGAAATTACATCTCAAGCCCTGTCGCGCAATCAAACGCGTATATGCATGGGCGGCCCGACTTGCACCACTTTGCCAGGGCAGGCTTAAGCCTTCTAAGTGGTTTACTGGAGGTCGCGTGTGGTCGGCATGTGCTGGTTGGGTGAGGCAAGGTGACGTGTATCTTGCGTCACTGGGGTGTCCAATTACACTGGCCACAACCAATCATATGCGTCTTCTCCTTGCCTTGAAATGCTAAATAAAAATAAGTTTGAGGCGTACCACCTCCCTTGTTTGTTTTGTTTGATTTGAGGTTTAACGTCCCCGTCAACACTGTAAAGGTTATTTTGGAGACATTGCTTCCAATTTTGTGGGACTTTTACCCGACATCGAGATGAAATGACATCTCAAGCCCTGCCGCCCAATGAAACCAATAGGGTTTATAGCCTCGCATCGCTTTGCCTGGGCAGACTTAGATCCTCTAAACGGATTACCAGTACTCGTGTGCGGGTCGATTTCAGCTCTACGTGGAAGCATCAAGCAGCCCTTCTATTTCTTCAAGCCCCGATGGGCTGGGGCTATCCACCTCCCTTGTAAGCTTGTGCATGTTAGTGATTGAGTGTGTTTGTGAGGTGATACGCAGATAAGGACCTCATTCATAAAAAAAGACGGGGCAATCCGAAATGGAATGTACAGAGATTTTATACCCCATTTTTTTCCCTTTGTTTTACTCCGACTGGAGGTACGGTTTTTCTCCGTGTTTGTCTGCACGATGTTTGATCTAGTCGTTAATACTATATCAACTACATACATGTATAATAATGACTTCCGAAAACAAAATTGTAGCCGGGGTTGGGTTTGGGGTAGTTTCTGTGGGAGTCTTCCCTGTTCTTCACCATAGTGCAGAATATATTTATTACTGTAGATTGTATTGAATATTATGCAATACGCCTAACGGCATGAGAAGGGTTGAATCATGGACAGACTCTAAAAAACCGATTCCGCCTCCACCCCTCGGGGCTTCAGATTTGGCTGCATGGTGCTTCCATGCAGAGCTGAAACTGACCACACTGGCACGAGCACTGGTAAACAGCTTAAAAGGACTAAGCCAACCCAGGCAAAGTGATGTGAGCCAGACCGTCCACTGCATATAAGCCTTTTGGTTTGTATATTCAAATATTGTATGATTTCTTGTTTCTAAAGGGGACCCCGTAGAACAGCGTTTTGAATATGGCGTGGTGCTACATTGTGACCAATGTTTGTCCGCACAAATCGTGATCGAGTGTGATCCTTCAATGAAACACGTTTTATAGAGTATAAAACATTTTTTCATGGTTTATGTAGTGAAATGGAAACTAAACCATCATATGTTCTATTGTCTCCATTCAAATAAACAGAAGAAGTGATTTTTGACAGATCGCGGGAAAATTGTGGGCCGCCTACATCAATGTGTAATTGAAACTTACGTGCTAATCGTCGTGAAAATTTCCGTCAAAATTACGACTTTATACGAAGTTAAATACTTAGCTAAGGAAATGAAATAGATGGCTTTCGAATGCACTTTTTAAGGAAATACTTTACTAAGATAAGAATTCCTCCTTAAATCGTTAAGTCGACCTTAACTTAAGTAACGATTGTAATCCTGGGCCCAGGTAATTGTGGATATCTTTTCAGTGTTCTGCATCATAAATGTAGGTTGTGTGTACTCATTAGAATCGCCTCATCGAGGCGATTCTAATGAGTACACACAACATACATTTGCAAGATAAATGAAGAAATTCTTCCGAAATCACCCCTATAGCGTATTGGGAGGAATGATGGAATTCCCTGCGGACTCAAGAACGGGTTCGACTCATCCATAGTAAACTAGCCATCAGAGTTCGAGCCACTGAAGTTCTACTGTATCACTATCATACCCATCATTGGCTGGCAAGACAGACTATACCACATTAAAACATTGTTTAAGGCCTTCAAACAAGTTTTATCGATAGTAGGCCTGTTCTGTCGGGCTAGAAAGCTAATCAGACCTGACCCCAAGCATCTGTGGACTATACCGTTATAATTATCATTACCGAAGCGTCGTTACCTTTTGACAACAGTGGACAATGCGTAATAACAAACACATTCGCTGACGTCACTTTCAACTTATCTTCCGACAACAGTAATGCTGCTTGCCGTAGTTGCTATTCTGTAGGAGTTTGAACACCGTTATTCAGACCAGCTGACAATTAACCACGACATTTGTCTTTCGGTTCTTGGGTACTACATTACTACATGTAAATAGTAACAAAGTCTATAGCAACCCACACTTTATGCATCCGAAATGCTTCTGACACTGAGTAAGTATGTGTATCTATATGGTCACATATACCCGATGACAGACGGGCCTCAGTGGCCTAGTGGATAAGAGCGCTGACTCTGAATCATTAGGTCTCTCACCGCTGTGGGTTCGAGCCACGCTCGGGTCACATGTGAGACGCCAAGTTCTGCAACGGAAGGTCGGTTGTTTTTTCTCCGGGTACTCCGGTTTTCGCCCACCTCTGATTAACGATCGGCTCGATATGAGTGAAATAATTTGGAAAGGGCCGTAAAACCAAAACCAAAAAAAAAACACCCGATGACAGGGCTAATAAATATCGTCAGTGTACATACATCCAGTACGTCAAACAAACTGGCATAACTAACTTCCCATATCACAGGCCCTGGTGTATGAATGTCATTTGACGTGTCACCAGTAACAATTCTGATTCTGAACGGTATTCATTATTTGTTTTGCCTTTTACCATGAAAAATGGTATCGCCTATTTACCATTCATTTTCAAAACATTAGTAACTCTTCCTTTTAGTGCCATTGGTATGTTTTGTTTTTGTTTTGTTTTTTATTTGAGGTTTAACGCCCCAATCAACACTGTATAGGTCATTTTGGAGACGTTGCTTCCAATTCTGTGGGACTTTTACCCGATACTGAGACGAAATGATATATCAAGCCATGTCGTCCAATGAAACCAATAGGGTGTATATGTATGGGGAGCCCCGATGGGCGGGGGCGGTCAAAACATTATTTACTCTTCCATTTATTGCCATTGGAAGGCTGTGGTCTTTAATTGTGGTTTTTCCTTGGCATCTATTTCTATATTTATGCGTTGAAAAAATTCGTGCTTCTAATACAAATTATGATAACACGCGTGTCCGATGTAGTGCATTTTTCTTATCTCCAAACCCGCCCATCGGGCTTAAAGAAATATTTGGGCCGCATGGTGCTTCCACGCAGAGCTGAAACCGACCGCACACGAGTATTGGTAAACCGATTAGAGGATCTAAGCTTACCCAGACAAAGCGGTGCGAGTTGGACCGTCCATGCTTATAAACCCTATTGGTTTCCTTGGGCGACAGGGCTTGAGATGTCATTTCATCTCAATGTCGGGTAAAGGTCCCAAAGAATTGGAAGCAACGTCTCCAAAATGACCTATACAGTGTTGACCTCAAAACCTCAAATCAAACAAAACAAAACGGCTATTTTTCTGACGAAAATCCGTGAAATTTTACTTATTTATACTACAAACATAGTTTTGTGGTGTACCCACAACGAGTACCCACAACCTATATTTTGGAGCAGAAATTATTTAAACATTAACCCTTGTCCTGCTGAGACAGGTCTTTCAAACAATGTAGATCCGGATCAGAGAAGCCATCTGATCAAGAGCTTCGTTGTTTGTCATTCAGTTTATGAATTTGTTGCAATGATTTGCATCAAGAAATCCGATTGGTTGATAATCAGTGGTGGGTGTGGAAGATTAAAATATTCAGCAGGGTTAAGACAATTAATTTACAGAAAATCAACCACTTAAGGGGAATGGGTACACCTTCCCCTTAAGACAACTCTTGCAAAAGTATTTTTGTCTCCCATGTCAATAGGGGTAAACTTTTAAAGAAAAGAATTTGCTCCTGAGGAGCAAATTCTTTCCTTTAAGAGTAGACCCCTTTTTCTGCAGGACCGGGCTTATAGAAAAGCGAATAGGAAGTCCCGAAAGTTGTCTCCCTTTGAAAAATGGCGGAAAAATCAGCCAGGTGTTCCCATTCCCCTAAAATCAGAGGCATCGACACGACTTCAAAGGTGTTTGATGGGATTGGGTGGGACATGTATTTAACACCAATAAAAAAATACGATTGAGCTTCCATACAAATAGTTTGCTTAAATATAATTATCAAGAAAACACGCCTATAAAATTTGGACCCCCTTGAACCCCACTTATATATGGTAAATCTTGGGTTTAAAGGGGTAAGCCTTATTTTTCTTATTTCTGCTCAAAAATATAGACTGTGGGTACTCGTTAGAACCGCCTCGACGAGGGGGTTCTAACGTGCACCCCAAATATTTTGTGCAGAAATAAGAAAAATTTCACAATTTTTCATCTAAAAATTTTCAGTTTTTGGGCGGTGAAGTTTACAGTGTATTTTAATGGGCATGTTTTCGTAATGAGAATTTTTACCAGTTAAGACATTTTTTCCGGTAAAAAAAAAAACCTATTTCACAGATGAACGGTTTGCATGAAAACGTTCGGCCCCCGCCCATCGGGGCTTGAATAGATATATGGGCTGCATAATGCTTCCACGTAGAGCTGAAACCGACCCGCACACGAGTTCTGGTAACCCGCTTAGAGGATCTAAGCCTGTCCAGGCAAAGCGGTGCGAGTCGGCCCGTCCATGCTTATAAACCCTACTTGTTTCATTGGGCGATAGGGCTTGAAATGTCATTTCATCTCATTGTCGGGTAAAAGTCCCACAAAATTGGAAACAACGTCTCCAAAATGACCTTTACAGTCTTGACGGGTACGTTAAACCTCAAATCAAATAAAAAATCAAAATTACTGAATCAGCAGTTATTTCCGTTGTAAAAAAAATAGCGAGAAAAAAAAAAGAAAAAATCGTGGTGTATCTGTTTTCCGAAAGGTCACGTGACCTTTAGATTTCATTACAGGTAATATACCTTTAAAACGTCTAGACGCCAAAGAAAACGAAGTCGTCAGCAAACCCATAATATCGCAGATGTGTAAGTATTGGGTATATCAGTAGGAAAGTTTCATAATGCTGAACTTTACTCACCTATAAATGATGACAAAGTAAATGTTTTTGTTTTTTTTATGTTTTTTTTTTTTTTTCTGTTTCTTTAAACTTTTTGTCCTTCATTTCTATTCAATACATTGATAATTATACGACCGTATAGTTATAAACTTTCATACGATTTACTTTTCCCTGGTATCTGATCAGACTCTCGACTGTTGTGAAAAACTATGAGAATTTTCTTCCCTTTTCCATATTTTTGTCTCTGAAGCACATGTTTCCCCTCATTTCAACAGGATTTATAACATATGATGCTTTGGAAAGCCATTTCCATTGATACCAAACTTTTTTAACTGTCGCCTTTACATCTGACCTTTGAACTATTTTTGAAATTTTAACCAGAACATAAACCTTGGTCATATCTCCAAACGAATTTGGTAGCATTGCACTAAATACTGGAAGGTGCCGGGTTTTATCACTTTTGGACCGAGCTTTTAGTTGCTTTCTAAATACCAGACTTGCTTCCATTGGATATACATCCTATGTTATGGCCCCTGCCCACCGGAGCTTGAAGAAATAGATGGGCTGCATGATGCTTCCACGCAGAGCTGAATCCGACCGCACACGAGTACTTGTAAACCGCTTAAAGGATCTAAGCCTGCCCAGGCAAAGCGGTGCGAGTCGGACCGTCCATGCTTATAAACCCTGTTGGTTTCATTGGGCGACAGGGCTTGAGATGTCATTTCATCTCAATGTCGGGTAAAAGTCCCACAAAATTCGAAGCAACGTCTCCAAAATGACCTTTACAGTGTTGACGGGGACGTTAAACCTCAAATCAAACAAAAATAAATTCATGGAACGTCATACAAGAAACTTCACACGCATGCTCACAATCACAATAGCTGTATTCTGACCAATCACCATAACTGAATTATGTTCATATCATAGAAGCCTCCGTGGTCGAGTGGTTACGCTACTCGCCTTGTAAACCAGGGGTCGCAGGTTCGATCCCGGGCTTCTCCAGACTTTCGGATGAGTCTTTAAACCGAGGTCCCGTCTCCGTATGACCTTAGCTGTTGGTGGGACGTAAAACTGAAACACTCAACTCATGTTCATATCATCACACTATTAAATGCTGTTATATGCTTTTGAGGTACCGTCATGCTCATCATAATATGCATGAAAACTTGCAAATGACAAAGAGAGAGAGAGAGAGAGAGAGAGAGAGAGAGAGAGAGAGAGAGATTACGATAACACAACACGTGCGACAAAGTGCATTTTTTCACATCTCTAAAATGGCTACTTTTCTTATGTAAATCCGTGATATGTTTCTTACAAATACTGCAAACATAGATTGTTGGCGCTCATTAGATGAGGCGGTTCTACCGAGTACCCACAACCTATGTCTTGCGGCAACATAAGAAAAATAATGTTTATAACGCTTATATTATTTTGTTTTGGGTAGCCAATAGGCCTACTCATGAATATGCAAAATTTGTGACCTTTATAAATTTGGCTTTCAGTCTGCAATCACTTAAAAGTATTCAACATGTTTCGAAAATCCTGGAAATTTGAATAAAATATCTACATGGGTTTTGGAGATATGACTGTTTAATGTTGGATACTTACAAATATGTTCATTTGAGGAAAACGGATAGTTTTTTTGTTTTTTTTTTCATAAACAATTATACAATTGTAAATATAACAGCATTATTGGAAAGGTATATTATCAAGGCACGTGTCTGCCAAATATCGACACATTTAGGTAAGAAATATGAATGTTATGCATTTTTAACACAGGGAACCCATTAGGATCAAGTATGATGAAATTGCTCATTCGTACCTACATAGGTACAAGCTGTGCATTTTATTATATACTCAATATATTTTTGAGTGGCTGTATCTGATATCAACTTCAAATTTTCAGGTTTTTTTTTATTTTTATAGAGGTCACAAAATGTAAGAAATTTCAGAAGGCTAGGTGAACAAGTTTTGAAGTTGGTATTTTCCGGATAAGCCCTATTGACCATTATGTTGGAATGTAACTTTCCTTTCAGCTTTTCGTTATTGATGTTTCCATTAGGGTCTAGTTGTATCATGTTTGTGTTTCTTTCCCTTTGGTGTCTCTGATGTGAGCTGTGGGTTAATTGTATCGATTCCTGATCATTGCCTTTACTTCTATTTTAATAGTCTGAAACTAGTGAACAAACGCATTTCTTTCTAGTCTCAGAATACGAACTTATTACCTCACAAACCATGGCCCCCGCCCATCGGGGCTTGAAGAAATATATGGGCTGCATGATGCTTCCACGCAGAGCTGAATCCGACCCGCACACGAGTACTGGTTAACCGCTTAGAGGATCTAAGCCTGCCCAGGCAAAGCGGTGCGAATGAGTCGGACCGTCCATGCTTATAAACCCTAGTGGTTTCATTGGGCGACAGGGCTTGAGATGTCATTTCATCTCAATGTCGGGTAAAAGTCCCACAAAATTGGAAGCAACGTCTCCAAAATGACCTTTACAGTGTTGACGGGGACGTTAAACCGCAAATCAAACAAACAACCCCCCCCCCCCCCCCCACCCAAACCTAAGACGTGTTTACGTCACCTTTAACTAGGTATTCAAGAATTTCATAAGAAAATCAGCAGTGAAGGCAGTGAATCGAAATATTTAACCCGCAGCTCCCATCAGATACAACAAACAGAAAGAAACACAAACATGAAATAACTAGACTCTAATGGAAGCATCAATAGCGGAGAGCCAAAAGGACAGTTACTTTCCCACAAAATGGCCAGTTGGCTATCCAAAACAAAAACATAACTCAAAGACAAACTATAATAAAAATAAATCGCGACAGATGAACCGCTTTGTTTCCTTCCCTTTGGTGTCTCTGATTGGAACTGTGGGTTGATTGTATCGATTCCTGATCATTGCCCCCACTTCTATTTTGGAACGGTCAATGAAACGAATTCCACTGGGGGACTGTGAGTGGGGCTTAATGATTATACGTTTGTTTAAGCTCCAGCAGACAAGGCAGCTAACAATGTCGTCGTTGTTTGACGGCTTCACTATATTAACACTCTTCAGCAAGAGCTTGATGGTACTAAGGCCTATGAACTGCAGACTTTGGCTGCAGAGAGGGCTGTAGTGGATGATCAACTTTCGTCATTCAGCCACCAAAATAAAAGTGAAAGCAATTACTAGGAACCGGTACAATTATACCACAGCTGCCATCTGAGACACCAAGTTTGCTGTATGTGGTACAGAAATCCAAGGCAAGCTTCCTATGTCATATTGGTTGCCTAAACTTCATAAAAGACCATACAAAGCATGGTTCATTGCAAATTCAAGAAAAAAAATACCCATTTTGGAGATTTGAAAAAGCACTGTGTCGCACGGGTGTGTTATCTTAATGACCATTCTTCTAAGATTTTTCTCTCTGGTTGATACAAAAGGTTCCTGTAAACATCACTTGAACAAGTCCGCGAAATGAATTGCCCCTTAACCCCAGTTTATAGAGAAAACAGGGGTTTACGTGGGTGTATATTATTTTTCTTATTTCTGCTCCAAGACATAGGTTGTGGGTACTCGTTCGAACCGCCGCAATGAGGCGGTTCTAACGAGCATCCACAACCTATGCTTTGATTATAAATCAGAAAAATATCACATAATTTCATCAGAAAAGTAGCCATTTTGGAGATGTTAAAAAAACTGCTCTATGCCGCACACGTGTGACATCCTAATGTGTAGATACTTTATCAGTGATGATCAGTTAGTGGCAAAATGATCCCTCCAGACTAAACTTTTGTCTCTTTGGTGAAAACTGCGGAAACGCTTTCTCCGAAGGGCCACGTGAGCTTTGGATTTATTACCCGTAATTTACCATGACAATTCTAGAGGCATGAGGAAAGTAGTCATAAGGAAACGGAACTTAAATGAGGCATTATTAACCAGATGTAAAAGTATTGTGTTCTTCAGTAAAAAGTTTCATATTGCTTCACTTTATGTGAATGATGATGATCAAGCAATTGTGTCATTTTGTTGTTCCTTCAACATTTTTTCCTAAATTCTATTCAATACGATTATAGTCGTTATTTTTTGCGATAAGAAACAAAGCTGACATTTCTGTTGTTGTGAAGCAGTCTCGAATTCGAATAGATGTCTTTTCGACTCCGTGAAGATGGTGAATTATCGCGAGAAATTGAACGAGATTCCAGGCGAGATTTGGGTGCCCAGCCTCTCTACAGTAAAGCAAACACTTCGTGTGTTTGCTATTAAAATGTTTATAATATGCTATTGAGGTACCGTCATGCTCATTGTAATATACATGAAAACTTGCACATGTCAAGAGAGAGAGAGAGAGAGAGAGAGAGAGAGAGAGAGAGAGAGAGAGAGAGAGAGAGAGAGAGACATTACGGTAACACACCCGTGCGACATAGTACATTTTTCACATCTCTAAAATGGCTACTTTTCTTATGAAAATCCGTGATATTTTTCTTATAAATACTGCAAACATAGATTGTGGGTGCTCGTTATAACCGCCTCATTGAGGCGGTTCTAAGAGTACCCACAATCTATGTCTTGCAGCAAAAACATTTAAAGGAGCAAACACAGATTTCCTCATAGTATGAAGATGTTGGACAACGATTCAGAAAGATGAATAAGTTTATCTGCAACATGTTAATGGCAAACATTGACAACCAGTTCACAAATCACGGCCTGTAACCTGTTAAGGAAGAATTTGCATAAATGTTTGAGAAATCGCCATCTTTACGTCAGATTATTTCAGATGTCATAGACATGCGCAAATCAGTCACATTTTCATGCCAGTAATGTGTATGACCACCACGAGGAGCACAACACTCCTGGCATCGCTGAGGCATACTACGAACCAAATTTTGAACAGTTTGAAAAGCTATTGTTTCCCACGCATGTCTTAGGATGTGAGTTCTTGAATATTCATTGGTGGAGGATCTCCCTGTGAGATACACCTTTAAAGAATGTCCCACACATGTTCTATTGGGTTTCAGACAGATGAACGTGCCGGCCAGTTCATTACGTCAAATGTCTCACGATAAAGGTAGTGTACATGCACACTCTAGCAGTATTGGGGCGCGCATTATCCTGCATCAGAATGAAATAGTCACCGATTGACCCGGCGAAAGGCCTCACAATAGGATTTAGGATATTATCTCGACACCGTAATGCAATCGATGTTTATCATTCCGTTTATCACGTACAAGTCCGTTCGGCCTTCATAAGAAATTCCACCCCATACCATCACTGACACCCCCCCCCCCCCCACACACACACACACACACACTCCATATCTGTCTGTTTTCACCGTTTCAGATGAAATCTGCTTACATCAGTGAACAGAACTGTACGGCAGTCTTGCAATCGCCAGTTCTGATGTTCTTGGGCAAACTCATGATGTTGCCTGGTGAGAATAGGCCTTCTTGCCGGACGTCAGGCCCTCAGATCACCTTCATGTAACCTGTTACGTATTTTCTGATCGGATATTCTTTGACCAATTGCATGTTGGAAGCCGATTTGTAGCCTTCTGGCCGTGTACTACCGATTTCGAAGCGCTGGATTTCGAAGAAATTGGTCTTCCCTTTGTGACGTCATGCGATGTCGGCCTGGCCCTTCAGAATTGTTACAGAATCAGAATTGTTACTGGTGACACGTCAAATGACATTCATACACCCTTCTCGTCTAGTAAACTCGCCCGTCTCCTGGTAGCGTCTCCACACCGTACAACCGGCTGCGGCGAAGACATATTATTGCCTCAATGACAGATCACACAAAAGGTTCCGAAGAAAGGGTAGGTGAATTTTTTTCAAGTGTATAAATCGAGAAGGCAATCCGTTGACTTTTACCGCTATTAGAGAAGAAACTAAATGCCTGGAGATACTGCAGTAACAATCTGACTATCTTTCAAAACCAGTTAAGGCTTTTCCAGTTCGTTAAAAATATTTTCAAAGAAAATCAAAAGAAATTTTGTTTTCGGCGTCAAGTGTACTTCTACGGAACAAAATATGTAACATTGTTTTGCTCACGCTAAAACTACGATTATGCAGCAGCATTTGGACCATATAACTCGGTTAAATAAACAAACTACGCTCTCCTAAAGAGACCATGTGCTTTCTCTAACTACAGATTGTTTTTTTTTGTACGACTGTCCACAAACACAGATCAGAGATTTCGAAGAGTAACATCTTCAAGTAAGACGTATTCCAATTGATTTCTAAGAGCTATTTGCGCGTCAAACTTATCTGGCGTTTTTGAGGAATTGGCGTACGGTTTGTATATACCCGTCTGCATCCCCCCCATCCCACCACCCCCCCCCCCCCCAACCAAAAAAAAACATGAAACGTCTTTTAGCTGGTTCATAAGTGCACGTTCTGCTATTTTGATTATGTAGGAAAATATCGTCTTTACTAAAGCTGACGCGATTAATCGTATAATCGATCGATAAATTCCACAAAAATGATCATCATTTCTGATTTGATTTTAATCGATTACTTGATTGGTACAATTTACTACCCAAAGGTATTCCTAAAATAGCTGGATGAATGGCAAACAGTGCAGACCCGCATTATGCGGCGTCTCATCTGGGTCTACACTGTTTGCTCAGGCCTGTCTGTTCAAATATACATATGGTAAAGTGCAACATATGGTAAAAGTCATGCTCAGACAGAAAGTCAGACAGGTAAAATAATGACAAAAACCTTAGCGATTACTATTCGATTATCGATCACAATGACAGGACCGATAATCGATTATCTTTTCAGCTCCGATTAGCCAGCCCTAGTCTTTACTGAGGGTAGGGGTCATCCGGGTAAATACGGACAGAGGTATAAATACGGACAGTTGGATACGAATGCCCATATAACGTAATCTACCCGCCTTGCATTCTTTTCGTTTCTGCTAAAACTTCCAAAAGCGGCAGTGTTTGAAAGAGACCGTTCAAATTTTTGCTCAAAATTTATTAATAATGGATGTATCATTTATTATTTAGGTTTTTGATACGTTTTCATGTAAATAAGAATTATTTCAGTTTTATCAGCTGGAACGTAAACTGTCCGTATGTTACCAGCTGCTTTTAAATATCTGAAAAGAAGACGGACAAATAGGTTCCTGACAATGCTAGCATGAAAGTGTTTCTGTCAAATGAATATTGTATACCCTTTCATGGCAAAATCTAATCAAAATTCTTTTCCCCCTCACTTCCCCGTTTAATCCCTTCTACCATTTCCCCATTGTCATATTCAATTTAGCATCTATTTTCGCCGTATTTTCATCCCATTACCCCTGTTTGTACCTTTTCCTCTATTTTCATCACTTCACTCCCCTTCCCATATTTCTTCCCTCTGGTATCTCTCTTTCCCTCTAGGCCTCCTTCCCCTCCGTTTTCTCCCACCCCTCTTCTACCACATTCCCTCTTCCCTACCTTACGGCCCCGCCCACCAGGGCCTGAAGAAAAAGATGGGCTGCATGATGCTTCCACGCAGAGCTGAAACCGACCGCACACGTGTACTGGTAAACCGCTTAGATGATCTAAGCCTGCCCAGGCAAAGCGGTGCGAGTTGGACTGTCCATGCTTATAAACCCTATTGGTTTTATTTGGCGACAGGGCTTATGATGTCATTTCATCTCAATGTCGGGTAAAAGTCCCACAAAATTGGAAGCAACGTATCTAAAGTGATCTATACAGTGTTGACGGGGACGTTAAACCTAAAATCAAACAAACAAATCAGAGACCCTCTGGTTCACAATCACTAGTCTAACAAAGGGAACTAAGGGGGGTAATATTGATGAAACTATAACTTTTAATCTATAAGTCAAATTTAAGCAAAAAAACATGGGAAATGGAATTAAAGAGAACATATAAAATATTGTTTTTTCCTGTTGTTAATTTTAATTGAAATAAATTTGTAAACTATAACAAATAAGAGCTTGCAGGTTAGCTTTAAAAAACTGCAGACCAGGGGTATGGCAATAGCACCACCCCCCCCCCCCCCCCCCACCCCCACACACACACACACACCAGTCTTTCGCAAGGAGACCTAAACAAGAATTCCGCCAATCTATGTCGCGGAATTATTTCAAAATCCGTCCAGCTGTTTATTTTCTGTTCTATTATAAAGCCCTGGAAGCCTTCTTGTACTGGCGTTGTTTGAAGATCCAGAAAATGACGTTTCTGAGCATTTCAGATCAAATTTACAATCTTTATAGAATTTTTTCCATAAGGGTGTAATAATAATAATAAACAACCACTTGTTTTACGTCAACTCTTTCCAAATTATTTAGGGTCTCCCCTCTTCATCAGGATTATATGGACACGGCACTTTACATTTTACATGACTTTCCAATATGGCCTTCCTATGTTTTGGGCAAAAAAAAAAAACAACAGAAATACATGTAACATTCCTTGGGTGTCCCTTTACCAAAGATGTCCCTTGGTAAACATTTTGCTCAAAGCATTCTGTTCAGATTAACAAAATGGCGGCCAGAGCTAAAATAGAAACATTGTAATCCCTAAAACGTGATGACCCTGGTGAAGAGAGGAAGGGGGCTCGAAAATTTTGAAAAGGTTGAAGGAAAACAAGTGCTATAACTCTTTATTTTTGAAAAAAAAATGGAGTCAAGAAGAAGAATTCCTCTGAAAAGAGAAAGCATCACCCCACTGATGACAAGTGACAGCATCCAGTGGTCACAAAAGCTCACCTTGAGCTAAATAAAGGATATTTACTTTTTTGAGGTGGATACCAAAAATATTTCATCGAGTGTGTTGAAAACATCCAAATTTTCACGAGTGCTTCGTGAAAATTTGGTTGTTTTCAACACAATTTCAACATCCAAATTTTCACGAGTGCGAAAATATTTCATAGAGTGTGTTGAAAACAACCAAATTTTCACGAAGCACTCGTGAAAATTTAGACGTTTTCAACACACTAGATGAAATATTTTTGATATCCGCCGAAAAAAAAAAAGTACATTTTCTTTTTCTTTTATAATTTTATGCGGATTTACGGTAACTGATCAATAGTATTGTACGTCATAATTTTGTCTGCCCTATGGCGTCACAAATGTCAGTTTCAAAACACACAGATCGCAATTTTTACAGTTCAAAGATTCCTTTGCAAGGTATTTTACAGAATTATTTTATAGATAACATGAATTCGGCGAGAAAAGTAGTTCGGGTGCTACTGTGAAAATAACATGCTCACGTTATTTTTCACACTGTGAAAATATCATTTATATCTTCAAACTGTGAAAGTATCACTTTTATTTGTTTCAGATATGCATTGATGTCACAGCTATGTATAAAATAAAAAGTTTTATTTTATACATAGCAGTGAAATCAATGCATATCTGAAACAAATACAAGTGATATTTTCAGTGTGAAAATATAAATGATATTTTCACAGTGTGAAAAATAACATGACCGTGTTATTTCACAGTAGCAGCCCGGAATACTATACTCGCCAAGATTCATATATGTTATCTATAAAATAATTCTGTAAAATACCTTGAAAAGCACTCTCCGTACTGAAAAAATGCTGTATTCAAAATGGCGATCTGTAAAAACTTGTGACTTGGTCAATTACAGTAAGTGTCCTAGAATATTATAAAATAAAAAGAAAATTTACTTTTTTTTAACAAATATCAAAAATATTTCATCTCGTGTGTTGAAAACATCAGAATTCTGATATTTTCAACACACTCGATGAAATATTTTTTGTATTCATCTCAAAAAAGTAAATATCCTCTTATCTATTGGTGACATCAATTGGTGACAGGTCAATCCCTGCAATGTGACAGTTTTCAAAAGTATTTCTGTTTTTATCCATGACAAACCATAAGTAGTTCTTCTGTCGGGGTTTATTTTTTGTTATGGTTTGTCTTTGTGTCTGAGTATCACTTATATTTTTTTGTTTTGGATAGCCAATTGGCCATTTTGTTGGAAAGTAGCTGTCTTTTTTGCTTTCCGCTGTTGGGTGTTTCCATTAGGGTCTAGTTATTTCATGTTTGTGTTTCTTTCCCTTTGGTGCCTCTGATGGGAGCTGTGGGTTAATTGTATCGATTCCTGTTCATTGCCATCACATCTATTTTTCAGCAGGATAAGGGTTAATAAGAGGGCCCAGAGGGCCCTGGTTCACTCACCTGTGTGTCACTGTCTCGAGTACATTCTATTTTAAGCTCTGGGGGCCATCTTGTTCATCAGCATATTGATTTTAGCTTATTTGGTAGGGAATAACTAGGAAACATTCCTGTGAACTTTGAATCAAATTGGCCTTAGGGTTTAGGTGGAGTTTCTGTTTGAATCAAATTTACAATAGTTTTCTATTTTTAGCCACGGTGGCCATTTTGTTCATCGGAGTGAGATCATTTTAGCCTTTTTTGGTAGAGGGTCATCTAAGCAACGTTGTCGCAAGGAACCTACATGCTAAATATGAAGGCTGTATCTCAAATACTTCAAAAGTTATGACAAAGTAGGTCAAAGGTCAAGATCATGGGTCAAAAGTTTTGAATGGTTGAGAAAACCTTGTCACAAGGAACATACATGCCAAATATGAAGGCTCTATCTCATATGGTTCAAAAGGTATGATAAAGTAGGTCACAGGTCAAGGTCACACCTTTATATGAGTGGGAAGCCCTTGTCACAAGGAACCTACATGCCAAATATGAAGGCTCTATTTGGCATGTAGGTTCCATCTCAAACGGTTTAAAAGTTATGACAAAATAACCTACTGATCTACTTTTTGATTTGACATGACTCACATTCGAACTTAACTGAGATATTGTCCAGATGATCATTCTGAGCAAGTTTTATGATGGTTTTACTAAAACTGTGGCCTCTCACAGTGTTCAAAATGTTTTTCTATGATTTGACCTGCTGACCTACTTTTTGATCCGACATGACCCATATTCAAAATTGACCCAGATATTGTCAAGATGATCATTCTGAGCAAGATTGATGATGATCGGACCAAAACTGGGGCCTCTAGTGTGTTCACAAGGGTTTTCAACAATCTGACCTACATATTGACCAGACATGACCTGTATTCGAAATTAACCCGAGATATTGTCAAATGATAATTTTGAGCAAGTTCAATGATGATCGGACCAAAAGTGTAGCCTCTAGTGTGTTTAGAGGGTTTTCTAAGATTTGATCTACTGACCTACTTTTTGACATAACATGATCCATATTTGAACTTGACTGAGATATTGTCAAGATGATCATTCTGGGCAAGTTTGATGGTGATCAGACCAAAACTGTGGCCTCTAGTGTGTTCACAAGGTTTTTCTATGATTTGACCTACTGACCTACTTTTTGACCTGACATGACCCGTATTCAAACTTGACCGAGATAATCAAAATAATCATTCTGGGCAAGTTTGATGATGATAGGACCATAACGGTAGCCTCTAGTGTGTTCACAAGGTTTTTGGCCTCTAGTGTGTTCACAAGATTTCTTTCTGATTTGATCTATTTGCCTACTTTTTGAACCGACATGACCCATATTCGAACTTGAGTCAGATATTGTCAAGATGATCATTCTGGGCAAGTTCGATGATGATTGGACCAGAACTGTGGCCTCTAGTGTGTTCCGAAGGTTTTTCTATGATTTGACCTACTGACCTTCTTTTTGACCCGACATGACCCATATTCGAGCGTGACCAAGATATTATCAAGATGATCATTCTGAGCAAGTTTGATGATGATTGCACATAAATTGGGCCTCTAGTGTGTTCCGAAGGTTTTTCTATGATTTGACCTACTGACCTACTTTTTGACCCGACAACACCCATATTCGAACTTGACTGAGATATTGTCAAGATGATCATTCTGGGCAAGTTTGGTGATGATCGGAACAAAACTGTGGCCTCTAGTGTGTTCACAAGGTTTTTCTATGATTTGACCTACTGATTTACATTTTGACTTGACATGACCCATATTCGAACTTAACCAAGATACTGTCATTTTTTTTTTATTTTATTTTTTTTGTCAAGCTGATCATTCTGAGCAAGTCTGATGACAATAGGATCAAAACTGTAGCCTCTAGTGTGTTTTCTGATTTGACCTACTGACCTACTTTTTGACCCGACATGACACATATTCAAGCTTGACCGAGATATTTTGTGGTGGTACAAAATGTCTGCAAGTTAAGTTAAAATCAAATCATAAATGAAACAGCTATCATGCAGACAAGACCAAAATAGGCAATTTTTGCACTTTCAGGGGCCGTAACTCCGTAACACATGATGGGATATGGCTGGTTCAAGAAAGGAACCTAGATCTCATGGTTGTACAAGTTGTGTGCAAGTCTGGTTAAAATCAAAACATAAATGAAGATGCTATTGTGCGGACAAGACCAAAATAGGCAATTTTTGCCCTTTCAGGGGCCGTAACTCTGTAACACATGATGGGATATGGCTGGTTCAAGAAAGGAACCCAGATCTCATGGTGGTACAAGTTGTGTGCATGTCTGGTTAAAATCAAATCATAAATGAAGATGCTATCGTGCGGACAAGACCAAAATAGGCAATTTTTGCCCTTTCAGGGGCCGTAACTCCGTAGCACATGATGGGATATGGCTGGTTCGAGAAAGGAACCCAGATCTCATGGTGGTACAAGTTATGTGCAAGTCTGGTTAAAATCAAATCATAAATGAAGATGCTATCGTGCGGACAAGAAATTGTTTACCGATGCGAGGACGCACCCAGGGACGACGGATGAAATGAGATCACAAAAGCTCACCTTGTCACTACTTGACAGGTGAGCTAAAAAAGGCAGGATGCCTGGTCTCACACTTAATGCCCTTCTATATCCTTTTAGTTGGCTTTTATATTTCCTATTCTTGTATTTGTTTTCTGTTCTGTCATGTATGTTGAACAGACAGCTCTCTAAAAGCAGTCTGTCTGATCAGGGTCCAAACTGTTTCCCCACTATGCAAAAATATGTTTGAAATGTTCGTGACAAGATGCACCCAAAAACATAAACAGAGTCAAGACAGTATTTCAAATGGAGTTTTTTTTTACATTTTAAGGGATAGAATATAAGAATTTATCATATGACGTCGCGTCTGAGAGTGTAGTAACGCCATGTAATATTTTTGATAATCCACTAGTGGATTAAATATACAAATTAGCTAGATACGTCTCGTAACGTTCTACATGTATATACAACGTCGCGTTTACTTATGGCAGAAAATTAACATTTTTTTGTAAACAATCATGAATAAAATGCATTTTAAATGTCATATGATGAATGGAATCTTGCATTCGTGCTCATGTATTATTGAATTTATTAAACTCGTTGAGGAAAAGGGATAAAATGCTCGACAATTGAATTTATTAAACTCGTTGAGGAAAAGGGATAAAATGCTTGGCAAAGCCTCGCATTTTATCCCTTTTCCTCAACTCGTTTAATAAATTCAATAACACATGAGCACTTGTGGAAGATCCTCTATGTACGAGGGCAAGTCAGTAAGTAACCAGCATATCCCATTTCCAATTGACCGAGACAACCAAGATTGCCATGCCTTGTTTCAATACATTTTTAGGCACGAGGGCAAATTTGCTAAATAATTGTGTCATTCACTCATTAGATATTGTACATCAAACATGGTAAGCAATGCAAAAGCAAGCTTTTTGCCAAAAGTTGAGTACCGTGCTGTAATTCGGTACTTGTATTTGAAAAGGAAAACAGGTCAGGAAATAAACTGTAAGTTGACAAATGTTTATGGGTCTTATGCACCATCGTATTCCCAAGTTAAATTCTGGGTTGTGGAATTCAAACACAGTAGATCGCTTTAGAAGATGAAACCAGGTCTAGACTCACATCATATGCCACCGATGAAGAAATGTATAATGAAGTACAGGGTCTGATGTACTCTGATAGGCGAATTAAGGTGGAAGAAATAGCAAATGTACATTTCACATGATAGCATTTCAACAATTTTACATGCTAGCTTGGGTATGCTCAAGCTAACTGCCCGTTGGGTCCCAAGATCTCTTAGCGACCAGCAACCACAGCATCAGTATGCAGCGCATTCTGAAAGTGGTTTAGGTCAAAGGAAGATGGTTTTCTGTCACGTCTGGTGACTGTAGATGAGATCTGGGTCCATTATTATGAGCCAGAGAATAAAACTCAAAGTTGCCAGTGGGTAAGGCCGGGGTCGCACAGGCCGAAGAAGTTCAAAACACAACCCTCTGCTGGCAAGGTGATGGCAACTGTATTTTGGGATGCACAAGGCCTTATTATTTTGGACTTTCTAGCAATAATAGGCACGTATTATGAAAATTTGCTCGACCAACTGAGAACTGCGCTCCACGAAATAACCCGGAGGTAAACTCTCTAAAGTGATTCTGCTCCAACAGGAGAATCCAAGAGTCCACACTTGCAAAATGGCAATGGATGCTGTTGAGTAGAATGGGTACGAGCTAATGCCGCATCCCGCCTATTCTCCTGACTTAGCTCCTAGTGACTATTTCCTATTCCCAAACTTGAAAAAGGATATCCGTGGATATCATTTCCGGTCCAACGAAGAAGTCGTGGCGGCAGTTGAGGAGTGGGTCGGAGACAAGGACCCTGGCTTCTTCAGTTCTGAGCTGATGGCATTCGAACAGCGTTGGTCCAAGTGTATCATTCTAGAGGGCAATTACATCAATAAAAGAAATAGATCAATCTCGCCCGGAAATAAGTTGGGCTTGTTTTTTATCGGCCCTCGTATATTTTACAATGTCTTCTATGGTAGCAAGCAAAAAACAACAGTGACACAAACTTTTATAAATATATCTATTTGAAAGATGACCTTGTCCAATTTTCAACACTAACATTTTACTTACCATTTACTCTGACAATAAATTTGATTCAGCATGTGTTAAACCTTATCCTACTGCATAATTAATTCAGCACACCCATTTTCATTTCAACCAATCAAATTACTTGATGTAATTTATTTGTTCAAATTCACAAACTGAATGAGTGTAGATCCAGATCAGATAGCTTCTGAATCTGATCTGGATCTCACTGTTTGCAATGGTAGGGATTATCTTGAACAGCAGGATAAGGCGACATAGTGCACTTTTCCACATATCCAAAATGTATACTCAACTTATGTAAATCTGTGTTTTTTTTTTCTTCTTTATATTGCAAAAGGTTGTGGGTGCTTGTTAGAATAGTCAAGAGTCGGTTCTAAAAATGTACCCACAGCCTATGTCTTGGGGAAAAAATAAGAAAAATAGTGTATAACCCGTAAACCGCAGTTTTCCCTAGATAAAGTGGGATCATTTCACGGACTTGGTAACATGATGTTAAGTTATTACCTTTTTGACATTCTATATATACAGTAGAACTTCGATGGCTCCAACACCGATGGCTCATGTACCATGGATGAGTCGAACCCGTTCTTGAGCCCCTAGCGAAATCCTCTACATAAGAAATAGTGGGGGATAATTAAGGAGTTTTTAGTCTTTAATCTTGCAAATGTATGCTGTGTGTACTCATTAGAATCGCCTCGATGAGGCGATTCTAATGAGAACACACAGCATACATTTTCATTATAGAACACCGAAAAGATGTCTAAAAGTATCTCGTTATGCCTCCTGGCAGTAACCCTCAGTGGCTCGAACTGCTCCTGTCTCAAACAGATTTTTGAGGTCCCAAAGGTGTTCGAGCCATTGAAGTTCGACTGTAGATGTAGAAGTCTAATTAATTCATGTGTTGTGAATTTTAAAGATGTCACAAAATGGCTGAAATATCCCTACAGACAGCATAAGGACAACATATCTGTGCTAAATAATGCATTTAATACATGGCTGTAAAAAGGGTATTTTGGAATAAAAATGTTTCCCATTTCTGCTTAAAACCATTTAAACTTTATCCCGCTGAACATGAAAGCCCCTACCTTTGCAAACTGTGCAGATCCAGATCAGATGGCTTCTTAAGGAGCCATCTGATCAGGATCTACTTTTTGTCAAAAGTTTGCAAATTTGAATGAAATATTTTAAGTATTTTGACTGGCTGAGTGTCAGCAATGGGAGTGGCTTAAATATTTTTTCAGCAGGATAAGGGTTAATGTGGGAAATGGCACAATGGCTAGCAGTTCAGGCCCAGATCGCATTTTTGCGACCTTAAGGCCAGATGTTATAAGCCTTGTTAGCTTAATGAGCTCGTTAGTGGTCAAACTGTTAACTGTTCTAGTAAGTACAATTGTTAAGTGTTCTAGTAAGAACAATAGCTGCTACTCTTATGTTTTTTGCTGAAAAAATGTGAGCAGCTTTTGCATTTGCATTTTTAGCCAAAAAATTAGCATATTTGCCATATTAAATATTAAATATTCAAAGTTTTAACGATACGTTAACTAACAACTCTGTTAGTTTTGAACAACTAGCCCCTGGAGTATAAATGTAATGCCAACATTTAGTTCAACCAATTAGGGGAAAGCTCAAGTATGTTTCAAACCATTAGGTAAGACCTGTTTTTGACAAAAAACAAGCTTTTACTTTAAAAAAAAAAAAACATGTTTTATTTGCATCTTTACATGCTCTTAGTTGTAAAAAAAATCCACGGACTAAAAATAAATTTGGCGCTAGGAGATATGTCTGGAAATAAATTTGGGGGTTGAAAGAGTTCAAGTTGTCTCTCTTGTAATGTGACGGACAATGAGCCAGCCCAGGACAAAACCTACAATAGGATGTGTGCAATCAGCAAAACTCTTATCAGACTGTGCATCAGACTGTTCTCCTATGCCTTCTGTACCCTCTGGGCTAGTAAAAGAGCAACAAGTGAAGATTCTGACTAAGGTGACTGGATGCACAGGCTGATCTGTGTCTCTATGTCTTTACTGATCTAACAGGTCTTATAAAGAGTTTTGTCATGTGAAGACTTAATTTGTATCCATACCACAACCTCATTATAACACGATTCATTGCAACATGGTTTGGATATAACATGGTTTCATGATGGATCCCAAAAATGTGTAGATATAGAAAACTGACCATAAATGGTCAAAAATGTGTAGATGTATAATCTGCACATTTTTGCTTGGATAAAACACGGTTGTTTAACTAACACAGTTTCCAGTTTCTGCTTTAGACCCCATTAATAGTGTTACAAAGAGGTTGTGGTGTATATCAAATTCTCACTTTGGTAAAATAGCCAATATTTCCCATAATGGTGTAATAGACAATATTTCCCATAATGGTGAAATAGACAATATTTTCCATACTGGTGAATTGGTGAAATAATATTTCCCATATTGGTGAAATAGTCAATATTTCCCATACTGGTGAAATACATGTACTCAATATTACCCAAAATGGTAAAATAGTCATTATTCCCCATGTCAGTGAAATAGTTAATCATTCTGATACTGGTGTAGTCAATATTTCTAATATTGGCGAGTCAATATTTCCAATATTGGTGGAATAGTAAATATGTCCCATACTGGTAAAATAGTCCTTATAAGTCAATAGTGGTGCATCAAGAAAGCATGTCCATATAATTTTGACCCCCTTGAACCCCACTTTTATATAGTAAAACTGGGGTTTACAGGGGTAAACCTTATTTTTCTTATTTCTGCTCTAAAATATAGATTGTGGGTACTCATTAGGACTGCCTCAATAAGGTATCCACAATCTATATTTTGAGCAAAAATAAGAAAAATATCCCATTTTCATCTTAAAATTTTTGTATTTTTGGAGGCACATTTTATGATGCATTTGTATAGATGTGTTTTCATAATGGCACCACTGGTCCTCCACACTCGTTCTTTCCTGAATGTTGATGAGGATGATGAAACTATGAGCTGTTCTTATTTGGTACTGGTGGAGAAAAGTGCCAACAAGCCTGCTGCAAGACCAACAGAACATACATAATTACTGCAAACAGTTAAGGAAAAATAGGACATTGTTGCACATACTACAGCTGAACTTTAACAGCTCAAACACCAATAGGATCACATATTTGTTCGAGACAGGAACCTATAGGATCACAGGAACCTATAGGATCACATATTTGTTTGAGACAGGTACCTATAGGATCACATATTTGTTCGAGACAGGAACCTATAGGATCACACATTTGTTCGAGACCGGGTAAGTCTGAGCCAGGCTCAGATTTACCCTGTCTCGAACAAATCTGTGATCCTAAAGGTGTCAGCCACTGAGAGTAAAACATATTAAACTCAAAAGCGGGGGGTCATAACAGGGATATATCCTGAATTTTCTATACAATAAAGGTATGTTGTGTATACTCATTAGTACCATTTCGCTGAACAGGTGCACAGGCTGACCGGAGTCCCAGCTGGTCGCACATGTCCATCTGCAACTTTATATGAGCACAAGCTCATTTACAGATCAACCTCCTAGGCAGCCACCTGGGGGAAACTAACAACACTGACAATTTAAAGGCAGTGGGTGTTCAGCAGAGGGAAAAGTCTGAGATGATGTATGGCATGAGTAGTGACAAATGGAGACAGTTCAGTGACTTGCCAGTGCGTTAGTCACTTGCCAGTACCCACTCCCCCTCCCCGTCCCCACATCCCTCTTCAGACATTTTCCTGTGTGTTTGCTAAATATCTCGTGTTAGGGACACATGATAAACTTACAAAATTTAAATTGACCTGGACTTTTGATATTATGTCCAATCTCAAACTGCAAAATAATCACTGCTCAATAAAATTATAAGAAATGAAAACCAGAGGTCCAATGGCTCTGAATCTATCACCTATATGTAAATTTGGCCTAAATACACTCAAACACGACCAATAACTTTCTTATTTCTGAATGAATTTTGAAATTTCTTGGAAAAAATATTAACCATCATGCGACTATGTGTTGAGTGCAAAACCCTGGTCTGTTCCTCCAAACTTAAACCCAGGCAATCAATTTCTTATTTCTGGATGGATTTTGAAATTACTTGGCAGAAATGTTAACCATCATGAGATATTGTGTCGCATACAAAACCCAAGTCCGTAACACGAAGGTCAAGGTCGTACATAGTCCCTTTATGGACTTTTGACCTCTAAGAACAACCTTGACCTTGGAGGTACCGACCTTGGTTTTGCATACACCACATTGTCTCAAAATGGTAAACACTTCTGCCAAGTTATTTCAAAATCTGTCCAGAAATAAGGAAGTTATTGACCCTGTTTAGGTTTCTGACGGACGGAGGAACAAAAGAACGGGCATAAAAGTATTCCAGTTTTGGGCTATTACATGTACATTGTAACTCTGGCTGTTTATTAGAGGGTGTTTGACAATAGGCATTTAGATTTAGCATCTATAAAATTAATGTCTGCTGGCCACAGGAGAAATGCTTGTGAGGGGAAGGAACATCGCTCATCACTGTGGCTGCGCTTAGCTAGGGGATGCCTGTGGCCGCTGAAAAAGGGGATGTCTGTGGTGGCTGCAGGAAAGGGGGATGCCTGTGGCTGTTGGAAAAGGGGATGTCTGTGGCTGCTGGAGTGGCTGCAGGAAAAGGGGATGCCTGTGGCTGCTGGAAAAGGGAATGCCTGTGGCTGCTGGAAAAGGGGATGCCTGTGGCTGCTGGAAAAGGGTGTGCCTGTGGCTGCTGGAAAGGAGGTTCTTAACCCTGATCCAGCATCACAACAACCCCTGACTTTGCAAACAGTGTAGCTTCAGATTCTGATCAGAATCTACAGTTTGTCATGTAGTTTGTGACAAAAAAAAATATATAAAATAAAGTAACCTGATTGGTTGATAGTTTGTTTGATTTGAGGTTTAACATCCCGGCCAACACTGTAAAGGTCATTTTGGAGACATTGCTTCCAATTTTGTGGGACTTTTACCTGTCATTGAGATGAAATGACATCTCAAGCCCTGCCGCCCAGTGAAAACAATAGGGTTTATAAGCATGGATGGGCCGACTCGCACCGCTTTGCCTGGGCAGGCCCAGATCCTCTAAGCAGTTTACCAGTACTCATGTGCGGGTTGGTTTCAGCTCTGCGTGGAAGCATCATGCAGCCCATATATTTCTTCAAGCCCCGATGGGCGGGGGGCGGTATATTGGTTGATAGACAGCAATGGGTGACTGGTTGATAGACAGCAATGGGTGTGACTAAATAGATTTATTCAGCAGGATTAAGGGTTAAACAGAGGTGACCCTTACTGGAAGACTTACTATACACCACAACCTCTTTGTAGCACTTTTATTAGGATCCAAAGCAGAAACCGTACACAAAAATATATACATGTACATTGTATAGAAAAATGACCATTTATGGCCATTTTTCTAAACAATCTATATATTTTTGGATCCAGCTAGAAACTGTGTTATATCCACAACCATGTTATAATGAACAGTGTTATAATGAGGTTGTGGTCACTCTGAACAATGACAAATCCCAGGCCCATGTGTCCTAGAATCTCTTCTTAAATTTTTTTAAAAGGATACACATTTGGGTTGAAGTTCTTGAGTATATAGAATGAGACGACTATTAGCAGCACCAGGTATAATGCATTATTGTAGAAAATAGAAAATGTCGTTGCTTCGTAATCTGCTACCTCGTTCTTCTTCCATAGTATCCTGAAATGAGAAAACCAAAATTACTGTATATTGTATGTCTTAGCTCCAGATAAGATGGCCCAATGGTACAACCTTATGTCTTGTTAGAAACTTATATTGTGGGTACTAGAAGCCTCCGTGGTGTAGTGTATATGAAGTGACGTCAACAGCATTTGATTAATAGACGGTAAACCATATGTTGCAGGATTGACGCTGGGGATTCTCCAGACTTTCATACGAGTCTTTAGACTGAGGTCCCTTCTCCATATGACCTTAGCTGTTGTAAGGGTGTCAAGCTCAAACACACATGTTGTGGTTACTTGTTAGAATCTCCTCAGAGATAGAAGATGAGATGAAAGAAAGTGATAGGGAAGAAAGAGGAAAATGAAAGTAATGAAACAGAATAACAACATTCCACCCTCTCCCTTATCAGCTGCTAGGACAGTAGACCTTGCCCAACTGTAAGCCAACATTGTTTGGGCACCCCTAGTCATAAGATACAGGACACCGCCTCACCCAACCACCCCAAAGTTGCCCCCGCCCATCGGGCTTGGAGAAAAAGATTTGGGTGCCCGTTGCTTCCATGCAGAGCTGAAACTGACCACTCATTAGTACTGGTAAACTGCTTAGAAGGACTAAAGAGGTGTGAGTCAGACCTTCCAATGCACATGGGCCTTTTGGATTCATTGGGCAGCAGGGCTTTGGGATGTCATTTCCTCTCAATGGGGGATAAAAGTCACACAAAATTTGGAGCAAAGTCTCTAAAATAACCTAAATAGTGTTGATGGAGATTTTAAACTTCAACTCAAAACAAAAACCTATCAAAATACACTGCTGACTGGTGATCAGGAGGACACAGGTTCGATACCTGCCGGGGTCAGCGACATTCTTTCGTGGAGATTGATCATGAAATCTTTTCTACGGTCATTCCCTCCCTTCCGCTGATTCAAGAAGGGCAGTTGTCAGTTTCTGGCGAAAGAATGTGCACTGTACTGATTAACCGCTTACTTATAAGTCTGCCCAGGAAAAGTGTGGATGGGTAAACTGACCGGCTCAAAAATGACCTAAATAGTGTTGACTGGGCTGTTAAACTCCAAAACAAACAAACAAAATCAAAATACACTGACCGCCCGCACACTAGTACTGGTAAACCGCTTAGAGGATCTAAGCGTGTCCAGGAACCAGGATGCGAGGCGGACCGTCCATGCTAATAAACCCTATTGCTTTCATTTGGGGACTGGGCTTGAGATGTCATTTCATCTCAATATCGGGTAAAAGTCCCACATAATTGGAAGCAGCGTCTCCAAAATAACCTTTACCGTGTTGACGGGGACGTTAAACCTCAAATCAAACAAACAAACAAAACAAAATACACTGAAACCGTATTTATATAAACTCTTTCATGCCTGAGCTTTCTGAAGCAATGGGTCAACCACAGCAATACTGCACAGATAAGGTGGGTATTTTGAGATAATTGAAGGATAGTTTTCCTTATTTCTCCATATCAACCTATGTTTTGGGTATTCATTAGAGCTGATCGTAAATCAGAGGTCAGAGGTGGGCGAAAACCCGAGTACCCGGAGAAAAACCACCTGACCTTCCATTACAGAACTTGGCGTCTCACATATGACCCGAGCGAGGCTCAAACCACACCGGTGAGAGACCTAATGAATAAGAGACAGCGCTCTTATCCACTAGGCCACAAGATATGGACTTGATCATTCGAGTGAAGAGAGGGTTCATGCAATAGTCCACAAAGTCAGCGAAACATGAGGTGTATGTCAAGGTCAAATATGGATGCTTGCATTGAATAGGGCTGGCTTATCTAAGCTGAAAAGATGATCGATAATCAGTCATGCCATTGTGCTCGATAACCGATTAGTAATCACTGGATATTTTATCATAATTCAACAAGCCTGGCTTTCTTCTGAGCATGGTTCTTCCAATATTTAACCAATGTATGCAGACATACAGGACTGGGCAAACAGTGTAGACCCAGATGAGACGCCGTGGAATGCGGTGTCTCATCAGGGTCTGCACTGTTTGCCATTCTGCCAGCTATTTTAAGCAGTATGTAATGTAGTTAACTGTACTTATTGAATAATCAATTACTAAAAAATCAGTAGTGATAATCATTTTTGTAAAATGTATCGATCAACTAATCGATTATCCGGTCAATCCTGTCAGCCTTAGCATTGAAGTTGCCATCCCTATAACAAAGTTTGTACCAAGTATCATTACGGAAGCTCTTATAGTTCTTGAAAAATGCACTTGAACATTAAGGTGAACACTAGGGTGGTTGCAAATGTTGACGGCTTGACAAAGGGACGGATTGAAAACCATAAAATGTAGCCCAGGTCAGATATGGATGCTTGCATTAAAGTTAACATTCCTAAATGTAAGTTTTACCAAGTTTTATAAATGAAGCTTTTATAGCTCTTGAGAAATGGACTTGAGCATTAAGATGAACACAAGGGTGTTTACAAATGTTGATGAGAAATAAACTTGAACCTCAGGGTGAAGGCTAGGGTGGTCGCAATATTTTACAAAGTCAGTGAACCATGAAATGTAGGTCAAGGTCAAATATGGATGCTTGACGAACGGACAGATGGAAAAACGAACTCCTATATCACATCATGCTCAAAGCAGGTGCAACACAAGTAGAGCGAGTGTGTTTGAGTTTTACCAGATTCCTATATCGTACCCTGCTAAAAGCAGGAGCAACACTAGAGCTGTCAGTGAAACTGACTAGGGCCCCGGCAGCGCTATCAGAGGAGTAGGAAAATGTTGATGTTAAAAAAGACGTTTTTTTTTCCTTTCACCTCTAAGTATGACCTTGACCTTTGAGGTACGGACCTGGGTCTTGCGCGTGACACACTGTCACATTATGGTTAATATTTCTGCTAAGTAATATTTAAATCCATCCATGTATAAGAAAGTTATAGATTGGACACAATAAAAAAGACGCTTTTTTGACCTTTTATCTCTAAGTATGACCTTGACCTTTGAGGTACGGCTGTGGGTCTTGTGTGTGACACTTCGTCACATTATGGTTAACATTTCTGCCAAGTAATATTTAAATCCATCCAGGAATAATAACAAAGTTATTAATTGGACACAGGAAAGACCCTTTTTTGACCTTTAACCTCTAAGTATGACCTTGACCTTTGAGGTACGGACCTGAGTCTTGTGCGCAACACTCCATCACATTATGGTTAACATTTCTGCCAAGTAATATTTAAATCCATCCAGGAATAAGAAAGTTATGGAGGATAAAAAAATTTGTGGACGGACAGACGGACGTTCTTACAGATGGACACTTGTTGGGTACCGCCATGTTAAATTCCCATTCAAAAATACCCAACAAGCAACAAAGTACCCAACAGGCTACTGGCTACTTATCTTGGACAACAACGGAATAAACGGCAAGTACCCAACTAGTGTCTACCCAACATGTGCCCACGGATGCGCTCGGACAGACAGACGGACGGACAGAATGATGCCAAGTAATATTTAAATCCATCCAGGAATAATAAAAAGTTATGGAGGATAAAAAAATTTGTGGACGGACAGACGGACGGACAGAGTGATTACTATAGGGCACCCACACTTTCAGTGCGGGGCCCTAATAAGTACCAGGTAGATTTATTCCTATATGACAGTAATTTCTGCGAAATCTACAAAAAGTATATCCAGTCAGACAGATAAATACATTTTAACAATTCATCCAGGCCAACTAAGTGAACAAGAACTCGCCAAAGGCTATGCCGTGCCTGTAGTAAATTTGGCCATTTGGGTAAATGCTAGGGTGATGACAAATGTTGACGGTTTGATGAATGGATGGTAAATTGGATTCCTATATTAAGACATGTTATAAGCAGGCTCGATTTTTTTTTAAATAGTACCCTAATAAAGGAGATAAAATTAAACAAGAATTCCGCCGAAGGCTATGTCGCGCCTGTGGGGACTCTAACATTAGGGTGAAAGTTAGGCTGGTCGCAAATGTTGACGGCTTGACGAACGGAAAGTTCAACCCCTATGTCGCGCCATGCTTAAAGCAGGTGCGACAATAAACCATTAATATTTTTGATCAGTAAACTCCGTTCCTCTCAACCATTTGTGATAGAAATTTTTTAATATTTTGGCATACCTTTCATCTTTTTCTTTCTTATTCATTTTCTTATCGTCAGCAATCTTCTTCATAACCTCTCTAGCCACTGCCTCCTCTCGTTTCTGGGCTATTCTGTACAACAAAAATACAGTGTCATTCCCCCATTAACACAGCATAAATTAACCCTTCAGACGCAAAGAAAAACAAGAGCACTGCATGCGGGTGCCAACGCTCAGTTGCAAAAATTCTAAGTAAAAAAAGGGGCATAACTGTGCCAAAAATATTTTGAGAGTTACCTCACTTATTGGTACCAGTTCCCCTTTTCATAATGAACAACTAGTCCGAGTTTAAAATAAATATGTTCAGCAATGACTGAGATATTACAAAATGTCCAAGTTTTTGCACGACGACGCAGACGACGCCAGAGCTATGACAACACCTCGTAGTTTTCTTCGAAAACAGTCAAGCTAACAAGAATTCCGCCAAAGGCTATGTCGCGCCTGTGGGTGCGCAAAGTCACCGGAGCATGTAATCTAGGACAAGGTCAAATATTAATGCTTCCATAAAAGTTGCCATTCCTACATGTAGATGCAAGCTTGTAACAAGTATCATTACTAATGAAGCTGTAACAGCAGCCAGATGCTGAGAAATGAACTTAAACATTAGGTTGAACACTAGGGTTGATTCAAAATAAATTATTAAAATTGCCATCCCTAGATACAAGTTTGTACCAAGAATCATTAATAAAGCTCTTATACATTGTAGTTCTTTTGAAATGAACTCGACCATAAGGGTGAACGCTAGGGTGGTCACAATTTTTGGTCACAATTTTTTCACGAAGTCAGCGAACCATAAAATGTAGGTCAAGATCAAATATGGGTGCTTGCATTAAAATTGCCATCCCCAGATACAAGTTTGTACAAAATATCATTAATGAAGCTTTTATAGTTCTTGAGAAATAAACTTGAACATTAGGGTGAACCATGAAATGTAGGTCAAGGTCAAATATGGAAGCTTGCATTTAAGTAACCATCCACAGATACAAGTTTGTACCAAGTATCATTTATGAAGCTCTTATAGTTATTGAGAAATAAACTTGAACCTTAGGGTGAACGCTAGGGTGGGCTCAAATGCTGACGCCTTGACAAACGGATGGAAAACCGGACGGCCTATATCGGGCCATGCTAATAGCAGGCGTGACAACTTCATCTGAAAATGTTATCTGCCTATGTCGTCTGCTGAATCTTTTAGCAAACTTTTTAAAAATAATTTTGCATACAGGCAAACAGTGTGGACCCAGATCAGACTGCTCCTAGAGGAGCAGTCTGATCTGGGTCAACTCTGAAAGAATGAGTTTTAAAGTAACCAGCAAACAAAACAGTAGACAATTGTCATGATTGGCATTTTATTGGTTAAGACTACACTGAAGCTTTGATGAACACAGATGGATGTTTCGAACTTGTTAGGAAATTTTTCCATGACTTCAGATACACATACATGTACATATTAATATGTTCAAAATATATATTTTTCTTATTGCATTTTGAAAATATATGCTGTGTGTAAGGTTGACACGATTAATCGTATAATCGATTAATTGATCAATTAATTCCACAAAAATGATTACCGGTATCATTGCTGATTTGCTTTTAATCAATTACTTGATAGGTACAATTTACTACCCAAAGTTATGCCTAAAATAGCTGGATGAGTGGCAAACATTGCAGACCCTGATGAGACGCCGCAGAATGCGGCGTTTCATCTGGGTCTATACTGTTTGCTCAGGCATGTCTGTTCAAATATACATATGGTAAAGTGCAACATAGGGTATGAGTCATGCTCGGACGTAATTTAACATAACGAAAACATGCCTTCACTAAAACATGGTAAATTTTACCTCTGAAAAAATGAACATTTTTAGATGAAAAATTGTGATATCGATGAGGTGGTTCTAACGAGTACCCGCAATCTATATTATAGAGCAGAAATAAAAAAAATAAGGTCTACCCCTTTAAACCCCAGTTCTACTATATAAAAGCGGGGTTAAAGGGGGTCAAAATAATATAGGTGTGTTTTCAGGATGGATACTTACTTGTGTTTCAGAACAAACTTGACGTTCTTGTAGGCAAATGCAACCAGCCAGGTACTGACCAATGTACCCACAGCAAAGAATATTCCAGACTGATACAAATCCATCTGATGGATTCTCCAGAACAACCCTGCAACAAACATCAAGTGTTAGTGAGTAGCTGTGAGCAATTAACTCTTTATCTTCTTGTTCACGACAACCCTTTTCTTTGCAAACAGTGTAGATCCAGATCAGATGGCAGGATCTATACTGTTTCATTCAGTGTATGAATTTGTAGCAACAAATTACATCACATAATTTGATTGGTTGATAGACAGAAATGGGTGTGGCATATATGAATATTCAGCAGGACAAGGGTTAAAATGTAGACACTAGTGCAAAAGACAGGATTTTACTTACTACAGGGCACTACTCATTATAACACGGTTTTGGTTATAGCACAGCCAGGTCATGCCTCCCAAATTATCAGTTTACCATAATTTGTATATAAAAATATCCCTTTATAACACTATTCACTCATCACATGGTTCACTTCTAACACGGTCCTGTTCTATGCATCCCAAACATAGCATAATAAAGGGACTGCCCTGTACAATGTTATCAATATTCATAAAAATCCTAAATTTGTTTTTTTTTGTTTGATTTGAGGTTTAACGTCCCTGTCAACACTGTATAGGTCATTTTGGAGAAGTTGCTTCCAATTTTGTGGGACTTTTACCAGAAACTGAGATGAAACAACATCTCAAGCCCTGTCTCCCAATGAAACCAATAGGGTTTATGAGCATGGATTGGCCAACTCGCACCGCTTTGCCTGGGCAGGCTAAGATCCTCTAAGCGGTTTACCAGTACTCGTGTGCAGTCAGTTTCAGCTCTGCGTGAAAGCATTATGCAGCCAATCTATTTCTTCAAGCCCCCATGGGCGGGGGCAGCTAAAAATCCTAAAAATTTGGGCACCTTGAGGACTTGCTGCAATTCTCCTTAAATTTTAAAAACTTTGTTTTGCAATCCAGCAAGGAGTCCATCAAGTGGAGACGGAATGGCAAATGGTGTAGACCCTGAACAGGCCACTCCTTCGATCTGGGTCTGCACTGTTTGCTTAGGCCTGTCTGTCACAATACTTTGGATCATTACAGGCCTCATACTGACCACTCTTTTCCGTGCCTGAAAGGCCCGATTTTGCAGCTTCAACCCTTATCCTGCTGAACAAGATACAACTATTACCTTTGCAAACAGTGTAGATCCTGATCAGATGGCTTCTGAAGAAGCTATCTGATCAGGATCTACACTGTTTGTAAAGCCATCTGATCAGGATCTACACTGATTGTAATGGAGTTTATGAAAATATAAAGTAATTTGGTTGACTTATAATCATAAATAAGGGTTAAATAGTTTTTAAACAGACTATATATACAGTAGAACTTCGATGGCTCGAACACCGATGGCTCGTTTACCATGGATGAGTCGAACCCGTTCTTGAGCCCCTAGCGAAATCATCTACATAAGAAATAGTGGGGGATAATTAAGGAGATTTTAGACTTTTATCTTGCAAATGTATGCTGTGTGTACTCATTAGAATCGCCTCAATGAGGCGATTCTAATGAGTACACACAGCATACATATTCATTATCGAACACCGAAAAGATGTCTAAAAGTATCTCGTTTTGCCTCCTGACAATAACCTCAGTTGCTCGAACTACCCCTGTCTCGAACAGATTTTCGAGGTCCCAAAGGTGTTCGAGCCACTGAAGTTCGACTCTATACAAAAATCTGAATCTAAAAGCCTGAAATCAAGAAAAAAATAAAGCTCTTAAAGCCTGAAATCCTGCACATGCCTGAAAAATATGAGGCCTGATCATTACAGTATGCATAATCAATAACACAGAGGACCATCACTTGAGTACATCTATGGGTAATGACAGTATTTGTCCCCTAACTATTTGCCGCCACTATAAATAATAATAATAAAGAATCCCAATCTCGATGAGGCAATGGAAGCAAGCACACCACAACCTCAATTATAACATGGACCGTTATAACATGTTTCAAGGTGGATCCCAAAAATGTATAGATTATATAGAAAAATGGTCACTTTTCTATAGGAGGTTTTAGGAATTCCGTTTATGACGTCATTCTTGCGCATGCACAAGTACTGGCCATCAATTGAAATGGCCATTGCTATTCAAATGTATTGGCGGAACTTAAAATGCTAACAATATTCAGACATTTTGAGAGAAAATACATGTATACCCGTTTTCATTGAAATAATGCCTCGAGAAGGAAAGAATGATATTTTACTTTCATTTCCGAAATTCATTTATCCTAAATCCGTTTTAATTGAAGAAAATCTTTTTGTGAATGACCCATGTCAATGGCTTGAGATAAGGTTATTCACGAAATAAGATTTTATGTAACTTTCGTTTTATTCGCTATCTGTCTAGTTTTATTCGCTACCTACCTATCTTGAGAAATCTGTCCAACGATCTGTCTACATGTGCAATTTAAATGTACATACTGACAGTCGAAATAAACTAATGAGTGGACTGATGGAGGGGCGTTCAATGTTGGTTCGACGTCATGCCGTCGACACCCACTCCAACTCACTTCATTGTCACATGACCGTTTGCATGAGAGAGAGAGGGGTTTGACTGACAAACAGACAGTAGACAGACAGACGACACACAGACTGACTGACTGACTAACAGACGGACTGTTAGACAGACAAATAAACATACTGACAGTCAAAAAAAAAAAAAACCAATGAGTGGACTTACAGACGGGCGAAGAGTCAACGTTGGCTAGATGTCATGCCGTCGACAACCACTCCAACTCACTTGAATGGCACGTGACCGTTGAGATGGTTTGACTGATCCCTGTAGCCAAGAAGCCCATAACCCTTTTTGTACCAAATGGAACCTTCCTCCTTATATATAGCAGGAGTCATTTTCAAAATTTAGGGGTGTCAGGTTGTGTTTTCTTCAAAATTTATTTGGAAAATGGCCAAAATTTTTGCAAACAGTGAAGGCCCTGATCAGACGCCGCGTTCTGCTGCGGCGTCTGTCACTTACCCCTTTTGGGGTTTCATGTACCAAATGGGTTAATGTAGACCTAAGGGCTGGGCAGGTTGAACCAATCTACAAATCTATCAGATTTTACTGTAAAATCTTGCACTTGCGAAGGAGTGTTTTACATTCTTTTGCTCTGAAAGGGTGTTCTACATTTGTTTTTAATTTGATGTTCCAATCCCACTGAGTCTTGATGGGTCCGAGCACTGGGCAATGAGATTTTATTATTAAGCAACGCTGTATTATCGCCAAGGAAACGTGACGTTTCATCAACATTGCAATGTCAAATTCTATGCATCGCTTTGAAGTTGGTTTGATGTAGACACGACGTTGTTGACACTCTACATGTCTGTTGACGTAGCGTCATTTAACGACAAACTGTAATTTACATTTGCTTGCGCTTGCTAATTCTTGGTGCGCTAAGAGAGAGAGAAAGAGAAGAGAGGACCCTGTTGGGTTGTATGTACAATATATCACTTTCGTAATGCGAAATTTCACATCTGGCAGCATATCGTGTTTCTCCCATTATCTTATTATTAGAATTCCCAAAAAGTTTAAAAGAATTCCACTGTTTTACGCTGTACTTAACACTATCTGTCCGACTGCCTTTGAAGCAAAACGACAGATGACGGCCAGGGATTCTCCCGTTCTATTTTTAGAACCGGGAGTATGTCACGAAAAAAGCTCCCATATAATCTATACATTTTTGTTTGGATATAAGACGGTTGTTTAACTAACACACTGTCTGCTGCGGACCCCATTAACAGTGTTATAAAGATGTTGTGGTGTACCCACAACCTACCATATTTGCCCCACTTACTGCACATGTTCCTATAAAAAAAGTGTTCGGGATATTGTGAACGCCTCTGTTCATCCATCACGCTATCTCCTCCTTAACCACTGGTCGGAATATATTGTTTACCGTAGTTTAACAGGCTGAATATTAAAAATTAGGTTAGCAGCAGCATAAGCGACCAAATTATTGTTCTTTGAAATGAAAATGGCAGCCTCCATAACAGGTCGTTGAAATCTGTGGCATAATACGGTATTTACTGTTAATTTATCTGGAAAATCAGATTTTTTTTTTAATTAGGCCAAAACAAATTATATGTGTGGTTCCTATTACATGGTTTTCAAAAATAGGGTAGGTAGGTAGGAAAATTATTTTATTTTTTATTTTTATTTTTTTCTCACCTTTTATACTATGTTACACATTGCACTTATTTTTGTTATATTGTTTTGTTTTTGTTGTTGTTTGATTTGAGGTGAAACATCCCCGTCAACCCTGAAAAGATCATTTGGAGATGCTGCTTCCTATTTTGTGGGACTTTTACCCGACATTAAGATGAAATGACATCTCAAGCCCTGTCGCCAATGAAACCAATAGGGGTTATAATCATGGACGGTCCGAGACATATAACACTTTTCCTGTGCAGGCTTAAATCCTCTATGCGGTTTACCAGTACTCGTGTGAGGGTCAGATTCAGCTCTGCCTGGAATCATCATGCAGCCCATATATTTCTTCAAGCCTCGATGGGCGGGGGTCATGCTAATTTGTTGTATAAATGTACTTCAAAACATTGTAAACGATTTATGAAATGCAAATAAAAGTATTTTGATTGGACATCCTGTGTATGTGTTTGCCTTTTACAAAAGGTCAGCTTTTGGGACTTGCTGTTCTAGTGAAGGTTGCTTTATCTTGAATAGTGTTGTAACTGCATGTTATTGTACCATATATACATTGAAGATAAATGCATAAGTTCCAAATATCAAGATGAAATGACAGAGTAAACCGAGTTCAGAAAGTTTCTTTTCCTTGCTTCCAAAGTATAACCCTTTTATAGAACATATTTAATGCTGCAAATTAAACATCCAGTAAACTAGCACCAGCAGAAACTTACTTTTATATAGTCTTTACAATTTGTAGTCCTTAAGTCTTAACATGATAGATAGATAGATACTGAAAACAGGAGTCCAAACTCCTTCATTTTGAAAAGTTAAGTCCTTGATCTTGATTGCAAACAAAACATAGACAAAATTTCTACACACATGTGTGCACTACTGCATAGTTGCATGTTTCTCTAACTGCCTTTGTTCTGAAAAGTGCATTTCAGGACTTAAATCCAAACTTGTACAGTGTGGAAACGCCATTGAGGCGGTTGTAATATTAAGAAACCACAATGCACATGTATGTTCTGGGGCAGAGTTTTGGAAAAGATATATCCCCAGTTAAGCCTGCTTTCCCAGTTAACTAGGTGCGTACAAGGGCGAGCAGGGATAAAGACTGACAGTCACCCATAGTGACTGAAAAATTGGCTGGGTTCCAAAAAATTAGAGCTTTATCTGTGTGTCACCAGAACTTTCAGCATTTTTCAAAATATTTTGCCTCTTAGATAAGACCTACAAACTCAAACCTAGGTACGTTTTTTTTTTTCAAACCAAATAAGCGTCTGTAGGTTGGATTTTTATTTTGATCATACGCGATTAAAATAGATACGTTGAGCTACAGTATGACTGATTAATTTCTTTCTACCCCCCCCCCCCCCCCCCACCCCTGCCCTAACACACACTTCCAAGACGCGGTGGGACAAATTTCCTTTCCATTTTCTGTTTACTCTTGGTACTCTTAGCTTCATTTTCCGCCACAGATCATGGTGTATCCTGCGTGCCTCATCATGGTACCTTTATTGTCAACCCGTACGCCAATCTTTTAGACACGCTGACATAAATCTAAAAACTGGCAGCTGATTTCGTTTCAAAAACCAGAAAATGCAGACATACTGCACAAATTATTATTTTAATTTGTTTTCCCAGCCTTTTTATGATGGCGTGGCTCCAGACCCATTTTCTCTAGCGCCAAGATCTTTTCTTCTGGCACCATACCCTTTTTGCAGATAAGAGCAAATATTGCCTTACATTTTGGAACAAAAATCTGTGAAATTGACAAAAAAATAACAACGTCATGTCTGTTTAAAGAATGGATATTTTAGACATTTTTTAGCAATAGATTGTTGCCTGTTTGATGGTTTACCACTAATCCCGCTGTTTATTGTTTCAAATTATCTCACTTTAAGAAACCATAATAGTGTTTTGATAACGAGTGCATGTATGTGATACCAATTAAACGATTAGGTGTGAAAAGTTACCTGACCAGTGTTATCATGTGCGTGTAGCGAATACAATGCCATATGCGGGCAGTCTGATCAGCGACAGTGTCTAAGTTTTACGAGAAATGAAACCTTATGAACAATAAACTCAGATCAGACTGTGCAGAACTTCCAGCTGATCTGAGTCTTTTCTGTGTGCGCATACGCATTCAGTGAATTTTTCTCGGTAAGCATTTCTGATGCCACTACCATATGACATACTAGCTCTCATTAGCTACTGTGTTTGTCAGACCCAGAAAGGGCCTTATATTTTACAACACGTAAGACTGCGCAGGCTGATCTGTGTCTTCACTTGTCGCACAGTTTTACTGTCATGTTTTCCAAAGGTTGCATGCGAAGACCGTGTGTGCAAACTATCGATGACATGTTGTTGAAAAACGTGGGAAAATTTCAGATTGCAACAAATGCACGTTCAGAAATGACGGCGGGAAATTAAGCGTTGAACGACAAAACTATACATGTATGACCAGCGAAGACTACAATCAGCCTGCGCATCTGTGAAGGCTTAGCTTTCTGTTCATTGAGATAGTGAAAATACTTGAGAGATTGACACAAGCTGTCGGCATTATTTATGTTTGTTGAAGCGTGTAGACGTGTCTGATTATCGCTACAGGTGGTAAAACATGTTTTGGATAATTTTTATCGTCACAAAAGTAATCTGATTATTGAGAGGGGTCATACCGTCATTATACCGCAAGAAATATTGTGCGCCATTGTCTTTTTTAATGCGTCCGAGAAATAGGTTTTATGCATCTTGCGCTTCCGAAAACAAATTGCACTCAAAATTTGTGGTTCCAACCGCTTCCTAATTTTGCTTCTCTTACCGGTCCATGCAAAATACCTGTTGATCACAGGAGACAACAGACCTTTACACCCTGGTAGTCGTTTTATTATTATTATTATTATTATTATTTATTTTCTTTCCGGTGGTGGTGCTATTGGCTGGCTTGCATGTGCTAAGTACTGGAGATTTTGGATTTTAATTATGGGTTACTCCAAAGCATCGGCTTCTTCAGAAGTAGCCACGTGTCACATCCCTGACCCATTTGAACTGCAATTGGCTAATTATTATTGATTAGCGCAGGCCACTTACCGTTATCTGACAACTCGTGGCCATTGATGAAAAAAGCAGCGTTTAAATACCGATGTTTACGATATGCAATTTTTATTCTAGGCTCACAGTTATATGTATTAGAGACAAACACGGATGCTTTTGATGTTGTTTTGACAGACGCACATCATTTTCATGCGTAAATACGACCAGATTGTCTTTTAATGATAGCGCTTTTTAATGAATATTTACTTGGACCATGAAAAAATGAAAGATCGTTTTTGCACATAAAATGTTTGGAATATTGATGATAGAAAAAATAATTAGGGTCGACGGGAAAAAGCTAGGCACGGTCGGGTAACCGGAACCACTCATATATTTTTTTTGGCCTTATCAGCCAATTTCTAATTTGAAAAAGGAGTGTTTTTTTGCAAGAAATTCCCTGCCCAATATTTTGGGCGGCTGAAGAATTGGGATTATATGCACAATCCTAACAATTCTGCCAGGGACTTCACTTGCAATATTTACATACGAGTAAATGCCTAGTGCATATACCATTTCATCAGTGCTTTTTGAAGATCGATGGTCAATTAGATAAATTGAACAATAGTAGACAGGGATTTTCCTAGTGCAATTTTGGGGCCGTTAATCAGCCTCTATTTTTCCCAATTTAGAGACAGATATTTTCAAATTTTATAAATTTCCCAATTTCTACTGTTGTGCTACATTTTGATAAAAATTTCATGAAAATTGAACCAAAATTGACAAAGTTACAGCTGATTTAAATTCCCAACTATAAATATTAGCGAGCTGTTTTTCCCAAAACCAGCGGCCCCTGGACCCTGATTCTGAAGGGTAGGAAAATCCCTGGTAGATGAATTTTAAGTTGTTCCGGACCTGGCCTTGCTCAAGGACACAACACTTTGGCCAGCATGAGGATCGAACCCACAACCTCTCGATCACAAATCTGATGCGCTACCACTGCACCAATGCGCTCCTAAACATTGTGCCACTCTTCAAGAAAGGTGACAAGCATCAAGCCTCTAACTACCGACCAGTCTCCTTGACTTCAGTGACATGTAAAGTTCTGGAACATATAGTTCACAGTAATGTTATCAACCACTTTCTCCACCAGGACATTATCTGTTACAACCAACATGGATTCCGATCTAAACGCTCCTGTGAGACACAGCTAATTACAACACTCCAGAGTATCACCAGCAAGCTTAATACAGGAAGAGACCAAGTACATGTAGATGTCATCTTGTTGGATTTCTCGAAGACCTTTGATAAAGTACCTCATCGACGCCTTCTCCACAAGTTAGACTTCTACGGTGTACGAGGGGATACCTTAGGTTGGATTCAATCCTTCCTTAGCTACAGGAAGCAGCAAGTACACCTCAACCTCGTTATAACACGGAACTCCGGGTCCAACAAACGGACCGTGTTAGTTAACCGAATCGTGTTATAAACGCCGACCGTATTTGTCACAGATCAACCATTGACACAATGGTGATCAATAGTTTCCCAAACATGATGATGTGTGGTCCGGTTAATGACCGTATTTCCCAACTAAAATGTGTTTAGAACTAATCAATGGCAGTAAATACCATGGCCCATCAAGTCAAACAAGTCACTTTAATCGAAACCAGCTGATAAACCATGTTTTATATCCAGAAATCATCAGATCTGACAGCGAGTATGACGCCATTTTGATAGCTGGTTCTCGGCTAACTTTGTGGTAACTGAGCGTCCGGAACCGTACCGAACTACAGTACTGTTAATACATTTCAATGGTGAAATTACCGGGTTAGGGTTCGGAACAGGACAATGATCAACGCTTACAAGAAATTTGAATTACTTCCCTTGAAATGTCTTAGCCTTAATATTTTAGCCATTTGAAACAATTTTTAATGGCGCACATGGCCTTTGAATGATTTTTTTACCGCGAAAATCGATCTTGAATATGTTTTATCATTTGCTTTTAAGCTGGAATAAATTTGACTTTCTTTTACATGCGGCTCTATAAAATGAGTTTTATTGCAGTTGAGCGATCACAGCGTCTGCATCGATGTTTAAAATTTCTGCTGAGCAGTGATCCTTAACAGAGCGTGATCAATATTTTTTTCCGGTTGCGTAACTGAATTCTTTAATCTCTTGATCTCACTTAGCCAACACTTTTGATTGTGCCGATGGCAGTTCATGTTTATCATGCGTGTCAAGCTAAACAAGTTTATATACTGTATATTCAACTCTGCGGGAGGCCTGCAATAAATATCAAAAAGTACCGTTATAAACCGTGTTAGCTACCGTATTACCGCAGTCAAAAGTGAGAGGAAAATAAAGTTGTTGTGCTTAAAACCTGATACAATGCATAGATAATATTTATAAATGTTGGTTGGGGAAAATTTGGGGTCCAAACCAAAATCGTGTTATATCCGAATTCGTGCTGTAACGAATCGTGCTATAACGAAGTCCGGGTGTACTTCTGGAGGGTTCCATGTCAGCAGAAGCAGAGGTCATTTCGGGGGTGCCCCAGGGGACTGTCCTAGGTCCCCTACTCTTCCTTGCATTCATTAACGATCTGCCGGAGTCTACATCATCTGATACGAGACTGTTCGCAGACGATGCGCTCATATACAGGCACATCAAGAGCGATAAGGATGCAAAACTATTACAACAGGACCTAGATGCACTGCAGAAATGGGAAAGTGAGTGGCAAATGAAATTCCATCCAGAAAAGTGCCAGGTTATAAGAATATGTACAAACAAGAGAATCTGAGATTCAGACGGGAAACAACATACACCCTCCATGGTCGTACTCTTGAAGCAGTTGAAAAAGCCAAGTATTTAGGAGTTACCATTGATGAAGATCTCCAATGGAGAACTCATATAGATAACATCACTGCAAAAGCGTCAAGAACAGTTGGATTCCTACGACGTAACCTTAATAATTGCACCAAGGAGGTTCGTGAGGCAACTTACTGTTCCATCGTCCGCCCTACCCTCGACTATGCATCATCTGTATGGGATCCATACCACACCACAGATGTAAACCGTGTGGAACAAGTCCAGAGAAGAGCTGCCAGATTTGTGCACCGCAATTACTGGGACAGTTCTAACTCCAGGATGTGTAACCCGTATGGTCAGGGAACTTGGATGGCCTCCTCTTGCTGATAGGCGACGTGAGAACAGGCTGACAATGCTGTACAAGATACAGAGAGGACTGGTAGATATCAACCCAGGGCCCATACTGCGTACCAACGACAGACGCACAAGAGGGGGCAACCGTATATATCAACCAGCAGCACCTCAGCCTGTCTATAAACACTCGTTATATCCGAGGACTATACAGGAATGGAACAGACTGCCGGCTACTATAACAGACTGTCCAACGCTCGAGGATTTCTCAGCTGCCATCTGGGCCACTGATGCAGCTGTCTTCGTCGCTCCGTAAACAGCTAACCTTCATGATTTTAACTGTACATAGAGGACTTTTAATGCTTTTAACCCTTTCTGGAAGAGGACGGCTGTCCCATCCCCATATCAGGTCAACGATACAGTCTAAGAAGACTCCTGACCTTTATACAGAAGACGACGAGTCAGAATCAGAATTGTTACTGGTGACACTTCAAATGACATTCATACACCAGGAACATTCAGACACCAGATGTTCAGATGTTTTGGGTCCGATTACCACCAAAGGTGTTTTGTTCTTGAACAAAACACTTATAGACGTTACTTAGTACTGGTTTCTATCAAGAAACCTACATATATTCGTTTCCGAAAGCGACTGAATATGCACCCCACCCACTGATCAGACGTTGCGACGTGGCATATGTACGACTTGAAAATTTGCACTTACACATTGGAATCGCTGAAACGATCAGCGCATTTCCGTAAAATAATGCTGATGATTTTGTGGAAACGTTTCTGCTGAAGTCCTGAAGCAGCAGTTCTTCTTCTTTTGTGAGGTTTTTCTTTCCAGACTTCGACGCCATCTTCGAGCCGGTGTGTGCAGCGATAAAATCTGAGGATATCCGGACATAAAGGGTACGTTTACTAACCGGAATGGACCGTAATGGACCCAATAACCGGAACGGACCTGGAATAACCGGAACGGACCTTCATTTTAGTATTAAGTTAGAGAATTAAATGTCTTTGGTCATATGTATTCTGCCAATATGTAAATAGGCTTAGCCTAGGAGCGAGCACAGCATAGCATACACGAGTCTATGCAACTAAATAATTCCACGAAACTGATGCTGTAATAACAAAGCATAGTAGCTCATAAACAGTGATAAGGATAAAAACTTTATTTAACTTAACATATCTGAAAGATATCTGATTCTGATATCTTTTAGAAACAAGTAACATCAACTGCATGACATAGCCGGGGATCGAGACCTACAACCTCATCACAAAGCGGACACTCCACCACTGAGCCATCAAAGCTGGTAACACCACAGTTACATCAGAACTAGAATATGGTAGGTTTTTTTTTGTTTAGGTTTTACAGCCCTTTCAAGATTATTTCACTTATATTGAGTCGATCGTTAATCAGAGGTGGGCGAAAACCGGGGTACCTGGAGAAAAACCACCCGACCTTCCGTTGCAGAACTTGGCATCTCACATGTAACCCAAGCGAGGCTAAAACCACAGCGGTGAGACACCTAATGATCAACAGTCAGCAAAAAGTATGGAATATTTTTAGATCAGGGCACTGATTCTAAGCCGTTACAGGCTAGAAAGAGGTAAATGCATCTCCTGTATATTCCCACAAATGGTTTGTTTTCAAATGTATTTTCTGGAAAAAAAAATAATAACAACAACAACAAACAAACAAATAAAGAACATATATTAGATACTGGGATGCAGAAAAAAAAATGTGCTGATTTTTAGTTTTCCTTTGTTTTGGAAGACACAAATCTCCTAGTCTCCTCAATAAAGTTTTCCAACTGCAATAATGTGCCAACAAGAGACTCTACATGGCTTTCATAGACCAGGAGAAGGCATTAAATCAAGTACCCTGGAAGATTATCTGGTTGGCACTGCAAACTTGGAGTGGACAACTGGATTTTGCAACCGGTCGAGGGGGTGTACATGTATGCTAATGTGGGGAACCGTGTCCGTGTACATCAAGGCTCTGTACTCAGCTCACTGCTTTTCATCAGTGTGCTTGAAAAACAGAAGTGAAGGCAATGATACACAAGTTCCACTCTGGAGTCCCCTGGGAGGACTTGTATGCTGATGACCTTGTCATCATAGCTGAATCGCTTGAGGAAAGTGCCAGGAGGCGCTTCACTTGGAAAGCAGCAATGGATGAGAAAGGGCTGAGAGATAATGTCGGAAAGATGAAAATCATGGTCTATGGTACTGACCTAGACCCCCCTGCATCTGTTGTACTGGCCTAGACCCACTGCAGAGGCCAGGTGAGTTCCCATGTGTTGTATGTCACACTGGAGTGGGCAATACATTTCGCAATGGCTGCATGTTCTGGGAGCACGAGAAATTCAGCGGGCTAATGCGCTTGACAGAGAACCCTGATTATCGGTGTACACAGTGCCAAAGAACTACACGCCCCATAGACGGCAGACCCAGGTGGGGTACTATGAACGTTGCCTGCTACATAGGCTGGGACTATTTTTTTCGGTGGGGGTGGGGGGGGGGTCACAATTGTATATTTTAGCATTTTTTTGTGTGGGGATTTTGGGGGGAGGAAGAACCTGGTATTTTTATGGGTCTGGCCATTTAGCAGATATTTTTTTTGTAGGGGTACTATCAAATATCTTAGGTATATTTGGCTTTAAATGCTTAATGCGTGTTGTTGACACATTATATCACCCATCTCAGAAGCTGATTTAATTATGTTTTTGTTTTCCTTGCTGCACAAAAATTCGCTTGCGTTATAGTTATTACAGAGCTATACTGTTAGGAACTGTTTTAAGCTCTTTTGTTACCAAATACAATCATTATAGGCAATTAGTGAAAACACGTTTTCTTCACAGAAGACAAGTCTATACCTGTATAGTTTGGGAATATTTTTGGGGTATGCTAAAATTTGCAGAATATTTTTTGGGTCTGATACAGTATAGGGAAGTCCAAGGTGGACCTGGCAAGCTAGAGCTTTTGCTACCTAGGAGACATACTCTCAACAACGGATGGCTGTGATCTTTCGACCACATCACGTGAAACAGCCTGGAAGAAAATCAAGGAACGGCTACCAGTTCTCGCTTCCCATCACGTCTCGTTCAAGACACGTTGCCGTGTTTCAAAGCTCTTGTGCGAGTGCGGTGTTCCTTGCTAGTGACACTTGGCCATTGATAAAGCCAAACCTCCAGCGTCTCTGCAGCGGAATGACATGTCAATGATCAGACAGATCTGCAATATCCATTGAGGACCTGACCTTATCCTGAATGAGAGAAGGCTCCGCTGGTATGGACATGTAAAACACTCCAACAGTGCATTCGAGGCTGGCTGTGACATACAGGTAGATGAAAAGCAAGGGCCTTGGGGTCCTAAGATGATATTGAAGCAGCTGCTGGAGAGATTGCAGAGAGTGGAAGCTCTCTGCTACCGACCCTTTCATAGACAAACCTCGAGATCTGGTGTGAGATCTACCATGCGTGCATCAAGCCAGTTACCTGGAAAAGGGCTCATTTATGTGGGTGTTGCCCCTGTACCCGCGTGTTAATAAAAATCCAGTTTAGTAGTGCTGTTTGCCTTGGGGGTTCATGCTTCTCCTTTAAAGACCAATCTCTGTTTTTATCTTTTAACTATACTAACACTGTACAAACTCATCTTTCCCTTTATTTCAGCTAACACCCTTCGATAGATAGGATAGGATAAGATAAGATCAGACAGACAGACAAACAGACAGATAGACAGACAGCCGGCCCCCGCCCATCGGGGCTTAAAGAAAAAGATGGACTGCATGATGCTTCCATGCAGAGCTGAAACCGACCCGCACACGAGTACTGGTAGTAAACCGCTTAGGGGATCTACATGTAAGCCTGCCCAGGCAAAGCGGTGCGAGTCGGCCCGTGCATGCTTATAAACCCTATTGGTTTCATTGGGCGGCAGGGCTTGAGATGTCATTTCATCTCAATGTCGGGTAAAAGTCCCACAAAATTGGAAACAACATCTCCAAAATGACCTTTACAGTGTTGATGGGGACGTTAAACCTCAAATCAAACAAAACAGACAGATAGATAGATGGATAGATAGATCAGCATTATTGTGGGTTTTTTTCTATCTATGTTCATACACTGATTTGGGCAAATTTAGCCATTTTATTACCTATGATGTTGTAAGCTCTATTCTATTCTATTCTGTTAAGATACTTATGTAAGTACATTTTGCTAGCTGCTTGTTTTAGGTACACCTCATTATGTACAGTATTTTATAGTACAATGAAAAATAAGCACTTCGGGATTTTTGTTGTTTTTGCAAGTCCGTTCTGTTTATTAGGTCCGTTTCTGTTCATTTGTTGTCATACGCTAGACTTGTCTTCGGTAAAACTCTGAACATCATCCGAATGTTCTGAAAACACGGTATACCAGACTGTCAGCCTCGTTTTCGCCCCATTAAACAACTTCCGGAAGACAGATGGAAGAAAAATGGTCAGATCGATCTAAGCTTTAAAGTATGTAGGGCTGTATGTTAATTTTCTTGGTCAGATTCTCTACCGTAGAGCTCACTTCGTTCGCGATGCGCTTCGCGCATCGCGAGCTGTGCTCGCTATTAAGTGAAGGTTGACTTTAGAAGTATGCTAGCCGCTTTGGGAAATACTGTATTTTACCCTGGAACAGTCTTGGCCTGGTCCGGTGATCCTGACCAGATAAAAATGAGTAATCTTACATGCCTACAAACTAAAATGACTTTACTACCAGAATCCCGGAGAGTGTATGCAAGAAAAAGATTCTTTCATTGTTTGGGGACTAGACAGAATAAATATGTCCTGCAGTACCAATGAAGATGTTGGACTGCAACGCTATTGACGGAATTCTCTTTAAAATATCTGTGTGATAAAATGGTACCTCTTATTGGCCCATAACTAACATTTTTTTTTTCAGGCAAATAATTGATTTCTTTTCTCCGTATTTTTGCACCAAACAGATAGTGGGTGCTCGTTAGAACTGTCTCAACAGATGCGGTTCTAACAAGTATCCACAATCTATGTTTTTGTGCCAGAATTCAGAAATTAATATATACCATTGTAAACCCCACTTTTCTCTATATCAAGTGGAATTTACAGTGTTCACATATTCAAGTATTTCTTGAATCCAAGGTATTCGTATCATGGGTATTGGTATGGAAGACAAATGACCAAAAAACGAAATGTATAGTAATCTATGTTTATAATCACAATTGAACATTATCACTTTTACTGATATAATTTAATGGTTTTACTAAGAACATACAAACATATTTACATTTATTTTAAAAAGACTCTGTGTTGTATTGGTAACGGTACTCGTCTCATAAATCAAACAGATTCTAGGTGCCCGTTAGAACCTCCCCCCACATTGGCGATTCTAACGAGTGCCCGCAATCTATTTTTTCAAGAACACAGAATTAATGTATAACACTGTGAACCACACTTTTCTCATTCTAAAGTGTAATGGGTCAATGAATCAGCTTTACGGCTCATCAACATCTAAGGTCATATGGAGACGGGACCTCGGTTTAAAGACTCATCCGAAAGTCTTGAGAAGTCATATAAAGTGTAATTTACAGGTTTTTAATAAGAACATAAAAACATGTTTACATTTATTTAAGAAGCCTCTGTGGTGTATTGGCAAGGCTACTCGTCCCATAAACCAAACAGATTGTGGATGCTCGTTAGAACGGCCCCCACATTGGAGATTCTAACGAGTGCCCACAATCTGTATTTTTTTTCAAGAACACAGAAATAATGTATACCACTGTGAACCACACTTTTCTCAATCTAAAGTGTAATGAGTGAATGAGTGTTTCAGCTTTACGTCTCACCAACAGCTAAGGTCACACGGAGACGGGACCTCGGTTTAAAGACTCATCCGAAAGTCTTGAGAAGTCATATAAAGTGTAATTTACAGGGTTTGAGTAAGAACATAAAAACATATTTACATTTAATTAAGAAGCCTCTGTGGTGTATTGGCAAAGCTACTCGTCTCATAAACCAAACAGATTTTGGGTGCTCGTTATAACCGGCCCTTACATTGGTGGTTATAACGAGCCCATCGGGGCTTGAAGAAATATATTAGCTTATAAACCCTATTGGTTTCACCGGGCGACAGGGCTTGAGATGTCATTTCATCTCAATGTCGGGTAAACGCCCCACAAAATTGGAACCGACGTCTCCAAAATGACCTATACAGTGTTGATGGGGACGTTAAACCTCAAATCAAACAAGTCTGACGAGTACCTACAATCTATGGTTTTGTGTAAGAATAAAGTCCCATCTCCATATGACCTCAACTATTAATTGTTAGTGGGGCGCAAAACTCAAACATACACTGTACCACACTCTTATATTGCTGGGTAAGCTATTACACAATAAGCTAGCGGAAAATGCCAAGTGAGACTCGGTGAAAGATTATGGATTTGAGCAAATGGCGATGAAACAAACGATATTGTAAATATAGCACATTTTACATAGTAGCACATCAAAAGCGCAACACATACAGGAAACAATGGTATTAGAGGACTGACGGTAATGTAATGTTCGGCACTTTCTGGTGGCGCGTGCAAAGAATGTGGTTTTGATTCAGGAAAGGCGGTAATAATTGCTTTAACCATGGCCTTTCCATCGTCGGTTCCTATGGTGAGATGCTTTAAATAAACGTCAACTAATTTCATTTTAAGATGGCTGAAAAACTGAAAGTAAGAGTCAAAGTCGCTGTTGTCATGGGTAAAAAGTGAACCAATAAAAATGGGGTTTTCATCACTTACTGCTCTTGTTACAGATACTTGTTTGTAACAAGTTACGGTTACGTGCATATCGCACAAGTTAAAAGTTTGGTCTACACCCAAAATTGAATGGCCTGAGCACCATACGTTTTTTTACATCCAATATTTGCTCGTCGAGTATAATACGATGCAAGGAGTTTTATTATTATCTCGTATAATGCTACGGACATAACTGTGAATCTCAGACACCATATTTTCTAAAATCATTATTTGATCTGCAACATTATTTCTGCGGAGACCAAAATAGTCGCTATTATTTGATTTCTCGCGAAATTTTGTGTACCTTACCTGACCTAAGTTTCTAGGCCTAGCCATATCATCATATTTTCTCTTAAGTTTGTTGTATGCTGCTGTAGGTTTATTAGATTTGAGTATTTTCCCCATATCTTCCATAATATTTGCCGGTGTTCTTACATACTCATTATCTCCAGACTTTGCGTTTCCGTGTGCGGACAAACCTGGGAATTTTCCCACATACTCTACCAATGCAATTTTGTTTGAAGACCCTTTACCAAAATAAGTTACCCTTTTTTTCATAATTGTTGTCAAATTTTAGCTTTGCGTCGTATCTTTGTACATACACTACGGTTTTAGGGTCTGGTTGAGGTTACATTGGAATGTATTGCCGTTTGCGATTAACCTGCTCTTCATTGCAAAACTTTTTCTGGTTCCAATAAACTTTTCTCAGGTTCCCGTTACCTATTATTTAATAGTATGAAGTAGGAGATGAACCACTTGATGTTTCCCAAATACCACAGTCATCACAAAAATTGTTTCGTTTGGAAACAGATTTATTATCAAAATTGCTCTCATTGTTTACAATGAAATAAACGTTTTCTTTCAGGCCCTGTGGGATCTCATCAAGCGGTTCATTTGTCTCTATCAACAAATTAACTACTTGCCCCCTTTCAAGAAATTTGCCGTTTTCTAATCGTTCTTTTGCGGGATGGGGTTCTATCGAAGAACCAGACTGGTCAGAGTTTTGTTCATCTGACAAGTCTAGTTCTTCACAGAAAGAACTGTCGGGAGGGGTTATAGTCCGACAAACGTCCATATCAGCATTGCAACTGTCGTTTTCGTCAGGTTTCCAAGAAGCGTCCGCCAAACCACTTATATTTTCAACGTCTGATGGGATGTCTGCATGTTGTGTGTCTGTTGCATGTTGGTCAGACCCGTGCACAGATATGATACTGTCGGAAATAGATTCATGAGATGCATTTGAAGTTTTTGAGGAATGATTATTTTGTGTTTTTGAAGTTGTACATTTGTCCTCTAATTCTTTCTTATCATTTTGAGACCCGTCAGTCACATCTAATACTATTGCCTCTGCTGATTCTGACTCTATCTTGGACAAGCAGACAAAATGGTTTGGGACAAAATGTCTTACGTTCCTTGGTACCAAACACTGAGTCCACATCACAGTAAATGTGGGGTTCAGTTTTGTGGGAACCTTTCTGCCATATACAACTTTTGAATATGCGTCTGAAGATAGTTCAGGAAATAGCTGTGGAGGATAATATGATCTGATAGGAACTTTCAATGCAGCACTTAATGCATATATGTTTACCATATCAGAGTAGGAACCCAGGTTTACTGTATCATGTATTATAAGTTTGTGATAGTCACTCAAGAATATTCTGTTATCACATATTATGTCAACATAGGTTCTCATACTTGAATCATAATATTTCCTGTTGTTAATGATTTCTAGAGCTGTTTTGAGGCGCAACAAAGCATGCTGGTTCTCATCACCACATAAAGCCCTAGAAACTGACCTATACAAACAATTACCATCCCCATAAACTGATAGAGGTATGTACTCTTCCAGCATTAATGGTTGAAATATCTATATAGTTTGAAGTGATGTTCATTGAACGGACATGTTTTTGTGATGTTATAGCATGCATGGTACGCATTTTGCACGATTTTTTTTTAAATTTTCTTTTCCAGCAAATCAGATTTACAGGAGAACAGTAAGGTTTGTGGGGGTACACAAAGTTTTATGTCCCGGCAACATTAAATGTCATATATACACGGGACCTCATTTCAAATACTCATCCAAACCGGCACAGAACATGGACATTGAGGAAATCCTATTAGGGAAAGAATAGGGAAAATTGGACTTCGGAACATAAAATAGAATCCTGGTATAATTTCATTAAATTATTCCAGGGCGCACATAACGTTGCATTAGAATTTAACGGCCATGTCAACACTATTTTAGGTCATTTTGAGCCGGTCAGTTTACCTTTCTGCACTTTTCCGGGCAGGCTTGTACGTAAGTGGTTAACTAGTAAAGTGCACATTCTTTCACCAGAAGCTGACAACTGTCCCTCTTTAATCAACGGAAGTAAGAGAATGACCGATGAAAACATTCCCTGATCAGTCTCAACGAAAGAATGTTGCCGACCACCAGTCAGACGCCGATCCGACAGAGGTACCGAGGCCGGCGCACACATAAGGTCGATTTAACATCGATGCAACAGGGTTACGTTGCATCGACGTTGCTTCGACATTGCCTTAACGTCATGTATCCGCTGGGAGAATTTCCATGCCATACCTATCATGAAAACCCATCCTATACGATCATGAGCATGACATCTCTATTGAAAACAGAAAACATGAAGAAAATACCTTCAGATCCCCTTTACAGAAGTTCCTGAGACGAGAGATATAGCTGTCCCCAAAGAGGGCGAAACGTACCATGATGTATACGGACCTTGTTGTGTCTGTGTGACATGAATCAACATAAACCTTAAGCTTTATATAATATGAATTATTTAAGTTAACAGTGCCAAATTTATCAATGCTTTTTAATGAGCTTGGGTATTGAACATTTCCGCTTTCGGGACATGGCATGTGATACTTGTTCACCATAGTGCATGTAATTACCTGCAAGTGCTCACTAATAAAGACCAGATGTTTGCTCCTGAGCATTGACCAGTGATATCTTTAAATCTATAAAAAATAAATAAGCTTCATGGTGCTATTTACAAACGCCTGGTTTAATCTAGGCCTAATTTTTTAAGGCCTTTGGGTGAGTAAAATACAGAATCTTTCATCCAAAATTGCCTCCTCTCACTCTTAATTTCCCTACTACCTCATATATTCAGTATATTCATTAGATAATTGGATAAAATAATGATTTTAAAGGGTACGTACAAACACCGATCCGGACCCAACTACCGGATCGGACCCGGTGCTGTCGATATTTTATTCTTCGTGCACAGTTGAGAGAGATTCCCAACACACAAAATGATGTTTACCTCATTTCTGCATTCATATACCGAAAATAAGAGATGGTGCACCATCGCAAATATCTGCTTTTTTCTAAATTTGGCATTTGACCTCACCCCATGACACCTAGGGGTCAGATCAAAATTTGGATGCCCTCATGCATACGTGCAGTCCCTAAGCAATATATGTACCAATATTTTTCATATATTTTCTCAAAACATAGACTGATCGGGTGTCCTCGACGAGACCGTTCTAACGACTATCAACAATCTATGTTTTGTGCAGACATAAGAAAAAAAGTCTACTGCGTGTATGGGGGGAGGGGGTATACATTACCGATTGGCCCAAAATAAACCGAAATCTACTACTCTTAACACAAGCGACCAAAATGAACCTTTGGATAGGGTAATTCGCCCTTAAGTCGAACACCTTTAGACCAAACTGCTTGTTCTTTCCGTCCAAAGACAATTATTGCCTATGTGCATATTTTGGGGGTATTAGTTGCAGATAAACATATCCCCTCAAAATTGAACAAATCGAAATCTTCTGTCCCTTGGATCTCTCTTGAGATTAGACGAAAAATTCGCAGAAAAACTAAGACTCACGTAAAGGCTATCCTCGGTGGTCTTCTTTGAGCTTTCACTCGTCTTGACCCAACCCAATGCGTAGACTCATCTGCTGGTGGTTGTTATGTTTAATGTTTCACATCTTCTTTCGATGAGTTATATTGCTTTTGTGTTTCCACACATCGCTTATGACATTTTTTAAACTATTTACACTGTCGGCAGATACAAGGTGCTCTGGGAGACTGTTCCATTGGTTAACACACCGGTTGAAAAAACGCTGTGCCCCGTATCTTGTGCAATAACTATGTTTCACCAACTTCTTGCTATGTCCTTTAGTAACATGTCTGTCATCAACCTCCTAATTCTTTGTACTTGCTCATGATCTTATATAACTGGAGCATGTCTGCCCGGTCTCTACTGTAAGCTAGGGTGGACAGCCCGAGCTGTCGCAGTCTCTCTTCGTAGTTGAAGTCCGCGAGTCCTGTGACAAGCCGTGTTGGTCTCCGCCTCCGATGTACGTTTTCTATCGACATTATGTCCTTTTTGATGTAGGGTTTCCAGACCACAGTTGCGTATTCAAGTTGAGGTCTCACAATAATTTTATATAGGGGAAGGAACATATCTTTTTCTAGACAAGTAAATGTTTTCTTAATCATATCCCACATTTGATTAGTTTTCTTAACCTTCTGTTGAATGTATACGTCGAACTTTAAGTCTTCATCAAAAGTGACGCCAATGTCTTTCTCACTACTCACAACTTCAATGTCTGTAGTGCTGTCTCCGTCCTACATATGGTAGGACTCTTGCGATTTTTTTCCAAAATGTATACACTTGCACTTTGTTGCACTAAACTTTGATTGCCAACGTTGTGACCAGTCTTGAAGTGAGTTGAGATCCTTCTGTAGGTCTGTTGCCTCACTTTTGTTTGATTCTTCTTTATATATTTTAGTGTCATCGGCAAAAACTTTGACTATATTGTTTATGCCCTCAAGTAGGTCGTTGAATTTTTTTTTGTTGTTTTACGGCCCTTTCAAGATTATTTCACTCATATCGAGCCGATCGTTAACCAGAGGTGGGCGTAAACCGGAGTACCCGGTGAAAAACCACCTGACCATCCGTTGCAGAACTTGGCGTCCCACATATGACCCGAGCGAGGCTTGAACCCACAGCGGTAACAGACCTAATGATTAAGAGTCAGCGCTCTTATTCACTAGGCCACGGAGGCCCGTTCGGTAGGTCGTTGATAAATATTAAAAATAATATCGGTCCTAGGACGCTGCCCTGCGGGTTACCACTTCTAACCTTCATCCAAGCAGAACTAGAGTTCCCGAGACGATACTTGTCCAAAATCCGCTAAGCAGACATATTGACAAGGGATTAAAAATTGTGCTTGTGCAGCGTCAGACGATCCGTGCCACCCAGCGGGCACATGACGTAAGTGTGACGTCACATCAACGTCGGCACAACGTCATGACCTTTATGCAACGTCACATCAACGTCGGTGCAACGTCATGACGTTGCACCGACGTTGATCTGACGTTGCCCTAGCGACGTGTGCCTGGTGGGCAGGAACAGCTCAGTGAGGATTAAAAACCAAACATGTATTTACACTGTACACTCTTCAGTATGGCTTACATAGCTGTTGGTGGTTGGACAGCTAATTTGAAGCTGTTCAAACTCTCCAGGTTAATTGTGGGGCTTAGTAACTGGTTCCACAATATAACAGTTCTTGGAAAAAATGAATGTTGATACGCATTCATTCGGAAGTGATAAGGTATAAATCTAATATTATCTGGGGGATCTTGGTGGGAGATATGTAGCTGGTACTACGACAAGGTTATTCACCACTTTGCACATCAGTACGAGATCTGCTGATTTCCGACGATCTTCTAGACTTGGCCAGCTCAACTGGTGGATCATAGGGGTAACACCTGGTGGTATTGTGGGCAAACACTAATGTCCGGGAATTGTCCGGGAAATCGCCGGGAAATGTCCGGGAAATGGGGGGTAGTGATGCGTTATCCCTAATATCTCCACTTCGGGTGGTCAGAAATTAATAAAATTAGTATCAAATAAAATTTTAAGCTCCATTCTAAAAGATTATTAAAAAATAATTTACTTTTTAAACGTTTTAGGGGTCCATTTATTTAGTTAATTTGTCCGGGAAATTCTCGGATTTTGTCCTGGATTTTGGGGTAGTGGTGCGTTAACCCTAATATCTCAACTTCAGGTGTTCAGAAATTAATAAAATTAGTATCAAATAAAATTTTTAGCTCCATTCTAAAAGTTTATTAAAAGATATTTTTCATTTTGAATATTTTAGGGGTCCATTTCTGAAGTTAATTTGTCCGGGAAATTCCCGGTTGTGTCCTGGATGTTGGGGTAGTTATGCATTTTCATAGTATCTCTGTTTGTGGTGATCACTAATTGATAACGATTGATATATATACTCAGTCAAAAAAGTTCCTATACCTAAAATTGCTTCTGTTACTATAGCTACTACAGATAAAAACTACACAAAGTTTGTTATGTTTTGATAAGAAGACTCATTTTCCCGTGCAAAAGCACCATTCGTTTTTGTTTTCGTAAACACATCATCATAGACTATTGCTTTAAACACCCAAGGGGTCACTGGGTCATTTTCGCAGAGAAAATCATTAAAACATGATATGATTTAACATCAAAAAAATTTCTCTGTACCGTACATTTCTAAAATTTGATACATGTGACATTTCTTTAGATACCATTTGCGTCTATGCACAAAAGATTTGGAACTTTAGTTGCATCAGCTACGAGAAACAGGCTATCACATATTGACCTCCAATTCTTAGAAGTTGTGTGCAAATGCTGCTTTCAATGGGAACTCCATAGAAAATCGCAATCGATAGTGCTACATGCTACATGAATTTTCTGTATTTTTTACCATCGTGATTAAAAGCACTGGTGGAAACAAAGCGTTTTTTGAAAAAAATGGCAAAAATTGATTAACAGGAATAAAAATAACAGCAGTTCGAAAATTGCTATATTTTTAATTGCAAGGGAGATAATTTGAGAATTTCTCAAATTAAAACCTCGCATATAATGCGAGATCATGAGATATTGTAAAAGTAAAGTGTTATCCGATGTTCAGAGAATATTGTCTTCCATCTTAGACAAAAAAGAACTTTCTGCGCATGCGCAATGTCCATTTTCTACCAAAATCTTTCTAGGCACATATTGGAAGACAACTCTGGAGCAGAAAGGTATGGACAAATGCAAGTTTGAGCATTCTCTAGCTAACCGTCCGATTTAAATGTCTACAGCCAAATTTAGCTCAATAGCTGCAGGATATCTAGTGAGTTTCACCCGAAAGTTGTTATAGTTACTTTTTTGACTAAGTATATTAAAATTTTAAGTTCAGTTCTAAAAGAATATAAAAAATCTTTTCATACACCTCATTGAGGCAGTTCTAATGAGTGCACACAACATGACTAATTTATAGAAGATCTCAAAGAATCTTTAATTACGGCAAACAGTGTAGAACTTGGTCAACGGTTTAACACATATATGCCTAGCGCCCAATTGTTGGGCCATTGGCAAACAGTAGGAGTGTAACGATGCATCGGACCATCGATGCATTGCGATAGGCACTGGGCCGATAGTACTGCATCGATGGTAAAGTTAAACATCGATGACTATCGCCGATAGTGTTTTGAACTATCGATAGTTTCGATAGTTTTCTATATCACAAGTTTTTCAGATAATTCCCGAAGTTGTTTTCATTCTAATGTAATTTATATTCTTTATTACCACCTACGTCTTGTACCCGGTCAAGCGTCAAACTGTACATTGTCCTAATTATAATCCAATAATCTTCTGTGTCAGTGGGAGACAACGGCTGCTTGTCGCCAGATAAAGGCAATAAAATTACAGCCGAATCGTGATTTGGCGGTCGTGATTTGGCGGTAGCCTGCAGGTACACTGTGTTTATGCATCCTATTTTGTTATGTGTACATTATCCACTTAACACCCGAAGTCGGTATAAGGTCAGAACGCTGAATATTCCTTCATTGAACTGGTAAATTTACAACTTTGTGAAGCATATTTCAACAGCACTTTGATGTTAATTGATTTCGAAATAATTGACACGGACGACCACGCATATTTTGATTACGCTAATCTGCAAGCTGTCTGTAAGCCTGTGATAAGAAAAGCGATAATTAATGCGTGTTTACACAATGGTATTTATTATCAAAGGGTGCCGCCAGCATTAATTAGCACATGAAGCATGGAAAGTCCGCACGTGTCACTACCTCTTCAAAAGATGCAAAAAAAATGTTCTGGTTGATGTTTTAGAGGATTCTTATTTTGTCAATAACAAACATCAAAGGAAATGAAATACGTGTCGTCCTGCAAAGAACGTTTATTATTTGTGCACCCAGACATGTTTATACAGCCGAGGAATTAATTTTGAATCTTGGACACCCTGTAAGGGAAATACCGCACTAGAAAACAATTAAAGAAAATAAAAACATGGTTCGATTTTCTGTTTATTTGTATTGCTAAAATATTTTAAAAGATTTTACCAAACAACAAAAGGAAAATACAAATGATGTTTGGAAAGAAAAAAATATTACACAATGAAAATGATGGAAGATTAGATAAGTTGGCAGATGCAAGAATGTCGGGATGACATTGTAATGCATGTTCGGCACGTTACTGATGACGTCATCGGTCGACCGGGGCCAATTTGGATATAAAAATTCTTTAGCCCTGATCTCAAAGGTATTCTGTTTAACAAACGCATGCGATCGATTGTGTACCGAAACACTGAGACTTATATTAAAAATTTCCTCAGATTTTCGGTCTGAAGATTCAAATCTAACTTCCCAAAACACAGGTTCAGGTGTATGGATTTGTTTGACGTGTCATCGGTAACAATTCTGATTCTGAATCGTATGCATTGCTGACATAGTTTTTCAGCTATCTACTTAACTATTTATTTTAATGATGCGTATTTCTTTCGTAACCGGTAAAACATATTTTCTCAATAGCTAAACGGTTGTGGATAGAGGTGGATAGAAAACAGCGCCCTGCACAATTCCCGATTTATACCCGGAATTAAGCTCGATCCATGCCACCAACAACAGCATACAGATGTGTTTACACAAATTAAAGCATCGACTTTTCCCGCCAAGCGTCTGCTATTTTGGTGCCAAAATATAGCCATGCACAATGCAGTAGAATAGTCTGTTTTTATTAATATGCATACATCTACCGATAGATGAAGCTAATCGTCTTAGGAGCGATTTGATTGTGGATTAAATTTTATGATTGAGGGATAAATGCAAATTAGAGACATAACTTGATCTTATTTTCACACCTTGTCACACGGAACATTATAGGCTTATCGGTAGCGCCGGAGGCTTGTGTTTACAGTGTAATTATAGAATAGACTGCCCATCCGGCGTTTATTACACGATTCGATTAACTAACATGGTCGGTTTGGTTGGACCCAAAGTTCAGTGTTATAACGAGGTTGAGGTGTATTTAGTCATTTTGTCATGTCTGAAGTGTTTTTGAAGACAAGCAAATATTACATTGCCTTCGTGAAGAGCTTACATTTATTTTGATTAAGAAACTGATTTCACATTCTCACTGTGAATTGATACATTTTACTTGGCTACTTCTATTAAAATGAGTCTCCCGGCCCGTCCAGAAGGATTTACACATAAAGGAAAAAAGATGCTCCTGGGGAGCTGTTTCCTCTTCATGTAGAGCAAACAGAAAAGCAAACAGGAGTTTACAAGAGGTCTCCCTCTTGTGTAAATTATTTTGTTTATGTCTTGTATGCAGATAAAGCATACAGAAAATTGTTTGACGGATTGAATAGTCTTTATTTCCTTCTCAAACAAGAGAATATGGTTCAGGCAATAGTATCGCAATAGTATTGCAATAGTAGGCAGCAATAGTAATAGTATTGCAATGGTTCTTCCTGCAATGTCAATACTATCGCAATAGTCATTTTCTGACTATCGTTACATCCCTAGCAAACAGTGTAGATTTTGATCAAAGGTTTAACCCATATATGCCTTGAGTCCCACTCGAGGGACATTGGCAGAAAGTGTAGATCCACTGGCAGATCAGATATTTAACCCAGATATTTAATCCATATATGCCTAGCGTCCCATTTATGGGACATAGTCAAACAGTGTAGACTCAAATGATCAGACGCTGCAAAACGTGTCGTCTGATCTGGGCCGCAAAATGCTACATCTGATCTGGGTCTACACTATTTGCTTAAACATCGAGGAAATTTAACCGCATCCATTTCTTGCTAGCAATTAATTAGGTGTACGGACTTTGACGGACCATTATGATCAGTAGCTGCGCAAACCTTGGCGTCTGATCTGGGCCGCTAAGTGCGACGTCTGATCTCGGTCTACACTGTTTGCTTAATTAACGACAAAATTTAACCGCATCCATTTCTTGCTGGCAATGAATTAGATGTTCGGACTGTGACTGATTTGACGGACCATGATGCTCAGACGCTGCAAAACTTGGCGTCTGATCTCGGCCGCAAAATGCGACATCTGATCTGGTTCTTTACTGTTTGCTTAAACAACGAAATTTATGCGCATCCATTTCTTCCTGACGATGATCTAGGTGTACGGACTTTGAGCGATTTTACGGGCCATTAATTTTCTAACGAGATTAAATATGTGTTAAGTTAATTGCTTTAACTCATAATAAGTTGGCGTGTGCTGCTTACCTGTGTTGAAATAGTAGAAAGATTTCATTCATTCACTTGTAAAATCGTAAAAATACCAGTCTGGTGATTCTGCAAAATGCCTGAGTATATTTATATTATGATTTGCTGTGAAAATCGTAAGTGCAAAACTTGGTTTTATAGAATATGTTTAGGTCTGAATTCATCATCAAATCAATGACAGTCTCCGTCTTGTGAGCAGCAACATGTGTGACATCATAGAAAGCTGTGTAATGGAAACCCATGTAAATCCAACTTTTAACAGAGAAAAGTAGGATTTACAAGGGGTCTGCAGTCTTTCTTTCGTTCTCACAAGTCGATATATTAAGGAAAACAAACCAATACCCCGGCATCCTGGATACAATCCGGGTTGTGGGTACTCATTAGAACTGCCTCATTGAGGTGTATAAAGAGATTTTTTCTTTATATTTTTTTTAGAATTGAACTTAAAATTTTAACATATATCAATTGTTATCAATAAGTGATCACCACAAACCGAGATATTATGAAAACGCACAACTACCGCAAGATCCAGGACACATTCGGGAATTTCCCGGACAAATTAACTTCAGAAATGGACCCCTAAAATATTCAAAATGAAAAATAATTTTTAACTTTCTTTTAAAATTGAGCTAAAATTTTTATTTGATACTAATTTTGTTAATTTCTGACCACCTAAAGTCGAGATATTAGGGTTAACGCATCAATACCCCAACATCCAGGACAAAATCCGAGAATTTCCCGGACAAATTAACTTAAAAAATGGACCCCTAAAACGTTAAAAAAGTAAATTATCATTTTTTTATCTTTTATAATTGTTTTGATATTGTTCGACAAGCCGGAGTGGGTTACATGATTTTATTAAGGCATAACTGAAACTGATAATATATTTACAAGCATACAATATATTTAACATAAACAATGAGATACGCCTTTGTGGGAGGAGCTTAACCAATGGAACAGTCATAGGATTAAACTGTTTCTCCAAACACCTTCCTCTTTCACTGAAAGATGTAATCATGCTCATTAAAATTTTAACATGTTTACCAGACTATAGGATCGTGCGTTTCCAGTTAAGCTTTGACACATGAAATAAATTCCAATTATTTATGTCAGTAAAAATAACAAGGCGTAATGTTTAACGTTTGGATTTGTTTAGACAAGTCAGCATTATAGCCACATTATCCGCTATAAATGTCATGATTGATACTCAGTAATAATCATCATATCTTGGTGGGGGTTTACTTTTTCGCCCACACCTAGTTGTTGCTGATGCAGTCTGACAGCTGATATTTTCACGTTTTTGATTTTCAAGTTTATTGTCAGCCGTCTCCGTGGCACAAGGTACCTTCTGTAAGTGAACGCGATTTCTCCTATATGTCCCATTGTTGGTTTTCACGATATACGTCCTGTTCTCAGAATTTCCACTTAACACTGTCCCTTCTTTCTCCCAACGTTTCTCGTGATCAAGTTTGATCCTCACATTGTCTCCCTGTGATAATACAGGTAAGTTTCGCGCTGCATGACGTTTGTTGAAGAAATATTCTTGCTCTGTTTTAGCTTTTAAGTGAGTTTCTTTCACTTGTTCATATTTCGGCCACTTTGGTAACAGTTTCTCCGGTGAGCATGGAACGTGTATACGCGGATTTCTACCGATCATGAGTTCTGAAGGAGTAAATCTATATCCTGTTGCAGCAGTAGGAGTGCACCGATATGTCCTTAATGCAACAAACACATCTTTCTGTCTTAGAATGTTTTTCGCTATTTTCACGCCCGATTCCGCAGCTCCGTTACTTTGCGGAAAGTGGGGACTGCTATACGACAGATGAATGTTATGCTCCTTTGCAAAAGTTTGAAACTGTGAAGATGTGAACACAGAACCCATGTCACTGACTATTACCTCCGGATCACCCCAGTGCGAAAACATATTTTCCAGTTTCCCAATAACACATGCACTGGTGGGTTTATTCAAGTATCCAATTTCTATATACTTTGAATAATAATCCATGACAATCAAGTATTGTTTATTATTAAACTCACACAAGTCTGCTGCAATTTTTATCCATGGCCCGGCCGGCAAGTCTGTTGGCTTAAGCGTTTCACGCCTCTGAGTTGGCCTTGATTCCTGGCAAAACTGACAGCTTTGCACTTTGTCAGTGATATCTTTGTTAATGGTTGGCCACCAAACGCACTGTCCTGCGAATTCTCTACATTTTGTAATACCTTGATGACCAGCATGCAGTTTATTAAGAATTTCCTGGCGCTGGCTCACTGGAATTACGATACGATTTCTGTATAGTAATAAGCCATTGACAAGCGAAAAGTCATTACGTGCGCTGAAATAGTTTCTCACTGAATTTGACAAGCCTTTTTCACTGTCTGGCCACCCATTTTGTGTAAGTGAAATGATAAATTGCAGTTCGGAGTCATTTTGTGTGGCTTCGAAGATTGATTTTAATCTTGAATCAGTTATTGGCATATTTGAAGTTACACTTTCCACATACATGTGTATGTCTTTTTCTAACATGCTAATTGATTCACACTGTTTCACAGGTGCACGGCTAAGGCAATCGCTGACAAGCATATCTTTACCTTTGCAAAATTCTGCTACTGCATTGAACCTACGTAATCTCAAGAGCAGTCTTTGACATCGGACAGGAGTCTGATCAATATCTGATTTATTGATAAGAGGAACTAATGGGCGGTGATCTGTGATCAATTTAAATGAGTCTAGCCCTATAAGGTAACGCGAAAATTTCTCGCACGCATAGACTAGGCTTAGGCACTCTAATTCTATTTGCGCCCATTTCTTTTCTGTCTCAGTCAATGTTCGCGAAGCGAAAGCGATCGGTTTAAGCTCTGAACCTTCTTGTAGGTAAATTGCTGCGCCCAGGCCCGTGCGCGACGCGTCTCCGGATACGACTATCGGCTTACTTCTGTCATAATAAGCTAGTACTGGTGCTTTTGTAAGTAAGGACTTGACATTTTCAAATGCTTTGTTTTGCAGAGGTCCCCAATACCATACCGTGTCATTTTTCAGCAGATCCGTTATCGGACTAATGACAGTAGACAAGTTTTCTATGTACCTGCCCAGATAATTTATTAGACCTACTACGCGTTGTAGTTCTGTCTTATTCGTAGGTGGCTGTAGATTCTGCAGGGCCGCTACTTTTTGCGGACTTGGACTTACGCCCTCGGCACTAATTTTATGTCCAAAATATTCTAATTTTGATTGCCTGAACAGACATTTGTCTCGGTTCAACTTAAGGCCTGCCGTTTCGATGCGCTCTAGCACCGCTTTCAAGCTCTCGTCATGTTCCTGCATATCTTTGCCGTATACTAATATGTCGTCAATGATGACGTCAACGTTTTTCAGACCGGTCAAGAGGTCAGTCATTTTTTTCTGGCACACCTCTGGGGCTAAATTCAAGCCCATAGCTACACGTCGGTAAGCAAATCTACCGATTGGCGTTATGAACGTCGTTAGCTTTGCGCTTTTCCGATCTAACGGAAGCTGATAGAAACATTTTGACCCGTCCAATTTTGTGAACACGGTCATGCCCGCGAGCTTTGGTGAAATGTCATCTAAATTAGGTAGCATGTATAGCTCACGTTTGATTGATTCGTTCAACTTTTTATAATCAACGCATATCCTAACGCTGCCGTCAGGTTTCGGCACCGGTACAATTGGCGCACACCAGTCTGTAGGTTCTGAAATTTTCTCGATAATTCCATCGCGAAGCATTTGCTCCAATTCCTGTTCTACCTTCGGCAGTAACGGAAAAGGGATGCGGCGCGCTGTTGTGACACTATACGGTACAGCATCATCTCTGAGTTCAATTTTAACTGGGTCACAATTGATTAGACCTGTTTTACCGAAAACACGCTCAGGAATTTCATCAATTCTGCGTACTAATTTCAGTGCAGATGAGGCTCCTCTACTCAATAAATTACATTGATCATTGCCTTTGACAACAAATATTCTGATAAGAAATTTCTGATTATTTCTGTATGTTTCTGCAATGAAATAGCCCAAACAATTCACGTTTCCCCCAGGACTTTTCAAAACGGACAAATTTCTATTTAAAGGTGGAATTTGCTTCAAGTTTTTGTAGCAGCCTTCAGATATGATTGTAACGTCTGCCCCCGTGTCAATCTTAAAAGAAACAGTAGACTTACATATTGACAGATTTACAATCCAAGGATTTTCACTATTTTTATCACAATCAACTGATCCTAAATATGTAGCACTTTCACCTCCAGAATTATTAATGGTAAAGGTATCAGCATTTTGAGAAATTTCATGCACTTGCTTGGTTTTGCAACATACAGCAAAATGATTTAATTTGTGACACTTTTTACACTCTTGACCCATGGCTGGACAGTGTTTCTGTGGTCCATGGCGTCTGTTGCATCTCGAGCACTGCTGCTGAGGTTGATTCCTAGGTCTCTGTTGTTTCTTCGGTCCCGGTTTGATTTGGAAGTGAGACGTCTGTCTAGGTCTCGCTGTTGCTCCCCGTACTTCGCTGACAGATGTGTGTTCAGACTGGTCTCGAACCTGTGACTTGACGAGTTCTGACGATCGAGCCATAGTAGTGGCATTCTCGAGGGTAAGGTCGTCTTTGAGCTGCATTTTTTCAGAGAGCTCTTTGTCTAAAATTCCTATAACGATGGCATCTCTTATTCTGTCATTTTTTGAAGTTCCAAAGTCGCAGTTTTCTGCAATTTCGTACAGACTTCTTATAAACTGTTCAGCAGTTTCACCAACTTTTTGTTTCCTCTGGTTAAATTTAGCTCTTTCATGGATAATGTTCCTTTTAGGTATGAAATGTTCGTCGAACCTTTCAATCACTATATCCAAGTTCTTTGATTGCTCCCCATTCAGTCCGAATGACCTCATAATGTTTTCCGCTTCCATGCCCATTGCATATATAAGTGAAGCAACTTGTACCTCTCCAGATTCTTTTGTCAACTTTGTTGCAAGTCTGTACCTCAAAAATCTGTTTTTCCATTCTTCCCATTTGTTCGGCGAACAAAAGTCAAACTCCGTTGGTGGCTGGAATTTTGATGCCATTTTTTCTTCTTTTTTTCCTGTTATCCCTTTGGACTAATTAGTGCTCGTTTATTCCCTTTGGAATATTGCAATGTTCATTTTTTCCCTTTGGAAAAAATATCCACTTCTAACACCATGTTTTGATATTGTTCGACAAGCCGGAGTGGGTTACATGATTTTATTAAGGCATAACTGAAACTGATAATATATTTACAAGCATACAATATATTTAACATAAACAATGAGATACGCCTTTGTGGGAGGAGCTTAACCAATGGAACAGTCATAGGATTAAACTGTTTCTCCAAACAATAATAGAGCTAAAAATTTTATTTGATACTAATTTAATTAATTTCTGACAACCCGAAGTGGAGATATTAGCGACAACACACCACTACCTCCAATTTCCCGGACATTTCCCGGCGAATTTCCGGACATTTCCCGGACAATTCCCGGACATTAGTGTGCACCGGTATTGTGGCCATTATAGGGTTTGTTTAATACAAAACGAGATGCGTTGCTTTGAATCTGTTGAATTTGTTTGATTTAAGTTACTTGCTGTGGGTTCTATATTGTTGAACTGAATTCTACATTCGGTCGCACGAAGGACTGATACACTCTTTCTTTAACGACTTTAGGACAATGTCTGAGGATACGTTTAACAAATCCTAGCACACGCGAAGCTTTGGATGCGATACTGTCTATGTGCAGGTTATAGCGAGCTCGCTCCGCATGGGGCGAAGCCCCATGCGGCGCAGGCCGAAGGCCTGCGAGAGCAAGCTCAATGGTAACGTATACGAATATAATCTATTCTGTTCTATTCTGTTGTTGCATAGTGTTGAACGAATTTTTTTTGTGCCGGAAGTACGATTTTTGGTTTGGTATTCAAGTTTCGTGCGCGTTTGGCAAAAAAAAAAATGGCGGACTTCGTCTCGAATCTAAACATCCACAGGTATGTTGGACTTGTAGGCTTTACTCAACTTCACAAGCTCATATTTTCACACATTTTCGTTGTTTTTTTTCTAACATTTGGTACGCTTTACTCTGAATTAAAGGGATTCTGTGTGCTTTTATTCACAGTGAAACGGTCATGAAACCAATAGTCGCAGGCATTACACTCAATCAGGTAGACCACAAATCAAGTATTATTACTATTAAACCAGTCGATCACTTCCAAATTTGGAAGTCAATATAAACAAACTGTGTCGTCTGTTTCTGTCGAGCAAAGCAACTGCTGAACTGAGCGAACCAAATCTGCTTTTCTGGTTATTCACAAACTAGCAGGTATTACACACACAATAAAAAAAAGAAATATGTCACCGTTACATCATGTTTCGTATTCACCATAGCAACATTGTCAGTAATCGCGGCATACTTCATTTTCAATAGCAACAACAACATTTTCTAGGTTACTTTCATATGAATAATGTGTATCTCTGTGTATTCACCTTATTTGCATTATCTGCTGGTTCCTAGTCTGAAGGTTATCAGTGTTGGAAAAACAGGTAACCAGACCCCCCTGACCTTAAAAGGTCAGGGGGGTCTGGTTACCTATTTTTCCAATATTGACAATGTGCAAGCTGGGAGCCAGCAAATAATGCAAATATGGTGAATTGCTCAATATGCCATCAACATTTCAACTTGCTGTTGTTGTTTATCATTCTTTGTCCTCATGACTAAGTCGCTGTCTCTAGGTGCATTCACTGTTGTTGTTTTAACTTGTATTCAGCACCATTAATTGACCATTTGGTACGTTAGATTGCTTTGAGGTTTAGCATCCAAGTCAACTCTGTATAGGTCATTTTTTTACATGTAGCTTCCAATTTCATGGGACTTTCATTCTTACTTTGAGGTCTAGCGTCTCCGTCAAATCTGTATAGGTTATTTTTGAGATGTCGCTTCGAATTTGATGGGACTTTAATTCACATTAAAGTGTATTCATTGATTTCTTATCGGAGGTCAGCCTCTGTTGATGTTGTTTTATGAATAAATAACATCTTGTATACCCGGCTTACATCATGGCGTCCCAACAAGTCCAAGGCCACATTGTTTCGTTGAAAATGTGCCTGGTGATGGCAACTGTTTCTTCCATTGTCTGTCAGTGGCAATTAATGGTAATATTTCAATGACACGAGAATACAGAAGTATAGTTTGTCAAACTATTTTCAACAATTGGCAAAACTGGCATGAGAAAGTTGTTTTGTTTCATGGTCCTTTGATGACAAGATATAAATACTGGGGTTCTATGATTAAACTCAATGGTTGGGCATGTAGCTCGGAAATTGAGGCCGCAGCTTTGGTTTTCCAGTGCAGAATCAAAGTTTGGTTTAGGTGTGGTACAGAATACACAGTAACAATTTTTGGTAATCAAGGCTCACATGTGCAAACCATCAACTTGTTGTTAGAAAACAACCATTTCCAGTTGATACACAACATGGAACAGCATTCTAATGTTGACAATAACCTATTGGTACCAGAAAAGGAATTGGAACTATCAAATCAAATCATGCATGTTTCACAGGAAAGTAACTTTTCAGAACTAAGGCCAAAAAGGAGAAATTTTGGTAAAAACCTGCTCTACTCCCCTCAATCCAAAAGATTCCGACGCAGGACTGACACTAACAAAAGAAATCCTGACAGCTACAACCTGCAGGTGTACATTACATGTACTCCAGGACGGCCCCCGCCCATCGGGGCTTGAAGAAATAGCATGATGCATGATGCTTCCACACAGAGCTGTATCCGACCATGAGAACTGGTTAACCCCTTAGAGGAACTAGGCCTGCCAACGCAAAGCGGTGCAAGTCGGACCCATCCTATCTATCTATCTACTGATACTGTGTCGGTCACATTTGACCATTACCGCAGGTGTACATTACATACACTCCAGGTTTGCATGATGACAGCCTGCACAGTAATCATATAATTACGGTAGGGATCTTTAACCTGCACAGGGGATGGTTCTCCTTGCACAGGGGGCCTCTAGTTAACGTCCAGATCTAAAGGACGGTGTACATTTTGACATTCATCCCTGCAAATGATGCCAATGCCGTGAATGGAGCGGGTTTGGACATCGAAATTTTACCGCCACTATCTATCTATCTACTGATACTGCGTCGGTCACATTTGACCATTACCGCAGGTGTATATTACATACACTCCAGGTTTTGCAGGATGAAAGCCTACACAGTAATCATGTAATTACGGCAGGGATCTTTAACCTGCACAGGGGATGGTTCTCCCTGCACAGGGGGCCTCCAGTTAACGTCCCGATCCGAAGGACGGTGCACTTTATGACATTCATCCCTGCAAATGATGCCAATGGAGCGTGTTCGGGCACCGAAAATCTATCGCCGCAGCCGGGGATCGAACCCGGGACCTCTAGCATCAGAGGCAAGTGCACTAACCACTGAGCTACCATACTCTACCGTCCTTCCATGCTTATAAATTGGGAGGCAGAGCTTGAGATGTCATTTCATCTCAATATCGGGTAAAAGTCCCACAAAATTAGAAGCAAGTTAACATCTCCAAAATTACCTTTTCAGTGTTGAGGAGGAGGTTAAACCTCAAATCAAACAAATACAGTCCAGGTTTGCAGAATAAAAGCCTACATAGTAATCATGCAATCTGCCTGTAACACTCTAGAGAGGGGTTGGCAGAAAATAGAGATAGATATTTTTTTCTTTTACTTGCACAGGGATGGTTCTCCCTGTACAGGGGGCCTCCGGTTAACGTCCTGATCCGAAGGACAGTACACCTTGTGGCATTCATGATGACAGTGTAGCAGTTCAGACACCACAATTTTCTTACCGCTGCATGGAATTGAACTGGGGGCCTAGCATAAGCATGATAGGCAAGTGCACTAACCACTGAGCTACCATGCTCCATAGGCAAACAGAGTTAATTCATTTTTTTTTCTATCCATTTCTGCTGATCGTTTATCTTGTGACTTTCGCATTTCATTGTTTCTCTCACGTTTGTATGGGAAGCCAGTCTGTTCTGAAGGTATTGATTAATTCAGGGTTCTTTTAAAGTGTAGCTGTTAATGTGAATTTCTCCAAAAGCATCAATACCGAAAAATCATATGTACACATATTGTTGAAAATTGTGCCCCCCCCCCCCCCACACACACACACACATCAGGGCTTGAAGAAATAGATGGGCTGCAATGCATGCTTGATGCATTTGAGTATAATGGATGGCAAATTCGATTGATAGCCTTTCGTACAGCAGACTCATTATCTGGATGAAGAAGAGAGCAGTTAGAGCCTGACTTGGGACCAACGGCGATAGATCAGGACACATCCATGAAAGACACTGGTTGCATGTCTTTGTAAACATTGTCAGTTAAAGAAGTGTTTCTTTGACATGCTCTTGTGTACCATTAAGGCAGCTAATTTGATTTGGATCTGTTCATGGACAACCAGATTGATGCAGATGTTCGTACGACCCTGTAGAGCCCAGCACATGGATGGTAGATGACTTGGTTAACAGATAGGGTTGGCTAATCGGAGTTGAGAGTATAATGGATGGCAAATTCGATTGATAGCCTTTCGTAGAGCAGACTCATTATCTGGATGAAGAAGAGAGCAGTTAGAGCCTGACTTGGGACCAATGGCGATAGATCAGGACACATCCATGAAAGACACTGGTTGCATGTCTTTGTAAACATTGTCAGTTAAAGAAGTGTTTCTTTGACATGCTCTTGTGTACCCTTAAGGCAGCTAATTTTATTTGGATCTGTTCATGGACAACAAGATTGAGACAGATGTTCGTACAACCCTGTAGAGCCCAGCACATGGATGGTAGATGCAGATGACTTGGTTAACAGATAGGGTTGGCTAATCGGAGCTGAAAGGATGATGGATTATCAGTCCTGTCACTGTGGTCGATAATCGATTAGTAATCGCTAAGGTTTTTGTCATTATTTTACCTGTCTGGCTTTCTGTCTAACCATGACTCTTACCATATGTTGGTCTTTACCATATGTATATTTGAACAGACAGGCCTGAGCTAACAGTGTAGACCAAGATGAGATGCCGCATAATGCAGCATATCATCAGGGTCTGCACTGTTTGCCACTCATCCAGCTGTTTTAGGCATAACTTCGGGTAGTAATTAATTTGTACCTATCAAGTAATCAATTAAAAGCAAGTCAGAAATGATTATCATTTTTGCGGAATTTATCCATCGATTATACGATTAATCGTGTCAGCCTTTTTAACAGACAAATTTACTGCCCATGGGATCTGAACTCATTCTTGTTGCCAGAAAGTATTTGCAATTCAGATAAAGAGAAAAGATGGGAAAATGGGGATAATATTTTTGATTATTTGAAAAAAGATGTTATGGATACCTGTGAAATGCTATGTTGTGACTGGTGCAACAAGTACCTACAACATTCCTTTTAGCTCATCTGTCATCCATGCGTGCTTCTGTAAAGAATTCTTCCAACGACATCTCCTCCTAAAACACTGATCAGATTTTGACCAAACTTCACAGGAATGATCCTTAGCTGGACCCCTTTCAAAGTTGTTCAAATGGTTCCAGTCCATTGCACATCTAGGTCACAGGAGCCGAAAATAGATTTTTTCACTGAAAACTTGAAAAATCTTCTCTGAAACCACAAGGCCTGGGCCTTTGATATTTGGTATGAATCTTCATATAGTGAACCTCTACCAAGATTCTTCAAATTAAAGTCATGGGGCCAAAAATGCCCCCGTCCGGGGGCCTGGTTTTACAGAGGCTTATACAGGGAAATTTTCTCCGAAACTGCAAGGACCAGGTCTTTGGTATTTGGCGTGAAGCTTCATCTAGTGGACCTCTATCAAGACTGTTCAAGTTATAGCCCTAGGGCCAAAAAATTGCCTACCCGGGCCCTTTACCGGTAGTTAAAATATTTAAAATCTACTTCACTGAAACCACAAGGCCCAGGTCATTGCTATTTGGCATGAAGCTACATCTACTGAACCTCTACCAAGATTGTTCAAATCATAGCCATTGGGCAAAAAATGCCTCCGCCTGTGGGCCCTTTGGTTTAACATTGACTTATATAGGGAAATTAAAAACAAGGTCTTCTACTCTGAAACCGCAAGGCCCAGATCTTTTATATTTGGTGTGAAGCTTCATCCAGTGGACCTCTATCAAAATTGTTCAAATTATAGCCCTAGGAAATAGAAGTCAAGTCAAATGCAGAAGGCCAAGGTCTTGGATAATTGACATGAAGCTTTGTGTTACGGATTTCTAGCAAGATTGTTCAAATTAAAGCCCTGGGGTCAAAAATGGCCCGCCCCCAGGGACTCCAAGATTTATATAGATATATATATATCCAAGTACATCAATGCCACAGAGTGGGCCCTGTACTTTAAACTGAAGAAGAGGAAAAACCTTTAAAATTTTAATCTTCTTGTCTGAAACCAGACTGCTCCAGTCTTTGATATTTGGTATGAAGCTTCACTTTTTAGACCACTACCAAGATAATTGAAATTATAGCCCGGGGCCAGTAATGGCTCTCCCAGGGGCTCACTTGTTACCCTATGGATCGGGCCATCATGGCCCTCTTGATACTTTTAGAGACAGATAAGACAATTTTAATACTAGTATCTCCAATGAACTGTTTCTCCATTGTGAATTTTGCCTTAGATTAAGTCTAATCATTCAGTTCTAAAATTAGGTTAGGAATTTATTTTTAGCACTATGGTGTACAGGGATACTCTGTGGGGCACAAGACAGGATTTTCAGGTGAGAAAATAAGTTCCGGCAGGGTAATATTTCTCAGTGGGAACTTTGTTTGTTTGATTTGAGGTTTAACGTCCCCGTCAACACTGTAAAGGTCATTTTGGAGACGTTGCTTCCAATTTTGTGGGACTTTTACCCGACATTGAGATGAAATGACATCTCAAGCCCTGTCGCCCAATGAAACCAATAGGGTTTATGAGCATGGACGGTCCGCCTCGCACTGCGGTTCCTGGACAGGCTTAGATCCTCTCAGCGGTTTACCAGTACTAGTGTGCAGGTCGGGTTCAGCTCTGCGTGGAAGCATCATGCAGCCCATATATTTCTTCAAGCCCCTATGGGCGGGGGCTGCTCAGTGGGAACTATTTCTCTTTGTGATATAATATCGTTTTTCTTTTTCATAGAAAATCCTGTATTTACTTGGTAAAAATTTAATATAGTACATATTTATTTCACAATTTCTGTGACATGCAATACATATATACATACAATAATAATTCATAGGAGTGAAAGCTTACATTGTTGATGGGGACATTAACCCATTGTATGCTATTACACTCTTCCACTGCCATATATTGGACAAGTCCATTTGTCATATAAGGGGGTCAGGCCTATTTTTTTCGTTTTTATTAGCTCACCTGTCATGTAATGATGAGGTGAGCTGTTGGGATCACTTTTCGTCCGCCGTACGTCCATCCTTGCGTAAACAATTTCTTCAAAAGACATCTCCTTAACCACCGATCGGATTATGACCAAACTTCATAGGAATGATTCATAGGAGGTTCCCTTTCAGAGTTGTTCAAATGGTTCCAGCCTGCACATCAAGGTCACGGGAGCCAACAACAGATTTTTTTTTAATGAAAACTTATTCTGAAACCAGGCCTTCGATAGATGGTGTGTAGCTTCAGTCTAGTGGACCTCTGCCAAGATTGTTCAAATTATAGCCCTGGGACCAAAAATGCCCCTGCCTCAAGGCCCATTGGTTTAACATAGTCTTACATAGGAAAAAGCTTTAAAAATCTTCTTGTCTGAAACCAGAAGGCTCAGGTGTTTGATCAGAAGCCTCTGTGGTGTAGTGGTTACGCTACTCGCCTTGTAAACCAGGGATCGCAGGATCAATCCCGGGCTTCTCCAGACTTTAGGATGAGTCTTTAAACCGAGGTCCTGTCTCCGTATGACCTTCGCTGTTGGTGGGACGTAAAACCCAAACACTCACTCACTCAGGTGTTTGATATTTGGTATGAAGCTTCGTCTTGTGGACCTCTATCAAGATTGTTCAAATTATAGCTCTGGTGCCCCTTGGTTTTACATTGACTTATGTAGGAAAAATCTAAAAAAATCTTCTCCTCTGAAACCACAAGGCCCAGGTCCTTGAAATTTGGTGTGTAGCTTCATCTATTGGACCTCTACTAAGATTGTTCAAATTATGGCCATGGGGCCAAAAATGCCCCCGCCACATTGAACTTCATCTGCAGACCGGCCTCCCACTATGCAAGTTGATCCAGGTCATCTTGTAAAATAAGACAGTTAGACGGAGAATATATACAGGACACATCATCAGCAAACAAACTGACTGATGTCCTGATATTAACAGTCAGATCATTGATGAAAACCAAGAAGACTGGTCCCAAGGACTGAACCTTGGGGGACTCCAGATAAAACAGGGACTGATCAGGTGCTTGGCCATCAAGTACAACTTGTTGTGAGCACCCAGAGAGCCATGAGCTTATCCACCTATGTGTGGATTCACTTATCCCATAGTAGTCACTTTATATAATAGCCCTCTGTGAGGTACCTTCAACCTTGTCAATTTTGTATCCCACCCTAGCATAGAAGCCAATGGAATGACATTTTTGTTTGTTTGATTTGAGATTTAACGTCCCTATCAACACTGTATACATTTTAGTCATTTTACAGACACTGCTTTCCAATTTTGTGGGACTTTTACCCATCATTGAGATGAAATGACATCTCAAGCCTTGCTGCCCAATGCAACCAGTTAGGTGCCTGGACTATCTGATTCCCACATTTCTCCTGGGCAGACTTACAATCATAAAGAGGATTACTGTTACTCATGTGCGTTGGGTTTCAGTCGTGCATGGAATATCATGCAGCCCAATCTCTTTCTTCAAGCTCAGACAGAGGTTTTAGGGTATTTTTATCTTGAGAATACATGTTGTGTTTACTTATTAGAAAATCATCTCTGTGAGGATCCTCCTCGGTAAGGATCTTCATATGCATGCGTGTTTGTGTACAGCAGCTGTAGATAGCTATATATCACCCTGTTGTACTGTGACTGCAAATTTGTTTCTTCATAGCTCAGTGAATTGCGAGCTCGCCTATAGGCATTGCCTATGTACATATTATTTCATGTTCTAAGATAGTTCCACCCCAAATTACGGGTGATGCTTTACCATTTGAAGTGATTGATTTTTCATTGTATAGTCAAATTTATGGTTGTTTCTCAGTGTTCCAAAATTCACGATTGCACACTTATCAACGATAAATTCTATTTGTCACGTATTATCCCCAGCAACTAACTTATGAAGGTCTTCTTGTACGATTAAATGGTCTTCAGGAGAGTCAATTTGACGATAGACAACACAATCGTCCGCGAATAAGCAGATGGTAGAATTTATATTATCAGCAATGTCATTGATATATATTAAAACAGCGTTGGCTCAAGGACCGTTCCCTGGGGCACACCAGACGTGACTTCCACTGGTTGAGAGGTTTCACCATCAACTACGACTTGTTGCTGTCTTCCGCGTAGAAATTCAGCGACCCAGTTCAGCGTTTCATGTCTAATGCCATAATATGATATTTTTACAGCAAGCCTTCTATGTGCCACGCTGTCAAAGGCTTCCGCGAAGTCTAATATGCCCATAGCAGCTTGTCGCCCTTGGTTGATACGCCTACTGATGTCCTCAGTTGTAAGTAAAAGTTGACTTTCACAAGATCGATGCGCTCGAAATCCATATTGGTTTTCATGGAGTATATTATGGCGATCTAGAAGATCCATTATCTGTGCGACAACAATGTTCTAGCATTTTAGAAACCACCGCTGTTAAGCTTACTGGGCGATAATTTGAGGGTTTCGTTCTATCTCCCTTGTTAAATATAGGTACAATGTTTGCATTTTTCCAGTCCGATGGTACCTCTCCAGTATCTACAATGTACAGATTGTTGGAAAATACTTTGTAGCACTGATGCTATTTCCGTAGCTGTCTCTTTTAATACTAAAATAGGCATTTTATCTGGACCACAAGCTTTCTTGGGATTAAGTCTTTTCACACAATTGACGACGCCAGTAAGGGTAACACATATCTTGGGCATTGATGGATGTGGCGATGGACCCTTATAAGGGATGCCATCCAGGTTTTTTTTTTTTTCGAGAAAACTGACAGGAATCGTCTGTTAAACATTTCAGTCTTTTTTGTTGCGCATTCAGCAATTTTACCACCGTCCTTCAAGGTTCCAATACTAACACTGTCATGTTTCCGAGATTTAATATATTTCCAGAAAGACTTAGAAGTTGAGTCACTTTCAGGTTCTAAGAGGTTGTTAATGTATTTGTAATATTCTATGTGAAGCAGGTTCCGTACTGCTTTACGATAATGCTTTGGTTTCTTTACTATGACAAGATTTTCTGGCTTTCTTCTACAAACGCGCCTTTTTCTTAATCATCCGTTTTATTTTGTTGGTCGTCCATTGGATATCCGCTTTACTCCTAACAATTTTCTTGGTTATTATAAGAATCTTATATGGGTATGAGGGGTGGATAGAAAAATCCGTCCCAAGGGTCACTGTCCGGCATCACGAGGCTTGCCGAGTGATGCCGGACAGTGATCCCGAGGGACGGATTTTTCTATCCAACCCTCACATCCATAAAAGATTCTTTTTCTTGCATACCTTCCATTTCTTAGCGCGGAATTTCAATGCTGCAGTCACTTCGGTTACCAACGTCCGCCATATTGTGTTGACACTACAGGAGTGTCTAATGACGTCACGTAACGTGCATGACGTCAACCTTAACGACGGCACATACGAGGTCGTATTCAACCAGTGATTTTATCAAACACGCGGTAATATTCGATTTTGGGTCGGAACACCAGGGTCAGAACATAAATTTCTAACCCAGGGTAAAATCACGGATTTCCTTGTCTGGTGTGCAAGAAAATTGCTTTCAACTGAGTTTGATATAGAATTATTTCTCGAATACTGATCCCGTAATATGGCCATGTCTTCTCTTATTTTTGACCAGTCAGCTTTCTTACACTTATATACTGTTCGCGAAGGTTTTTTATTCACTTCTGGTTAAATTGTTGTGAGAACTGAGAGTATATCATGATCACTGAGGCCAATCGGTTGGCAGACAGTATGTCGTTGTACTAGGCATGGGTGAGTAGTTAGCAACAAGTCCAAAATCCTGCCCTGTCGCGTAGGAGTTTTGTTAACTTGTACTAAGTTATAGTTCATGTATAATTCTAAAAGTTTATCACAATGAGCTTTATCCCTAGCACCTAGTGGGCATTCGATATCGCCGAGGTTAAAATCTCCGCCCAGAAACTTTTTCAAATTCTTATATATGCGTTAAGAGATGAAATGACAACCCAAGCCCTGTCGCCCAAATGAAACCAATACGGTTTATAAGCATGGACGGACCGACTCGCACCGCTTTACCTGGTCAAGCTTAGATCCTCTAAGAGACGGCAAATAAAGGCAGATATTAAGACTCGAATGTGAATAACTTGGTTGGTCACATCAAGTCCAATCCTCGAGATTTTTATCGATATATTAATGGTCAAAAGCAGGACACCAAATGTATCCTATGTAACTACCTTCATATACTGAGTCGGCCATACTTGGCCAATTCCTCAGTTGGGTGGTGCGCTAAATTTAGAATTTAGAACCCCCAAAAACACTCATTGGACGAGTTCTTAAACTTATTTACAATCTGCTTTCAGAGGTGTACTAAATCGCATATTTCAGGGTCCCAATCTACACCATGCGGGCTTTGAACTCATCTGAAGCTTTTGACATCTACCACAGAGGAGAGAAGACTATTTCACTGAGGAATAGTTCTGGGGAAGAAAGAATTCTTCAGGGCATCACTATTGGCCTGGTATCTACGATATTGACTGTTGTTTAATTTTGATGCCCTTGTTTGAGTTGAAGCAGCCAAAGGGGTCAAGTATTTATCTTTATTAAGAGACACTGTATCCGAGTGTATCTCGAGGCTTTAGTGCGAAACTGTTCTATCTGCATTTTTCATAATTTTACAGGAGAAGGAAAAAACTGAAATTCTTTACTGCTTTGTCTTCTATAACAATTCTGAAAGAGTGTTGGAGCTTAAAATGTATATTGTAAACATTGTGGACAGTTTTTATTGAAAATATCTGAAAAATAAAAAAAATCATCACATGGACTAGTTACGCGCTGAAATTGAACATTTACGGCCATAATGTTTAGTGCGAAACTAGTCTATCTTATGGAAAAAGCTGGTTTTGAAGCGGTTTGAAGCAAAAAAGTGTTGCATTAAGTAGAAAGTGAATTTATAATTATGATGTAATTATTTTCAGCAGAAACTTAAAAAATAGTTTTTATTCTCACATCAAATTTACAATTATACCATAGAATGACTAAGAGTTGTTAAAGACATCAACCATTGATTATCATTTTGAATTAGGGAGAAAATGCCCTTGCATTTTACTTCTCTTGCATAAAAAATGAAGTTTAATTATAAGATTTTATTAGGAAGCATGGATATCAGTTATTCTTATCCCTTTATCTATCTATAATTTTGGCCCCCGCACATCGGGGCTTGAAGAAATAGATGGGCTGCATAATGCTTCCACGCAGAGCTGAAACCCACCTGCCCACGAGTACTGGTTAATCGCTTAGACTGCCCAGGCAAAGCAGTGCGTGTTGGACCGCCCATGCTTATAAACACTATTGGTTTATTTGGGTGGCAGGGCTTGATATGTCATTTCATCTCAATGTCGGGTAAAAGTCCCATGAAATTGGAAGCAATGTCTCCAAAATGACCTTTACAGTGTTGATGGGGACGTTAAACCTCAAATCAAACACACTATCTATAATTATACCCCCACAAATGAAATTTGGGGGGGGGGGTGTATATAGGAGTGAGCTAGTCGGTCGGTCTGTCGGTCGGTCTGTTGACTTGTTTCCAGACGATAACTCAAAAAGCGCTTCACCGATTTTTATAATTTTTGGTACACTGATGTAACATCATAACATACAGGTCAAGTTCGATTTCCACTACAATTCGTCAATTTTCGACATAGTTATGGCCCCTTTCAAGTGAAAAAATTGCAAAATGCAGCTGTTGTACTATCAAGGCAGTTTTTGTGGGGTTATTCATCACCTTTAGTGATAGCTCTAGTTTTGACAGCTCCGATACTTTTGAGATAATAATCAAGGTTCTATACCATGGTACACATGTCATGTGCAAGAACCACAACTCCTTTGAGGTATGAGGATGTCACCCCTTTGAGGTATGATGATGTCACATGGTACAAAAGTAGACGAGGAGAAGGCATGCAAAATGTGCAAGAACCAGAACTCCAGGTGCCATAGTATTTCAGTTCTCTCCCATGACAACATAACCATAGCTTCCACATACTTTGAGATATATTGATGACACTTGGTAAGATTATACTCAAGGTTAAGAAGGCATGTCATTAGCCAGAATCAAACTCTGGCTGCCATGGTATTTTAGTCTGTTACCTTGGCAATACCGTTACCTTGGCAATAGTATCTTTGTGATAACTATAACTTCAATCCCTTTGATTAGTAATGATGGTTCTTATTAGATAAGAAGGCATGTCATGTGCAAAAATCACCAATTTGGGTGCAATTGTATTTTAGTTAGTTAGTTGATGATACTGAGTACAGTTTAACATGATGTTAAGAAGGTGTGTCATGAGCAAGAACCACAACTCAAGGTGCCATGGTCTTGTGATTATCTCAGTATAACATTGTAATGGCCATAAGTGCAACAACCTTTGAAATATATATTGGTGGTACTTGGTATAGTTGTACACATATTTGAGAAGGCATGTCACAAGCAGACCCATAGCTGTAATTGCCGCATTATGTTAATTATCTCCCCTGCCAGAATAGCCTTGTGGTCCCCAAAGCACTAACACCCTACAATGTTGATGATACTTGGTACAATTGTACACCATGTTGACACAGCATGTTATGAGCAAGAGCCACAACTCAGTGGTGCAACTTTAATTGTGATCTCCATAACTCAACCCCCATTTTGGGTCAGTTGTTTATCAATTGACCCAAAGTTACTAAGCACAAAATCTCTTTCAGTGCTGGAGTCCACATGACTATCACTTATTTGGGGAAACCCAGGTTATTAACATATTAATGGAAAAAAGTTTCACTATTCTTATCAATCTTAAATAGAGTGTTGCATAAGAGGGTTATCAATAGAATCTGATTGGGCTTGGCAAACAGAATGGATCCAGATCAATCATGCCGCAGAACTCGGCGTCTGATCAGAAGCTACACTGTTTGCTTAAAATACTGGTATTTAAGGGTCTCTGGTCAGGCCTATCGGAGTCTAACTGTTGGTTTTCTTTTGCCCCAGCATTTCAGTTATTTCTTGGAGTCCTCACAGTTGTTACATCTCTGTGGTTGTTTGATTTTTCTGTTCTCGGAGATGTTGCACTGATGAGTTAGGAAGCCTTCATGCGGACTGAACAAATTATTTGTTTAAATAGCGACGGAAGTAAGGGTGTGGATTGGTGTCACATAAAATCAATTTAAGCCCACTTACCATTCCAATGAGGGTCTTCTGTTGCGGTTTATTTTTGTTGTAGTTCGTCTTTGAATATGTATATCGCTTACATTTTTTTTTTTTTTTGGTTTTGGATAGCCAATTGGCCATTTTGTGAGAAAGTTACTGTCCTTTTGGCTTTCTGCTATTGATATTTCCATTAGGGTCTAGTCATTTCATGTTTGTGTGTCTTTCCATTTGGTGTCTCTGATGGTAGGTGTGGCTTAATTGTATCTTTTCCTGATCATTGCCTTCACTTCTATTTATAAGTTTCAGTTCAGGACCTTCAATCAATCAGTGCTGTCTAATTAACCCTGAAGATGCCAAGAAAAAACTGCATCTGAAAATGTTGTCTGTTTATGTTGTCTGCTTAATATTCTTGCCAACTTTTCACACCTATCTTTTGCATGTAGGCAAACAAAGTGGGTGCAGATCAAACTGCGCCTAAGGTAGCTGTCTGATCTTGGTCCACATTGTCTGCAACAATAACTTTTAAAGTATCCAGCAGCAACAAAGCAGGCGACAATTTTTGTGATTGGCAACTAGGGTTAAAGTTGTGTGTTCTCTGAAATCACCATTTTCCGGATGCAGCCGAAATAAGCAGGAGCTCATTGATGGACCTTATTGGGTGACTAAGGGACACTATGGAACATAAACTTGTGGGCTATATTTAGATTGGAAAGTCCATATTTGCCCCCCCCCCCCCACCCCACCCAACCATGCTTATACAAGCCACAGGAATTTCACTGGCTCAATGTTTATTAAATAAAGCAGGTATCCATTAACTACAGTTTCTGTGTCATTACAATACACACACAACTTCTGCCTGTGATTTTCGTTGTCAGATGATGGTTTATGTCCCCATCAACACTATTTAGGTCATTTTGGAGATGTTAACTGCTTTCAATTTTGTGGGACTTTTACCGGACATTTAGATAAAATGGAATCTCAAGCCCTACCACCCAAACATACCAATATGCAGGGTCCGATTTGCAACACTTTGCTTGGGCAGTCTTAGACCATCTAAGCGGTTTACGAGTACTTATGTGCAGTTGGCTTCAGCTTGGCACTGAAGTGCCATGCAGCCCAATCTATTTCTATAAGCCCCAATTGGAGGGGTCAGTAAATACACAGGGAGGTATGTATGACATCTGGACCAATGATTGGTTTGTCTGTCTGGCAGACTTTGCTTTAGTTTAATCTTGCCAGCGGTGTGACAAATAGGGTCTTCATCTAATAACTTTGTACAGGTCCATTTCAATTTAAGGGGTTTCGGATTGATTTATTGTATTTATTGCAAGTTTAACAAAAGTCTATATACTTTATGTACTTAGTGAAGCCGCTGATCAGTTGCAGCAATCTTTACTGATTGTCAGAGTCTTACAGACATACAGTAAGAAGGCAGTTAACTTGAGTGTGCAAAATATTTTAACACTTGTTTTGCAAATGCGCTTCAGCATTATCAATGAAATATTGTAAATGCAGAAAGATGAATCTGCTGTGCTGGTCCTGTTAAGTATATACAAGTATACAGAAGGGTCTAGGATGAAGCTGAAAAGTCTACATTATAGAGAGCAGAGTAACTAACCGCCTGCTATTGTCACTACCCAGCTATGGGTCATTTTTAGCAGTGCTAGCCTTCTCCATGTGTTGTCAGGGCGCTGTGTAAAAAGTAAAATCTGGACTGAGCTAGTGTACAGTACAGGCAACGAGACATTCCTATAGACCTCGACCGTCACCGTGGCAGAATTCTCTGTCACCGTGTCGCTTCCACTTGTCACCGAGACGAACGAGACAGCTAGCGAGACGCACAGGTGTTCTCAGCGTGACAATGTAGCGGTACACTGAGCGAGACAATAATCCGTCCGATAATTTTATTGTCTTTCACAGAGACGCAGCGAGTCACAGCGCGACATTTATGACCGTACAGACAAGCCCTTTTTACTTGTTTTGGCAATGCTCATATTTAATGAAATTTACAAACTTTGTTTTTTTGTTTTTTTTTGTTTTTGCCATTTACCGTTCAAGAGAAACAAATATTATCATTAAGACGTTCAAGCTATATTTTTTCTTGTTTTAACAGTGTTTTTCTTTTTCGCTAATGGGATAAGGACCCGTTTCCCATGCTCTGTTTCAACGCTTCGATGCCTCAACATCATGGATTTTTCATGTAAAAGAGCCAGCGCACAGCAAAAGACTTTTTTTACCAAGAAAGGATAAGATCGGTCTGTGCATCTAGCAAACGTTGCCAAGTCTTCGCTTGTTACTGTTTGAAAAACCCAGAGGCCTGAGACGGCTCGTGTTAACAGCAAAGACTCTGATCAGACTGCACAGATGCGCAGGATGATCTGAGTCTTCACTTGTCACACATTTCTTTATATTGTCCGAAGTGTTTTTAAACAATGCACACAGTTCCTCAAAGTTAGTTTTATTCCCTTGTTCCCCTAAAATTAAGCAATGATAAAACGGTATTCGGGGTTTGCGACAAGGTCAAGACACAAACCGGTCATCTCGGCTACAAACTGACAGCAAATTGAAATGTGCTGCTCAGACTTACGGATGCGCAGGCTGACCGGCCCCTTTGTTGCACGCAAAAAAAATGGAACTGGTTTTCTCATGACGGGGCACATTCTTGCTGAGCGATGGGGTCTGGTTGTTCCATTGCATTTTTGCGGGTTCACATTTGAAACGCCTCTGCGAGGCTAGTTAAACTAATGGCCAATTAAGTCGTATATCGACCAGGGTGCTATCTGATCAGTCTTGGTAATCTTCAAAGACTATTCTTCTCCTACTATTCTGTGTATCAGTTTAACCCCTTCTTCTATTATCATGACTCAAATGAGCCAGCGCACAGCAAAAAACTATTTCAAACCAAGGAAGAATCAGATCCGCCTGCGAATCTAGCCGGTATGCTTAAGTCTTTGCTTGTAACTCTCATGCGAACAGCGGAGACTTTGATCAGTCTACGCTGATGCGCAGGCTGATCTGAGTTGTTATTAGTCACTAATTTCTTATTATCCTAAACGGTAAACTTCACGCTTCAGGGTAGAACCAAGGGCGAAGATGGCGGCCACGTAAAATCAATTTAATGCCCCCCCCCCCCCCTCCCGCCAGTATTTTTTTTCACTGACCGTAACCAGTACAGCACACGTCCTTTCGGGCCAGAAACTGACAAATGCCCTTCTTGAATCAGCGGAAGGGAGAAGGTGGCCATAGAGAAGATTTCACGATCATCTCCCGTCCCTTAGTCTTTTAAAGGTCCGATTATAAATTCAACGTAGGCGCGGCTGGTCATTATCTGTATTTTTTTTTTTTGTTCTTTTGCGGGCGGTTGTAATTGCCACATAGTTTTCCGGGATGCGGCGATTTGTTAGATTTACATGCGCACCCGGCTATGACTCGGATCAGCCTGCGCATTTGCGCAATCTGATCTTGGTCTTCGCAGTGCGCGCTTTGGATGGCTGGAAAACAAAACAAACCCATAAAACCCCCAAGAGAATATGAGCGACATCGTATTAATGTAAAGACCTTTTCGTGTGCAATAACCGTCATCAATGACATCACGTGTTGCTGTAGAATCAATGAGGAACGTTATGGAAAAAGTTGCATGTCACTAATTGGAAAACAAACTGTCAGCGCTCCATATAAGGGGTCAATAGTTTGCTAAAACGGGTTCACATATGAAACGCCTCGGTGAGGCTAATCTAACTGAATATGGCTGATGTCTTTAGTCAAGTCTGCTCCAACTGTTCTATATGGGTACCCATAATCATAAGATCTGGTACTAAAGTGCTGATAAAACGGTATCGAGGTCAAGAGTAGACACAAACCGGTCATCTCAGCTAATATGTACATAGGCAATGCCTATAGGCGAGCTCGCAATTCACTGAGCTATGAAGAAACAAATTTGCAGTCACAGTACAACAGGGTGATATATAGCTATCTACAGCTGCTGTACACAAACACGCATGCATATGAAGATCCTTACCGAGGAGGATCCTCACAGAGATGATTTTCTAATAAGTAAACACAACATGTATTCTCAAGATAAAAATACCCTAAAACCTCTGTCTGAGCTTGAAGAAAGAGATTGGGCTGCATGATATTCCATGCACGACTGAAACCCAACGCACATGAGTAACAGTAATCCTCTTTATGATTGTAAGTCTGCCCAGGAGAAATGTGGGAATCAGATAGTCCAGGCACCTAACTGGTTGCATTGGGCAGCAAGGCTTGAGATGTCATTTCATCTCAATGATGGGTAAAAGTCCCACAAAATTGGAAAGCAGTGTCTGTAAAATGACTAAAATGTATACAGTGTTGATAGGGACGTTAAATCTCAAATCAAACAAACAAAAATGTCATTCCATTGGCTTCTATGCTAGGGTGGGATACAAAATTGACAAGGTTGAAGGTACCTCACAGAGGGCTATTATATAAAGTGACTACTATGGGATAAGTGAATCCACACATAGGTGGATAAGCTCATGGCTCTCTGGGTGCTCACAACAAGTTGTACTTGATGGCCAAGCACCTGATCAGTCCCTGTTTTATCTGGAGTCCCCCAAGGTTCAGTCCTTGGGACCAGTCTTCTTGGTTTTCATCAATGATCTGACTGTTAATATCAGGACATCAGTCAGTTTGTTTGCTGATGATGTGTCCTGTATATATTCTCCGTCTAACTGTCTTATTTTACAAGATGACCTGGATCAACTTGCATAGTGGGAGGCCGGTCTGCAGATGAAGTTCAATGTGGCGGGGGCATTTTTGGCCCCATGGCCATAATTTGAACAATCTTAGTAGAGGTCCAATAGATGAAGCTACACACCAAATTTCAAGGACCTGGGCCTTGTGGTTTCAGAGGAGAAGATTTTTTTAGATTTTTCCTACATAAGTCAATGTAAAACCAAGGGGCACCAGAGCTATAATTTGAACAATCTTGATAGAGGTCCACAAGACGAAGCTTCATACCAAATATCAAACACCTGAGTGAGTGAGTGTTTGGGTTTTACGTCCCACCAACAGCGAAGGTCATACGGAGACAGGACCTCGGTTTAAAGACTCATCCTAAAGTCTGGAGAAGCCCGGGATTGATCCTGCGATCCCTGGTTTACAAGGCGAGTAGCGTAACCACTACACCACAGAGGCTTCTGATCAAACACCTGAGCCTTCTGGTTTCAGACAAGAAGATTTTTAAAGCTTTTTCCTATGTAAGACTATGTTAAACCAATGGGCCTTGAGGCAGGGGCATTTTTGGTCCCAGGGCTATAATTTGAACAATCTTGGCAGAGGTCCACTAGACTGAAGCTACACACCATCTATCGAAGGCCTGGTTTCAGAATAAGTTTTCATTAAAAAAAAAATCTGTTGTTGGCTCCCGTGACCTTGATGTGCAGGCTGGAACCATTTGAACAACTCTGAAAGGGAACCTCCTATGAATCATTCCTATGAAGTTTGGTCATAATCCGATCGGTGGTTAAGGAGATGTCTTTTGAAGAAATTGTTTACGCAAGGATGGACGTACGGCGGACGAAAAGTGATCCCAACAGCTCACCTCATCATTACATGACAGGTGAGCTAATAAAAACGAAAAAAATAGGCCTGACCCCCTTATATGACAAATGGACTTGTCCAATATATGGCAGTGGAAGAGTGTAATAGCATACAATGGGTTAATGTCCCCATCAACAATGTAAGCTTTCACTCCTATGAATTATTATTGTATGTATATATGTATTGCATGTCACAGAAATTGTGAAATAAATATGTACTATATTAAATTTTTACCAAGTAAATACAGGATTTTCTATGAAAAAGAAAAACGATATTATATCACAAAGAGAAATAGTTCCCACTGAGCAGCCCCCGCCCATAGGGGCTTGAAGAAATATATGGGCTGCATGATGCTTCCACGCAGAGCTGAACCCGACCTGCACACTAGTACTGGTAAACCGCTGAGAGGATCTAAGCCTGTCCAGGAACCGCAGTGCGAGGCGGACCGTCCATGCTCATAAACCCTATTGGTTTCATTGGGCGACAGGGCTTGAGATGTCATTTCATCTCAATGTCGGGTAAAAGTCCCACAAAATTGGAAGCAACGTCTCCAAAATGACCTTTACAGTGTTGACGGGGACGTTAAACCTCAAATCAAACAAACAAAGTTCCCACTGAGAAATATTACCCTGCCGGAACTTATTTTCTCACCTGAAAATCCTGTCTTGTGCCCCACAGAGTATCCCTGTACACCATAGTGCTAAAAATAAATTCCTAACCTAATTTTAGAACTGAATGATTAGACTTAATCTAAGGCAAAATTCACAATGGAGAAACAGTTCATTGGAGATACTAGTATTAAAATTGTCTTATCTGTCTCTAAAAGTATCAAGAGGGCCATGATGGCCCGATCCATAGGGTAACAAGTGAGCCCCTGGGAGAGCCATTACTGGCCCCGGGCTATAATTTCAATTATCTTGGTAGTGGTCTAAAAAGTGAAGCTTCATACCAAATATCAAAGACTGGAGCAGTCTGGTTTCAGACAAGAAGATTAAAATTTTAAAGGTTTTTCCTCTTCTTCAGTTTAAAGTACAGGGCCCACTCTGTGGCATTGATGTACTTGGATATATATATATCTATATAAATCTTGGAGTCCCTGGGGGCGGGCCATTTTTGACCCCAGGGCTTTAATTTGAACAATCTTGCTAGAAATCCGTAACACAAAGCTTCATGTCAATTATCCAAGACCTTGGCCTTCTGCATTTGACTTGACTTCTATTTCCTAGGGCTATAATTTGAACAATTTTGATAGAGGTCCACTGGATGAAGCTTCACACCAAATATAAAAGATCTGGGCCTTGCGGTTACAGAGTAGAAGACCTTGTTTTTAATTTCCCTATATAAGTCAATGTTAAACCAAAGGGCCCACAGGCGGAGGCATTTTTTGCCCAATGGCTATGATTTGAACAATCTTGGTAGAGGTTCAGTAGATGTAGCTTCATGCCAAATAGCAATGACCTGGGCCTTGTGGTTTCAGTGAAGTAGATTTTAAATATTTTAACTACCGGTAAAGGGCCCGGGTAGGCAATTTTTTGGCCCTAGGGCTATAACTTGAACAGTCTTGATAGAGGTCCACTAGATGAAGCTTCACGCCAAATACCAAAGACCTGGTCCTTGCAGTTTCGGAGAAAATTTCCCTGTATAAGCCTCTGTAAAACCAGGCCCCCGGACGGGGGCATTTTTGGCCCCATGACTTTAATTTGAAGAATCTTGGTAGAGGTTCACTATATGAAGATTCATACCAAATATCAAAGGCCCAGGCCTTGTGGTTTCAGAGAAGATTTTTCAAGTTTTCAGTGAAAAAATCTATTTTCGGCTCCTGTGACCTAGATGTGCAATGGACTGGAACCATTTGAACAACTTTGAAAGGGGTCCAGCTAAGGATCATTCCTGTGAAGTTTGGTCAAAATCTGATCAGTGTTTTAGGAGGAGATGTCGTTGGAAGAATTCTTTACAGAAGCACGCATGGATGACAGATGAGCTAAAAGGAATGTTGTAGGTACTTGTTGCACCAGTCACAACATAGCATTTCACAGGTATCCATAACATCTTTTTTCAAATAATCAAAAATATTATCCCCATTTTCCCATCTTTTCTCTTTATCTGAATTGCAAATACTTTCTGGCAACAAGAATGAGTTCAGATCCCATGGGCAGTAAATTTGTCTGTTAAAAAGGCTGACACGATTAATCGTATAATCGATGGATAAATTCCGCAAAAATGATAATCATTTCTGACTTGCTTTTAATTGATTACTTGATAGGTACAAATTAATTACTACCCGAAGTTATGCCTAAAACAGCTGGATGAGTGGCAAACAGTGCAGACCCTGATGATATGCTGCATTATGCGGCATCTCATCTTGGTCTACACTGTTAGCTCAGGCCTGTCTGTTCAAATATACATATGGTAAAGACCAACATATGGTAAGAGTCATGGTTAGACAGAAAGCCAGACAGGTAAAATAATGACAAAAACCTTAGCGATTACTAATCGATTATCGACCACAGTGACAGGACTGATAATCCATCATCCTTTCAGCTCCGATTAGCCAACCCTATCTGTTAACCAAGTCATCTGCATCTACCATCCATGTGCTGGGCTCTACAGGGTTGTACGAACATCTGTCTCAATCTTGTTGTCCATGAACAGATCCAAATAAAATTAGCTGCCTTAAGGGTACACAAGAGCATGTCAAAGAAACACTTCTTTAACTGACAATGTTTACAAAGACATGCAACCAGTGTCTTTCATGGATGTGTCCTGATCTATCGCCATTGGTCCCAAGTCAGGCTCTAACTGCTCTCTTCTTCATCCAGATAATGAGTCTGCTCTACGAAAGGCTATCAATCGAATTTGCCATCCATTATACTCTCAACTCCGATTAGCCAACCCTATCTGTTAACCAAGTCATCTACCATCCATGTGCTGGGCTCTACAGGGTCGTACGAACATCTGCATCAATCTGGTTGTCCATGAACAGATCCAAATCAAATTAGCTGCCTTAATGGTACACAAGAGCATGTCAAAGAAACACTTCTTTAACTGACAATGTTTACAAAGACATGCAACCAGTGTCTTTCATGGATGTGTCCTGATCTATCGCCGTTGGTCCCAAGTCAGGCTCTAACTGCTCTCTTCTTCATCCAGATAATGAGTCTGCTGTACGAAAGGCTATCAATCGAATTTGCCATCCATTATACTCAAATGCATCAAGCATGCATTGCAGCCCATCTATTTCTTCAAGCCCTGATGTGTGTGTGTGTGGGGGGGGGGGGGGGGCACAATTTTCAACAATATGTGTACATATGATTTTTCGGTATTGATGCTTTTGGAGAAATTCACATTAACAGCTACACTTTAAAAGAACCCTGAATTAATCAATACCTTCAGAACAGACTGGCTTCCCATACAAACGTGAGAGAAACAATGAAATGCGAAAGTCACAAGATAAACGATCAGCAGAAATGGATAGAAAAAAAAATGAATTAACTCTGTTTGCCTATGGAGCATGGTAGCTCAGTGGTTAGTGCACTTGCCTATCATGCTTATGCTAGGCCCCCAGTTCAATTCCATGCAGCGGTAAGAAAATTGTGGTGTCTGAACTGCTACACTGTCATCATGAATGCCACAAGGTGTACTGTCCTTCGGATCAGGACGTTAACCGGAGGCCCCCTGTACAGGGAGAACCATCCCTGTGCAAGTAAAAGAAAAAAATATCTATCTCTATTTTCTGCCAACCCCTCTCTAGAGTGTTACAGGCAGATTGCATGATTACTATGTAGGCTTTTATTCTGCAAACCTGGACTGTATTTGTTTGATTTGAGGTTTAACCTCCTCCTCAACACTGAAAAGGTAATTTTGGAGATGTTAACTTGCTTCTAATTTTGTGGGACTTTTACCCGATATTGAGATGAAATGACATCTCAAGCTCTGCCTCCCAATTTATAAGCATGGAAGGACGGTAGAGTATGGTAGCTCAGTGGTTAGTGCACTTGCCTCTGATGCTAGAGGTCCCGGGTTCGATCCCCGGCTGCGGCGATAGATTTTCGGTGCCCGAACACGCTCCATTGGCATCATTTGCAGGGATGAATGTCATAAAGTGCACCGTCCTTCGGATCGGGACGTTAACTGGAGGCCCCCTGTGCAGGGAGAACCATCCCCTGTGCAGGTTAAAATCCCTGCCGTAATTACATGATTACTGTGTAGGCTTTCATCCTGCAAAACCTGGAGTGTATGTAATATACACCTGCGGTAATGGTCAAATGTGACCGACGCAGTATCAGTAGATAGATAGATAGTGGCGGTAAAATTTCGATGTCCAAACCCGCTCCATTCACGGCATTGGCATCATTTGCAGGGATGAATGTCAAAATGTACACCGTCCTTTAGATCTGGACGTTAACTAGAGGCCCCCTGTGCAAGGAGAACCATCCCCTGTGCAGGTTAAAGATCCCTACCGTAATTATATGATTACTGTGCAGGCTGTCATCATGCAAACCTGGAGTGTATGTAATGTACACCTGCGGTAATGGTCAAATGTGACCGACACAGTATCAGTAGATAGATAGATAGGATGGGTCCGACTTGCACCGCTTTGCGTTGGCAGGCCTAGTTCCTCTAAGGGGTTAACCAGTTCTCATGGTCGGATACAGCTCTGTGTGGAAGCATCATGCATCATGCTATTTCTTCAAGCCCCGATGGGCGGGGGCCGTCCTGGAGTACATGTAATGTACACCTGCAGGTTGTAGCTGTCAGGATTTCTTTTGTTAGTGTCAGTCCTGCGTCGGAATCTTTTGGATTGAGGGGAGTAGAGCAGGTTTTTACCAAAATTTCTCCTTTTTGGCCTTAGTTCTGAAAAGTTACTTTCCTGTGAAACATGCATGATTTGATTTGATAGTTCCAATTCCTTTTCTGGTACCAATAGGTTATTGTCAACATTAGAATGCTGTTCCATGTTGTGTATCAACTGGAAATGGTTGTTTTCTAACAACAAGTTGATGGTTTGCACATGTGAGCCTTGATTACCAAAAATTGTTACTGTGTATTCTGTACCACACCTAAACCAAACTTTGATTCTGCACTGGAAAACCAAAGCTGCGGCCTCAATTTCCGAGCTACATGCCCAACCATTGAGTTTAATCATAGAACCCCAGTATTTATATCTTGTCATCAAAGGACCATGAAACAAAACAACTTTCTCATGCCAGTTTTGCCAATTGTTGAAAATAGTTTGACAAACTATACTTCTGTATTCTCGTGTCATTGAAATATTACCATTAATTGCCACTGACAGACAATGGAAGAAACAGTTGCCATCACCAGGCACATTTTCAACGAAACATTCAATGTTTCCCAATGTAATCATCTGCAGAGCAGAAGAAATGTGGCCTTGGACTTGTTGGGACGCCATGATGTAAGCCGGGTATACAAGATGTTATTTATTCATAAAACAACATCAACAGAGGCTGACCTCCGATAAGAAATCAATGAATACACTTTAATGTGAATTAAAGTCCCATCAAATTCGAAGCGACATCTCAAAAATAACCTATACAGATTTGACGGAGACGCTAGACCTCAAAGTAAGAATGAAAGTCCCATGAAATTGGAAGCTACATGTAAAAAAATGACCTATACAGAGTTGACTTGGATGCTAAACCTCAAAGCAATCTAACGTACCAAATGGTCAATTAATGGTGCTGAATACAAGTTAAAACAACAACAGTGAATGCACCTAGAGACAGCGACTTAGTCATGAGGACAAAGAATGATAAACAACAACAGCAAGTTGAAATGTTGATGGCATATTGAGCAATTCACCATATTTGCATTATTTGCTGGCTCCCAGCTTGCACATTGTCAATATTGGAAAAATAGGTAACCAGACCCCCCTGACCTTTTAAGGTCAGGGGGGTCTGGTTACCTGTTTTTCCAACACTGATAACCTTCAGACTAGGAACCAGCAGATAATGCAAATAAGGTGAATACACAGAGATACACATTATTCATATGAAAGTAACCTAGAAAATGTTGTTGTTGCTATTGAAAATGAAGTATGCCGCGATTACTGACAATGTTGCTATGGTGAATACGAAACATGATGTAACGGTGACATATTTCTTTTTTTTATTGTGTGTGTAATACCTGCTAGTTTGTGAATAACCAGAAAAGCAGATTTGGTTCGCTCAGTTCAGCAGTTGCTTTGCTCGACAGAAACAGACGACACAGTTTGTTTATATTGACTTCCAAATTTGGAAGTGATCGACTGGTTTAATAGGAGGTTTTTTCGTGACGTACTTCCGGTTCTAAAAATAGAACGGGAAAAGCCCTGGCCGTCATCTGTCGTATTGCTTCAAAAGCAGTGGGACAGATAAAGTGTTATTACAGCGTAAAACAGTGGAATTCTTTTAAACTTTTGGGGAATTCTAATGTAAGATAATGGGAGAAACACCGATATGGTGCCAGATGTGAAATTTCGCATTACGAAAATGATATATTGTACACACGTTATCTCTCTCTCTCTCTCTCTCTCTCTCTCTCTCTCTCTCTCTCTCTCTCTCTCTCTTAGCGCACCAACAATTAGCGAGCGCAGGCAAATGTAAATTACAGTTTGTCGTTAAATGACGCTACGTCAAACGACATGTAGCGTGTCAACAACGTCGTGTCTACATCAAACCAACTTCGAAGCGATGCATTGAATTTGACATTGCAACGTCGATGAAACGTCACAACGTTTCGTTGGCGAATACGGCGTTGCTTAATAAAATGTCATTTGCCCAGTGCTCGGACCCATCAAGACTCAGTGGGATTGGAACATTTAATTCAAAACAAACGTAGAACACCCTTTCAGAGCATAAGAATGTTAAACACTCCTTCGCAAGTGCAAGATTTTACAGTAAAATCTGGTAGATTTGTAGATTGGTTCAACCTGCCCAGCCCTTAGGTCTACATTAACCCATTTGGTACCGGAAACCCCAACAGGGGTAAGTAACAAACAGTGCGGGTCCAGATCAGACGCCGCAGAACACGGCGTCTGATCAGGGCCTACACTGTTTGCAAAAAGTTCGGCCATTTTCTAATTAAATTTTGAAGAAAACACAACCTGAAACCCCTAAATTTTGAAAATGACTCCTGTTATATATAAGGAGGAAGATTCCATTTGGTACAAAAAGGGTTATGGGCTTCTTGGATACAGGGATCAGTCAAACCATCTCAACGGTCACGTGCCATTTAAGTGAGTTGGAGTGGTTGTCGACGGCATGACGTCGAGCCAACGTTGACTCGACGCCCGTCTGTAAGTCTACTCATTGTTTTTTTTTTTTTTTTTTTTTTTTTTACTGTCAGTATGTTAATTCGTTTGTCTAACAGTCCGAGCGTTCGTCTGTTAGTCAGTCATTCAGTCAGTCGGTCTGTGTGTCGTCTGTCTGTCTATCTACTGTCAGTTTGTCGGTCAAACCCCTCTCTCTCTCTCTCTGTCTCTCTCTCTCATGCCAACGGTCATGTGACAACGAAGTGAGTTGGAGTGGGTGTCTACGGCATGACGTCGAACCAACATTGACTCAACGCCCCTCCGTCAGTCCACTCATTAGTTTATTTCGACTGTCAGTATGGACATTTAAATTGCACATGTAGACAGATCGTTGGACAGATTTCTCAAGATAGATAGATAGATAGATAGATAGATAGATAGATAGATAGATAGATAGATAGATAGATAGATAGATAGATAGATAGATAGATAGATAGATAGATAGATAGATAGATAGATAGATAGATAGATAGATAGATAGATAGATAGATAGATAGATAGATAGATAGATAGATAGATAGATAGATAGATAGATAGATAGATAGATAGATAGATAGATAGATAGATAGATAGATAGATAGATAGATAGATAGATAGATAGATAGATAGATAGATAGATAGATAGATAGATAGATAGATAGATAGATAGATAGATAGATAGATAGATAGATAGATAGATAGATAGATAGATAGATAGATAGATAGATAGATAGATAGATAGATAGATAGATAGATAGATAGATAGATAGATAGATAGATAGATAGATAGATAGATAGATAGATAGATAGATAGATAGATAGATAGATAGATAGATAGATAGATAGATAGATAGATAGATAGATAGATAGATAGATAGATAGATAGATAGATAGATAGATAGATAGATAGATAGATAGATAGATAGATAGATAGATAGATAGATAGATAGATAGATAGATAGATAGATAGATAGATAGATAGATAGATAGATAGATAGATAGATAGATAGATAGATAGATAGATAGATAGATAGATAGATAGATAGATAGATAGATAGATAGATAGATAGATAGATAGATAGATAGATAGATAGATAGATAGATAGATAGATAGATAGATAGATAGATAGATAGATAGATAGATAGATAGATAGATAGATAGATAGATAGATAGATAGATAGATAGATAGATAGATAGATAGATAGATAGATAGATAGATAGATAGATAGATAGATAGATAGATAGATAGATAGATAGACAGACAGACAGACAGACAGACAGACAGACAGACAGATAGATAGATAGCGCATAAAACGAAAGTTACGTAAAAACTTATTTTGTGAATAACGGTCTCTCAAGCCAAATAACGGTCTCTCAAGCCATTGACATGGGTCATTCACGAAAAGATTTTCGTCAATTTAAACGGATTTAGGACAAATGAATTTCTGTAATGAAAGTAAAATATCATTCTTTCCTTCTCGAGGCATTATTTCAATGAAAACGGGTATATTTTCTTTGAAAATGTCTGAATATTGTTAGCATTTTAAGTTCCGCCAATACATTTGAATAGCGATGGCCGTTTCAATTGACGGCCAGTACTTTGCGCATGCGCAAGAATGACGTCATAAACGGAATTCCTAAAACCTCCTATAGTAATAATACTTGATTTGTGGTCTACCTGATTGAGTGTAATGCCTGCGACTATTGGTTTCATGACCGTTTCACTGTGAATAAAAGCACACAGAATCCCTTTAATTCAGAGTAAAGCGTACCAAATGTTAGAAAAAAAACAACGAAAATGTGTGAAAATATGAGCTTGTGAAGTTGAGTAAAGCCTACAAGTCCAACATACCTGTGGATGTTTAGATTCGAGACGAAGTCCGCCATTTTTTTTTTTTGCCAAACGCGCACGAAACTTGAATACCAAACCAAAAATCGTACTTCCGGCACAAAAAAAATTCGTTCAACACTATGCAACAACAGAATAGAACAGAATAGATTATATTCGTATACGTTACCATTGAGCTTGCTCTCGCAGGCCTTCGGCCTGCGCCGCATGGGGCTTCGCCCCATGCGGAGCGAGCTCGCTACAAAGTTGCAGCAAATTAAAAAAAAGTGCTGATCAGACTCATGGACGCCCAGGCTGACCGGCCCTTTTGTCGCACGAAAATAATGGAACAGGTTTTCTCATGACGGGGCACATTATTGCTGAGCGATGGGGTCTGACTGTTCCATTGCGTTTTTGCGGGTTTACATATGAAACGCCTCTGCGAGGCTAGCTAAACTAATGGTCAATTAAGTCGTGTATCAACCAGTGTGCCATCTGATCAGTCTTGGTAATCTTCAAAGTGTCTATTCTGCTTCTACTATTCTGTGTATCAGTTTAACCCCTGCTTCTATTATCATGACTCAAAAAAGCGCACAGCAAAAAGAAAAAAAAAAAACTAGAAAAAGTGTCCATAGGACACGGATACCCCCGCCAAATGCCATTCATGAAACGGTTTACTATATGGAACTAAATCAAGGACAGATAATTCAAAAACCAAAAATGCAAGAGTTGTCTTCCTTGTTCATAACACATCGTCTCAGTGTGATGAATGCACCTGTGAAGTTTCATGAATATATTCCATACGGTTTAGGAGTTATGGCCCGGACACGGTTTACTATATGTGGCCCCCGCCCATAGGGGCTTGAAGAAATATATGGGCTGCATGATGCTTCCACGCAGAGCTGAATCCGGCCCGCACACTAGTACTGGTAAACAGTTAAGAGGATCTAAGCCTGTCCAGGAACCGCCGTGCGAGGCGGACCGTCCATGCTAATAAACCCTATTGGTTTCATTGGGCGACAGGGCTTGAGATGTCATTTCGTCTCAATGTCGGGTAAAAGTCCCACAATATTGGAAGCAACGTCTCCAAAATGACCTTTACAGTGTTGGCGGGGACGTTAAACCTCAAATCAAACAAAAACAAACGGTTTACTATATGGAACTTAAGTCAAGGGCAGCTAATTCAAAAACCAAAAAAGCAAGACTTGTCTTCCTTGTTCATGACACATCGTCTCAGTGTGATGAATGCACCTGTGAAGTTTCATGAATATATTCCACACGGTTTAGGAGTTATGGCCCGGACACGATGTCGGGACGGACGAACGAACGGACAGGGGTAACACTTAATGCCCTTTCCACCATTCTTCGAATGGCGGGGGCATAAAAAACGGTTGTAAATCTAATGCGAACAGCGAAGACTTTGATCAGTGTACGCAGTTGCGTACGCTGATCTGAGTTGTCATTGGTCGCTCATTTCTTATCGTCCTAAACGGAACAATTCATGACAGAATCAAGGGCGAAGATTGTGGTCAGGCAAAATCAATTTACATCCCCTTACCCCTTACGGTCCGCTTATAATTTTGTCAGCCTGCGCGTGGGTGCGGCCTGGTAATTTGTCTTTTTCTTTTTTTTACTTTCCCCGGCCGTTATTGCCTTTACGAGGGTTTCAGTGCCTAGGCTGGTGATAGTTTTCCGGCTTGCGTCGATTCGTTATATTTACATGCGCGCTCGGCTATGACTCGGATCAGCCTGCACATTTGCGCAGTTTGATCTGGGCCTTCGCTGTGCGCGCTTTGGATGGCTGGTAATCTAGTTACTATTTGTACGGCCGATGGGGACTTTTATCCGACTGCGCGGATGCGCAGGCTGATCCGCCCGGCCTGGCCTCGGGATAATAGAACCTTCATGCTCGGGTCTTCGTGGCATGAAATTTATTATGCTCGTCAATATCGAGATACATATGAAATGAAAGAGGCGGTTTTCCTGCTCAGATCAGCACAGACTTATTTGGCCTGCTCATAAATTTTAACCATTATCTTGCTGTTCACGACAACCCGTATCTTTGCAAACAGTGTAGATCCAGATCAGATGGCTTCTGAAGAAGCCATCTGATCAGGATATACACTGTTTTGGCATTCAGTTTATAAATTTGTAGCTATAAATTACATCAAGTAATTTGATTGGTTGACAGACAGAAATGGGTGTGGCTTAAATGAATATTCAGCAAGATAAGGGTTGAAATGCCAACAGTTTTGAAGTTTATGAGCGGAACAAATTTCGTGCTCGGATAAAATAAGCATGTGTGTGTGTTGGGGGGGGGGGGGGCACCGCGGACCCTAGTCTTGGTTTTCGCATGCCACATGTACATGTATGCGTGTTGTTCTGCTTCTTCGGGTTGCCGTTATTTTTTTGTGTAACATAGTTGGCGTGGTGCATTGCTTGTGTTCGACGTCATCTATGTTTTTTGTTTATAATATGAAGAACCGATGATGGCGAAACGTTGATGTAAAAGCATGACAAAGATTATTTCGTGTTTGTGTTGATTTACTATACAAAATTACTTCTTTCACTTTAATGAAAATCTATCAAAGGGGTCCGGCCCCGCCCATTGGGGCTTGAAGAAATTGATAAGCTGCATGAGCTGTAACCGACCGCACAAGAGTACTGGTTAACCGCCAAGAGGCAAAGTGGTGCGAGTCGGACCGCCCGTGCTTATTAACCCTATTGGTTTCATTGGGCCACAGGCCTGGAGACGTCATTTCATCTCGGTGTCTTAAAAAGGTCCCACAAAGTTGGAAGCAACGTCTCCAAAATGACCTATACAGTGTTGATGGGGACGTAAAATCTCAAATCAAACAAACTATCAAAGGGTTCAGTTGATATGGAGCAGAAAAGAATGCATTGCTCAAACTCAAGAACACACAACTGTGACAATGGTCTTGAGTTGACAATGCCGCATGGTTGTGTTATTGGTTCTGCACATCATCTCACTTCTATGCCAAGATCTGACCAAAATGTAATGGCGTTAAGGAGATATGCAGCGGACAGAAACTGTTATCAACGGACGGACGGCCATGGACGGAGGAAGGTCATTCCAACAATCCCCTCTCCACTTCTCGGCGTGGGATTAACACACCCACAAAAAACGTACAGAATCAAACAGAACCAAAATATTATAGCGCACAACCTGAAACAAATCTATGTAAAACAGCTTTTTCCGAGATGGGGGCTACTCTTAAAGGTAAGAATTTGCTCCCTCGGAGCAAATTCTTTCCTTTAAAAACAGCCCATATGATATATGTAATGGAGAACTCTATTATTTTGGTGCTTTCTCTTTACTGCAAATATTTTTCATTACGCACATGCGTAATGGGCGTATCTTCTATGAAAGATCCCTTCCAAAACGAGTTATAGCATGTTCCTGTAACGACCTTTTCGTAGGCTACAACCGCTCGTGCCTAAATGACGTAATTGTATCTCAGTGACTTCACGTGCTGCTGTGAAAAACGGGAAGACTCTTAAAGGGGCGCTTCAGCTATCAGAGAGGCACATTATCAATGAGGCACTGCATGCGAAAAAGTGCACATCACAAAATGGAAAGAACTGTTAGCGCCAAAGAAGACTTCAAGAGACCCGGCATAGATCGGTAGAAGCATTGCGACAAGGTCAAATCAAACTGGTCAGCTCAGCTGCATGTATTAGAGAAGTAAACTCGGTATCAAGCTGCCCAAAGCTGACCAGACTGTGCGTATGCACAGGCTGACTGGTCTCTCGCAAACAGTCGAACGGGTTTTGCCATGGCGTGGCTCATGCATGCTGTAAAATGCTGGGGTCTTATTGTTTCACTGCCACATTTGTAACGCCTCGGTGAGTCGAGTCTATTTTGAAAGAATTTGCTCCCGGGGAGCAAATGCGTCTCTAACTGTAAACAGGTTTTCTCATCCTCGCCGTAGTCAGCTGTTGAGCGACGGCGTCAAATGAAACTCGGTATCAAGCTGCCCAAAGCTGACCAGACTGTGCGTGTGCGCAGGCTGACAGGTCTCTCGCAAACATCTGAACGGGTTTTGCCATGACGTGGCTCATGCATGCTGTTCAATGCTGGGATCATATTGTTTCACTGCGTCGGTTGCGAGTTCACATTTGTAACGCCTCGGTGAGTCGAGTATATTCTGAAAGGAAACCATTTGCTCCCGGAAAGCAAATGCGTCTTTAAGTGTAAATTTATTGTCTCTGATGGGAGCTGTTTTCTTTTTCTTTTTTCTTTTTTGGCAGGAGCACATTTGAAACGCCCCGTTTCTTGGTCCTTAAGCTATTTTATCAATGATGCCTTATTCCCTGAAAATAAACGGGCACGTTCCCGTGCTGCACAGAAACCGGGGTAGTCCCTTTCATTGTTCGAACACCGGACTGCCTCAAGAATGCTGAAAAAGTATGTAATATGTTGGTACATGGTCATTGCCTGGTGGGTAGGCCCCCGTCCATAGGGGCTTGAAGAAATATATGGACTGCATGATGCTTCCACGCAGAGCTGAATTCGGCCCGCACACTAGAACTGGTAAACCGCTTAGAGGATCTAAGCCTGTCCAGGAACCGCGGTGCGAGGCGGACCGTCCATGCTAATAAACCCTATTTGTTTCATTGGGCGACAGGGCTTGAGATGTCATTTCATCTCGATGTCGGGTAAAAGTCCCACAAAATTGGAAGCAACGTCTCCAATATGACCTTTACAGTGTGACGGGGACGTTAAACCTCAAATAAAACAAACAAACCAAAATCATTAGGTCTCTCGTCACTGTGGATCGAGTCTTGCTCGAGTCATATGTGAGACGCTTTCTACAACGGAAGGTTGTGTGTGTGTGTGTGTGTTTTGTTGTTGTTTTCTGCTCTATCACGAACGGGGAGTTTGGACGCAATATATCATTTTGTAATCAAAGCAGCGAGGCATCGGCGACGGCGCTGCGTATAGACGTAGCGCCGACGTCGAGGTACCCTGGATGCTACTGTGTCTAAAATCTTGAAAAGGCGGAAGGCAGCGTGACATCGGCGTCGGTGCTGCGTAGAGACGTAGCGTCGGCGTTGGCGTACCCTGGATGTTACTGTGTCTGAAAGGCGAAAGAAATTTCTGTAAATTCATTTTAGTTTGAGAGAAGCGTGACATCGGCATCTGCGCGGCGTGGAGACGTAGCGTTGACGTCGCTGTATCCCGAAAGGCGGAAGTCATTTATGTAAATTTCCTTGATATGTCCGCTTTGAGAGCAGCGTGTCATCGACGTCGGGCCTGCGAAAAGTCGTAGCGTTGACGTCGATGTATCCGGGACGATGTATCCTGGGATGTATAAAATAAGAAAGTCATTTCCGTTGGGTTTCACTGATGCGTTTGGTTTGACATAAAAAAATGGTTCTCTTCAGTATGACTGGCCGTTGACGGGGACGTTGAACAACAATAAGACAAACAAAGTTATGGCGCCAACGACGCTGTTCCACTGCCAGTAGAAAAACTGCGTGCAATTGTTTTGAGAAATAATGTAATGTAGATATCAATATTTAGGTAATCAAGGTATTTTTTAATGTTCATCTAATTAAGATGAGCAAAATTTAAGGGAGAACCCCGACGGGGCTAACAAACTTTGCTCGTGACCCGATCCTGTTCATACTCCGATGAACGTTGACTAAATTACCTTCATTTCTTAAATAATTTTAATGATACGTTTGCTTTGAGCGCAGCGCGACGTCGGCGCTGCGTAAAAACGTAGTGTCTACATGTACGTCAATGAGCTATTATCCTCAGAGTGTAATTGAACCTGAGTAGTATCAGAGGTGTGGGGCACACTTTCTATCACTATTTTTAATTATAAAGTTTTGCAGTATTTACATATGCATGGTCTTAGTGTCTTATAAGTCGACGATAAACCTCAAATCAAAAAAGCAAATTACATCCTCAAGAACCGATGATGGTGAAACATAGATGTTAATACATGACAAAGATTATTTCGTGTTGGTGTTGATTTGCTATACAAAATTACTTCTTTCACTTTAATGAAAATCTGTCAAGGGGTTACGGCCCCCACCCATTGGGGCTTATAGAAATAGATGGCCTGCATGAAAGGGTTCAGTTCATATGGAGCAGAAAAAAATTCAAGGCTCAAACTCATGACCTACAACAGTGACATTGACCTTGAGTCGGCATGGTTGAGTTATTGAATCTGCTCATCATCTCACTATAGTGCCAAGATCTGACCAAAATGTAATGACGTTAAGAAGATATGCAGCGGACAGAAACTTGTTATGAACGGACGGATGGACATGGACGGAGGAAGTTAATTCCAACAATCCTCTCTCCGCTTCGCGGTGGGGAGATTTGAGGGTCAACGTCCCCGTCATTACAGTACAGGTCATTTTGGAGACGTTGCTTCCAATTGTGTGGGACTTTTATCTGACACTGAGATGAAATGACATCTCAAGCCCTGTCGCCCAATGAAACCAATAGGGTTTATAAGCATGGACGGACCGACTCGCACCGCTTTGCCTGGGCAGGCTTAGATCCTCTGAGCGGTTTACCAGTTCTCGTGTGCAGCCCAATTATTTCTTCAAGGCCCGATGGGCGGGCTGGGGGACGACGGGGGATTAAAAGACAAGGGCGTAACCAGAACCAAAATAGTATTACGCACAACAAGAAAAATCTATGTAAAACAGCTTTTTCCGAGATGGGGGCTACTCTTAAAGGAAAGAATTTGCTCCCGAGGGGAGCAAATTCTTTCCAATTCTCCCGAGGGGAGCAAATTCTTTCCTTTAAGAACAGCCCATATATAATATGTAATGGAGAACACTTTTATTTAGGCGCTTCTCTTCACTGCAAATATTTTACATTACGCACATGCGTAATGGGCGTTACGCCTATGAAAGATCCCTTCCCAAACGAGTGATAGCATATTTGTGTTTGCCATTCTTGTAACGACCTTTTCGTATGCAACAGCCGCCCGTGCCTAAATGACGTAATTGTATCTCAGTGACCTCACGTGCTGTTGTGAAAAGCGGGAAGACTTCAATGAGGCACTGCATGCGAAAAAGTGCACATCACAAAATGGAAAGAACTGTTAGCGCTAAAGAAGAGACCCATAGATTGGTAGATTTGTTTGTTTGATTTGAGGTTTAACGTCCCCGTCAACGCTGTATAGGTCATCTTGGAGACGTTGTTTCCAATTTTGTGGGACTTTTACCCGACACTGAGATGAAATGACATCTCAAGCCCTGTCGCCCAATGAAACCAATAGCGTTTAAAAGCATGGACGGGCCGACTCGCACCGGTTTGCCTGGGCAGGCTTAGATCCTCTCAAGCGGTTTACCAGTTCTCGTGTGTGGTCGGTTTTAGCTCTTGTTTTGTTTGTTTGATTTGAGGTTTAACGTCCCCGTCAACACTGTAAAGGTCATTTTGGAGACGTTGCTTCCAATTTTGTGGGACTTTTACCCGACATTGAGATGAAATGACATCTCAAGCCCTTTCGCCCAATGAAACCTAATAGGGTATATTAGCATGGACGGTCCGCCTCGCACCGCGGTTCCTGGACAGGCTTAGATCCTCTAAGCGGTTTACCAGTACAAGAGTGTGGGCTGGATTCAGCTCGGCGTGGAAGCATCATGCAACTCATATATTTCTTCTAGCCCCTAAAGGCAGGGGCCGTGGTTTTAGCTCTGCGTGGAAGCATCATGCAGCCCATCTATTTTTCCAAGCCCCGATGGGCGGGGGCCGCAAAGATTGGTAGAAGCATTGCGATGAGGTCATATCATACTGGTCAACTCAGTTACATGTAACTGGAGTAAACTCGGTATCAAGCTGTCCAAGCAGCAAATTGGAATGCTGTCCAGACTGTGCGTATGCACTTAGCTTATTAACCAATGACGCTTTATTCTCTGAAAAAAAAAATGGTCACGTTCCCGTGCTCCGAAGAAAACCAGGGTAGACCCTTTTATAGTTCGAACACGAAACTGCCTCAAGAATGCTGAAAAAGTATAGGATATGGTGGTACGGTCCCTCAAGAATGCTGAAAAAGTATAGGATATGGTGGTACGGTCATTGCCTGGTGGGTAAGAGCGCAGATTCTTAATCATTAGGTCTCTCATCACTGCGGTTCGATCCTTGCTTGCGTCATATGTGAGACTATATTCTACAAAGGATGGTCGTGTTTTTTCTGCTTTACCACGAACGGTGACATAGACGCTATAAATCATTTTGTAATGAGAGCAGCGAAACATCGGCGACGGCGCTGCGTGTAGACGTTGCGCCCTGGATGCTACCGAGTCTAAATTGTTTAACAGGCGGAAGTCATTTCTTTAAAATTTATTTTGGTTTGAGTGCAGCGTAACATCGGCGTCGGCGCTGCGTGGAGACGTAGCGTCGGCGTCGATGTACCCTGGATGTTACTGTGTCTAAAATGTTTAACAGGCGAAAGAAGTTTCTGTAACGTTCATTTTAGTTTAAGAGCAGCGTGATATCGGCATCGGCGCGGCGTGGAGACGTAGCGTCGACGTCGATGTGTCTAGGATTCTATTGTTAAAAGGCGGATGTCATTTATGTAAATTACATTGATACGTCCGGTTTGAGAGCAGCGTGGCATCGACGTCGGGGCTGCGTAAAGACGTAGCTTTAAGTAATAAAGGTAATTTTTTTACGTTCATCAAATTAACCTACACCGGGTCACGAGCAAAATTTCAGTGAACTTTTTTTTTTTGCTCGTGACCCGATGTTGTTCATACTTCGATGAACGTTATATAAATTATCTTCATTTCTTAAATAATTTCAATGGTACGTCGCAGCGTCGGCGTTGCGTAAAGACGTAGTGTCTACGTCTATGAGACGTTATCTTCAGTGTGCAATTGAACCTGAGTAGTATCAGAGGTGTGAGGAGCTCTTTCTAGTCACCAATTTTTAACAGCATTATAATATTATAATTTTCTTACATGATCTAAGTGTTTTTAAAGTCGACTTGGCTGGGTGTCGATACTATCTTGCGTTTTTTTTATATACAGGATCTTACACGAGTGGTCATGTCATATGAAACTTATGAAAGGAGCCTTCGGTGAGTTTCATAAATTTCATATGAATTGACCACGAGTGTAAGATTCTGTTTATCATATGACCACTTTAAATTGGATTTCATCGCCTTTAGATTTGACAAATTTTCCACAAAAAATGCTTTGTTGACATGGACGTCGTCATGACATTACTTAATCCCGCCAAAGTGTTATTACACGTGTGGTCATACGATATTTTATTACACGACGTTATCCACTGCTTATCAACGACGTCATATGATAAAGTTTCAATATGCACATGTAGATACTGACACAATACACTTGAAGAAATTCCTTCCATCCTTACTGTCAGTGTAGGCCCGAACAGACTGCTTTCTACGGCGGCTGATCTGGGTCTACCTGTCAAGATCGATTCTACTGGTAACCCCTTTACACAACGCTGAACCATTAAGAATGTGCAGCTATAAGACACAAATCAGCCTGCACAATCATGCAGTATGAAAAGTATTCGTCTACCACAGTTTAATACGCCTTTTGTAGCCACAGTGCTATTCATTGCCACTTGCCTCAGACAGTGGATGTTGATCCGATTCTTTGCAGGCCACTGTGTGCGACCAACAGAAGCTCAGCTCAGCCTCCTCATCCAAGTAGTTTGATCAGTCTTACCCGGCCACTGGGATATCGCAACATACATATACAATACGAAACTCTGGTTGTGCATGTTGATCTGAGCAATCACTGAATGGCCAGACTGAGAGAAGGCGCAGCTCGACATGCGCATTCACGCAGTTTCATCAGTATTTACCGACTTTATGCAACTTCTCTAGCCTCAGACCAGCAGAGACGTAGCATAGCGTCACATCCGTGCAATATGATAAGTATGCAAAGTGCAAGCTCGGCCTGTGAATCCGAGTAGTCTGATCAGAGTCTCACATAGCCACCGCCGGTAAATTGCAAACTCCGGTTGTGCATTTTGATTTGAGTCTACGCAGGTAGTTGAACGACAACTGAAGACGCATGTCGGCATGTGCATCCATGCATTCTGATCAGTATTCGCCAATCATCGGCCTCTTCTGCAGCCACGGTGATACTGATCTGATCCCTTGTATGTCAGACAGGTTTTATGATAAGTTTTGTCGTGCGCTAGCTCATATACTTTATGGTCAGTGAACAAGACATGTCTTGAGTTCCGGGTATATTGATGAGCCTTAGCTGACAAGATATGGATATTTTATGCAGTCTTGTATTCCTATTCTAAATTTAGGTTTTGGATGCTCGTTAGAACCGCCTCATCGAGTACCCAAATATGTTTAGAACAAAGAAATCTCAATCCCACGTAGGGATACTCATTACACGGACTTGTTAACGTGATGAGATAGGATAATGTGGCATGGTGCACAGGACACCGGCGTTTTGCATTACACATTGACCAAAACCAGGCAGTTAATTGTTTGTCTGTTGTGAAAAGATTCTTTTATCCACAACTTATACGTCGGCGCACGTGCTTAATATAGCGAACTTCTAGTACGAGAAACATCATTATAAATTGAGTCGGGGCACAGCATTTCCTGCAGTTTACATGTGCGCCTAGCGAAGACTCAGATCAGCCTTCACATCCGCGCAATCTGATCAGTCTTCGTATTTGCGCAGTCTGATAAGAGTCTTCGTTGTGCGCTTTGATGATAATTAAGGGTCCAATGTTCCTTCCTGCAGCAAGAGAAGTCTCTGGTCGCACTACATGGATGCGGAGGCTGAGCTGATTCTTCGTAATTTGTTGGAACTGCTGTGACCCTGCACACTGTCGATATTTCAGGTTGATTTAAAGGGGCGCATCTGCTATCAAAGAGGCGTCCACGCAGCGTGTTAGAAATACTTGTTGCGTAAGCGAAAAACAAAAGCTATTGAAGAAGAGTAAAAAGAAAAAGAATGGTTGTTGCGTCGAAGCTATTTTTGACACTCGCAAAGAGCGCAGACCGAGATCAGCCTGTGCCGCGACATATGGTCAGGGCCTTCACTGTTGGTAAAAAATTGTTGTTGCGTCTTAGCTATTTTTGACACTCACAAAGCGCGCAAGGCCGAGATCAGCCTGCGCCAAGACATCTGGTCAGGGCCTTCACTGTTTGCAAAAAAAAAAAAAAAAAAAAAAATCATGCTTTTTCTCATTGAATTTCTAAAGGTAACTAATTAGGGTACCCCTAAATTTGGAAAATAATAAGGACAAAAACGTTTTTTTATGTATATAATATTACTTATATGTTTATTTATTTAAGAAAATATAAATTCAAAGATATTGGGAAGACCCGGATTTTTTTTTTTTTATATATATATAAGTTTTATCCAGGTAGATGGAGCTCGGGCGTAATGATTACATAACCATGCAATAAAATGTCACGCTGTGTCTCGCTGGGTCGCGGTGTGTAACGCCGAGTCATCGGGACAATTTCACCTGTCTCGCTGCCTTGAATCTTGTCACCGCGACAGGGAAACTGTTCAGCGAGACATGAGGCTTTGTCACCATGACGGATTGTCACCGGGAAACGACACAGATAGGAATGTATCGTTGACTGTACTGTACTTGGGCATTGGCTTAGCAATCAACCAAAATTAATAACTACAGAAGCTTCCCACCTGCTATTGTCCATGAGACTGTCATTGACAAAATCCACGTACCAGTTATTTGTAGCAGTGCTAGTCTCCTCCTTGTGATGTCAGAGCGTTGTAAAAAGTAAAACATGGACTGGGCTCGTGTACTGTGGCATTGGCAAACAGTAGATATCTAATCAGATGCCACGTAACACGGCATAGCACTGCCTCCGATGAGGTATACAGTGCTTGCTTAAAATACTGGAATTTAAGGGTTAAACGAACAGATGCACTAGTTTCGCACTGACTGAAATCATAAAATGCAGATAAACTAGTTGGACAAATATGTGTTTTTCTCGGCAATTTGTTAGTGCACAATGGGGAAATTTGTACACATGTTGTAAAATGTAAAATACTATCAAACTATGGAAAAAAGTGTTTTTCACCAAAAATGTCACTTAGAATAGTTTCGCGCTAAAGCCTCGATCTAATAAAAGAAGGTTAAAGAGGGCCTCCAATCATGGCCATTCAAGCTCATCGAGCATTTCGCCACCACTATTTCTATTCCGCCATCGCCTGCGGGTCCATCGGGCAACCGTCCTCTGAACCTTCTCAACCTGTTGAATCTGAGTTATAACATGGGGATGTCAAACAGGTGATGTATACTCGAGTTGAGGTCGAACAAATGTTTTGGAGCAAAAGCCATATCGCGTCTACGAAATCGTAATGCCCTAATTGCCTTGGATGTAATCTCAGAAATATGTTGACCCCGATCCAGATTATCAATGATGGTGATGCCAAGATATTTTGCGGATTGGACATACTCCAATGTGTGCTGATGCAGTGAGTAGTCGAATTTAATCTGCTTAATTACCACATTAAAAAAAAACGAAATGGAACAGGCATCACTGAAAGTGAGGCAGAGCAAGCAGAGGAATTCTAAACGGTCAGTTCACGGGTGTGTTCAACAAAAAAGAGCACAACCAGGTTCCCTTGCTTGAAAGGTCGGTCCGGTTCATGGAGAACATTTTTGTAGCTAAAGAAGGTGTAATCAAACTTCTGAAAGGCCTGAACCCTTCTAAAGCATTAGGACCTGGTGAGTTGCACCCCAGAGTGCTAAAGAAACTTGCAGATGAAATAGGTCTGATATTTGCTCATCTTTTTCAACAGTCACTTGATTCGGGTGAAATTCCCAAGGATTTGTTTTGTTTGATTTAAGGTTTAACGTCCCCGTCAACACTGTATAAGTCATTTTTGAGACGTTACTTCCAATTTTTTGGGACTATTACCCGACATGAGATGAAATGACATCTCATTCTTTGTCGCCCAATGAAACCAATATGATTTATAAGCATGGACGGACCGACTCGCACTGCTTTTCCTGGGCAGGCTTAGATCCTCTAAGCGGTTTACCAGCACTCGTGTACGGTCGGTTTCAGCTCTGCGTGGAAGCATCATGCAGCCCATTTATTTCTTCAAGCCCCGATGGGCGGGGCGGTCATTTCCCAAGTAATGATCTGTAGCAAATATATGCCCATTGTACAAGAAGGGTGATCGAACTGTGCTGGAAATTATCGCCCTGTATCACTCACATGTGTAACTTGCACACTTTTGGAGCACACTGTTTGTTCAAATGAAATGGCCCACATTGACCAGCATAAACTATTATCTGATAGACAGCACGCTTTCAGAAAGAACAGTAGCTGTGGAACACAACTAGTGACAGTTATAGATGACTGGGCTAAAATCTTGGATAATGGTGGACAAATTCACACATTCATCTTGGATTTTGAGAAAGCTTTTTATACACCTCCTCATGAGTTTCTGAAAAGCAAACTAAAGTATGGCATTGGTGGCAAAACTTTGAAATGGATTGACGCTTTTCTATGCCACAGAGAGCAACAAGTGGTCTTTAATGTAAGTAAATATGATTGGGCCCTTGTCCTGTCTGGAGTCCCTAAGGGGACAGTTCTTGGTCCACTTCTTTTCTCCCTTTACATAAATCACATGCCACAGGAAACTGATTCAGAAATAAGGCTCTTTGCTGATGACTGTGTTTGTTACCGTGAAATATAAACTTCGAAAGATACAATGAAACTTCAGTATGACATTGTCTAATTGGGTAGCTGGGCTAGGAAGTGGTGAATGCGGTTCCAACCCAGTAAATGTAACATGATGCAACTTGCAAGAAAGCGGATCAAAAAGATCAATGGTACCTATGAATTGGAAAGAACTCATAGAAAACATTAAATATCTTGGTGTGACAATCACGAATGATTTAAGATGGAACACTCACAATAGTAATGTTTGTATTAAGGCAAATAGGACCTTTGACTTCTTGAGGCGGATTCTGTCAGCATGCCCAGGCGTAAACGAAATCGCATAAAAGGGATTGGCTCGTCCAGTCCTGGAATATGCAAGTACGTCTTGGTATCAACCTACTGTTACCCTCCAGGAGGAAATGGAGAAAGTCCAACAACGTGCTGCCAGTTTTGTAACTGGGAACTACTCGTTTGAAACTGGGAGTATGACCAGTTAAAGTGAGAGTCTTTTAAAGAGCGTAGAAAACTAAGTAGGCTGATACTTTTATATAAAGGTCTAAAGGGTAAAGGCAGTATACCCTTGGATGACCTTTTGCCGTGTCTTACTTGTTATTTGGCTTTGTGCCGTTGGTTCATGTTTCGTCTGTTTTTGTATGTGCCTCGGTGTCACTTTCTATAGGTGACTTGAGACGGCTGTGTCTTTGGATTTCCTGAGTGCCATTTTCTTACTAGCTTGTTCCCCCTTCAAAGACAACATTACGGAAAAAACATTCATTAGCTCTCAAAAAAATTGGCACTAGGACTGACATCTGCAAATTTAGCTTCATCCCAAGGACAACCTCAGAGTGGAACGAGCTACCCTCTTCTCTCTTGATGTCTGCAGAAGGTGCAGATGACTGCAACTCTAGATTAATCACCCTTGTGAGGTCTAGGGACTAGTTCACTCTGTCGAAGGTCCTGGTGAAGTATTGTCTAAGGACGTGTCACCAGGAAACAATTCTGATTCTGATTCTGAGTTGGACCTTTCTGGACTGGTTCACCATCTGCCAGACGGTCTTTTGCCGTTGATTCTTTCGTTGAACACGTGTAAACCCGAATACCCGAATCCTCCCCTGAGACGTACAATATCGCCCTTGACTCGAACATTTCAGAGTTATTTTTTGTTGTTGTTGTTATTTGTTTTGCTTTGCCTTTTTTTTTTTTGTTGTTGTTGTTTTGCTTTGAGCTTGGCTCGCGCAGCATTTAACAGCTGAGTTTTAGAAAGGCGGTGAATCCTCTGCTGCCTTGCATGTATCCTGTGTAAGGTAATTGAGCACATCATAGCCTCCAACCATGGAAAACATTTAGACACAAATTGCCTTATGTATGACCTCCAGCACGGTCTTTACAGAGTGCCACTTTTGTGAGACTAAACTGGCTTCTTGCCCACAGGTTCAATCAGGATAAACAAACTGACTTGGTTCTGCTTGATTTCTTCAAGGCGTTCGATAAGGTGAATCATTCGAAGCTTATTCAGAAAAATAAGTGAAAAGATCGTTAGAACAACCTCACTGTGGCGTTTCTAATGACTACCAACTCTCCGCGTTAAGTGAATTGATCGTTAGAACCACCTCACTGAGGCAAAAATGACATGTATCTTCCGTCACTGGGGCGTCCACCTGATACTGACTTCCAGCTGGACACGGCCTGCTGTCCTTGTAGTAGGTAAGGGCAGGGGAGAAAATTATCTCTTCTGTTTCTGCACTTCCAATCATTTTCCTCTTTCTCCTCTATCTCTCACTTTCATCTTCTCTTCTGTGCCTTCTATCTTTTTTTTCTCCTTTTCTCTGGGAGACTACATAAAATGACCCACAAGGGTTGACGTGTTGTTAAATCCAAAACAATCAAATTCACGTTTATTGGGGCAAAAATAAGTGAAATGATCGTTAGAACCAAGTCGGGTAAAAGTCCCACAAAATAATTAGAAGCAACGTCTCCCAAATGACCGATATCGTGTTGAATCATCAAATCAAACAAACAAAGCCAACACAGAGATGGGATGGTTTTTTGTTCATAAAAAATATGTCTTTCTTGAGGTAGGCACAGCGTCTACACTGTGCGCTATTTTGATGACCCCTCACCTAAAGTTTCTGCATATAGACCGAGAAGGCTGTGTAATAATTAATAAATGAGTTGATACACAATTAATCGGATAATCGATTAATCGAGGGGTAAATTGCACAAAAATCAAAGCTAGTAACTGATTGTTTGATAAGTACAATTTACACCCCCGGTCCCCATGCTGTGATGACGGTGGCAAACAGTGCAGACCCTGATGAGACGCCGCACTGCTTGCTCAAGCCTGTCTGTCCGAAAACATACGGTATAGTACAACATATGGTAAGAGTCATGCTCCGACACCAAATCTTCAGTGATCGATTATCCATCGCAATGGCAGCATTGATAATCATTTATCTTTTCAGCTCTCATTAGCCAGCCTAAGCCGCTGGGTCTTCGCTGAGTGCACGTGGGTAAAGTTCCATTTTCGCTTAGCGCAGCCATTTTATATCTGAAAGAGGGCTTCTCTCCATTAACCATGCATGGTTACCTAGTAAATTAATGTAGCGAGTTAAACTTTGATAGTTATGTCACGTTTGTTTGTTTTGGAGTGTAACGGCCCAGTCAATACTATTTTACGTCATTTTGAGTCGGTCAGTTTACCTATCCACACTTTTCCTGGGCAGGTTTATACGTTGCAAGCCCAGCAGCGTATATGCTGTTTTCTTGGACTGACAGACAAACACTTATAGAAATAGATGCCTGAAAGATTTCATGATCAATCTCCGAGAAAGAATGTTGCCGAGACCGGCAGGTATCGAACCCGCGTCCACCTGATCATCAGTCAGACGCGCATCCGACTGAGCTACCGAGGCCGGCCGTATATATGTCATGTTTACAAGTCCATTTAACGATGTCCATGTTTACTTTTTTTTCAGGGTAAAGTGGGGTTTACATGAGTAAACATGTTTTCCTTATATTTGCTCATTTTTGCAGGAAGCATGATCGGGACTATATGACTCATAGGATATCTTTTTGACTACTGTAAAATGAAAAATAGATCAGGAATCGATACAATTAACCCACAGCTCCCATCAGAGACACCAAAGGGAAAGAAACACAAACATGAAACAACAGACCTAATGGAAACATCAGTTGCGGAAAGACAAAAGGACAGTTACTTTCCCACAAAATGGTCAATAGGCTATCCAAAATAAAATAATATAAGCGACACAAACACCCAAAGACAAACCATATTAGAAAATAAACCGCGACAGAAGAACCGCCTTGGAACGGTCAACGGATACGAATTCCACTGTGTGTGTGTGGGGGGGGGGGGGGGCTTAAATCGATTATACGTGGCCACAATCCTCGCCCTTACTTCCGTCGCGATTTAGACAAATAAATTGTTCAGTCCGCATAAAGGCCTCCTAACTCATAGAACTCATAGAAAGTCTGCACATATGGGTAGCCTGACTCACAGGATAACATGTCTATGTACTCATTCGGATAACATGTCCATGTAACTTAGGACATTCTTATATGTCTCAAACACTAACAATTTTCGGATGAAAATTTTGTGCTCTTTTTCTTATTTATGCTCCAAACATAGCTTGTGCGTACTAGTTAGAACGGCCTCGACGAGCTGAAAAGACAATCCTTTATCAATTCTATCGTTGTTATCGATAATCGATTAGTAATCACGAAAGATTCTGTCATAATTTTACATGTCTGGCTTTCTGCCTAAGAATGCAGACACCATTACCATATGTTGTACTTTATCATATGTATATTTGAACAGACAGGCCTGAGTAAACAGAGTAGGCCCTGATGAGACGCCGCACAATGCGACGTCTCATCAGGGTCTGCTTGCCAATCATCCAGCTTTCTACATCACACAGGATGACAGACAAACACTTATAGAAATAGATGCCTGAAAGATTTCATGATCAATCTCCGAGAAAGAATGTTGCCGAGACCGGCAGGTATCGAACCCGCGTCCACCTGATCATCAGTCAGACGCGCATCCGACTGAGCTACCGAGGCCGGCCGTATATATGTCATGTTTACAAGTCCATTTAACGATGTCCATGTTTACTTTTTTTTCAGGGTAAAGTGGGGTTTACATGAGTAAACATGTTTTCCTTATATTTGCTCATTTTTGCAGGAAGCATGATCGGGACTATATGACTCATAGGATATCTTTTTGACTACTGTAAAATGAAAAATAGATCAGGAATCGACACAATTAACCCACAGCTCCCATCAGAGACACCAAAGGGAAAGAAACACAAACATGAAACAACAGACCTAATGGAAACATCAGTTGCGGAAAGACAAAAGGACAGTTACTTTCCCACAAAATGGTCAATAGGCTATCCAAAATAAAATAATATAAGCGACACAAACACCCAAAGACAAACCATATTAGAAAATAAACCGCGACAGAAGAACCGCCTTGGAACGGTCAACGGATACGAATTCCACTGTGTGTGTGGGGGGGGGGGCTTAAATCGATTATACGTGGCCACAATCCTCGCCCTTACTTCCGTCGCGATTTAGACAAATAAATTGTTCAGTCCGCATAAAGGCCTCCTAACTCATAGAACTCATAGAAAGTCTGCACATATGGGTAGCCTGACTCACAGGATAACATGTCTATGTACTCATTCGGATAACATGTCCATGTAACTTAGGACATTCTTATATGTCTCAAACACTAACAATTTTCGGATGAAAATTTTGTGCTCTTTTTCTTATTTATGCTCCAAACATAGCTTGTGCGTACTAGTTAGAACGGCCTCGACGAGCTGAAAAGTCAATCCTTTATCAATTCTATCGTTGTTATCGATAATCGATTAGTAATCACGAAAGATTCTGTCATAATTTTACATGTCTGGCTTTCTGCCTAAGAATGCAGACACCATTACCATATGTTGTACTTTATCATATGTATATTTGAACAGACAGGCCTGAGTAAACAGAGTAGGCCCTGATGAGACGCCGCACAATGCGACGTCTCATCAGGGTCTGCTTGCCAATCATCCAGCTTTTTAAGCAAAACTTTTGGTAGTAAATTGTACATATCAAATAACCGATTACAAGCAAATCAGTAATGATATGCTGTTTTTGGTTCGTTAATTTCCTGTGTGATGTAGAAAGAACTGGTTGCTATGCTGTTTTGGGTTCGTTCATTTCCTGTGTGATGTAGAAAGAACTGGTTGCTATGCTGTTTTGGGTTCGTTTAGTTCCTGTGTGATGTAGAACTATTTGGTTGCTATGCTGTTTTGGGTTCGTTTATGTCCTGTGTGATGTAGAACTATTTGGTTGCTATGCTGTTTTGGGTTCGTTTATGTCCTGTGTGATGTAGAACGATTTGGTTGCTATGCTGTTTTGGGTTCGTTTATTTCCTGTTTTGTTTTCTTCAGTGTTAGTTACTCTTCCACTTGGAGCCATTCATTACGAAAACACGCCTATACAAATACATTGCCAATTTTTTGGGCAAACATTAGAAATTTTAAGATGAAAAATTGTGATATTTTTCTTATTTCTGCTCAAAACATAGATTGCGGGGACTCGATAGAACCGCCTCGACGAGGCGGTTCTTTCGAGTACCCACAATCTATGTTTTTGTGCAGAAATAAGAAAAATAATGTATACCCCCTTAAACCCTAGTTTTACTATATAAAAGTGGGGTATGAGGGGGCCAAAATTATATAGGCGTGTTCTCGTGATGTGATAGGCTTTAATCTTTGATTGTGGCTTTTCTTGGGCATCTAGTTGTATTTGCTTGTTTTATTTGAAGTTTAACGTCCCCGTCAACACAGTATAGGTCATTTTGGAGACTTTGCTTCCAATTTTGTGGGACTTTTCCCAGACATTGAGATGAAATGACATCTCAAGACCTGTCGCCCAATGAAACCAATAGGGTTTATAAGCATGGGCACACCGACTCGCACCGCTTTGCCCGGGCAGGCTTAGATCCTCTAAGCGGTTTACCAGTACTCGTGTGTGGGTCGGGTTCAGCTCTGCGTGGAAGCATCATGCAGTCCATCTATTTCTTCAAGCCCCGATGGGCGGGGGCCGACATCTATTTCTATAATTGTTTGCCTGTTAGTCCAAGGGAACAGCATAAAGATGGCCAGGGAAAATATAAAGAAGCAAATATGGCGTTTTTAAGTTAAAACAGGTACAAAAATCTCCAAGCAATGTACATGTATATGAAAGGAATAGAGGATACCTAGGCTAATCCGAGTCTTCACATACCGAGCAAGCTTGAAGGTATGGTCTGATGCGAGATGGCAGAATACGGTAAGACAACACAAAAAAGAACAATTTAAACAAATCTATTGAATCTAATAAAATTACACTGTCGTTTCATGCAAAGAAAGGGTGTCTGCGGGATAAAAACCCCATTTCTTCATTGAAAACGTGGATGGTTTGGTCCAGCCAAACCCCAACGTACCGTCTGCTGATACAAACTTCTGCTTCACTATATCATCTGCAATATTCGAGAGAGAAATAAAAATCAGTTAATAAGGTACATCACAAATTGAATTACATGTATATTTATACTAAATTAAAGAAGATATACGAGGGCAAGGCAATAAGTAATCAGCCTATCCCATTTCCATTCGACCGAGACAACCAAGAGTTTCATGTCTTGTTTCAACATATGGTTTAAACATGAGGGCAAAATTACACCCTTATTGTGTCATTCACTCATAAGACATGGCCAGCGATGCAAAAACGAGCTTTTCGTCATTACTTGAATCCGTGCTGTATTTAAAAGGGAAAACAGGTCAGGAAATACATAACGTGGGTTCTCTGTAATTAGATCCTTTGGAAGCAAAGGATACACTAAATAAACGAAAACAGCAGACTCGGTTTTAGTGAGTCTGTTCCTGACCAGTACTGAAATGTGCAACACAGGCCACGCCCTCTAGCACTTTGTGGGACTATTAATGAAACAGCATCCCAACCCCTACCCCATAAAGAAACCTCTAGGGTTTAAGGGATCGTCCGACTGGCACCACTTTTTCATGGCAGGCTTAGACCTCAGTCAAGTCGGTTTACCAGTACTCTACAATTACTCTCAGTCTAAGCGGGTTACCAGTACTCTAAAGCTCGGTCGGGTTGAAACCAGCTAAACCATATTGCTTAGCCCAGACTGGGTAGTTTCGACAAATAAGAGATTGAAAGTAATCTATGAAGATAATTTATTTAAAATGTGCAATCGGCCTAGAGGACAAAATATATAATCTAACTAGATTATGCAGTCGTTATTGCACCATCGCAAATATCCACTTTTTCTTAATTTGACCTTTGACGTAAACCCGTGACCTCAGGGGGTCAGATCAAAATTCGGGATACTTTCAGGCTCATCTGCAGTCCCTAAGCAATATATGTACCAAGTTTGGTTACCATTGGCCAAAAAATAAAAAAGTAGTTGCATTCCCAAGCATTTTCTTGAACATTTGACCTTTGATCTCACCCCGTGACCCCAGGGGATCGGATAAAAATATCGATACCTTCATGTTCATGTGCATTCCCTGAGCGATAGGATACCAAAGGTCAGGAAATAAACAAGAGGACCATGGTGGTCCTATATCGCTCAACTGAACTTACAGATTCTAATTTTCACACAACTACGGTGGAACTTCCACTGATGGGCACCTATGATGAGTGTCATTAATGGATATTTTTATTCTTCTCCCTTTCCCAAGTGTTTTCCTATATATTTTACCTCTTATAACCAGTCATCTCCCTTATCGGGACAGAGGCCACAATAATTTATGACTTTGTGCCCAAAGTCCATCTGTTAAACAGTCAAAATCACAGAGAATTGGAAATTTCATTGTCAAAGAAATCAAAAGTAGAAAAGCGAAAAATTCTTGGAAATCGCACGTCACACAAAATCATACAGATAAAATACCAACTGACCCTTACACGATATAAGTCATCATCACAATTTTTAGGCTCTTAGCTTTTACAGTTCCTAAGAAAACTCTGACAATAAATATAACTTTGGCGGTGCCAATATAGAGAAACAAAGAATAAAACAACAGATGTACAAATAAACCAGAAAAATATCAAAGGCCTAAGCCTTCTGGGGTCAGATGAGAAATATTTAAAGGTTTCTTTTTTTATTTAAGTCTATGTTAAACAAATGGGCTCCAGCACGGGGCCATTTTTGGCCAAAGGGCTATAATTTGAACAGTCTTGGCAGAGGTCTGCTAGATGAAGCTTCATACCAAATATCAGAGATCTGGGTCTGATGGTTTCAGCTTTGAAGAATTTAAAGGTTTTTTCGCTTATAAGTCTAAGTAAAACAAGTAGACCCCTGTGTGTGGGCTTTTTTGACCCAATGGCTGTAATTTGAACAATCTAGGTTGAGATCCACTAGATGAAGCTACATACCAAATATCAAAGACCTTCTGGTTTCAGACAAGAAGAATTTTTAAGGTTTCCCCTTATAAGCCTATGTAAAACAAGTGAGCCCCCGGGGCGGGCTATTTTTGGCCACACGGCTGTAATTTGAACAATCTTGGTACATGTCTACCCTTTGAAGCTACATACCAATTATCAAAGACATAGACCTTCTGGTGTCTGACAAGAAGACATTTAAAGGTTTTTCTCTTATAAGTATATGTCAGGCAAGTGGGCCCCGCCCGCCTGCCAGGGCGGGGGCATTTTTGCCCCCCCCCCCCCTTTCCCCCCGCCCCTACCGGGCTATAATTTGAAAAAATCTTGGTAGAGGTCCACTACAAACCATATATCAAAGACCTGGGCCTTCTGGTTTCAGACAGCATGTTAAAGGGTTTTCCCTTATAAGTCTATGTAACGTAAAACAGCCGCTTACCAAATATGGGTCTTGCGGTTTAAGAGAAAAAGATTTTTTTAAGTTTTCCGTTAAATATCTATTTTTAGCTCCTGTGGCCTAGATATGCAAGGGACTGGCAACATTTGAATAAATCTAAAAAGAAGACCAACTGAGAACCATTTCCGTGAAATTTCGTCAAACTCCGATCAGTGGTTTCGGAGCTGTCGTTTGAAGAAATTGCTTACGCACGGTCGCATGCACGCACGCCCGACGGGCGAAATGTGATCACAAAAGCTCACATTGTCACTTTATGACAGATGAGCAAAAAAAAAGTTGTGTTCACAAATTTGTGGCAGACGAAAGGCATGACGGATGGGTGGACGTCCGGACGTTCACCTGTGACGAAAATAATATACCCTTTTTATTTTATTTTTTATTTCCATTTATTTATTTATTTACAAAAAGCGGATATAAAAATAAAGCTCTGGTTCCAGTTGTTCAATACTAATCATGCTGTTGGTTAATCGTTTGTCAACATATTGTTCAAATTCAAATTGTTCTTTTTTATGATTTGAAATGTCAAAAATTCTAATATTGTTGTTAAAAATATAAGTGTAGCTTTCGTAAATGCAAAAACTACTCACACTTGTTCAGCAAAAATACCAGAGTATTAGATATTATACTTGCTAGAACTATTATCCGTTTGGCCACTAACGAGCTCGTATATCTAACTATGCTTTGAACAACTGGGCCCTGGGTAATAAACAGTTATACACATGTATTTGCTCTCAGATACTTTTGCCGTAACTGTTTCCTCACTTACATTTGTTTAACTTTAAGTAGTCTTTCTCATCCACGTGTACTGTACTTTCCGTGACAACAAGTCCTAGCTTCCCATTGCCTGTATTAATCAAAGCACTGAGAGTACTACGATAACACAACCGTATCTTTCATGTTTCCAAAATGGCTAATTTTCCGATGAAAATCCGTAATATTTTTCTTATATATACTGCAAACATAGGTTGCTGGTGCTCGTTAGAACCGCCTCATGGAGGCGGTTCTAACGAGTACCCACAACCTATGTCTTGGAGCAGAGATTAGAAAAATAAAATATAACCCCGTAAACCAAAGGTTTTTCTCTATGTAAACTGGGTTTAGCAGGTGTTCATTTCACGCGCTTGTTCAAATGGTGTGACTCAAACATTACTCTGGCATTACAATAAACCAATGACACGAAAAGGAAAATGAAATCAACAATAGTTTGGTTAATTAACTGAAGATGTCTTCTTGTAACAGGTGGCAGAGTTAAAACGGAGAGTACGATACCCGGTCGTGACATACCAAGCTCGTTAGAACCAGTTGCTCACCCGCCAGGTACTCTCACTTGCAGTGATAATCCGCTGTTTAGATCAGACAAGATTAAGAATGATTCTTCTTTTAAAAACATATGAATAAGGTCTGTTTTCTTTTTGCGTTATCTAACCCTAATTTTGCCTACTAAGGGACCAACTTTGAGACTGTTCAAAAGTGGTTTTGATATAGCATTGTACTGCGCCTATACGTGCAGTTAGACATCGTTGCAAAACATCGAGAATATATACGGTCAAGTCGGAGTAACTATTTCTTCTTCTTCTTCTTCTTCTTCTTCTTCTTGATTAAGTGTCATTTTACATGATTTTTAACTACATGGAAATCTATATAGATAACATGTTTATATGTTTACAACACCTTAAAGGAGAGGATAAATATAGATCGTGCCTACATCCAATCTTTTGAAATTTGTATGTATATTTGTAGTACATATGTATGTATTTATGTCATGAAATGTTGAATAAACAAATAAATAAATAGTCAAATTTCAATGGCTCGAATCCCTTTCAATAGAAATTTGTTCCAGCCAAGGTAGTTTGAGTCAATGAGGGTTACTCAAAACATGTCCAAAGTCGGCGCAAGGAGCATAATTATACGCCTGACCGTTGGCTTGAGTTTCAGACTAAGCCTAGTGTGGCATTAAGATAGCGAATACCCCACCAAGCAAAGAATGACGGGCCAACATCGAGCCGACAGCGATACGACGTGACAGCGTCGTATCGCTGTCGGTCTGATGTTTGCCCGCTGTTGCGTGCTAGCTGGGTATGGCATATACACGCACATATTGTTTTATTTTTATTTTAAGTCTGCAAGCATCGTCATCTGACAAAACAACTTACTATAGGTGCATGCGTAATCGGGCATCAGGAAACCCGACTCTACGTGCCATGGAACTGGAAACGGCTGTCTAAATGCATTACAGTCGGCACCCTCCTGAAAATTATCAGAGAAAACAAACATGTAAAAGAAAGAAAAAAAAAACGACAAGACGACTCCGTGATCTAGTCTATTCAAGAATGTCAATAACAGCTGTCTAGCCATAGAAAAAGACATAGCACATTACGAAAACAAGTCTATACAGTGTAAATTTTACCGCGGATAAAATCGAAAACTAAAAGATGAAAAATTGCGATATTTTTTTATTTTAGAACAGAAATAAGAAAAATAAGCTTTACCTATGTAAACCCCAGTTTTTCAATATAAAAGTTGGGTTGAAGGGGGTCAGAATTATACTGGCGTGTTTTCATGATGAGACGATTACTAGATATACTCATCCTTTAAAACGAACAGTTAAGTCATATGTATTCGGACCTTTACCGGTTTGTATCGAATAACAAGGACTCCTTAACGATTGGTTAGCTTGAAATAGTGTTTTGGGCGTCTAGCCTGTCCACTTTGTACCTCATAAATTGATACAGGAAAAACTTACTTATTTAATTGAAAGCATTTTTCAAAGAGCGGGCACTACTTTAATTGCATGCATTGACAGACGTGCCTCTTTAACATCAAATATAAAACTAAAAAATAGAAGTGGAGGCAATGATCAGGAATCGATACAATCAACCCACAGCTTCCATCAGAGACACCAAAGGGAAAGACACACAAACATGAAACAACAGATCCTAATGGAAACACCAACAGCGGAAAGCCAAAAGGACAGTTACTTTCCCACAGAATGGCCAAAAGGCTATCCAAAATAAAATAACATAAACGACATTAACCATAACAAAAATAAACCGCGATAGAAGAACCACCAAGTATACATTTTGGTCTTGTCAAACTATGTGTGACGCTTTATCGTATTTTAGATAGTATTAGCATTAGATTTGAAACAAGGTTACATAGACAAATTGTATGTATTCCAATGGGTACAAACTGTGCTACCCTTGTAGCTGATCCATATTTGTTTTGTTATGAACGAAATTTTATATCGTCACGTTCTAGTCAAAACCAAGCTGACATCATTGAAACCTTTAACTCTACCTCAAGATATTTAGAAGATCTTTTAAATATTGGCAACCCTTCACGTGACTTTGAAGGAATGGTCAATCAAATTTATCCATCTGAGCTTCAGTTAACCAAAGCCAAAAATTCTGATATCGAAACCACATTTTTGGATTTGCATTTGAACGTTTCAAATGATTTTGTTTCAACTAAAATTTATGATAAGCGCGATGATCTTGATTTTAAGATAGTTTAAAAAATTTGATGGTGATATTCCTCGTTCGCCATCTTACGGTGTTTTATATTTTGCAGCTTATTCGCTTCGCAAGAGGGTCAACTCATGTCGCTGATTTTAACGCTCGTTATGAAAATTTAACTGTTAAACTGCTACAGCACGGATATCGACATCAGGAATCGATACAATTAACACACAGATCCCATCAGCGACAACAAAGGGAAAGAAACACAAACATGAAATAACCAGACTCCAATGGAAACATCAAAAGCGGAAAGCCAAAAGGACAGTACTTTCCTATAAAATGGGAAATTGGCTATCCAAAACAAAATAACACAAGCGATAAACATACTCAAAAGACAGCCCATAACAAACATAAACCGCGACAGAAGAACCGCCTTGGAACGGTCAGTGAAACACATTCCATTGGGGGACTTAAATCGATTTTAGGCAACTGCAATCCTCGCCCTTACCGCCGTCGCGATTTAGACAAATAATTTGTTCAGTCCTCATGAAGGCCTCCTTACTCATCAGTGCAACATAAACAACCACACGGATGGAACAAAGGTGAGGGTTCGACAGCAAGAAACCACTGAAATGCTGGAGCAAAAGCAAACCAACAGTTAGACTCAGGTGGGCCCGACCAGAGACAGAGCATCAGGCACCAACCAGCAGTACATAAAATTAAATTCTCTCTAATTCTCAGTAAGCGTTTACGTTGGAACCGTCATAGAATCTGAGGCCTGATCGGCCGACGAGCAATTAAGGAAAGAGAAAAGCAAAGTTGTCAACCGTGATAGGGTTAACAACCATGCATGCCGTCTGTCGTATAACAATTATGTTGTACCCAATCTTTTTATATCGAAGAATGAGTTTACGAAATTGGGTGCGGAAGTCATTGCAGTTCTATATTTTTTTCAAGGGGTTTCTTCTGTTACGGTTTATTTTTGTTATGGTTTATCCTTGAGTGTGTGTATTGCTTGTACTTTTTTGCTTTGGATAGCCAATTGGCCCTTTTGTGGGAAAATGACAATCCTTTTGGCCTTCCGCTATTGGTGTTTCTATTAGGGTCTTGGTCTAGTTAATTCATGTTTTGTGTTTTTTCACTTTGGTGTCTCTGATGGGAGCTGTGGATTAATTGTATCGACTTCACTTCTATTATACATGACACCGTCCTTGACAATCCTATACTTTATATATACCAGGAAAAATGGTAACTTTAAACGTAAATCACGTGCGTTTAAACGAAACAATACTAGACTGAAGTGACTGTCAATTATATTATTAAATCATGGACGCCACTCTATGCTTTCATTTTTAAGTTCATTACCCGTTTCTGTTTTACGTCTTCTGGACACCGAGGCGAATAAATTCTACGATAGTTCTCATCAGTTATATGATGCGGCTCTCTTAACTAGAGGCTATACTCAGCATACTCTCCGTCCTTACATTGATTCTGAAATTAATCATAAACGCCATTTCTTCAAAATATCCTTCATTAATAAGGGTATGGATTTTATAGATTTGCCCAGTATCTTCCGTGAGAGATCGGTACTTTCTTCCATTCCTGCTTATTTTCAAAATACTGAAACACCTATAATTTGCTATAAATATAACAAACCTGTTAGATCTATCATTTTTAATTTCAATAAACTTGTTTCCGATCTTGATATTGATACTAATACTCCTGATTCATGTGATTGTAAAAACTCAAAATATTGCTATCCTGCTGCTGGTCATGTAATTAATGGCAATTTGAAAATTATTCCTGATTCTAGGATAAGGAATATAATTTCTAAAGGACCGAAATATCGGTTTCCTTCTAAAATTGATTTCAGTAAATGTAGAGATGAAATCGCTGCTTCATTGAATGAATTCGGTAATCGATGGTGTAAGCGAGAGTATGTTGAGCATAAAGCCCTTAAGGACTGGAAACTTAGCATTTTAAAACTAGTGAATAAACGCATTTCTTTCTATTCTCAAAATACTAACTTATTACCTCCTAAGCCCAAGACGTCTTTACGTCATCTTAAACTAGGTATTCAAGAATTTTATAAGAAGTTTGTTTTGGCCCCTGCAGACAAGGCCGCTAACAACGTCGTCGTTGTGTGACGGCTCCACTATGTTAACACGCTTAAGCAGGAGCTTGGTGGTACTAAGGCCTATGAACTTCAGCCTTTAGCTGAAGAGAGAGCTATAGTAGATAAACATGTTTGTTTTTCAGCCACCAAGTTTGCTGTGTGTGTTAACGAAGGCCAGGACAAGCTTCCTACGCTATACTGGTTACCAAAACTTCATAAAAAACCTTACAAAGCACGGTTTATTGCAAATTCTAGCTCTTGCACTACCACTGAACTTTCTAAATTATTAACTTCCTGTCTTACTGCTATTAAAACGCATGTAATTAAATATTGTGATAAGGTCTTTGAAAGATCAGGAAGAAATCTGTTTTGGTCTATAAAAAATTCGAATGAGGTTTTAAATAAATTGAAATCTAGACATTTCCGTGCTTCTAGTCTGTCTACCTACGATTTTTCCACTCTTTACACTACACTTCCTCATAATCTTATAAAAGAAAAGCTTAATGATTTAATTGAATGGGCTTTTCACAGAGAAGATTCTCTCTATCTTGCATGTAATGTCAGAAATGCATTTTTCACTTCTAAAGAGCATAAGAATTATACACTTTGGTCATGTCAGAAAGTGTGTGATGCCCTCACCTTTCTACTTGACAATATTTATATTAGATTCGGTACTAAGTTATTTAGACAAATTGTGGGTATTCCGATGGGTACTAATTGCGCACCTCTTGTAGCTGATCTGTTCTTGTATTGTTATGAAAGAGACTTCATTTTGTCGCTTTCCATTGATAACCAATCTGAAATTATTGAAGCTTTTAGCTCTACTTCTAGATATTTAGATGATTTATTAAATATTGATAATACCTATTTTGATGGTTTGATCAGTCAGATTTACCCCCTAGAACTTCAGTTAAATAAAGCAAATTCCTCTGATACCGAGGCCCCGTTTTTGGATTTACATCTATCTATTGTAGATGGATTTGTTTCGTGCAAAATTTATGATAAACGCGATGACTTTGATTTTGAGATTGTAAATTTTCCTTTTTTGGATGGTGATGTTCCTCGTGCGCCATCCTATGGCGTTTATATTTCGCAATTAATTCGATTTGCTAGAGTGTGTAGTCATGCAACTGACTTCAACACTCGTAATAAATTATTAACGGCTAAACTCCTTAATCAGGGTTATCGGTACCATAAACTACGCAAAGCCTTTTCAAAATTTTATAGACGCCATTCTGATTTAATTTCAAAATTCAATATTGGACTTAAATCTCTTCTGCAACAAGGTCTATCGGAACCCAAATTTTATGGTGACTTAGTATATAAATTCAGAAAAATATATATCCGCAATGACTTCAGCACCCAATTTCGTAAAATCATTCTTCGATATAAAAAGATTGGGTACAACATGGATATTATACGACAGACTGCATGCATGGTAGTTAACCCAATCACGGTTGGCAACTTTGCTTCCCTCTTTAATTGCACGCCGGTGGATCAGGCCTCAGATTCTATGACGGCTCCAACGTTAAGGCTTATTGAGAATTAGAGAGATAATGCTGGTTGGTGCCTGATGCTCTGTCTCTGGTCGGGCTCATCGGAGTCTAACTGTTAGATTTCTTTTGCTCCAGCATTTCAGTGGTTTCTTGCTGTCGAGTCCTCACCGTTGTCTCACCTCTGTGGTTCTTTGATTTTTGTGTTCACGGAGATGTTGCACTGATGAGTGAGGAGGCCTTCATGCGGACTGAACAAATTATTTGTCTAAATCGCGACGGAAGTAAGGGCGAGGATTGTGGCCACGTAAAATCGATTTAAGCCCCCGAGTGGAAATCTTCCACTGACCGTTCCAAGGCGGTGTAGCGTGAGATCTTTAAACCCGTGAGAACCTTAATACCAAGGTATATCTGCGCATGCGCAAGAAGGCCGTGAGAAATGTCATCCTTTCCTGTTAGCCCCTGCCCCTTTCAACTTGAGCCTATGTTTAAAATGTCTAAAGAAATCTTACATAACGAACTTTAAATAGAACACTTTTCATTACAGGCTTTATTTATTTATTTATTCGCAAGATACCTGTATTAAATATGCCATAAATAGATTTCCATGTGTTCAAAAAGAACAAATATATACAGATACATGTATTTTCGTGGAATTATTACGCAACCACGCCTATATTTAAAACCCTTTAAACCCACTTTTATACAGTAAAACTGGGGTTTCCAGCGGTGTATATTATTTTTATATTTCCGCTTGAAAACATAGATTGTAATGACTCGTTAGAACCGTCTCGGCGAAGCGATTCTAACGAGTATGTACAATCTATGTTTTCCAGCGGAAATATGAAACATATCAGAATATTTTTTCTAAAAAAATTGTGATAAATTTCATTATATTTTAATAGGCGTGTTCTCGCCATTAATACTTTAAAAGCAAGTTCGTTAGAAATTTTAAAATTATTATTCTGCCTAAATGGATTTGAACACTGTAGCATAAGCCTTCATACAAGTGCCCTTTTACAATAATGACAATAATAATTGTAATAATAATAATAATAATAATAACAATTAAATAATTAATAATGACAATATTAATCATAATCCGAGGCTTAGAGAAAACATGTAAACTCTTACCTTTTCAGTTCTACAGTGTATTCCTAGCTTCCAAAGGATATTGAACGCTTTTAAACATGGGTTTCGTGGAATTTAAATTTTGTTATATACCAACGTGATTATGGTTTGACATTTCCTGTTGTCCCCATGCTTATCAAAACACACTGACTAATTTTCACACCTTTTCTGCTTATATGGGGTAATAATGCCTAATGTCAACCGAACAGGTTTTCTCTTAACCGTTTCAATAATAATAATAATAAAAAAAAAACAGATTGAAGTAATTACCGAACCCACTGCTCACCATTCAAACTCGACCCCACCAACCGGGGGTTGAAGAAACAGATGGGCTGCATGGTCGCTAGATAGGCAGGTACGAAGGTATGCAGGTAAAGTGAGTGGTCTGGTGGGTGCGTGGCTGGACGGGCAGGTAGGTAGGTAGGTTAGGCTTACTTTTAACTTCTTCATTCGACGTTGTTTGTTTGTTTGTTTTGTTTGATTTAAGATTTAACTTCTCCGTCAACACGGTATAGGTCATTTTGGAGACGCTACTTCCAATTTTGTGGGACTTTTTCCCGACATTGAGATGAAATAACGTCTCAAGCCCTGTCGCCCAATGAAACCAATAGGGTTTATAAGCATGGACGGGCCGACTCACACCGCTTTGCCTGGGCACGGTTAGATCCTTCTAAGCGGTTTACCAGTACTCCCGTGCGGTCAGTTTCAGCTTTGCGAGGAAGCATCATGCAGTCCATTTATTTCTTCAAGTCCCGGTGAGCGGCGGCCGTAGGTCGTAGGTTCGGAAAAAAGAGATCCTGAACGGGATTTTAGATTTTTCTTTTAACCCTTCAATTCATCATGCAGCCAATCTATTTCTTCAAGCCCCGATGGGCGGGGGCCAACCTTCGACGTTGTAGGTAGGTAGGAAGTTAGGTAGATAGACTTTGTTTGTTTGTTGTTTGATTTGAGGTTTACGTCCCCGTCATCACGGTACTGGTAATTTTGGAGACGTTGCTTTCATTTTTGTGTGCCTTATGCCCGACATTGAGATGAAATGACTTCTCAAGCCCTGTCGCCCAATGAAACTAATAGGATTTATAAGTATAAACGGTCCGACTCCGACCGCTTTGCCAGAACAGGCTTAGAGCCTCTATGTGGTTTACCAGTACTCGTGTGCGGTCGGTTTCAGCTTTGCATGGAAGCATCATACAGCCCATCTATTTCTTGAAACCCCGAATGAAGGGGGCCAACCTTCGATGTTGTAGGTAGGTAGGAAGTTAGGTAGATAGACTTTGTTTGTTTGTTTGATTTGAGGTTTAACGTCCCCGTCATCACAGTACAGGTCATTCTGGAGACATTGCTTTCATTTTTGTGTGACTTATGCCTGACATTGAGATGAAATGACATCTCAAGCCCTGTCGCCCAATGAAACCAATAGGGTTTATAAGTATGAACTCCGACCGCTATGCCTGGACAGGCTTAGAGCCTCTATGCGGTTTACAAGTACTCGTGTGCGGTCGGTTTTAGCTTTGCGTGGAAGCATCATGCAGCCCATCTATTTCATGAAGCCCCGACGGGCGGGGGCCAGCCTTCGACGTAGTAGGTAGGTAGGAAGTTAGGTAGATAGACTTTGTTTGTTTGTTTGATTTGAGGTTTAACGTCCACGTCATCACGGTACAGGTCATTTTGGAGACGTTGCTTTCATTTTTGTGTGACTTGTTTGTTTGATTTGAGGTTTAACGTCCCCGTCAGTACCGTAAAGGTCATTTTGGAGACGTTGCTTCCAATTTTGTGGGACTTTTACCCGACATTGAGATGAAATGACATCTCAAGCCCTGTCGCCCAACGAAACCAGTAGGGTTTTATAACATGGACGGTCCCGCCTCGCACTGCGGTTCCTGGACAGGCTTAGATCCTCTAAGCTGTTTACCAGTACTAGTGTGCGGGCCGGATTCAGCTCTGCGTGGAAGCATCATGCAGCCCCTATGGGCGGGGGCCTTATGCCCGACATTGAGATGAAATGACATCTCAAGCCCTGTTGCCCAATGAAACTAATTGGGTTTATAAGTATGAACGGTCCGACTCCGACCGCTTTGCCTGGACATGCTTAGAGCCTCTATGCGGTTTACCAGTACTCGTGTGCGGTCGGTTTCAGCTTTGCATGGAAGCATCATGCAGCTCATCTATTGCTTGAAGCCCCGATGGGCGGGGGCCAACCTTCGACGTTGTAGGTAGGTAGGAAGTTAGGTAGATAGACTTTGTATGATTTGGGGTTAAACGTCCCCGTCATCACGGTACAGGTCATTTTGGAGACTTTGCTTTCATTAGGTAGGTAGGTATGCAGTCCGGCCCCGCCCATCGGGGCTTGAAGAAATTGATGGACTGCATGGTAGCTAGGTTGGCAGGTAGGTACGTTGGTAGGGAAATGGTCTGGTGGCTTCGTGGCTCGGTGGGTAGGTAGATAGGTAGGCACGGGCGGACGAGGAAAGTGGGTAGGTAGGTAGGTAGGTGGGGGAGGTAAGTAGTTATAGGTAGGAATGACAGGTTTAGGTTGATGGTGAGGAAGGTAGGTAGGTACGTAGGAATGCAGGTAGGTAGGTAGGTAGGTACGTAGGAATGCAGGTAGGTAGGTAGGTAGGTACGTAGGAATGCAGGTAGGTAGGTAGGTAGGTACGTAGGAATGCAGGTAGGTAGGTAGGTAGGTACGTAGGAATGCAGGTAGGTAGGTAGGTAGGTACGTAGGAATGCAGGTAGGTAGGTAGGTACGTAGGAATGCAGGTAGGTAGGTAGGTAGGTACGTAGGAATGCAGGTAGGTAGGTAGGTAGGTACGTAGGAATGCAGGTAGGTAGGTAGGTAGGTACGTAGGAATGCAGGTAGGTAGGTAGGTAGGTACGTAGGAATGCAGGTAGGTAGGTAGGTAGGTACGTAGGAATGCAGGTAGGTAGGTAGGTAGGTACGTAGGAATGCAGGTAGGTAGGTACGTAGGAATGCAGGTAGGTAGGTAGGTATGTACGTAGGAATGCAGGTAGGTAGGTAGGTAGGTACGTAGGAATGCAGGTAGGTAGGTAGGTAGGTAGGTACGTAGGAATGCAGGTAGGTAGGTAGGTACGTAGGAATGCAGGTAGGTAGGTACGTAGGTACGTAGGAATGCAGGTAGGTAGGTACGTAGGAATGCAGGTAGATACGTAGGAATGCAGGTAGGTAGATAGATAGATAGATAGATAGATAGATAGATAGATAGATAGATAGGTAGGTAGGTAGGTAGGTAGATAGATAGATAGATAGATAGATAGATAGATAGATAGATAGATAGATAGATAGATAGATAGATAGATAGATAGATAGATAGATAAGATAGATAGATAGGTAGCTAGGTAGGTAGGTAGGTAGGTAGGTAGGTAGGTAGGTAGATATGTGGGTAGGTAGCGAGGGACAGAAGGAGGAAGGCCGTAGGTAGGTAGGCAGGTAGGATCGTAAGTAGCTAGGGTCGTAGGTATGTATGTTTTGGTAAGTAGGTAGGTTTGTATGCAGGTATGTAGGTAGATGTGGGGTGGTTATAATGTAGGTAGGTAGGTGTGGAATGATGATGATGTAGGTAGGTAGGACGGTCGTAGGTAGGATTGTAGGTAGGTAGGATCGTAGTTATATATGTTTTGGTAGGTAGGAATATAGGTAAGTGGGTATGTACGTATGTATTTCGATAGGAGATAGGTGTATATACAGGTAGGTAGGAATGTAGCTAAGTAGGTAGGTAGGTAGGTAGGTCGGTAGGTAGATAGGGTGGAATGTATGTAGAGTTGTAGAGTGGCTTAGTATAGGTAGATAGGAGGGTAGGTCCGGACTGACGGCCGGACGGACAGACAGACAGAAAGAAAGACAGACATTAATTTTCTAATTTCGAACTTCTTATTTCTAACTTCTATTTTTTATTCTTTTCGCTAACGTCAAACCTTCTGTCTTCTAATTTCGACGTCGTAGGTAGGTACGTACGTAGGTTTGTAGGTACGCACGTACATACCTAGAAGGAAGGTAGGTGTGGTGTGTGTGGCTGGATGGATAGGGAGAAATGTATCCATATGTATAGGTAGGTAGGTAGGTAGGTGTGGGTTGTTGGCGAGGTAGGTAGGAATGTAGATAGGTTCGTAGGTAGGTAGGTATGTAGGCAGGATCGCAGGTAGGTAGGGAAGTTGGTATATATGTTTCGATAGGTAGGTTTGGGATGGTGATGTTGGCTTGCAGGCCGGTAGGTAGATAGTTGGGTAGGTAGGTAGCATCTTACGTAAAGTAGAAGTGAAGGCAATGATCAGAAATCAATACAATTAACCCACAGAACCTGATGGAAAGATCAATAGCAGAAAGCCAAAAGGACAATTTCTTTCCTACAAAATGGTCAATTGGCTAGCCAAAACAAAATAATATACCGTATTTGCCCTAATTACCGCACATGCCCCTATAAGCGCACATTAAAGCTATTTTTGAAAAGGATTTTTGAAGCACACACTTTACAGTAATCTCCCCTTGAAGCTCTCACGGTAAATCTATAAAAACTTACCGTTATTTCTTCAACAGTGAAGGCAATGCTTAAGTATCCTTTTCCATCTCATTAAATATCAGTATGCATCGTCTCGGAAGCTATTCTTTTCGTATCAAGTGTGCGCTAATTAGGAAGATTTTTCACCATGATTTTTTGACACGATTTTGAAAAAACTAAGGGCACGGTGCGGTAATAAGAGCGAATACGGTAAGCGGTACACACACTCAAAGACAAGGCATAACAAAAATAAACCGCGACAGAAGAGGGGCGGGGGCTTGAATTGATTTTACGTGGTCATAGTCCTCGCCCTTACTTCCGTCGCGATTCAGACAAATAATTTGTTCAGTCTGCATAAAGGTCTCCTAACTCATCAGTGCAACATCTCCGTGAACACAAAAGTCAATCCACAGCGACGAAACATCGGTAAGGACTCGACAGCAAGAGTTTGTCACTCAGTTTTACGTCCTACTTACGGAGATGGGACCTCGGTTAAAAGACTCGTCCGAATGTCTGTGAAAACCCGGGATCGAATATGTGACCCGGGTCTATGAGGCCAGTAACATAACCACTACACCACGGAGGCTTCTTTTCGTATGGGAACGAACGGTCAGACATACATTTACTTATTTCTACCTACCTATCAGCCTACCTAAATACCTAAGTACCCTATTTGTTTCATAAGGCGGTAGGACTTGAGATGTCATTTCATCTCAATGTGTGGTAAACGTCCAACAAATTGTTCGCAATTGGTCGCAATGCGTCCGAAATGACTTTCACAGTGTTGATGGGGACGTTAAACCTTAAGTCAAACAAACAAACAAACAAACCAAAAAAAAAACAAAAAAAAAAACAAACAAACAAACATCGACCTACCTTCCCACCAAGATACCCCCTTACCTGTCTACCTTAATCTATCCCACCTATCGGGACTTGAAGAACTAGATGGGCTGCATGATTTTTTTACCACACCTGAGTACTGGTAAACCGCAAAAGCCTGCCCAGGCGAGTGATGCGTGTCGAACGGTCCATGAATAAAAACCCATTTGGTTCCATTTGGCGGCATGTCTTGAGATGTCTTTCATCGCAAAGTCGGGTCCCACGAAATTAGAAGCATCGTCTCCAAATGACCTATATAGTATGGACGGGGACGTTAAACCTCAAATCAAACCTACCTACCTACCGACCCACCAAGACACATCTCCTTACTTATCTACTAAAATCTACGCCGCCCATCTGGACTTGAAGAAACAGATGGGCTGCATGATGCCTGACCGCACATGAGTACTCGTAAACCGCTTAAGCCTGCCCAGGCAAAAAGATGCGAGTCGGACCGGACCGTCCATGCATATAGACTCTATTAGTTTCTTTAGGCAGCAGGTCTTGAGATGTCCTTTTGTCTCAAAGTCGGGTCCCACGAAATTGGAGAAATCGTCTCCGAATGACATATATAGTATTGACGGGGCCGTTTAATCTCAAACCCAACCTATCTACCTACCCAGCCACCCATCTACCTACCTATCTAGCCACCAAACCGCATACCTACTTACTTACATACCTAAACAACGTCAAAGCAGAAGTTAGAAGTACGAAATCAGCTTGCCCCCTCCCATCGGGGCGTGAAGAAATAGATGGGCTGCATGAGGCTTCCACGCAGAGCTGAAACCGACCGCACACGAGTACTGGTAAACCGCTTATTGGATCTAAGCCTGTCCAGGCAAAGCGGTGCGAGTCGGACCGACTATGCTTATAAACCCTATTGGTTTCATTGGGCGACAGGGCTTGAAATGTCATTCATCTCATTGTCGGGAAAAATTGGAAGCAACGTCTCCAAAATGACCTTATACAGTGTTGACGGGGACGTTAAACCTCAAATCAAACAACAAAAACAAACAAGAAATGTCCCTACAGTTTTTCTTTTCTTTTTTCTTTATTATTATTATTATTATTATTATTATTATTTTTTGTAATTTGATAATCAGCACCACTATGAATGCGGACCATTTTAACCCTAAGTACAGTCGCCCTGAGTGATCTCGGGCGTTGCAGTTTGGCTTTGATCAAGTCGTACACCAATATAAGTTCATCTTGACATAGTTGTCTTTATTCCTACATTCTATAATATCTGTTTGTCATTGGGCTCCCGCCAATCGGGGCTTGGTGAATAAATAAATAAATAAATACATAAATCAATCAATAAATCAATCAATAATTAAAATCACTTGTAACACAGCTTCAAATTTACTTAGATAGGCTTCTCCAGCAGAAAATTAAAGTTTAACTAGAATCGCGGGCCCCACCCCCTGGGCCCACCACTAGGGGAGTGATCAAAATTCCGAAAGTGTCATGCTCTCCCTAGACCAAAGGTGTAACAGTTCCCAAAGTTTCAAGTTTCTATCTTTAACGGTCTAGGGGGAGTTATCCGGTAACAGCAATGTGTGTGAGTAAAGGGGTTAAAATCAGTTTTTGACCTCTGGTGATCTCAAAATTGACCCCAGAGGTCAAATTTTGGTTGTAATGTTTTCTACTCAACATGCCGTTCGCTTTGATATATTACACGACAATGTTCTGGAAATTTTGATTTTGACCCCTCCCCCCGCGGACCCCAACCCCTGGTCTCACCCCTAGGTGTGTGATCAAATCTCCGAAAGTGTCATGCACTCCCCAGACCAAAGATCTATCAGTTCCCAAAGTTTGAAGTTTCTATCTATAAAAGTCTAGGAGGAGTTATCCGGTAAGACGGACGGACGGACGGACAGACGTACGTACGTACGTACGTACGGACGGACGACGAAGACCATTCGAAAAAAGTGGGTATAATTAATATGCCAGCATAATTTATCATTTAATATACTAAGAGAGTTTCGATACCCCAGTCTCTTATAGAGTTATCGTATTACAATTCTCACGGCTGAATTCTCTCACACCCCTCCGTGAGGGATTTCAGCCACTTCCGGTGCGACTGAAGAATCTCACGGGTTCAATAATCTCACGCTACAGCGGTTCTTCTGTGGCGATTTATTTATGTTGTTGTTTGTTACTTACTGTGTGTATCACTTGTGTCTTTTAATTTTGGATGGCCATATGGCCATTTTGTGGGAAAGTAACTGTCCTTATGGCCTTCCTTTGTTTAGGTTTTCATTATGGTATGGTCGCTTAATGTTTGTATTTCTTTCCTTTTGGTGTCTTTTATGGGTGGAGTAAGTTAATTGTATCAATTCCTGATCTTTGTTTTACTTCTACTTTTCTATTGAAAACATAATATCAGAATCGCTACCTGGGACGTCACTTGTGAGACTTGGTTAAGGGAGCTGTTGGTTAATTGTATCGATTCCTGATCATTGCCTCACTTCTATTTTGGTGTATCTTTTGGGAGCTGTGGGTTGATTGTATCGATTCCTGGTTGTTTTTGAGCATAAAGGCGAATAATTGCTGACAAACAAAAGCACGAACAACCGAACGGATCGAAAACCGGATCAAAATATCAAGTTGGCAAAAATTGCGTGAATCATAAAGTTGTTAAATCATACCTAGGGCCTCCGTGGCCTAATTGGCAAGGGCGCTGACTCTTTATCATAAGGTCCCTCACCGCTTGGGGTTCGAGCCTGGCTCGGATCATATGTGAAACGCCAAGTTCTGCAACGGAAGGGCAAGTGTTCTTTTTTTTTGGTGGGTGGGGGGATACTCTGGTTTTCGCTCACATCTGATTAGATTAGCTCGATATAAGTGAACAAATATCTTGAAAGGGCCGCAAAACCAAAATACAAGAGGGCCATGATGGCCCTGGATCGCTCACCTGATCCATATGATAGAGTAACAAGTGGGCCTCGGGGAGGGCCATTATTGACCCCAGGGCTAAAATGTGCATAATGTTGAGGGAGGTCTAAAGAGGTGAAGCTTCATACCAAATATCAAGAAAGGCTATAATTTGAACAATCTTGGCAAAGGTCCACTAGATGAAGCTACACACCAAATATCAAAGACCTGGGCCTTGGGGTTTCAGAGAAGAAGATTTTTTAAAGATATTCCCTACATTAGCCAATGTAAAACCAAATGGCCACGGAGCGGGGGCATTTTTGGCTTCAGGGCCATAATTTAAACAATCTTGGTAGAGGTCCACTAGATGAAGCTCCATACCAAATATCAAAGGCATGGGCCTTGGGGTTTCAGAGAAGTAGATTTTTAAAGATTTCCCTATTTAAGTCTGTGTAAAAGCAAAGGGTCTCGGGGCGGGGGCATTTTTGGCCCCATGGTTAATAGCCTATAATTTGAACAATCTTGATAGAGGTCCACCAGATGAAATTTCACACCAAATATCAAAGACCTAGGCCTTGTGGTTTCACAGAAGAAGATTTTTAAAGATTTTCCCTCTATAAAGTAGAAGTAAAACAAAGATCAGGAATCGATACAATTAACTTACTCCACCCATCAAAGACACCAAAGGGAAAGAAATACAAACATTAAGCGACCAGACCATAATGGAAACCTAAACAAAAGAAGGCCATAAGGACAGTTACTTTCCCATAAAATGGCAATATGGCCATCCAAAATTAAAAGACACAAGTGATACACACAGTAAGTAATTAACAACAACGTAAATAAATCGCCACAGAAGAACCGCCTTGGAACGGTCAGTGTAAAGATTTCCACTGGGGGGCTTAAATCGATTTTACATGACCACAATCCTCGCCCTTACTTCCGCTGCGATTTAGACAAATAATTTGTTCAGTCCACATGAAGGCCTCCTAACTCATCAGTGCAACATCTCCGTGAACACAAATAATCAAAGAACCACAGAGGTGAGACAACGGTGAGGACTCGACAGCAAGAAACCACTGAAATGCTGGAGCAAAAGAAAACCAACAGTTAGACTCTATAAGTTATAAGTCTATGTAATACCAAAGGGCCCCCAAGACATGGGCGTTTTTGGTCTCAGGGCTAAAATTTGAACAATCTTGGTAGAGGTCCACTAGATGAAGCTTCATACCAAATATCAAAGACCTAGGCCTTCTGGTTTCAGAGAAGAAGATTTTTCAAGATTTTCCCCATATAAGTCTATGTAATACCAAAGGGCCCCGGAGCGGGGGCATTTTTGGCCCCAGGGCAATAATTTGAACAGTCCTGGTAGGGGTCCACTAGGTGAAGCTTCATACCAAATATCAAAGACCTGGGCCCTGTGGTTTCAGAAAAGAAGATTTTTAAAATGTTTCCCTATATAAGCCATGTAAAACCAAAGGGTCCCAGAGCGGGGGCATTTTTTGCCCCAGCACTTTAATTTGAACAATCTTGGTAGGGGTCCACTAGGTGACGCTTCATACCAAATATCAATGACCTGAGCCTAGCGGTTTCAGAGAAGAAGATTTTTAAAGATTTTCCCTATATAAGCCCATGTAAAACCCAAAGACCCGGGGCGGGGGCATTTTTGGCCCCAGCACTATAATTTGAACAATATTGGTAGGGGTCCACCAGATGAAGCTTCATACCAAATATCAAAGACCTGGGCCTTGCGGTTTCAGAGAAGAAGATTTTTAAAGATTTTCCATAAATAAGTCTATGTAAAACCAAAGGGCCCTGGAGCGGGGGCATTTTTGGCCCCAGGGCTATAATTTGAATAATCTTGGTAGGGGTCTACTAGGTGAAGCTTCATATCGAATAACAAAGACCTGGGCCTTGCAGTTTCAGAGACGAAGATTTTTAAAGATTTTCCCGGTATAAGCCCATTGAAAACCAAAAGGCCCTGTGTGTGTGTGTGTGTGGGGGGGGGGGGGGGGGGTTGGGGGGGGGCTGGGCCTTATGGGGTGAAGCTTCATACCAAATATCAAAGACAAGGGCCTTACGGTTTCAGAGAAGAAAATTTTTTAAAGATTTTCCCAATATAAGCCCATGTAAAACCAAAGGGGCCCAGAGCGGGGGCATTTTTTGCCCCAGCACTATAATTTGAACAATCTTGGTAGGGTCCACTAGGTAAAGCTTCATACCAAATATCAAAGACCTGAGCCTAGCAGTTTCAGAGACGAGATTTTTAAAGATTTTCCCTATATAAGCCCATGTTAAACCAAAAGGCCCCGGGTTGGGGGCATTTTTGGCCCCAGGGCCTGGGCCTTGTGGGGTGAAGCTTCATACCAAATATCAAAGACATGGGCCTTACAGTTTCAGAGTAGAAAATTTTCAAAGATTTTTCCCTAAATAAACCATATAAAACCAAAGGGCCCCAGAGCAGGGGCATTTTTTGCCCCAGCACTATAATTTGAACAATCTTGGCAGGGGTCCACTAGGTAAAGCTTCATACCAAATATCAAAGACCTGGACATAGCGGTTTCAGAGAAGTAGATTTTTAAAGATTTTCCCTATATAAGCCCATGTTAAACCAAAAGGCCCCGGGTTGGGGGCATTTTTGGCCCCAGGGCCTGGGCCTTGTGGGGTGAAGCTTCATACCAAATATCAAAGACATGGGCCTTACAGTTTCAGAGTAGAAAATTTTCAAAGATTTTTCCCTAAATAAACCATATAAAACCAAAGGGCCCCAGAGCAGGGGCATTTTTTGCCCCAGCACTATAATTTGAACAATCTTGGCAGGGGTCCACTAGGTAAAGCTTCATACCAAATATCAAAGACCTGGACCTAGCGGTTTCAGAGAAGTAGATTTTTAAAAATTTTCCCTATATAAGCCCATGTAAAACCAAAGGGCCCCCGGGCGGGGTCATTTTTGGCCCCAGCACTATAATTTGAACAATCTTGGTAGGGGTCCACTAGGTGAAGCTTCATACCAAATATCAAAGACCTGGGCCTTGCGGTTTCAGAGAAGAAGATTTTTAAAGATTTTCCCTATAAAAGCCCATGTAAAACCAAAAGGCCCTGCTGGGGCTGGGGTAGGGGTGGGGGGTCTGGGGGGGGGGACCTGGGCCTTGTGGGGTGAAGCTTCATACCAAATATCAAAGACAAGGGCATTACGGTTTCAGAGAAGAAAATTTTTAGAGATTTTCCCTATATAAGCCCATGTAAAACCAAAGGGCCCCAGAGCGGGGGCATTTTTGGCCCCAGCACTATAATTTGAACAATCTTGGTAGGGTTCCACTAGATGAAGCCTCATACCAAATATCAAAGACCTGGGCCTTGCGGTTTCAGAGAAGAAAATTTTAAAAGATTTTCCCTATGTAAGCCCATGTAAAACCAAAGGGTCCTGGAGCGGGGGCATTTTTGGCCCCAGCACTTTATTTGAACAATCTTGGTAGGGGTCCACTAGATGAAGCTTCATAACAAATATCAAAGACCTGGGCCTTGCGGTTTCAGAGAAAAAGATTTTTAAAGATTTTCCCTATATAAGCTCATGTAAAACCAAAGGGCCACCGGGCGGGGGCATTTTTTGCCCCAGCACTATAATTTGAACTATCTTGGTAGGGGTCCACTAGATGAAGCTTCATACCAAATAACAAAGACCTGGGCCTTACGACTTCAGAGAAGAAGACTTTTAAAGATCTTCCCTATATAAGACCATGTAAAACCAAAAGACCCCGGGATGGGGGCATTTTTGGCCCCCAGGGCCTGGGCCTTGTGGGGTGAAGCTTCATACCAAATATCAAAGACATGGGCCTTACGGTTTCAGAGAAGAAAATTTTTGGCCCCAGCACTATAATTTGAACAATCTTGGTAGGGGTCCACTAGATTAAGCCTCATACCAAATATCAAAGACCTGGGCCTTTTGGTTTCAGAGAAGAAGATTTTTCAAGATTTTCCATATATAAGTCTATGTAAAACCAAAGGGCCCCAGAGCGGGGGCATTTTTGGCCCTAGGGCTATAATTTGAACAACCATGGTTGGGGTCCACTAGGTGCAGCTTCATACCAAATATCAAAGACCTGGGACTTGCGGTTTCAGAGAAAAAGTTTTTTTAAGATTTTCCCTGTATAAGCCAATGTAAAACCAAAAAGCCCCGGGGCGGGGGGGGGGGGGGAACCTGAGCCTTGTGGGGTGAAGCTTCATACCAAATATCAAAGACATGGGCTTTAGGGTTTCAGAGAAGAAAATTTTTAAAAATTTTCCCTATATAAGCCAATGTAAAACCAAAGGGCCCCAGAGTGGGGGCATTTTTTGCCCCAGCACTATAATTTGAACAATCTTTGTAGGGGTCCACTAGGTGAAGCTTCATACAAAATATCAAAGACCTGGGCCTAGCGGTTTTAGAGAAGAAGATTTTTAAAGATTTTCCATATATAAGCCCATGTAAAATCAAAGGGTCCCGGGGCAGGGGGCATTTTTGGCCCCAGGGCTATAATTTGAACAATCTTGGTAGGGGTCCATTAGGTGAAGCTTCATACCAAATATCAAAGACCTGGGCCTTGCGGTTTCAGAGAAGAAAATTTTTAAAGATCTTCCATATATAAGCCCATGTAAAACCCAAGGGCCCTGGAGCGGGGGCATTTTTGGCCCAAGCACTATAATTTGAACAATCTTGGTGGGGGTCCACTAGATAAAGCTTCATACCAAATATCAAAGACCTGGGCCTTGCGGTTTCAGAGAAGAAATTTTTTTAAGATTTTCCCTATATTAGCCCATGTAAAATCAAAGGGGCCCGGGGCGGGGGCATTTTTGGCCCCAGCACTATAATTTGAACAATCTTGGTAGGGGTCCACTAGATGAAGCTTCATACCAAATATCAAAGACCTGGGCCTTGCGGTTTCAGAGAAGAAGATTTTTTAAGATTTTCCCTATATAAGCCCATGTAAAACCAAACGGCCCTGGGGCGGGGGCATTTTTGGCCCCAGCACTATAATTTGAACAATCTTGGTAGGGGTCCACTAGTTGAAGCTTCATACCAAATATCAAAGACCTGGGACTTGCAGTTTCAGAGAAAAAGATTTTTAAAGATTTTCCTTATATTAGCCCATGTAAAATCAAAGGGGCCCGGGGCGGGGGCATTTTTGGCCCCAGCACTATAATTTGAACAATCTTGGTAGGGGTCCACTAGATGTAGCTTCAGACCAAATATCAAAGACCTGGGCCTTACGGTTTCAGAGAAGAAGATTTTTAAAGATGTTCCCTATATAAGCCCATGTAAAACCAAAGGGCCCCGGAGCGGGGGCATTTTTGGCCCTAGCAATATAATTTGAACAATCTTGGTAGGGGTCCACTAGATGAAGCTTCAAACCAAATATCAAAGACCTGGGGCTTACGGTTTCAGAGAAGAAGATTTTTAAAGATTTTTCCTATATAAGCCCATGTAAAACCAAAGGGCCCCGGAGCGGGGGCATTTTTGGCCCCAGCACTATAATTTGAACAATCTTGGTAGGGGTCCACTAGATGAAGCTTCATACCAAATATCAAAGACCTGGGCCTTGCGGTTTCAGAGAAGAAAATTTTAAAAGATTTTCCCTATGTAAGCCCATGTTAAATCAAAGGGCCCCGGAGCGGGGGCATTTTTGGCCCCAGCACTATAATTTGAACAATCTTGGTAGGGGTCCACTAGATGAAGCTTCATACCAAATATCAAAGACCTGGGCCTTGCGGTTTCAGAGAAGAAGATTTTTTAAGATTCTCCCTATATAAGCCCATGTAAAACCAAAGGGCCCCGGAGCGGGGGCATTTTTTGCCCAAGCACTATAATTTGAACAATCTTGGTAGGGGTCCACTAGTTGAAGCTTCATACCAAATATAAAAGACCTGGGCCTTGCGGTTTCAGAGAAGAAGATTTTTAAAGATTTTCCCTATATTAGCCCATGTAAAATCAAAGGGGCCCGGGGCGGGGGCATTTTTTTGCCCCAGCACTATGATTTGAACAATCTTGGTAGGGGTCCACTAGATGTAGCTTCAGACCAAATATCAAAGACCTGGGCCTTACGGTTTCAGAGAAGAAGATTTTTAAAGATTTTCCCTATATAAGCCCATGTAAAACCAAAGGGCCCCGGAGCGGGGGCATTTTTGGCCCCAGCACTATAATTTGAACAATCTTGGTAGGGGTCCACTAGATGAAGCTTCAGACCAAATATCAAAGACCTGGGCCTTACGGTTTCAGAGAAGAAGATTTTTAAAGATTTTCCCTATAAAAGCCCTTGTAAAACCAAAGGGCCCCGGTGCGGGGGCATTTTTGGCCCCAGCACTATAATTTGAACAATCTTGGTAGGGGTCCACTAGATGAAGCTTCATACCAAATATCGACGACCTGGGCCTTGTGGTTTCAGAGGAGAAGATTTTTTAAGTTTTTGGTGAAAAAAATCTATTTTTGGCCCCAAAAACCTATATGTGCAACGGACCAGAACCATTTGAACAACTTTGAAAGGGGACCACCTAAGGATCATTCCTGTGAAGTTTGGTCAAAATCCGATCAGTGGTTTAGGAGGAGATGTCGTTTAAAGAAATTGTTTACGGACGCACGGACGCACTGACGGACGGACGCACGACGGACGACGGACGAAAAGTGATCCCATAAGCTCACCTCGTCACTACGTGACGGTGAGCTAAAAAATTATATATTTATATGAAAAAGAAACGAATACACATAAAAATAAATCGTACCTGTGCAGTATAAAAGGAGTACGTCCTGCAGATTGCAGTGTAGAGATTTTTGGCTACATAGTCAGCCTCCAGCCTGATACCACTGAGAAACAAACAAAACCGCAAAATATATTAAACGAGCAAGATTATATTTATTATATATAATTTTAAAAGGGTTTTTTTTTTTTGCCGAATAAGTTCAGGAGAATTTCAATAGAAAGTATAAGGCTGTCAAGGACGGTGTCATGTAACGATTTTAAAGAAACATTTTTTGGTTGCATAACACCTTAATGATCGTTTATTAAAAAAAAAAGGAGTTTTGAGATAAGATACACTTGGGGTATTCCGGTGTAGCGTGAGATTATTGAACCCGTGAGATTCTTCAGTCGCACCGGAAGTGGCTGAAATCCCTCACGGAGGGGTGTGAGAGAATTCAGCCGTGAGAAATGTAATACGATAACTCTATAAGAGACTGGGGTAACGAAACTCTCTTAGTATATTAAATGATAAATTATACTGGCACATTAATTATCCCCACTTTTTTCGAATGGTCTTCGTCGTCCGTACGTACGTACGTACGTACGTAGTCCGTCCGTACGTACGTACGTCCGTCCGTCCGTCTTACCGGATAACTCCTCCTAGACGTTTAGAGATAGAAACTTCAAACTTTGGGAACTGATATATCTTTGGTCTGGGGAGTGCATGACACTTTCGAAATTTTGATCACACACCTAGGGATGGGACCAGGGGGTGGGGCCCGCGGGGGGGGGGGGGGTGGGGGGAGAGGGGGTCAAAATTCAAAATTTCCAGAACATGGTCGTGTAATATATCAAAGCGAACGGCATGATGAGTAGAAAACATTACAACCTAAATTTGACCCCTGGAGTCAATTTTGAGGTCACCAGAGGTCAAAAACTGATTTTGACCCCTTTACCCACACACATTGCTGTTACCGGATAACTCCCCCTGGACCGTCAAAGATAGAAACTTGAAACTTTGGGAACTGTTACACCTTTGGTCTAGGGAGTGCATGACACTTTCGGAATTTTGATCACACCCCTAGTGGTAGGCCCAGGGGGTGGGGCCCGCGGTGAAGCGTGGGGATATGTGATTGCGTGCCATTGACTGCGCGATTCTAGTTAAACTTTAATTTTCTGCTGGAGAAACCTATCTAAGTAAATAAGAAGCTGTGTTACTAGTAATTTTATTTGTTGATTTATTTATTTATCATGAAGTTATTTATTTATGTATTTATTTATTTATTGATTTATTCACCAAGCCTCGACTGGCGGGAGCCCAATGACAAACAGATATTATAGAATGTAGGAATAAAGACAACTATGTCAAGCTGAACTTATATTGGTGTTCGACTTGATCAAAGCCAAACTGCAACGCCCGAGATCACTCAGGGAGACTGGACTTAGGGTTAAAATGGTCCGTATTCAAAGTGGTGCTGATTATCAAATTACAAAAATAATAATAATAATAATAAAAAAAGAATAAAGAAAAGAAAAACTGTAGGGACATTTCTTGTTTGTTTTTGTTGTTTGATTTGAGGTTTAACGTCCCCTTCAACACTGTATAAGGTCATTTTGGAGACGTTGCTTCCAATTTTTCCCCGACAGTGAGATGAAATGACATTTCAAGCCCTGTCGCCCAATGAAACCAATAGGGTTTATGAGCATAGTCGGTCCGACTCGCACCGCTTTGCCTGGACAGGCTTAGATCCAATAAGCGGTTTACCAGTACTCGTGTGCGGTCGGTTTCAGCTCTGCGTGGAAGCCTCATGCAGCCCATCTATTTCTTCACCCCCCGATGGGCGAGGGCAAGCTGACTTCGTACTTCTAACTTCTGCTTTGACGTTGTTTAGGTAGGTAAGTAAGTATGCGGTTTGGTGGCTAGATAGGTAGGAAGATAGGTGGCGGGTTAGGTAGATAGGTTGGGTTTGAGGTTAAATGTCCCCGTCAATACTATATATGTCATTCGGAGACGATGCTTCCAATTTCGTGGGACCCGACTTTGAGATAAAAGGACATCTCAAGACCTGCTGCCCAATGAAACTAATAGTGTTTATAAGCATGGACGGTCCGGTCATACTCGCATCACTTTGCCTGGGCAGGCTTAAGCGGTTTACCAGTACTCATGTGCGGTCAGGCATCATGCAGCCCATCTATTTCTTCAAGTCCCGATGGGCGGCGTAGATTTTAGTAGGTAGGTAGGTGGGTCGGTAGGTAGGTAGGTAGGTTTTATTTGAGATTTAACGTCCCCGTCAAAGCTATATAGGTCATTTGGAGACGATGCTTCCAATTTCGTGGGACCCGACTTTGCGATGAAAAGACATCTCAAGACCTGCCGCCAAATGGAACCAAAAGGGTTTTTATTCATGAACCGTTTGACACGCATCACTCGCCTTGGCAGGCTTTTGCGGTTTACCAGTACTCCGGTGTGGTAGAGAATCATGCAGCCCATCTAGTTCTTCAAGTCCCGATGGGTGGGATAGATTTAGGTAGGCAGGTAAGGGGGTATCTTGGTGGGAAGGTAGGCAGATGTTTGTTTTGTTTTTGTTTTTTTTTTTTTGGTTTGTTTGACTTAAGGTTTATCGTCCCCATCAACACTGTGAAAGTCATTTCGGACGCATTGCGACCAATTGCGAACATTTTGTTGGACTTTTACACTACATTGAGATGAAATGACATCTCAAGTCCTTCCGCCTTATGAAACCAATAGGGTACTTAGGTATGTAGGTAGGCTGGTAGGTAGGTAGAAATAAGTAAATGTATGTCTGACCGTCCGTTCCCATACGGAAAGAAGCCTCCGCGGTGTAGTGGTTATGTTACTGGCCTCATAGACCCGGGGTCACATATTCGATCCCGGGTTTTCACAGACATTCGGACGAGTCTTTTAACCGAGGTCCCATCTCCGTAAGTAGGACGTAAAACTGAGTGACAAACTTTTGCTGTCGAGTCCTTACCGTTGTTTCATCGCTGTGGATTGACTTTTGTGTTGCACTGATGAGTTAGGAGGCCTTTATGCAGACTGAACAAATTATTTGTCTGAATCGCGACGGAAGTAAGGGCGAGGACTGTGACCACGTAAAATCGATTCAAGCCCCCCCCCCCTCCCCACAAACCCGGCGGTTCTTCTGTCGCGGTTTATTTTTGTTATGCCTTGTCTTTGAGTGTGTGTACCGCTTAAATTATTATGTTTTGGCTATCCAATTGACCATTTTGTAGGAAAGTAACTGTCCTTTTGGCTTTCTGCTATTGATCTTTCCATCAGGGTCTGTGGGTTAATTGTATTGATTCCTGATGATTGCCTTCACTTCTATTTTACGTACGATCCTACCTACCTACCCACCTATCTACCTACCGGCCTGCCTGCCAACATCACCACCATCCCACACCTACCTATCGAAACATATATACCAACTTCCCTGCCTACCTGCGATCCTGCCTACATACCTACCTACCTACGAACCTATCTACATTCCTACCTACCTCGCCAACAACCCACACCTACCTACCTACCTACCTACCTACCTACCTACCTACCTACTTATACATATGGATACCTTTCTCCCTCCCCACCAGCCACACACACACCACACCTACCTTCCTTCTACGTATGTACGTGCGTACCTACGAACGCACTTACGTACACACCTACGACGTTGAAGTTAGAAGACAGAAGGTTTGACGTTAGCGAAAAGAATAAAAAATAGAAGTTAGAAATAAGAAGTTCGAAATTAGAAAATTAATGTCTGTCTGTCTGTCTGTCTGTCTGCCTGTCTGTCCTTCCGGTCGTCAGTCCGGACCTACCCTCCTATCTACCTATACTAAGCCACTCTACAACTCTACATACATACCACCCTATCTACCTACCTACCTACCTACTTAAAGGCATTTATTCTTGATTATTGAGGACTATCATTTCATTACATAATATTATGTAGCCCTCAGTGCTCACTGGAGAGAAGTCCTCTGTCTTCAACAGGTAAGGGGCCACCTTGGGGAAAATCAATAAATTACCTACTGTTGACTGGTGTACATTATTGATATTCCCCTTAAGTGCCTCAGTCAGGGGATTCAACAAGAGCTACTAATCACCCTATTAAGGGCCGCCTTTGATCTGCTATAGTCAGTATATCACAGGGGGCAATAAAACAATTATGGACACACGGTGTGTTTTACTGTTACAGAATAAATGCCTTTAACTACATTCCTACCTACCTATATATACACCTATCTCCTATCGATATACATACGTACATACCCACTTACCTATATCCCTACCTACCAAAACATATATAACTACGATCCTACCTACCTACGATCCTCCCTACGACCGTCCTACCTACCTACATCATCATCATTCCACACCTACCTACCTACATTATAACCACCTCACACCTACCTACATACCTGCATACCAACCTACCTACTTACCAAAACATACATACCTACGACACTAGCTACCTACGATCCTACCTACGATCCTACCTGCCTACCTACCTACTGCCTTCCTCCCTCTGTCCCTTGCTACCTACCTACCCACCTACCTACCTACCTACCTACCTACCACATTACCATCCCGCATCTACCTACCTACCTACCTACCTAACTGCATTCATACGTACCTACCTACGTACCTACGTTCCTCACCACCAACCTAAACCTGTCATTCCTACCTATAACTAACTACCTCCCCCCACCTACCTACGTACCTGCCTGTATTCCTACGTACCTACCTAGGTACCTACCTACCTTCCTCACTACCAACCTAAACCTGTCATTCCTACCTATAACTACTTACCTCCCCCCACTTACCTACCTACCTACCTACCCACTTTCCTCGTCCGCCCGTGCCTACCGCTCTACCTACCCACCGAGCCACGAAGCCACCAGACCATTTCCCTACCTACGTACCTATATGCCAACCTAGCTACCATGCAGTCCATCAATTTCTTCAAGCCCCGATGGGCGGGGCCGGACTGCATACCTACCTACCTACGTACATATCGACTTAGTCGCCCTCGCCCATCTGGGCTTGGATAAATAGATGGACTGCATGGTGTTTCCACGCAGGGCTGAAACTGACCACAGATGAGTACTGAAGGACTAAATATGTTCTAGAAAGGGTTATCCTTTGGAAGCAAGGAATACACCACAGAACTGGAAAATATGGAGAGCACGTGTTTTCTTGAGGAGACTAGCTAGTTTTGGCCATTAAGGCCTCATCAGCGACCCTAAAATATTTTCAAAATTCCGCAACGGAATCAATGATCCTAAAGGACAATAAAATAAAAACTACACTATGATGTAGGGCAGCCCAGGCTAAGTGGTATGAGTCAGTCATTCCAAAGCCCTTGGTTTCATTGTGCGGCAAGGCTGGAGCAGTTGTTTCATCTCAATGTCGGGTAAAGGTCCCACAAAATTGGAAGCAACGTCTCCAAAATGACCTAAATAGTGTTGACGGGGACATTAAACCCCAAATTCAAACAAAAACATACCTACTTAGTTACATTCCTCCACCTATACGTCAACATACCTTCCTATCGATATACGTACGTAATACCTACATACCTGCCTGCCTACCTACCTAACAAAACATCTACGATCCTATCTACGACCTTCCTATAGATCTACCTACCTACCCATCGCCACCAGCCCAAACCTACCATTCCTACCTCATCACGCAAAAAAGCCTGTATAATTTTGATCCCCTTAAACCCATTTTTAGATAGTAAAACTGGTGTTAACAGGGATATTTATTATTTGTCTTATTTCTGCTCAGAAACATAGATTATGGGTACTCGCTAGAACCGACGCGCCGTGGCGGTTCTAACGAGTACCGACAATCTATGTTTTGTGCAGAAAGCGGAAAAAATATCAGGGGTTTTATCTGAAAAATTTCAATTTTTGGTTGTAAAATTTTGTCAATATATTTGAATAGGCGTGTTTTCGTGATATACCTACATACATGCATACCTCCACTCTACCTACCTCCACTCTACCTAGCCCATCGGGGCTTCAAGAAATATATGGATTGCATGATGTCTCCGCGAAGAGCTGAAACCGACCGCACACGAGTACTGGAAAACCGCACAGAGGCTCTAAGCCTGTCCAGGCAAAGCGGCCGGAGTCGGACCGTTCATGCTTACCTACCTACGTCGAAGGTTGGCCCCCGCCCATCGGGGCTTGAAGAAATAGATTGGCTGCATGATGAATTGAAGGGTTAAAAGAATCAATCTAAAACCCCGTTCAGGATCTCTTTTTTCCGAACCTACGACCTACGGCCCCCGCTCATCGGGGCTTGAAGAAATAAATGGACTGTATGATGCTTCCTCGCATAGCTGAAACTGACCGCACAGGAGTACTGGTAAACCGCTTAGAGGATCTAACGCTGCCCAGGCAAAGCGGTGTGAGTCGGCCCGTCCATACTTATAAACCCTATTGGTTTCATTGGGCGACAGGGCTTGAGATGTCATTTCATCTCAATGTCGGGAAAAAGTCCCACAAAATTGGAAGTAGCCTCTCCAAAATTACCTATACCGTGTTGACGGAGACGTTAACTCTTAAATCAAACAAAACAAACAAACAAACAACGTCGAATGAAGAAGTTAAAAGTAAGCCTGACCTACCTACCTAACCTGCCCATCCAGCCACGCACCCACCAGACCATTCACCCTACCTGCATACCTACGTACCTGCCTACCTAGCGACCATGCAGCCCATATGTTTCTTCAAGCCCCGGTTGGTGGGGTCGAGTTTGATTGGTGAGCCGTGGGTTCGGTAATTACTTCTGTTTATTATTATTATTATTATTATTATTATTATTATTATTATTATTATTATTGAAACGGTTAAAAGAAAACCTGTTCGGTTGACATTAGGCATTATTACCCCATATAAGCAGAAAAGGTGTGAAAATTAGTCAGTGTGTTTTGTTAAGCATGGGGACAACAGGAAATGTCAAACCATAAATCACACATGTTAATCACGTTGGTATATACAAAATTTAAATTCCATGAAACCCATGTTGAAAAGCGTTCAATATCCTTTGGAAGGTAGGAATACATTGTAGAACTGAAAAGGTAAGAATGTACATGTTTTCTCTAAGCCTCGGATTATGATTAATATTATCATTATTATTTATTATAATTGTTATTGTTATTATTATTATTATTACAATAATTACAATTATTATTGTCATTATTGTAAAAGGGCACTTATATTGAGGCTTATGCTACAGTGTTCAAGTCCATTTAGGCAGAATAATAATTTTAAAATGTCTAACGAACTTGCTTTTAAGTATTAATGGCGAGAACACGCCTATCAAAAATATATTGAAATTTATCATCATTTTTTTTTAGATAAAATATTCTGATATTTTTCATATTTCCGCTGGAAAACATATATTGTAGGTACTCGTTAGAATCGCCTCGCCGAGACGGTTCTAACGAGTCCCTACAATCTATGTTTTCCAGCGGAAATATGAAAATAATATACACCGCTGGAAACCCCAGTTTTACTGTATAAAAGTGGGGTTTAAAATATAGGCGTGGTAAAAATTCCACGAAAATACATGTATCTGTATATATTTTGTTCTTTTTGAACACATGGTAACCTATTTATGGCATATTTAATACAGGTATCTTTCGAATAAATAAATAAATAAATAAATAAAGCCTGTAATGAATAGTGTTCTATTTAAAGTTCGTAATGTAAGCAGATTTCTTTAGGCATTAAACATAGGCTCAAGTTGAAAGGGGCAGGGGCTAACAGGAAATGGATGACAATTCTCACGGCCTTTTTGCGCATGCGCAGATATACCTTGGTATTAAGGTTCTCACGGGTTTAAAGATCTCACGCTACACCGGCTGTCATACAGGTAGGGGACCAAGGCAGGGTAATCAATTACCTAGGGATATAGGTTTGACAAGTCACATCTATTTTTACTTGTTTGATAACTACGTCCTGGTTTTTGATATTAATGGAAGAGACATCCACCCTTTATATTGTTTTTATTTTTAGACACCATTATATCATGTCAAAAAATGTCTATTCAAATACATTGGTTAAATTATATCACTGAAAATGAAATTTTTCCGATAAAAATCCTGATGTAGTTAATATTTTTGCTCAAAACATATATTGTGGGTTCTCGTTAGAACTGTCTCAGTGAGAACCGCGGGTCTAACGAGGACAAACAATATGTGTTTTTGAGTAGAAATAAGAAAAGTAATGAATACCCCTCTATACATTAGTTTTTCTGTATAAAAATGGGGTTTAAGGGGTTCTATTTTCTGATATGATTGTGTCTAAAACAAGAAACAGTTTATAGTTCTTGACTGAAACTATAAAATACGAATGTTTTAGACATTATATGATTTTTTTCACATTCTTTCTCAAAATAAATAAACCACTAAATAAATGTTAACTGATTGTTTACAGTGTTTGTTTACTTCTTTTCACTTTTGAGTTAATGAAACAATGGATATGTCAGCGTTTTACTTTAACTTTTTTTTAAAATACAAAAATAAGTGATTTAAAACATTTTGTAGAAACAATCTCAGTAAAATATATACCATCACATAAGTTCCCGTTATAGACCTCCCTTTTAAACATTTTTCTCAGAGAGTCTCTGCTCATAATCACCACATACTCACTTAGATAAGATAAGCCTTTGATGTGCAGTATGGTACGAAGGAATTGTTTATTCGAGACGATTAAACAGGCCACCCATTTTATATAGAGGAAAATGTGTCTTTAAAAAGGTTTTATTGCCGAAAAAGTTCAAAAGAATTTCATTACTTAGAAAGTATAGGGTTGCCAAAGACTATCTTATGACGTACCGCATCAGTAAGCATGTGGGGTTATTACTCGCATGGTCATATCATTTTATGGCATTACGTTTTCCACTAAAGAACAGCGACGTTATATATGAAAGCCTATTTCAATGAGGACACACGGAAACACTATGCTTTCAGAGCTAAAAGCATCATGTAATCATCATTTGGGCCCCGTCAAACGATTTTGGTACTTATCGCCTATGCGAGCAGCGAAGGTTCAGGCGAGCCTGCGCATCCACGCAGTCTCGCCAGAACCTTCGCTGCAAGCTCATACAAGCAGTGAATTAAGGGGAACCTTCAGACAGAAAGCCATATCCCTGGCCCTTCTGAATGGCTGGGCATGCGCAGTTAAAATTTGTCATGACGGAATGCTCGAAGACACAAATTCGCTTGGCGGGGCTCATTTATTTGCCAAACGATCACCTGAAATAAAAGCAATGCAAATGCGACCTAAGATATTGTTTAGTTAGTCTTCATTAATACGTTTTTTAAGGTCTAAACATGCATTATAGCCTGAAATGAAAATTTGAGATGGGTTTCTACCAATATTCCAAACGTATTTCATTGGTGCTTATTGTAATGATTACTCATTACCTATGTTTTTGTCCTTCCGTTGATTCAAGAAGGGCAGTTATCAGTTTCTGGTGAAAGGCTGTGCACTATGCAGGTAAATGGCTTTCTATATAGAGTTTATTTAGGGGATAACTGTATTGAAAATTGTCATTTGGGGAGGTAAATCGGCAGTTTTACGGTCGGAAATTTCGTTTTACGGCGACGCGTGTGACAATTTTCAATACATTTATTCCCATTCTAATGCACTTATTCAGCTGTTTTGCTTATAAAATGCTTTTTTGTCCATAACGGCAAGCGCAGTGAGCTGCGTAAAACCAGATCCAAACCAATGAAAAGCGACGTTACGTATTGACGTCGGGTTTCCGACAGTAGGGCCTTATATCGCAGAATATACTGACGCAATTTTTGACGTTATCAAATCATTCGAAAATGTATTAGAGTTGCTTTTTGATCGGTTACGGTGAAATGATTCACAAGTGTTCTAAGGCTTCCAAGTAAAAAACGAGTGAGCGATAGCGAATGAGTTGTTTGCACAAAAGCCTTAGAACACGAGTGAATTATTCTCCGTTATCAATCAAAACAACAAAATAAACTGTTTATTACATTTCTATTCATGTTTTACCTTTGAATTTTCAAATTCAACTATTTTGATTTTCGACCAAAATAGTTCCAGTCAAGGCATGGATCACGTGAGCCGTGGTTAAGTTTAGAAAATCAGATGCCATCTTGTTTTCATTTCAACGCAAAAAAAAATCATCATGTGCTTGAAATACAGATGCAACAATGTCATGAAAGTAGAATTGTATTATCAAGAAAATCATACTGACCGTTCCAAGGCGGCTCTTCTGTGGCGATTTATTTATGTTGTTGTTTGTTACTTACTGTGTGTATCACTTGTGTTTTTTTAATTTTGGATGGCCATATGGCCATTTTGTGGGAAAGTAACTGTCCTTATGGCCTTCCTTTGTTTAGGTTTCCATTATGGTCTGGTCGCTTAATGTTTGTATTTATTTCCCTTTGGTGTTATTTATGGGTGGAGTAAGTTAATTGTATCAATTCCTGATCTTTGTTTTACTTCTACTTTTTATCTTTGTGTAGCAGGTCTTTCCTCAAAAAGGTCAAATGGTCGCGAAAATTGAATTCTGAGTTTTATGATTTTATCAGATTTTCTGCAAAACGTCAACTATTGTTATTGTTGTTACAAACGACGTCAACAACGTCGCCTAGCAATTATGACGTCAAAACGTTCGAAATGAAATAATTCACTCACTGATAATTCACTGAGAAATCTCAGTAAAACCACTACTGAAAATGTAATAAATGACCTTAACAGTGTTGACTGGGCTGTTAAACCCCAGACAAACAAACAAAACTGACGTTTTAATAGAAAAAAGGAAAACTTAATAGTTAAGATAACGTTTATTCGTATTAAATTCCCACTATGTGTTTGGGTTTAAAACGGCGCTTTATACAAGGCGTTAATGAGGTTTACAGGGGTGCTTAGAGCACACTCAGTGTGTTGTATAAGGGTGCTTTTAACATGGACTTAATTTATTATTTCCGAATGTTAAATCAGTTACGATTTCATAGTCATTGGGTCATATCGAGGCCTATAACGATTATCTTTGGGAGTCGATTGTCTGTCAATCGACCCAAACTTGTAAAATCGAACACTAAAAGGGCTACAAATGTCAAGATTATAACTGGTTGCGGTTTAAGATTATAAGAAGCATTACTTACAAGGTTGCGGCTTGTTTCAGGTAGGTGAGTCCAAGCTCCACTTTATCGCGCATGCGCTGACGTATATCTGTTTCTAATGAGTCTGTAAGCTGCAAACATAAGAATGTGTCACCAAAACAACGATGTCTGTAGTTAACCCTCTCCTCTAGTGCCCGGCGTATCAGAAATGATTTGTGCCGTGACCAGGCTATTTCAGTTGGTGTTTCTATGGTGTTATGTAAGATATGTTTTTGAATAAATGAAGAAAAAAGTTGAATGTATGATATATGGACCCTGTCAAGCGAATTTGGTACTTATCGCCTATGCGTGCAGCTAAGGTTCAGGCGAGCCTGCGCATCCGCGCAGTCTCGCCAGAACCTTCGCTGCTCGCTCATACAAGCAGTGAATCAAGAGAAACCTTCAGACAGAAAGCCATATCCCTGGCCCCTCTGAATGGCTGGGCATGCGCAGTTAAAATTTGTCATGACGGAATGCTCGAAGACACAAATTCGCTTGGCGGGGCTCATATGATACACCGGACATCATTTGTATTTTCTGTAAGACTGTTAGATAAATACACCATTCAAAACACAAATAGACCTAAAAAGATCTTTAATACTGGACTTCTTCACCCATTCTTGGTAACATTCAATGTCCAATGTATCATATTTATTGTATTCGTATCTCTTTGACCTTTCACCTCCCCCAAAATTTATGTATAGTTTTGTAATATACTTCCGATAGTAAGTCGCTGGGGGTAAAATGAAAGTTTTTGGACACTATGGTTGGGCACTAGAGGGATATTATTTAACGAGAAAATGCGATGGTTGTGTTCACGTGAAGTTAAAGCCGACCGTTAAATCTTATTTTACCGACTGTTCCATAGTGATGCTTCTGATGTGGTTTATTATTGTCATTGTATGTGTTTCGTGTATACCCTGGAAATATTTAATTTTGTATAGCCACTTGTTCATTTGTTGGGATTATAAGAATCTTATATGGGTGTGAGGGGTGGATTGAAAAATCAGTCCCGAGGGACACTGTCCGGCATCACGAGGCTTGCCGAGTGATGCCGGACAGTGATCCCGAGGGACGGATGTTTCTCTCCACCCCTCACACCCATATTGGATTCTTTTTCTTGCATACCTTCCATTTCTATTCCGAATTTTTAATGCTGCTGTCACTTCGGTTACCGACGTCCGCCATTTTGTGATGACACAACAGGAATGTTTAGTGACGTCAGGCATGACGACGACGCGCATGAGGTTGTAATCAACCAGTGCATTTCAAGGTTGGCAAAAAGTCGGTCAATATGAGTATTGACCGGGCCGGTGGTTAAAACCGGTTTTAACCGGTCATTACTGGTCAATACTGGTGGATTGGTGGTCAATTAAATCACTGGAGTATATGCCTCTATCCTGTTGCTAAACTGGTCTTAAAGGCTTTCCCCCTGCATCATGTACATGATGTAAGACTATATTTTCATCACTGAACAAGACAAAATAGTTTTTATTAATAACAGTAATTATTTTAGGTATTTTTATTTTATCAAAAGTCAAAACACATTATTGCTGGTCAAATGAAGAGGTTGGATTGACTCACTGAACTGTAGACAGGCCTGTTCTTTTCAATCAAACAATCTTTATAATTATTCTTTTTTCCTTTATAGGTTAGATCGATTGTTCATATTTTGATTTACAGGAATATGAATAAGCTGAATGTATCATGGATTTTGAAGGATTTATGAAAGGTCCTATTTTGTTTGACACAGAAAACAAAAAGTGTTGTACCAGATTGACCCACTCCCCTCACAAATCTTCTTCCCTCTTTAACTTTGAAAATATCAATTATTTTACATAACCTTTGATTCACTGATGTCTTTGAATATTTAAAAGTATATGCAACACCTGTAAATTGCTGTGAAAACAGACTAACCCATGCCACTGCAGTGGGTGTGGCAAAGATCTAATTACTAAATTGACCAATTACATGTTCCCAATAGGGGTATTATAAACTGACACCATTCCTAATGTGTAAAATTTTGATTTATATGCGATAAAGACAGTATCCTACCATCAAGCTATTACTGAAGGTGTCAAAAATGAATGAAGTTTTGAACTTCTTCACTATTTTGGAAGATAAAAAAAAAAAAAAAAAACAGTGCAAGGTGTTGAAGTTAGTGCTAAGGTTTTAAGACTGATGAGTCAAAAATGCCTAGGGCTAAAAAAGCCAGAAAATATTGCTAAGAAGCCACTTAAAGAAATAACATAAACTCTATCAAATGATCAGCCTCCAGCAAAGAGACCAAAACTTAAAAATAGTTTCAGTAGCTTTGCCTTTTCAACACTAAAATTATTCAATTGACCACTCAATATGTCAATCGACCAGTATTGACCACTCTTAGAGTATTGACCGGGACGGTTTTAACCGGTTAAAACCATCGGTTAAAACCGCCCCTGGTTTTGTCCGCCCAACCTTGGTGCATTTATCAAACACGCGATTATATTCGATTTGGGGTCGGAACACCAGGGTCAGAACATAAATTTCTATCCCAGGGTAAAATCACGGATTTCCTTGTTTGGTGTGCAAGAATAGACTTTCTGTATAAGATATTCGTCAATCTTTCACGTTACTGTTTTAATAGACAAAAGGTGTAAGGCAATTGTATCTAGTCCTGATCATTGCATTCCTTTCTATTTCGATCATGTCATATGGACAGTATGACAATATTGTTTGCTGAAAAAATGTGAGCTGTGAAAGCTTCGCATACTTTTCCAGCAAAGAAATCAGAGTGTTGGATTATGTTTTTGCTAGAACAGTTTAACATTTGCCCACTGACCAGCTCGTTAAGGTAACAATGTTTTTTTTATGAGCCCCGCCAAGCGAATTTGTGTCTTCGAGCATTCCGTCATGACAAATTTTAACTGCACATGCCCAGCCATTCAGAGGGGCCAGGGATGTGACTTTCTGTCTGAAGGTTCCTCTTGATTCATTGATTCATTGATTGTATGAGCGAGCAGCGAAGGTTCTGGCGAGAATGCGCGGATGCGCAGGCTCGCCTGAACCTTCGCTGCTCGCATAGGCGATAAGTACCAAAATCGCTTGACGCGGCCCATATGACGTTGCGCCTCAGAATTAATAACGCCATATATTAAAATGTGTAACCCACTAGTGGATTAAATATGCAAATTAGTTAGATACGCCCCGAAACGTGCGACGACCTAAATGACGTCGCGTTTACTAATGGTATTGACATGTTTGTGAACAAAAATGGTGAATAAAATGTGTTTGGAAATGTTTGTTTGTTTTTGTTTGATTTGAGGTTTAACGTCCCCGCCAACACTGTAAAGGTCATTTTGGAGACGTTGCTTCCAATTTTGTGGGACTTTTACCTGACATTGAGATGAAATGACATCTCAAGCCCTGTCGCCCAATGAAACCAATAGGGTTTATTAGCATGGACGGTCCGCCTCGCACCGCGGTTCCTTGACAGGCTTTAGATCCTCTAAGCGGTTTACCAGTACTAGTGTGCGGGTCGGATTCAGCTCTGCGTGGAAGCATCATGCAGCCCATATATTTCTTCAAGCCCCTATGGGCGGGGGCTTGTTTGGAAATGTCATATGATATATAGAAACTGCATTCGTGCTCTAATATCACCAACTTCATTAGATTCATTGAGGAAATGGCATAAAATGATCGTTTAATAGATTCAATCTCATTTAAGATCTCCTATTTAAGCAGTTCTACAATCACAGGAGTCACAAAGAAAACAAAAGTGAAAGTAAAGCAACTGCCCCTCTCTCTCTCTCTCTCTCTCTCTCTCTCTCTCTCTCTCTCTCTCTCTCTCTCTCTCTCTCTCTCTCTCTCTCTCTACTTTCGGATGAGTCTTTAAACCGAGGTCCCTTCTCCGTATGGCCTTAGCTGTTGGTGGGACGTAAAACTCAAACACTCACTCACTCTCTCTCTCTTCACTGACTAGGTGAATACATCTCTCTCTCTCTCTCTCTCTCTCTCTCTCTCTCTCTCTCTCTCTCTCTCTCTCTCTCTCTCTCTCTCTCTCTCTCTGACTAGGTGAATACATCACTCTCTCTCGCTCTCTCTTCACTGACTAGGTGAATACACCACTCTCTCTCCTTTTTTTTTTCTCTCTCTCTCTCTCTCTCTCTCTCTCTCTCTCTCTCTCTCTCTCTCTCTCTCTCTCTCTCTCTTCCACGACTAGGTAAATACCCCTCTCTTTCAGACACAATCTCTCACTACTCTTTATCTCACTCTCTTCTCCGACTAGGTAAAATAGGTGAATACCTCTCACTCTCTCTGTCTCTCTCTGTTTCTCTCTTTATCTCTACCGACGAGGTGGTTACACTGCCATTAAGGGAAAAATTAAATAAAATGTAAAGTCAGTACGTTATCAAACGGCACTTAACATAAAACCTTCCGTGTACCTACAACCTAAAAGCCAGCGCCTCAGAACGACCAGCAGTGAAAACCACTGGGTAAAACTTGCATGATTGCACGCGCAACAAAAGACGGGCAAAGATCAGCATGCACATATGCACAGTCTGATCAGCATCTTCACTGATCACCAATGCATTATATAGGTGATTGGGTACACAGGCAGCACACAAAACGGTATTCTTCGCTGCCTTGGATATACATCGAATCCCGCCATTAAGACAAACAAATTCTTTGAAAGAATAAAAGCTTCAGTTTTCTTGCTATGTGATTTCGAGTCAGATACTACCTCTAGTAAGAGACCCCGTTGGAACTTTTCAAAAGTGGTCTTTAAGACCACTTTTGAACAGTTCCAAAGGTGGTCTCTTAGGAGGATGTTTACTGCATTTGCAAATTTGAAAACAACCCTCTATTCAATCTACATCATTTAAATATTTCCATAACATTTTGGCAACAAACACATACATCAAGTACATGTCTTCGAATCTCTCGTTCCTCACGCAATACTCTGTTGTAGGAACTGATATGTTTCTCCTGAGAGGACATCTTCTTCAGCAGATGAGTCTTTATCTCGTCCACGGTAACCTTATTATCACTTGCGTCCTCAGTATCTGCATCACAATCTTCCAGGTGTGTTGCTATATCTATAAGATTTCTGTATTTCTTTACCTTCTTTATCGTTTCAATACAGATCTGCAATTAAACACAAGCACTGAGAGTACTGTTGGATCGCTTTGGAGCGAGATAGCTCAGTGGTTAGTACACTTGCCTCTGGTGCTAGAGGCCCCCGGTTCGATCCCCGGCGGCGGTGAATATTTCGCTGTCCGAACACGCTCTATTGGCATCGTTTGCAGGGAAGAATGTCAAAAAGTGCACCATCCTTCTGGTCGGGACGCTAGCTGGAGGCCCCCTGTGCAGGGAGAGTCATCCCCTGTGCAGGTTAAAGACCGGGTTCCTGCTGGTCAACTTGGTACCGATCTAAACAATGTGTTCGATAAAATAAACTTTGATACCCTTTTCACTGTGTTCTCTTAGATAGGGCGCTTTCTTAAAAAGGTAACCCTTTTCGGTACGTTCTCATAAAAAGTCACCCTTTTCAGTGCGTTATCTTAAAAAGTCACCCTTTTCAGTGCCTTCTCTTAAAAAGTCTTCCTTTTCAGTGTGTTCTCTTGACAAGTAACTCTTTTCTGTGCGTTGAGAAACAGCACCATTTCCACAAGAGACTTTTAAAATGATCGCTCTGTTGAAATGCTACATTTGTATAATGACACAACAATTTTTATGTGCACATAACGAAAACACGCCTATTTAAATGCATTGACAATTTTACCATCAAAAATGAAAAATTCCCGCTAAAAAATCTGATATTTTTCTTATTTCTGCTCAAAACATAGATTGTGGGTACTTTCTAACGAATATCACAATCTATGCTGTTGAGCAGAAATTAAAAAAAACGTGTACCCCTGTAAAACCCCAGTTTTACTAATATAAAAGTGCGATTTAAGGGGGTTAAATTTATATAGGCGTGTTTTCATGATGATGAACAAAGATGTAGTGATACCCAGCCCGATGCAATGATCACCACACCCTAATCACAGCGTTTTAAGCTGACTTGTGAAAATACACCCTTTTCCCCACTAAATTATAATACCATTTTTCCTGTTTTAAATGATGACAACTCTGCGCACTACCCAGCTGGAAAAATCAAAGCACTGAGAGTACTGGTGGATCGATTGTCTCTGAGTGTAGGTTTGGAAAATAGTCCTGAACTGAGAATCGAACTGTTCGTTTAACCTTAAATTCCAGTATTTAAAGCCAGCAGTGTAGCCCTGATCAGACATTTATGTGGCGTCTGATTAGGTATACACTGTTTGCCAATGCCCAAGTGCACGAGCACAGTCCAGAATTTACTTTTTACGCGGCGCTCTGATGTCTTATGGAGGCGACTATCGACGCTATAAACTAGATTTTGTTCCGAATCGGCGGCAGTCAGATGGTCAGTGATAGTCACGCGGACAAAAACAAATTTATAACGTAGGCTGTTGATACTTGTTAAAACGCTTCATTATAAGAAAAGTGTTCAGTACAATTTTTGTCTGAAAAAAAAATATATGGTAACATTTTCCGTCAAAGTTTTCCAAATTATTTACTTGTCACTTGTTAATGTGTTTAATCATTTCCTTTCTTTACATGTATATTCAACCAGCACAACAGATTCATTTTTCTGAATTTACTATATTTCATTGATAATGCTTAACCTCATATGCATCACAATCTCAGCTGAAAAAGTTATTTCATGTATAACATTTTATCCAGCTGCAAGCAGTGTAGATCCATCGATGGCTTCTGATCAGAACCTACAATGTTTGTCATAGTTTCACCTCTCTCTCTTCTCCTCGCTCAGTCCAACCTCTGCATCCCAGCCCATGAATAACAGTGAACAGAAACAGAGCCCCTTCAGCGATGTTTAAAAAGTTCATTCTACCCGTTGATGCAGGCCCGCACACAGAGTGGGGAGCGGTGAAAACGCACCCCCCCCCCCACACTTTTTTTTTTTAATTCTCAAACTCAGGCAGTTTTGTTTGTTTGTTTGTTTGTTTGTTTGTTTGTTTTGAGGTTTAATGTCCCCGTCAACACTATTAAGGTCATTTTGGAGACGTTGCTTCCAATTTTGTGGGTCTTTTACCCTATATTGAGATGAAATGGCATCTCAAGCCTTATCGCCCAATGAAACCAAAAGGCTTATATTTATGCATTGGACGGTCCGACTCACATCATTTTGCCTGGGCAGGCTTAATCCTTCTAAGTGGTTTACGAATACTCATGTGTGGTAAGTTTCAGCTCTGCGTGGAAGAATCATGCAGCCCAATATATTTCTTCAAGCACCGATGGGCGGGGACGAAATTTCAGACAGTTTTTGTAAAATACCTGACATTTGCACCCCTAACCCCTCCCCCCCCCCCGGCCCCCACCCCCACACACTTTCAGAGTCTGCGTACGGCCTGAATGATGTTCAGAACTTGTTGTATATATATGGCGAACAGTGCCGACCCTGATCAAAAGGAATGCACTGTTTATCCGCTGTGGGTCTACGCTGTATGTCTAATACCGATACCATCTTTAAAATTCTGGACTGTTCATTTTTTCGTTCACTTTTTGTACACTCGACTCTATCTAACAGTTTTATGAATGGAATGTTCCTTTCATTACGTGAGCAACCTGGCGTTCTTATACTATTTCATTTAACCATTAAATGCCACTATTTAAGCAAACAGTGTAGTCACTGTGCATCCGGCTGAGCAGACTCAACTTTCCGCGGCGTCTGATCTGGGTATTCGGTGTTTGCCAAACCCAGCGTACGATTCCTGTCCAGACTCTGTAAATAGCTCTGACCTGCATGTAACATCGTTAGAAATAGCGAGACATTTTCTATTAATAACCGTAATATTGGTTTTCCCAAATCAGTGATGCTCACGTGGATAACAGCATGTCGAGCATAATTTCGGATTTTGCCATTTTGTAACTTATGATTAGGATCGATTGTAAACAATCGACCCAAAAACCTTTCTCATTTTTTTGTTCGATGTTCAAGCATTGGTACCAAGTTGACCAGCAAGCGCCCACCCCCCAACACACACCCCACCCAACACCCCGGTAAGCTGAGCTAAGCTAGAGTATGTAGTATTGTAGGCCTACAGTTCTATGTTTTGAGCAGAAATAAGAAAAATAATAGACCTGTAAACCCCAGCTTTACTGTTTTTAAGGGGGTCAAATAATATAGGCGTGTTTTCATGATGTACTTGCTTTTACTTTATTATTAAACTCGATTTCTCCTGTACTTTTCATTTCTACTCTTTTTATGGCGTTGCTTGAAAGTCAAGAAACTTTTTTTTCCGATTTCATGTATTATATCTGGTATACTGCAGTGCTCGAGAATAAATAAGCAAACAATTTTATCTTTTGCGATTACTTGAATGAATGAATGAATGAATGAATGAATGAATGAATGAATGAATGAATGAGGAGAACACACAGTGCATTCTTCCAAGACTCCTTCTGATGATATTTTGCGACAGTTTTAGTATTTCTCATTGAGGCGGTTCTAACGAGTACACACAATCTAAGTTTTTGAGCATGACTAAAGGAAATGATGTATACTCTTGCAAATCCCACTTTTTCTCGATATAAATTTGCGTCATAAGAGCGATCTTCTCTCGGACTTGTTAACTTTGAATGAATGAATGAATGAATGAATGAATGAATTGATGAATGAATGAATGAATGCATGAATGAATGTGAAAAATAAGAACATACCTTTTGTTTGTGTGTTAGTTTTTCATAAATGAGTTCGTGTTCTTTGATAGCTTTCTTTAACTGTCTCTTCTCTTTACTCCATTTACTGAACATTTCATCTGTTATTCTAGCAATGAGAAAATTGTTCTTCCGTCAGAATACACACGTGTATACAAACGTAAACCCGGGCCCCAACCTATCGGCGCTTCAAGAAATTGACTGGGCTGCAGGGTGCTTTCACGCAGAGATGAAACCGATCGCACATGGGTAGTGGTAAACGTCTCAGAAGATCTAAGCCTATGTTCTCTCCAATGGGACATAAAAACAAAAAATTACCGATTAGAAATGCTTGTACTGCATGCCTACATTTACGGTTTCTTTCATTTCGCATTCTAGGTTAACCTTTCATTTCGCATTCTAGGTTAACCTTTCATTTAACCCTTCATTTCACATTCTAGGTTAACCTTTCATTTTGCATATGAAAAAAATTCCTTCCAGCTTGCCGTCTAACAAAAACATGAAAAAACTTGATGTGCTGTATGATGAGGGCAAAGTCAACAGCATGTTTTCCACGAATATATGTTTATTTTGCAAGCGTGAGAGCACTCATGTACGTATGTGTGTGTGTGAATTCGGGTTAAACGTCGCTTTCAACAATTTTTCAGTCATATCACGACGGTGTCTGGTTGCGACAGGGAGCTCAATTCTCACTTTTATAGTGCTGCCTCACTGAAGTATCATGTCCCAGACACATTACATGATACCACACCCAGTCACATTATCCTGACACTGGGTCGACCAGTCCTAGCTCTACCCCGTAAATCTGAGTGCCAAGCGAGGAGCAGCTAGTACCATTTTTAACGACTTTGGTATGTCGCGGCCCGGGATCGAACCCGTGACCTCCCGTTCCCCGGAGCGGACACTCTACCAACTGAGCTATCGGGGCCGGTCATGTACGTATAATTGGTGCAATTTAACATGAGACCGACCTTTATGCAAAGAATAAATCAATCAGTGTTTTCGCCTAATAGGTCGGTTTTCGTAAACTTCTCGTGAATTTTCGACATCTCGTGAATGGCCACCCATTTACTGACCCCTCTGTATTGAATAACAATATCGACCACTTCGGAAAACGGCGAAGATAAATATATGCATTCAGTCGGGTGTGAAATTATCATAATAGAGGTCACCAGTCTCATGTCATATTGATCGAACTGTATGCACATGGGATAAACTTAAAGGTGCATTAATTATTGAGCTACCGGGTCTCAATTTTTTTTTCTGGTTTTTATCTTCAATTCATACTCCTTTGTCATGTGTACACTTTTGTAGCCAAATACAGCTTCAGAACCTTGTGAAAATGGTCGTATTCATTTGTGTTTACCCTTCACTCTGAACATGTGTTCGGAATTTCTGTTCTAAAAATAAATCTGCCACTTTACACATATATGGCGACAGTATCACCTCTGAGTGTCGTTACTTATGGCATGGTATTCAGCGTCATATTTTTTTCGATTCAGGCATGGCCTAAGCAAACAAGGCCAAAAATGAACGTCGCATAACGTCGTATATGGGGATTCTATTTTTGTCACGAACTAAAAATAGATCTAACTAGTGTTCGAAACCTTGTTAGGGAATCCCTCTCAAACTCGTTTACCTGTCATCATAATTGTTGGCAATTTTGCATAAAATGCATTCATTTGTACTGTTTTAAAGAAAAATACCAGCTTTATGTATTTTACTTTTGGAAGCATTTTTTACCGATAGCTCAATAATGCGCCTTTAAGGCAGCGTTCCGGTAATTTTCGGGTTTTGTGACAAATTACTATAATGACCAGTCAACAGGAAATCACTCAACCAGTCGTGACCTTTTCTTAAATGCTTCCGGAGCAAAAGTCATCATGAGATTGCCTACGCCCACTATATAGTTTACGCCCGTGTGCGTAAACCAAAAACGTCTCTTATGACAATGTAATTAGTGGGCTAATTAATAGGCCCTTCATTGATTTATTTTTGCAATCTTTGGTGTGACACCTTTATGCGTGGAACCAGGGGTCGCAGGATCGATCCCTGGCTTCTCCAGACTTTCGGATGAGTCTTTAAAGCGAGATTCCGTCTCCGTATGACCTTAGCTGTTGGTGAGACGTAAACCTCAAACACTCACTCACTCAAAACCGTTATGCGTGTACATTTAGAGATGGTATTTGTTTGAATTGCGGTTAAACGTACCAGGCAACAATATTTCGATCATTTTGGAGATGTTGCGTCCAATTTCGGCATTGAGATGAAATGGCATCTCAAGCCCTGCTGCCAAAGGACACAAATAATTTGGCTTATATGCACTGGACAGTCTGACTCGCACCACTTTGCATAGGCAAGCAAAGTCTGTTTCTCCTTCTCAGTGGTTAACCAGTACCCCAGCAGGTACATGACGTAATTATGACGTCACATCAACGTCGGTAGGTCATGACGTTTATGCAACGTCACTTCAACGTATGTGCAACGTCATGACGTTGCACCGACGTTGATTGACATGCAACGTCACATCAACGTCTCCGCAACGTCATGACGTTGCACCGACGTTGATTGTCGTTGCCCTAGCGACGTGTGCCTGTCATGCAAACCAATCTATATCTCCAAGCAAACCTATCTGTGGTTTAACAGTACACATGCACGGTAAGTTTCAGCTCTGCATGGAAGCACCATGTGCAAACCTATGGGGCGCCGTTTTACTATTTATGCCCTATTTATAGATATCCATAATTATCTATGGATATCCTTAAATTGAATTAGTGATATCCATAATCCGAATTAAGGGTTATCCATGATTATTTATGGATTTCAAACAATAATCAAAACCCGAAACGAACACCAGCTAAACCTCAACAGAAACAGAAACAATTCCAAAAACCTAACACACGTGTGAACACAAATACAGAATCTGAAGTTGGTGATCAAACAGACAGGTCAAGAAAGTGCATAAGAGAAACAACACTACTAATTGGTAGTTCCATTCTTAAAGGAGTGAAAACCAATGAACTTAATTCCAATACCACTGTTAGATCTTTCCCAGGTGCCACCGTCAAAACAATGAAGTCCAAGTTAGAACAATATGACACGGATAGCTGCAAAACAATAATTGTCCATGCTGGTGGAAACGATGGTGATAGTGGAGCAGATATGGATACTTTTCAAGATGACTACATTGCTTTACTAGAGAGTTTGGCGTCTAATGACCGCCGAATTATTGTATCCGGCCTACTGCCAAGAGGCACATCTGATCTTGAGCCATACAATCAGGAGTTGAAATCGCTGTGCGATGCAAACGACATAGATTACATTGACAACTATGATAACTTTTTATTGGCGTCTGGTGAAATTCCTGACACATATTATTACACGGACAAAACGTATTTAAACGTCACTGGTACACGAAAACTTCTACAAACTATTGACAAATATTGTAAGATAACAGGACCATCGAAATCCTCAAATGTTACACCACAGAGACAGCGACGAGGCAACACGCCGCCTACAGACAGAAGATATCGCCCTCAGAAATACTGCCATATTTGTTCAATGACAAATCACAGTACCCAAGAATGTTGGTTCAATGGACGAAACTCTAAGATCACGGGCCGTGCTGCACACTAGGATGAATTAGGGTATATAGAACGCAATTCTCAGAACGACCACACATTGCCTAATAGTACAACTTTAGAAACGCCGTTTAATTACTCGTTTGATCTGAATAGGGTGCAGAATGACTCCAAAAATCTCGGTGTTTCACCCATTGCCCAACATGAGGGGCTGAATCTGGACAATACACAATACACACATAACGATGACACCACTTGCCTATCTGATGAAGTATCCTCAGACACCACAGACATACAATTTTTATCCAAAGGCTTACATCTTTGTAATCTAAATATCAGACGCCTTGCTCCCAAGCTAGACGAAATTCGCTTAGCTATGGCAACAGAGCGCTGTCCAGATATCCTAGGTATTTGCGAAACTTTTCTGGAGGCAAGTATCTCAGATGGTCAAGTGGCCATCGATGGTTACGATATGCTACGAAAAGATAGATCTGACACTCAAAATAAATCTGGCGGCGGTTTAGTTTTATATCATAGAAATCTGCTTAAGTGCAGACGCCGACCAGAACTTGAAGTCTCGCAGATTGAAACATTGTGGTCAGAGTTAACCCTGCCAAACACTAGGCCATTTCTGATTTGCACCGTGTATCGCCCTCAAAATGCACAGTCCGAATGGATAGAACTATTCGAGGAGGAACTGTCCATTGCACAAACAACGGGGCTTGAAATCATTCTTATGGGTGATTTTAATATCGATTAAAGTTCCACGGTAAATCAGAAATGGCATAGAATGGTACAGTTATTTGACTTGTCCCAATTAGTAACAGAACCAACTCGAATAACGGAATCAACTTCAACTATAATTGACCATGTCTATACTACTCACCCGGAACATATTACTGAATGCTTCGTTCCTAATTTTTCTATAAGTGATCATTTCCGGTATGTCTAACAAGAAAAGTAAATTACAAAATTTCTAAAAACAATCATATCACCACAACATATCGTTGCTTTAAAAACTTTCATGAACCTATACTTTTGACAGATCTTGCAAATGAACTCAGCTCTTTCTCTGCAAATTCTTCTGACCTCGATGCCGATTTTGTTAAATGGCACCAAATAATAATGAAGCATTTAGACAACCATGCTCCTGTGAAAACCAAAAGGGTGAAACATAATCGCATGCCCCAATGGTACACCGCGGAAATAACACAGATGCAAAGATTAAGAGACAACTGCAAGCGCCAAAAGCAATGGGCGGATTTTAAACGGTATCGAAATAACACGCGACAGTTAATAAGACCGGCTAAACGGAAATATTTTTTCCGATTCAGTTTCCAAATCTAAAGATTCTAAAGTCATATGGCAGCACCTACGACCCTTCAACGCAAACAAGAAAACATCTTCAAATAACCTCCCAGATGAGTTAGTTTTCAATGATGAAACGATTAAAAATTCTGAAAACATTGCTGCAAAACTGAACGAATTTTTCACCTCAATAGATGATATACTTAACAAAAACCACACTGAGTCGCCTGAACTTGACACTTACCGACTAAATCAATTTGTGAATAACAAAATACCCGAAAATGTATCTTTCCATGTTCCTTTCATTACTTGCGACCAAGTATTATCGTTTATAAGTAAACTTGATTCTTCAAAAGCCACAGGCATTTACGGACTTGGACCTAGAATTATTAAATTAGCCGCGAATGTTTTATCACCGTCGATAACATTACTGATCAATAAAAGCATTGTTAGCGGAAAATTCCCATCTCAACTAAAATATGCTAAAGTTTTCCCCATTTATAAAGGTGGAACTAAATCGGACCCCTCAAACTATCGTCCGATCTCAATCTTACCAACAATTTCTAAAATATTTGAGAAACATGTCAGCCATCATTTAATGGGCTTCTTAAATAAATACAAATTAATACATGAGAGTCAATCAGGGTTTAGACAGAAACACAGTTGCCAAACTGCACTGGTTAAGCTAATCGATCATTGGATGGCTTGTATCGATAAAGGGGACATCGTGGGAACAATTTTCATCGACTTTCGCAAAGCATTTGATGTCGTGGACCATGGTATTCTGATACAAAAGATTTCCCTGTACAAACTTAGCCTAAACACAGTCCGTTGGTTCGAGTCATATCTTAGTTGTCGCCAACAGTCTATAGTATACGACAAAGGCTTATCTGAGTCTCCACATGTTCGTTCCGGTGTACCTCAGGGCTCGATACTTGGTCCTACCTTATTTTTGCTATTTATCAACGACCTACCCTTGTTCCTTAGATATTGCTATGCGGACTTATAAATATGCCGATGATGCCACCTTTCACACTCATAGTAACAATAAACAAACCGTCGAAAACCACCTACAATCCGATTTTAACAATTCTAAATATTGGAGTAGATGTAACAAAATGCATGTACATGATCAGAAAACGTCATGCATGACTATGGGAACTAGGCATCGCTTGGATGGCTCCAATCTTTTAGACATAAAATCTGACAGCATCAATATAAAGCAGGTGTCAAATCAAAAGCTTTTGGGCCTTTATATTGACGAAAACTTAAACTGGAATACCCATATAGACCATCTTTGTGCTGCTGTCTCTTCTAAAATATCATTGTTGCGACAAATATCGGAATATGTTCCCATAAACGTCCAAAATCTATTTTATCAAGGGTATATTCTATATACCGCTTCTTGACTATGGCTCAGTTATATGGGGATCAACATCAACTGCTAATATTGAAAGGTTGATAAAACTGCAAAAACGAGCAGCACGGATTATACTTAGTGCTGACTTTGATACTCCATCTGCCCTTATGTTCCAGGAGCTTGGTTGGACTCCCGTGACGAGTAGAATAAAATATAATACAGCTGTTCTTACCTTCAAAGCCTTAAATGATATGACTCCAGATTATATAAACAAGTTGCTCACACCGATGTCACACAAACATCCATTAAATTTAAGAGCAAGGTCCAATGGTACACTGTATGTTCCAAGGTCCCGCACGGCACTTTATAGTGGGGCATTTTCATGCTCTGCCCCACGACTATGGAATTCTTTGCCTCTCGAAGTAAGAAACTCTGAGTCATTAGGTGCTTTTAAAAGACAGGTAAAACCCTTTTGTTAGGCACTGTTGGTAACATTTTATCATGTTTTATGTTCACCATTGTACATATGCATTCCTTTTAAGTCACAGACCATTCATGGTCCACGCATCTTAATCTATTTTAGATAAACCCGAAAATCTGTGATATGTTTTATGTGCCCTCTGATAAATTAATGTTTTAATAAACAGTGGTCTCAACCGGAAACACAAATCATATACCACATCTGCTGTTGACTGTTTCAACACACGATCTGTTCTTTTGAAACATTCAAGAATTTTAGTATCTGTTTTAACAAGATACGTCTTATGAGAACACATTGTCTTTGTTTTACTGTATATATGTATATAATGCATTTTGTAATGTTTTCCATATGTTTTATATGTTATCTGTGTATTTTACAGAGGGCCACAAGGTAGACTAGCTTTGCAGCTAATTGTGCCACCCTCTTAAAATAAATAAATAAATAAATTCGAATTAAGGATATCCATAAATCGAATTATGGATATCTATAAATCGGGCTGAATTAATGATATCCATAAATCGAATTGAAAATAAATACAATAAATAATGAATAAAACCAAAGGGTTTTGCGGTGAACTATAGATATCCATAATTCGAAATATGGATATCATCAATTCAGCCCAATTTATAGATATCCATTATTCTATTTATGGATATCCATAAAACGATTTACTGATATCTATAAATATGGACTAAATAGTAAAACGGCACCCCATACAAACCAATCTATTTCTCCAAGCAAACCTATCTATTTCTCCAAGCAAACCAATCTATTTCTCATCCTCAGTGGTTTACCAGTACACATTTGCGGTTTAAGCTCTGCGTTGAAACGCCATGCAAACCTATTGGGCGCCGTTTTACTATTTATTCCCTATTTATAGATATCCATAATTATTTATGGATATCCATAAATTGAATTAGTGATATTCATTATTCGAATTATTGATATCCATAATTATTTATGATATCCGTATTTATTTATGGATATCCATAATTCGAATTTATGATATCAATAAATCGAATTATGGATATCCATAATTCAATCTGAATTAATGACATCCATAAATCGAATTATGGATATCCATTTTTTGATTTATGGATATCCATAATTCGAATTATGGATATCATTAATTATAATTATGGATATCCATAAAACTAATTATGGTTATCCATAATTCGATTTATGGATATCATAAATTCAGAACGATTTATGGATATCCATAATTCGACTTATTGATATCATCAATTCGAATTATGGATATCCATAATTCCGTCCATTTACGGAGATCCATAATTCGAATTATGGATATCAATAATTCCTCTTTGAAAATAAATTCAATAAATAATGTATGAAACCAATGGCTTTTGTGGTAAATTATGGATATCCATAATTCGAAATATGGGTATCATTGATTCAGCCCGATTTATAGATATCCATAAATCGATTTATGGATATCCATAAATCGAATTATGGATATCCATAAATCAGCGGAATAATGGATATCCATATTTTGATTTATTGATATCCATAATTCGAATTATGGCTATCCATAATTCGAATTTTGGATATCCATAAATGATCTGAATTAATGATATCCATAAATCGAATTATGGATATCCATAATTTGAATAATGGATATCTATAATTCAAATTATGAATATCTATTACTCGGGTGATTTATGGATATCCATAATTCGAATTATGGATATCCATAAATCGAATTATGGCTATCTATAAATATGGATTAAATAGTAAAAACGGCACCCCATACAAACCAATCTATTTCTCCAAGCAAACCATAAATTTCTCCTTCTCAGTGATTTACCAGTACACATGTACGGCAAGTTTCAGCCATGCGTGGATTTTGTTTGTCTGTTTTGTTTTGGAGTTTAACGGCCCTGTCAACACTATTTAGGCCATTTTTGAGCCGGTTAGTTTACCTATCCACACTTTCCTGGGCAGGCTTATACGTAAACGGTTAACCAGTACAGTGCGCATTCTTTCGCCAGAAACTGACAACTGCCTTTTTTGAATCAGCGAACGGGAAGCTCTGCGTGAAAGCACCATGCAAACCAATCTATTTCTCAAAGCCCCGATGGGCGGGGGGCCCAATTAGAGATGGTATTCCAGCCAGCAAAGCATGTCGGGCCAACGTCGGGCCAACGTCGGGCCGACAGCGATACGACGTGACGTTGTCCCGCTATTTTGTGCTAGCTAGGATGCTACATTGACTTACATCGGTTCACGACACCAGCTGTAATCTGGGATGCAGTCTTTCTTTTCTGGTTCCCTGTAGTGAAATGCAACCTCTTTAACAAGTCTGAAAAGAACTTGTAGATCTTCAACTGGAGAAAAGATAAATAGAGGGATCTTACACGAGTGGTCATTTTATGTGAAACAAACCTGTGAAGAGTTTCATTAATACACATGAATTTTCCAAGCATGCACATGACGAAATAAAGACTTCACATAAACGTCGGTACAACGTCATGACGTTTATTCAACGTCACATTTACGTCGGTGCAACGTCATGACGTTGCACCGACGTTGATTTGACGTTGTCCTAGCGACGTGTGCCTGCTGGGTACGAAATGACAACAATTGTCAGATTCTGGTATACATTGGCGGGCCTCGGTAGCGCAGTCGAATGCGCGCGCGTCTGACTTGTGATCAGGAGGACATAGGTTCGATACCTCCCGGGGTCGGCAACATTCTTTCATGGAGATTGATCATGAAATCTTTTCTACGGTCATTCTTTCCCTTCCGCTAATTCAAGAAGGGCAGTTGTCAGTTATTGGCGAAAGAATGTGCACAGCACTGGTTTATCGCTTATGTATAAGCCTGCCCAGGAAGCGTGTGGGTAGGTAAACTGACCGACTCAATAATGACCTAAAATAGTGTTGACTGGGCCGTTTAACTCAAACACAAACAAACGAAAGTCCGCGCTAAGAAACGGAAGGTATACAAGAAATAGAATCTTATATTGCTGTGGGGTGGATAGAAAAATCCGTCCCTCGGGATCACTGTCAAGCCTCGTGATACCGGACAGTGATCCTCGGAACAGATTTTTCCATCTATCCCTCACAACAATATAAGATTCTTATAATATATTCAAGAACGGGTTATAAACAACCATGGTAAACGAGCCATCGGTGTTTGAGCCATCGAGGTTTTACTTCATCTAAATGCAAGACGATAAGCCGGCCTCGTTAGCTCAGTCGGAAGCGCGTCTGACTGGTGATCAGGACGCTAGTTCGATACCTGCCGGGGTTGGCGAGATTGGTCATGAAATCTTTTCTAAGGTCTTTCTCTCCCTTCCGCTGTTTCAAGAAGGGCAGTTGTCAGTTTCTGGCGAAAGAATGTGCACTGTACTGGTTAACCGCTTACGTATAAGCCTGAAATGCAGGAAAAGTGTGGATAGGTAAAAATGACCTAAATAGTGTTTTATTTGTTTGTTTTTGTTTGATTTGAGGTTTAACATCCCCGTCAACACTGTATAGGTCATTTTGGAGACGTTGCTTCCAATTGTATGGGAATTTTACCCGACATTGAGATGAAATGAGATCTCAAGCCCTGCCGTCCAATGAAACCAAAAGGCTTATGCAATGGACGGTCTGACTCACATCACTTTGCCTGGGCAGGCTTAGTCCTTCTAAACGGTTTACCAGTACTCATGTGTGTGGTCAGTTTCAGCTCTGCGTGGAAGCACCATGCAGCCCAGTCTATTTCTTCTAACCCCATCTTAAAAAATGTATGTTGTTTGATCTCATTAGAATCGCCTCGGTGAGGCATTCTAATGAATACACACAACATACCTTTATTTTATGGAAGATCGTGAGGATATCCTCAAGTGATTCCCTTTATACCTCATGATCAACCACTATGCGGCCCCCAACCATCGGGGCTTGAAGAAATAGATGGGCTGCAAGATGCTGAAACCGACCCGCACACGAGTACTGGTAAACAGCTTACAGGATCTAAGCTTGCCCAGGCAAAGCGTGCGAGTCGGCCCGTTCATGCTTATAAAGCCTGTTGGTTTCATTGGGCGGCAGAGATGAGATGTCATTTCATCACAATGTCGGGTAAAAGTCCAAAAAAATTGGAAGCAACGTCTCCAAAATGACCTTCACCGTGTTGACGGGGACGTTAAACTTCAAATCAAACAAAGACCAAGCAGTATGAGCAAACCTCAGTAATTCGAACTACCCCTGTCTCGAACAATTTTTCATGGTCCCAAAGGTGTTCGGGTTTTTGAAGTTCGACTATATCTGGGATATATGAGCAAGAATCCCATTTCTTGCACACCAGACCAGGAAATATCCATAGTTTTAGCTTGGGATAGAAATTCTGTTCTAACCCTGGTGTTCTTACCCAAAATCGAATATTCTCACGCGATTGATAAATGTGCACTGGTTGAATAAAAGGCGAGCAGGGACACGCATTGGACCCATCAGTACCATGTTTTGTTTGTTTGTTTGTTTGATTTGAGGTTTAACGTCCCCGTCAACACTGTAAAGGTCATTTTGGAGACGTTGCTTCCAATTTTGTGGGACTTTTACCCGACACTGAGGTGAAATGACATCTCAAGCCCTGTCGCCCAATGAAACCAATAGGGTTTATTAGCATGGACGGTCCGCCTCGCACCGCGGTTCCTGGACAGGCTTAGATCCTCTAAGCGGTTTACCAGTACTAGTGTGCGGGCCGGATTAAGCTCTGCGTGGAAGCATCGTGCAGCCCATATATTTCTTCAAGCCCCTATGGGCGGGGGCGGACCATCAGTACCAACCCCAATACAAACAATACATACAAAGCAATACATCACGAAAACATGCCTATATAATTTTGACCCCCTCGAACCCCATTTTTATATAGTAAAACTGGGGTTTGCAGGGGTAAACCTTATTTTTCTTATTTCTGCTCTAAAATATAGATGAGGCGGTTCTAACGAGTACCAACAATCTATATTTTGAGCAGAAATATATCACAATTTTTCATCTCAATTTGCATTTTTTTTTTTGTTTTGTTTTGTTTTTTGGTTTGGGTTCTACGGCCCTTTCAAGATTATTTCACTCATATCGAGCCGACCGTTAATCAGAGGTGTGCAAAAACCGGAGAAAAACCACCTGACCTTCCGTTGGCGTCTCACATGTGACCCGAGCGAGGCTCGAACCACAGCGGTGAGAGACACATGTAATGATCAAGAGTAAGCACTCTTAACCACTAGGCCACGGAGGCCCGTATCGATAAAGGTTACAATGTATTTGTATAGGCGTGTTTTCGTTATGAAGGTACAAGTACCAGCCAACTGTGTTGTTTCCGAAAGCTTTCGCAGCACGAATACTGGTGGGGTTTCTCTGTGGGTTGCACTTCTGTTCGGGCATAGTTTTGAACACAGCCATGCAAAATGCTGAATCTGTTCAAACCTGAAAATGGAATTTGTTCGTTTGTTTGATTTGAGGTTTAACGTCCCCGTCAACACTGTATACGTCATTTTGGAGCCGACGCTTCCAATTTGTGGGACTTTTACCCGACATTGAGATGAAATGACATCTCAAGCCCTGCCGCCCAATGAAATCAATAGGGTTTATAAGCATGGACGGGCCGACTCGCACCGCTTTGCCTGGGCAGGCTTAGATCCTCTAAGGGGTTTACCAGTACTCATGCGCAGTCGGTTTCAGCTCTGCGTGGACGCATCATGCAGCCAATCTATTTCTTCAAGCCCCGATGGGCGGGGGCCGAACCTGAAAATGGAATAGTAATCATCTCATCTCTTTCAACCCTGAGTTTCTGATTTCAGAAGTGGCCTCCGATCGTTTATCAATCGGCGCAAAGTTACTAAGTACAGAAGTTTTTCGCCTGCTGTTGTCCACGTGACGTTTGCTGACCAAATACAAAATCCAGGTAACGGCTATTTATAGCATCGCAATTCTTCTTCCTGTGACCTCAGAATGTGTGTAACTGGGCTAGAATGCATCGTCTGATAAATTTCTACATTGTTTGCATAAAATACTGGAATTAAAAGAATGAACAAACCAATAAGTCGCATTTCAGGACTAGTCGTAGTTCAGGACTATTTTTTTTTCCAACCTGACACCCCTAATTCCTCCGACACCCTTTTAACACGCAGGGGCAATCGACCAATCACTGTTGTTAGTGCTTTGATTTTAATTTTAACCAAGGTTTTACGTAAGTCAAAACCATTTACAGTATGGAAAACTGTGTAGAACCTCACCGTTTCATCTGGGTATTCACTGTTTGCATAAATATCTGTACTAGTCTATAGGCAGGATTGATCCCGGGCTTCTCCAGACTTTCGGATGAGTCTTTAAACTGAGTTATCGTCTCCGTATGACCTTAGCTGTTGGTGGGACGTAAAATTCAAACACTCACTCACTCACTAGTCTATAGGACTGAACGGGATAAACCTTCACCTGCTGAACACTACAACCATTACATTTGCAAACAGTGTGCATCCAGATCAGATGGCTTCTGAGGTGGTTCTAACGTGTATCCACAAAGTTGAATCTATGTTTTGAGCCGAAACATGAAAAATATCAGGATTTTTATCTGAAAACTATCATTTTTGGTGGTACCAATATATTTGAAAAGGCGTGTTTTTGTAAAGCGGGGCACATAAAAATCGCAGAGCATTTGACAGGTTTGTTCGATGCTTTGTCTGTGCATACCACGTAGTCACATTTTGCACGAGTTATCCGCGGGTCACGATGCGCCCAGAAGAGACAAGCTACAGTCACTTGAGTCGCCCCCGCCCATCGGGGCTTGAAGAAATAGACTGGGCTGCTTGATGCTTCCAAGTAGAGCTGATTTTTTTATTTTTATTTTTTTTTTATTTATTTATTTTATTTTATTTTTTTTTTTTTTTTTTTTTTTTTTATTTGAGAGTTAACGTTCCGGTCGGCACTGTATAGGTAATTTCGGAGACGTTGCTTCCAATTTTGTGGGACTTTTACCCGACATTGAGATGAAATGACATATCAAGCCCTGTCGCCCAGTGAAACCAATAGGGTTTATAAGCATGGACGCTCCGACTCGGTCCGCTTTGCCTGGGCAGGCTTCAATCCTCTAAGCGGTTAACCAGTACTCGTTTGCAGGTCGGTTTCAGCTCTGCGTGGAAGCATCATGCAGCCCATATATTTCTTTAAGCCCCGATGGGCGGGGGCCGACCACGTAGAGCTGAAACTGACCACACATGAATACTGATAAACCGCTTAGAAGGACTAAGCTTGCCCTGGTCAGCCCGACCATTGCATATAAGCATTTTGGTATCATTTGGCGACAGGGCTTGAGATGTAATTTCATTTCAATGTCGGCTAAAAGTCCCACAAACATGGAAGCAATATCTCCAAAATGACCTAAATAGTGTTGACGGGGACGTCAAACCCCAATTCAAACGAAACAAACAAAGAGACACTGGATATACTTCACACATGCACATGCTCATTAATGTACTAGCCTTCCTGCGTCACACCAGCTTAGTTGTCATTAGCAACAGCCTCTTCGCTGTTGTGATAGGCAGTTTGTTTGATTTGAGGTTTAACGTCCCCGTCAACACTGTAAAGGTCATTTTGGAGACGTTGCTTCCAATTTTGTGGGACTTTTACCCGACATTGAGATGAAATGACATCTCAAGCCCTGCCGCCCAATGAAACCAATAGGGTTTATAAGCATGGACGGGCCGACTCGCCCTGCTTTGAATGGGCAGGCTTAGATCCTCTAAGCGATGGGCGCCCAGAAGAGACAAGCTACAGTCACTTGAGTCGCCCCCGCCCATCGGGGCTTGAAGAAATAGACTGGGCTGCTTGATGCTTCCAAGTAGAGCTGATTTTTTTATTTTTATTTGATTTGAGATTTAACGTTCCGCTCGGCACTGTAAAGGTAATTTCGGAGACGTTGCTTCCAATTTTGTGGGAGTTTTACCCGACATTGAGATGAAATGACATATCAAGCCCTGTCGCCCAATGAAACCAATAGGGTTTATGAGCATGGACGCTCCGACTCGGTCCGCTTTGCCTGGACAGGCTTCAATCCTCTAAGCGGTTAACCAGTACTCGTTTGCAGGTCGGTTTCAGCTCATGCAGCCCATATATTTCTTTAAGCCCCGATGGACGGGGCCGACCACGTAGAGCTGAAACTGACCACACATGAGTACTGATAAACCGCTTAAAAGGACTAAGCCTGCCCTGGTCAGACTGACCAATGCATATAAGCATTTTGGTATCATTTCGCGGCAGGGCTTGAGATGTCATTTCATTTCAATGTCGGCTAAAAGTCCAATAAAATTGGAATCAACATCTCCAAAATGACCTAAATAGTGTTGACGGGGACGCTAAATCTCAATTCAAACAAAACAAACAAACAGAAACTAGATATACGTCACAAATGCACAAGCTCATTAACGCACTAGCCTTCCTGTGTCACACCAGCTTAGTTGTCATTAGCAAAAGCCTCTTCGCTGTTGTGATAGGCAGACTACTCTGCCTTAAGGAGCAGTTTGATCTGGGTCCACACTGTTTGCAAAAAAAATACTTTAAGGTAAAGCAGACGACAATTTTGGTGACTGGCAGATTATGGGTTACAAAAATCGGCACATATTTAGTGGAGGCAACTCCCTCAACCACTGTTGATCGATGCGCTTAAAGATTGGGCTGCATGATGCTTCCGCGTAGAGCTGAAACCGACCGCACATGAGTAATCCTGTCCAGGCAAAGTAGTGCGAGTCGGACCGTCCATGCATAAACCCTATTGGTCTCAATGGGCGGCATGGATTTAGATGTCATTTCGTCTCAATGTCGGGTAACTGGATGCAGCTTCTCCAAAATGACCCAAATGGTGATGACGGGGTCGTTAAACCTCTACGGTGATAAAATTTCGGAGTATTAACGCGCTCCATTGGTATCATTCGCAGGGATGAATGTCTTAAAAACAGTAAAATTCCTATATTAAGACCACCTTTGGGACTGTTCAAAAGTGGTCTTCAAGACCACTTTTGAACAGTTCCAAATGTGGTCTTGTGATAGGAGAGAGAATATATGAAATCTTCTCAATAAGCTTTTAAAAGCAGATATAGTCTTAATTTCAGGAGGTCTTAATAGCGGAAATTTACTGTTCGCTGTTCCTGTATGCCTGCCAACCCTTGTTGCGTTCATAAGTTGCACCACTCAAGGTCGTAGATCCAGTTTGGTGTTTTAGACGGTTTTTAACCTCACCCACTTTTAACCATCTCAGTGTCTCATCTTGTATTCACATCACGATAACACCCACATCCGTGAGACAGTTTTTTTTTTTTGTTTTTTTTTTTTTTGGTTTTACGGCCCTTTCAAGATTATTTCACTCATATCGAGCCGATCGTTAATCAGAGGTGGGCGAAAACCGGAGTACCCGGAGAAAAACCACCTGACCTTCCGTTGCAGAACTTGGCGTCTCACACGTGGCCCGTCCGTGAGACAGTGAATCGTTTTATATGTCAAAAACGGTTATTTTTCTCATCATGAAAACACGCTTATATAATTTTGACACCTTTAACACCACTATTTTATAGTAAAACTGGGGTTTACAGGGGTAAACCTTATTTTTAGATTGCGGGTACTCGTTAGAACCGCCTCATCTAACGAGTACCCACACTCTATACTTTGAAGCAGAAATAAGAAAAAAATCAAATTTGTCATCTTAAAATTTTCAGTTTTTTGGTAATAAAGTTTACAATGCATCTGTATAGGCGTGTTTTTTTGTAATGTGGTGAAAATTTGCAATACATGTGCATTGTACTTTCCTTTATACTCCAAACATCAGTTGTAGGTGCTCGTTAGAACTGCCTTGTTGATGCGCTTCTAACGGGCACCAACTACCTATGTCTTTGGACAGAAATAAGAAAAATGATTTATACCCCTGTAAACCACAGTTTTTTTTCGGTATTAAGTGGGTATACATTTCACAGATTTGCTAACATGATGATACTTGCGTGGCCAAGTGGATAAGAGCGCTGACTCTTAATAATTAGGCCCCTCACCGATGTGGTTCGAGCCTCGCTCGGTCACATGTGAGACGCCAAGTTCTGCAACGGAAGGTCAGACGTTTTTTTCTCCGGGTACTCCGGTTTCACCCACCTCTGATTAACGATCGGCTCGATATGAGTGAAATAATCTTGAAAGGGCTTTGAAAATCTTGAATCGTAAAACCAAAGCCAATCTTGAATCGTAAAACCAAAGCCAAAAAAAAAAAAATGTCAGCCCTGTCTTTCTTTCCTGAACTCGCAGGTGTGCATTACATACACTCCCGGTTTGCAGGACGAAAGCCTACACTGTAATCAGGTAATTACGGTTGGGATCTTAAACCTGCAAAGGGGAAGGTTCTCCCTGCACAGTGGGCCTCTTGTTAACGTCCCGATCGGAAGGACGGTCCATTTTGTTGCATTTTTATCCCTGCAAATGATGCCAATGGAGCATGTTTGGACGTTACAATTTTACAACCGCTGCCGGGAATCGATCCGAGGGCCTCTAGCATCAAAGGCAAGCTGACTAACCCATCATGAAAATATGCCTATTTAATTTTGACCCCCTTGAACCCCACTGGTAAAACTGGGGTTAACAAGGCGGGGGGGGGGGTAACCCTTAACCTTATTTTTCTTATTTCTGCTCTAAAATATAGATTGTGGGTACTCGTTAGAACCGTCTCATCGATGAGACGGTTCTAACGAGTACTCAAAACCCATATTTTGAGCAGAAATGAGAAAAATATCGAAATTTTTCATCTTAAACTTTTCATTTTTGGGCAATAAAGCTTACAATGTATTTGTATAGGCGTGTTTTCGTAATGCTTTGCGCTACCAGGCTAGACCACCTGTTTTTTTTTTTTGTTTGTTTTTTTTTTTTTTTCTTTTTGCATTCTTTTTCAGTTATGTAAAGAATGCCAGCGATGGCGTGTACCAATATATGAAGAAAGGGCTTGAAGAAATAAATGGGCTGCATGATGCTTCCACGCAGAGCTGAAACCGACCCACACACGAGTACTGTTAAACAGCTTAGAGGATCTAAGCCTGCCACAGGAAAAGCGGTGCGAGTGTCGGACCGCCCATGCTTATAAAACCTATTGGTTTCATATGGCGGCAGGGCTTAGGATGTCATTTCATCTCAATGTCGGGTAAAAGTCCCACAAACTTGGAAGCAACGTCTCCAAAATGACCTTTACAGTGTTGACTGAGACGTTAAACCTGAAATCAAATAAACAAAAAACAAATATATGAAGAAAGAAAGGAAAAATTACTTGCATTTCATTACGAAACACGCCTATACAAATAAATTGTAAACTTTACCTCCGAAAAATCGATTTTTTTTTATGAAAAATTGTGATATTTTTCTTATTTCTGCTCAAAATAGAGATTGTGAGTACTCGATAGAACCGCCTCGTCGAGGCGGGTCTGACGAGTACCAACAATCTATATTTTAAACTGAAATAAGAAAAATAAGGTTTACCCCTCTAAACCCCAGTTTTACTGTATAAATGTTGGATTCAATGGGGTCAAAATTATATAGGCATGTTTTCGTGATGATTTTTTTCCTCAAAGCGGCAAAACGCAAGAAAGTGACATAACCACTGATACAAAAAAAAAAAAAAAAAAAAAAAAAAAAAAAATACGATTCAACTACGTTTCATGAGGATTTCAAATAACCTAGCACCATTGAGCATGTACGGTTCAAAATGTAAACTTTCACACAAAAAAGTGTAAATATGCAGAACTATGGAGCGTGATAGCTCAGTGGTTAGTGTACTTGCCTCTGATGCTAGAGGTCCCGGGTTCGATCCCCGGCAGCGGCGATAAAATTTAGGTGTCCGAACACGCTCCATTGGCATCATTTGCAGGGATGAATGTCATAAAGTGCATCGTCCTTCGGATCGGGACGTTAACTGGAGGCCCCCTGTGCAGGGAGAACCATCCCCTGTGCATATTAAATATCCCTACCGTAATTACATGATTACTGTGTAGGCTTCCTGCAAACCTGGAGTGTAGGTAAGGTACACCTGCGGTAATGGTCAAATATGACCGACGCAGTATCAGTAGATAGATAGATAGATAGATAGATAGATAGATAGATAGATAGATAGATAGATAGATAGATAGATAGATAGATAGATATAATTCGCCCAACCAAATCCTTTTGATTTTGAGAGCATTATAATAGACATCATGAAAACACACAAATATAAGTTTGATCCCCTTAAACCCCAATTCCATATTGTATAACTGGGGTTTAAAGTGGTATAAATCGTTTTTCTTATTTCTGCTCAAATGCATAGAACGTGGGTACCCGCCTCGACCAGGCGGTTGTAACAAGTACCCATAATTTATGAAATTATGTTTTTGAGCAGAACTATGAAAAATATCAGAAATTTTATCTGAACATTTTTGTATTCTTTGGTGGTAAAATTTTCAATACATTTGTTTATGCGTATTTTCGTAATGGATATAAAATACAAATTTACACTATCGATTCTTCATTCCAGACTGTAAATCTTGGAATTTTCACTATTTCGACGGTCGCCTCCATCACGTACAACTCTCAATAGATAATCAATGTCTTGAACGTTTCATCCGTTGTCACGTAACTGAACGTAACCTAATCAGTAACGTCAGCTGGTAAACTATGCATTTTGTTAGCGTTTAATTAATGACAACACCCCACCACCACCACGCACCCCACCACCCCTCCCCTAAAATATTATATGTAATATCCCAGCCTGAACCACCCCTAATTCGTAATACAGGGGATGACTATCCCTTCACTGGAGTGTGTGTGTGTGTTGGGGGGGGGGGGTGTTGTTATTCTAAAGACTGCGCACTTCATGACATTCATCCCTGCAAATGATGCCAATGGAGTGTGTTCGGACACCGAAATTTTATCGCCGCTGCCGGAGATCGAACCCGGGCCCTCTAGCATCAGAGGCAAGTGCACTTACCACTGAGCTATCACGCTCCACGACGAGGCGTTTCTGACAAGTACCCACAATATGTTTTTGAGCAGAACATTGAAAAATATCAGAATTTTATCTGAAAAATTTTATATTCTTTGGTGGTAAAATTTTCAATACATTTGTTTATGCGTATTTTCGTAATGGATATAAAATACAAATTTACACTATCGATTCTTCATTCCAGACTGTAAATCTTGGAATTTTCACTATTTCGACGGTCGCCTCCATCACGTACAACTCTCTCCAGATAATCAATGCCTTGAACGTTTCATCCGTTGTCACGTAACTGAACGTAACGTAATCAGTAACGTCAGCTGGTAAACTATTCATTTTGTTAGCGTTTAATTAATGACAACACCCCAACACCACCACGTACCCCACCCCCACCCCTCCCCTAAAATATTATATGTAATATCCCAGCCAGAACCACCCCTAATCCTAGTACAGGGGATGACTATTCCTGCACTGGAGTGTGTGTGGGTGTGGGGGGGGGGGCGGGGTGTTGTTATTCTAAAGACTGCGCACTTCATGACATTCATACCTGCAAATGATGCCAATTGGGTGTGTTCGGACACCGAAATTTTATCGCCGCTGCCGGGGATCGAACCCGGGCCCTCTAGCATCAGAGGCAAGTGCACTAACCACTGAGCTATCACGCTCCACGACGAGGCGTTTCTGACAAGTACCCACAATCTATGTTTTTTGAGCAGAACATTGAAAAATATAAGAATTTTATCTGAAAATTTTTATATTCTTTGGTGGTAAAATTTTTAATACATTTGTTTATGCGTATTTTCGTAATGGATATAAAATACAAATTTACACTATCGATTCTTCATTCCAGACTGTAAATCTTGGAATTTTCACTATTTCGCCCACTTATATTCAGGACCTCATTAATATAAAAATACACAAATATGATTTCAGGGCTGAGAGACAAGCTGAGGTCCCAAGAGTCAGCACAACAAGGTATGGACTAAGGTCATTTAGATATGAGGCAGCCCGGGTATGGAACAGTCTCCCAAATGAGCTTCGACAAGCTGAGAACTACCCACAGTTCAAGAGGCTGTTGCATGCCTGGGACGGCCTCAACTGTAAGTGCCCTTCTTGTTCATTATAGACCCTGTTTTAGCTTACACGTTTAATTGTTTTATTGGCTACTCATAGTTCCTCTTTTATCTGTGTTTCATTTGTCTTGTTTTTTCATTGTGTTATTTTTGCTTAATACCTTTTTTAGCTGTCATCTGTATATTTTAGGACACATTTCTGTGATATTCTTGTTATTTTACTATTGTACACTTGTTTGTCGAAGTAAAAGCCCACATGGGCTTATGTTCTTTGTTAACAAAATCGACGAAAAATAAATATTCGAAGTCTATGTCTATGTCTATGTCTATTTCGACGGTCGCCTCCATCACGTACAACTCTCTCCAGATAATCAATGCCTTGAACGTTTCATCCGTTGTCACGTAACTGAACGTAACGTAATCAGTAACGTCAGCTGGTAAACTGTGCATTTTGTTAGCGTTTAATTAATGACAACACCCCTACACCACCACGCCCCTCCCCTACCCCCCGTAAAATATTATATTATATGTAATATCCCAGCCAGAACCACCCCTAATCCTAATACAGGGGATGACTATTCCTATGCTATATAAGATATCTTATTTCTTAAATTAGATATCTTATTTGGCATATCAGATATCTTATATAATTTGGTAAATAAGATATCTTAATTGGCATATCAGATATCTCATTTAACATATTAGATATCTTATATGTTATATAAGATATCTTATTTAACATATAAGATATCTTATATAGCATATCAGATATCGGAATTGCAGAATTAGATAAGATATCTTATATCCCATATAAGATATCTTATATAATAAATAAGATATCTACATTCCATAATAAATAATAAAATGGCTTGCCATAAGCAGGCGTTATTAATATTCCAGTGGTGAAATCATGTGACATATCAGTCAGTGGAGTTCTTTCTCATAGCAACTTAAAATGAATATGCCTATATCGTGATAATTGGAAGAATTTTTTTTTTCAGTCATAATATATGTTTTAATATACGGTGAAGCAAGGAAACGTATCCTCCAATTATCACCAACTACCCACTTTATTTTTTGCTATGTTTCTGCTTCAATAGTACCTCTTAGAAGCCTCAGTGGTGTAGTGATTACGCTACTCGCCTTGTAAACCAGGGATCGCAGGATCGATCCCGGACATCTCCAGACTTTCAGATGAGTTTTTATACCGAGGTCCCGTCTCCGTATGACCTTAGCTGTTGGTGTGACGTAAAACTCAAACACTCCACTCCACTCAATAGCAGGCTACCTCGTTTGGTGCGTGAAAAAAGAAAATGCATCATTTGATTTCATCTCCGACAGCATTTGTTGAGAGGAGACTAGAAAAAAAACTGTTTTTGATTTCCAGAGAAATCAAAGCGCCAAAGGCACTGAAATGACAGATTCTATGAGAAAATCAAAGCATTGTGAAAACTTACAGACAACCTTTCTAAAACGATCTTAAAATTTAGAAAAGTAGTTCTGCAAATTCCATTGTATGATATGTTTGCAGATATCTATACACCGGTGGTATTATGAAATGCCATTCGATGTTTCAAATTTTGGAAAGAAACTATTTACGTTTTCAAAACCAAACATTAAAATTCAAGTTTTAACAATGCTACTGTCAATAAGTAACATTTTTGTCTGGTCGGTTGTGGATACCTCCCCCCAAAAGATACTCTATGGGAAAGAGATCGGAGGATCGGAGGCCACAAACAGACTGACTTGATCATCATGGACTTTGCTAAGGCCTTTGACAAGGTACCTCACAGAAGGCTATTACATAAACTGGAGTACTATGGGATAAGAGGATCCACGCATAGGTGGATTAGCCCATGGCTCTCTGGGCGCTCACAACAAGTTGTACTTGATGGCCAAGCGTCTGATCCAGTCCCTGTTTTATCTGGAGTCCCCCAAGGTTCGGTCCTTGGACCGGTCCTTTTCTTGGTTTTCATTAATGATCTCCCCGATAATATCAGGTCATCGGTCCGTTTGTTTGCTGATGATTGTGTCCTGTATAGGAACATATATTCTCCTTCTGACTGTCTTATTTTACAAGATGACCTGGATCAACTTGCACAGTGGGAGGCCGATTGGCAAATGAAGTTCAATGTGGCCAAATGTCACTCAATGAGAGTGTCACACACCCTCCGGACAAGCAAATTAAGTTTGACTATACTCTTCACCAGCAAGTTTTGGAGCATGTTCAATCCGCCAAATATCTTGGTATCACCATCACTGACGATCTTGATTGGGGTCAACATATCTCAGAGATTACATCTAAAGCAACTAGGACTTTGGGATTCCTTAGACGGAACTTGGCTTTTGCACCTAGGCAGACAAAGGATGTTGCATATAAAACATTGGTTCGCCCTCAACTCGCATCACCCATTTGGCACCCCTATGTTAAAACTCAGACTCAGCAGGTGGAGAGGGTGCAGAGGACAGCTGCTCGATGGACCTGTAGGCGATGGCGAAATAGAAGTAGCGTCGGTGACATGCTTAATGAGCTAGAGTGGCCGTCCCTGGAGGCCCGTCGTGAGCAGTCCTCTTTAACCTTCTTCTACAAGATACACTCTGATTCAGTGTCTATTGATAAAGATAGGTACTTGACCCCTGTAACACTGTCGACCCAAACAAGGGCATCAAAAGTAAACGACTCACAATATCGTAGATACCAGTCCTATAGTGATGCCCTGAAGAACTCGTTTTTTCCTAGAACTATTCCCCAATGGAATAGTCTTCCCTCCTCTGCGGTGAATGCCAAGTCCGCAGAAGAGTTCAAAGCCCGCACAGTGTAAGATTGGGTCTCAGAGGTATGCGTTTTAGGATACCTCTGTTATGAGATTGTAAAAAGTTTTAAGGACGCATCCAGTGCCTCTTTTTTTTTTTTTTTTTCAGCTAAATTCTAAATTTAGCCACCCAATCAACTGAGGTAATGGCCAGATATGACAGACTCAGTATAAGAAGATAGATAGATAGATAGATAGATAGATAGATAGATAGATAGATAGATAGATAGATAGATAGATAGATAGATAGATAGATAGATAGATAGATAGATAGATAGATAGATAGATAGATAGGAGGAGAAATGCTGGTCAGTCCAGTACATGAATTCCATTGGCTTGAAGACATTTTTGAGTAAGAAAAGCACTATAAACCCGCCCGCGCGTAATCCTGCTGGATTAGATATCCCGGATTCTGAGCGTAAACAAATAAATGGAACCACGTGAGGCCGACGCACTTGATTGATGTAACGTCTCACTGTTCAGTTAACGTCTCAGCCATGATCTTGAATGTTATTAATAGCTGCATGCAATAGCTCGACATGCCATTTCGCTTATTCCATCCGATATGTCATGCTCTATTACGCACGCGTCGCCTCGGCATACCTTACACCTATATGTCGAAACATCCCGAAACGACAATCGGCGTGATTCACGCTGAAGTGCGATGTGCCACTGAAACGCATATCACGCGAGTCGCTTAGACGCCAATATACATGTACGTATTTCATGCACCAGCGTAAGTGTTCCGTACTGTGTCGACGTCTTAATTTTGGTCACGAAAGGGACGTCTAGCTCTCAAAAGTGCATCGCATAAGGGCGACGAACAGTGTCAGTGCTTATTAGTCGGTAGTTGAAACCCTTTGTTTATCTACAGGTACAGTGCAGCAGATGCCTGCGGAAATCTGCTTCGCATATGCGTCTGTCGGATGAATCGATCTTGACGTACTGACGTTGGTCTTCCGCTACGTCGACGTCCACTAGCGTCTTCTGTTGATAGTAAGAAGTCGCTCCAACAGACAAATAGATCACAGACATGTGGCACCAAAAATCAGAATCAACGCCATCCGCTTTCCGACCAGCTTCTAACTGTCCATTAGAAGCCTCCGTGGTGTAGTGGTTATGCTACTCGCATTGTAAACCAGGGATCGCAGGATCGATCCCGGACTTCTCCAGACTTTCGGATGAGTCTTTAAACCGAGGTATCGTCTCCGTATGACCTTAGCTGTTGGTAGGACGTAAACCTCAAAGACTCACCAGGGTTTAATGAAAAATATTGCAATACGTTCTCACTTGATGCTTTTTGAGAACAAAATGCAATTTCTTCTTTTCTAGGCACGACCTTACATCACACATCAAAAGTTTGATCCTGAACATGTGGTTTCTATCAGTGCTGGTGTGAAGGTGGTACACAGGATCGTTGGCCCCCGCCCATCGGGGCTTAAACAAATATATTGGCTGCATGATGCTTCCACGCAGAGCTGAAACCGACCCGCACACGAGTACTGGTAATCTGCTTAGAGGATCTAAGCCTGCCCAGGCAAAGTGGTGCGAGTCGGACCGTCCATGCATATAAACCCTATTGGTTTCATTGGGCGGCAGGGCTTGAGATGTCATTTCATCTCAGTGTCGGGTAAAAGTCCCACAAAATTGGAAGCAGCGTCTCCAAAATTACATATACAGTGTTGACGGGGACGTTAAACCTCAAATCAAACAAAACAAAACACAGGATCGAGGTCGGACTGGTAATCATACGTCACGGTTGATTGATTTAACCTTTTAAGCTTAAGGGCATAGTGCCTAAGCGTGTTGTAATTATGCAATCGTTTGGTTTCAGAATCAAAGCACCGAAAGTGTTGGTGGGGTGGGATGTAGGTTGGGGTAAAAGTCCTGGGCTGAGATTTAAACTGTTTAACTCTGAAATTCCAAACAAATAGTGAAGATTTTGATAAGAAGCGCGTTCTGCAGCGTCCGAACTTGGTCTACACTGTTTGCCAAGCTCACCCTATGATTACAGGATGACCCTCTTCAGTCTTATGGAATACCCTGATCTGGCTGCGGCTATTTTCTGCAAGAAAAAGGTTATTCTGAGAAGTCAGTGATAGTCACGTAGACGTTAGCTCCGAATCGCTTTTCTTATTAGTAACTTCGGGTCGAATGCCAAACAATCAACCCAAACATAGCCGCGTCGTTTGTCAGTCTTGGGTACATGTAAGTGTTATCTGTAAAATCTGCACTTGAATCGAATGTTCGATCTGGCAAACAATGTAGACTAAGATCAAACGCCACAGAACACGGTACTGATTTTGTTCTACATTTTTTGCATCAGTTACTAACATCTTAAGTTTAAACGGATCAGTCCAAGTCCTCGTTCATGACGAGCCTGCATTTAGAGACAATCGGCATGAGTGTTGTCAGTGCTTTGATTTATTCACTGCCTTGAGTTTCTGGAGTGTACTCTTCCATCACTGAAGTTGGGCTCGTCCATTCTGCTAAATATGGCACCTAGAATTATATCACAGGACCTACACTGTTTGCATAGGTATCTGTACCATATTCCAGGGTTGAAGGGGACAGCCTTTCTCGCAAAGTCTGATATAACCTAGTATAGTTGTAACTGACCTAGACTTGACCTCGAATATCGGAAAACCCATTAATATTCTGGTCTGCAGCTGACCGGCTGGTCTTTAAGGATTAAATATTGACAGCACTTGAAAACAGTGTAAAACCTGAGCAGACGTCTGAGCAGACGTCGCACTGATCTGTGTATACAGTCTCGCATGATGCAGCCGATTCATATGAAATGCTGAATCTATTCTCTGAAAGGTAAGATAAAATCGTCAAGTCGTCTGCTTCAAAAGTTTGTATTGCGATTATAGGATGTACAATTTTGATAACTGCGCAAAACCGGACTACATTTTCTTGCGGACTCATATTTCTTTGGCGGTCAAAGCCGGAAGAAAGTCGTAAGAAAGCCGGAACTTTACAACACGCAGAATAGCTAGAAATGACAGATTGAATCTGTCATTAAAAATGGTTTAAATTTTTATTTGCATGTAATGTCAAGCTTTATCCTGTGAAAAATAGGAAAGAAAACTTTGAAAATGTCGCCTACTAATCTAATCACGTTGGTTATGGACAATAAACCGCCAGTGCAGTTGCTGCTGTAGCACAAAAGTGCAGCTGCAGCTATCCAATAAATGCTTGTTTACAAGAGTTCTCTACCTTATCAATGGGTCGCTCGCTTTTTCAAATCAACAACAACAATCAACAAAAAATTATGGAAACTTGTCTGATTAGGCCAATGCATTAAAAATGGCAGGTATCATTGAGACCAAAAATACCCATGGTAAGCCAGTAACTTACAGTGTTTTTAGCTTATAAGTTATAATGTGGAGCGTTATAGCTCAGTGGTTAGTTTCTAATTTTCTCTTTTGAGCTCACCTGTCACGTAGTGACGAGGTGAGCTTTTTTTTTTTTTTTTTTTTTTTTGGTTTGGGTTTTACGGCCCTTTCAAGATTATTTCACTCATATCGAGCAGATCGTTAATCAGAGGTGGGCGAAAACCGGAGTACCCGGAGAAAAACCACCTGACCTTCCGTTGCAGAACTTGGCGTCTCACACGTGGCCCCGAGCGAGGCTCGAACCTACGGCGGTGAGAGACCTAATGACTTAGAGTCAGCGCTCTTATCCACTAGGCCACGGAGGCCCGTAGGTGAGCTTTTGAACAGAACAGAACAGAATATTTCTTTATTGTCGAATATTTGAAACAAATCAACATAAGCCCTGTAGGGCTTTTATTTCGACAAACAGGGGTATATCAACAATGAGGCGGTTCGTAGAAATACCGGAACACACCAAAACACCGGAACACACTGGTAATTACCGGAACACACTCAAAAAAAAGCTTTTTACTTGACTTAATAAATGTTTTATGGGGAATATGCTATAATATACATTTGATATGCCTTATATTGACCAAATGTGAAAAATAAAACAGCCCAGTTACGCATCAAATAATTTATGGCAATGTGATCCGGTATATTTTTGTCGCGATGCGTTAGGCGATCCGCGTTAGTCATTATAAGTTATAAGAAATACATTAAACGTCAAAAATGTTATTTAAACCTAGAATAACTGTTACGGTGGTATTTAGTTATAGTATTTCATTTTTTTTTTTGGAGTATTAACGTCCCATCAACACTGATTCCGAACACTTTCTGTGTCATTTCGGAGACGTTTCTCTCAATTCTGGGTGATTTTTACCTACATTCACATAAGATGATTTCTCAAGCCCTACCGGCCAATGAAACTGAAGTTTTATATGCAAGGACGGCCCGACTCGCACCTCTGCCTATGTCCCCAAGCCCCGATGGGCAGGGGCTCAAATTATAGGTTTTGTTTGCATTAAACCCCGAAAGGGAATATCAAGGGCGGAATATCAATTATCAGAATGAACAATGTCATCACGAGAACCTGCCTATATAATTTTGACCACCTTTAACCCCACTTTTATATAGTACATGTAAAACTGGGTGTTTTAAGAGTAAACATTATTTTTCTTATCTCTGCTCAAAAATAAAGATTGTGGGTATGGACAGAATACGTGGAGGCGTTTCTCAGATTGAGTCCCCGTAACTACTGTTTGCACAGAAATAAAAAAAGAAAAGTTTTATCTGGGATTTTTAGAAGGTGATGACCTTTCAGGTCTCACCTTCTTATGGCAACACTCAGGGAATTCCCTTGATACCGCATCACTCCTTTTTCAAGAAAAATAGGTCCTCATAAATCAGTGAAGAGATGCGCTTGTATCATTTGATATGTGAAAATAATATGCAGATTGAAATAAAAACTGTGGATGCAAAATACACAAATAATGAACTTCAGAGTTAAATGTCATAAAATTGATTTAGATTTGAAATTGGTCTCGTTTCGCAGCTGACCTGGCCTAGTTATTAAGAGCGAGTTCGGTTGACTTTCTAGAGTTAACTATAGTTACACCAAAACACGGGGGTTATGGCTCGTGCCGCACTACTAGAGTTAACATGAGTTCAATCAAGCTTGCTTTGGGATTTGGGAGTTCTGTCTAGCAAGAACAAAACCACGACGGCAGGGGGATAATAGTAGGTTAATTAAAATGAATATAAACTTATTAGAAGGTGATGCCCTTTCAGGTCTCACCTTCTTATGTCAATCGACACTGGAGCCCACCTCGATGACGAATAACTCCTATGCTTCAAGAAAAATAAGTCTCCATATATTTATCAATAGACGCGCATGTATCATTTGATAAGTGAATATGATGCTGATTGTCAAACTGAGGAAGCCAATTACACAAACAACTAACTTCAGAGTAAAATGCCATAAAATTAACCCTATGGTTCAAATTGGTCCCGATTCGCAGCTTTGTCATGACCTAGTTTGCTTTGAGCGAGTTCAGTTGACCACTAAAGTTAACTCAAGAAAAGTAGGGGAGACAGTAGGCTTACTCCTGTACAAAATTGTATAATGACTGTTTCACGCCCCACTTTTCGATCCCACAATTAGAAGCGACAGGAAGCATCAAATTTCATTTGATGCGTCACCAGTAACGATTCAGATTCAGAACTCTACTGACGTCAAGAAAATGTCATCGTTTGCCCTCGGGTAAATCGAAAGTATAAAAATGTTTTCAAGTGGGACGTGATTTTTCCAACACGTGGCCAAAATTTCAAAAAGTTGGAAATAATCGATTTTCGGATTGCATTTAACTTACAATTTTCCACCTTCCACCGTATTCGTTGTTACTAGGCAAGGCTTCCATCTCTCATACCAAGCTAACTCTCGCAGTCGCAATATTCCTACATGACGCGTTTTGGAGCAAGTCAACTCTTGTGAACTCTAGTACGTCAACTGAACTCGCTCAAAATCTAGATCGCGGATTAATAATTCAATGAATGAGTTGACAGCATGAATGGAATACTACGACTTGCTTTACTACAGATAGAGCGAAGTTTTGTTTGTTTGTTTGATTTGAGGTTAAACGTCACCGTCAACACTGTAAATGTCATTTTGGACACGTTGTTTCCAATTTGGTGGGACTTTTACCCGACATTGAGATGAAATGACCTCTCAAGCCCTCTCACCCAATGAAACCAATAAGGTTTATTAGCATGGAGGGTCTGCCTCGCACCGCGGTTCCTGGACAGGCTTAGATCCTCTAAGCGGTTTACCAGTACTAGTGTGCGGGCCGGATTCAGCTCTGCGTGGAAGCATCATGCAGCCCATATATTTCTTCAAGCCTATGGGCGGGGCGGATAAAGAGAAGTTACCTTTACTGTTGCATTTATTTTGATTTGAGGTTTAACGTCCCCATCAACACTGTAAAGGTCATTTTGGAGACGTTGCTTCCAATGTTGTGGGACTTTTACCCGACATTGAGATGAAATGACATCTCCAGGCCTTTCTCCCAATGAAAGCAATAGGGTTTATAAGCATGGACGGTCAGACTCGTGCATACCGCTTTGCCTGGGTAGGCTTAGATCCTCTAAGCGGTTTATAAGTACTCGTGTGCGGGTCGGATTCAGCTCTGTGTGGAAGCATCATGCAGCCCATATATTTCTCCAAGCCCCGAGAGGGGGGGTGGGGGGATGCGATTCACTGTTGCATGGATATATTTGTGAACCATCGGGAAAATATAACTTTATAACTTAAACTCCTTTAACGTTTAAAGTACTGGATAATACACATTTATTCCGGGCGGTGGGCGCTTGTTTTTTTTTTTGTTTTTTTTTAGCCGAGGTCAGAAAATATCAGATTTTGTTTCCTCTATTTCTGTATCTGAATATTCCCCTTTTTTTACTGAGGTGTATTTGATTTGTTTGATTTGACGTTTAACGTCCCTGTCAAGACTGTATAACGGCCCCCGCCCACCGGGGCTTGAGGAAACAGATTGGGCTGCATGATGCTTCCACGCAGAGCTGAAATCGACCGAGCACGAGTACTGGTAGACACCGTAAAGGTTCGGATTCTAAGCCTGTCCAGGAAAGGTGGTGCGTGTTGGACCACCCATGCATATAAGCTCTATTGGTTGCATTGTGCGGCAGAGGCTGAGTTGCCATTTCATCTCAATGTCGGGTAAAAGTCCGACACAATTGGAAGCGATGTCTCCAAAATGACCTATAAAGTGTTGACGGGGCGTTAAACCTCAAATCAAACAAACAAAACTGTACCGACGTGCTTCGAATTTCGTTGGACTCTTACCTAACATTGTGATGAAATGGCATTTAAAGCCTTGCCACACTATGAGCGAGTCCAATGGACTTTCCGACTTCAAATCATAGCCCTGGGGCCAAAAATGCCCCCGCCCCGAGGCACTTTGGTTTTATACTGACTTATACAGGGAAACCCTTTGAAAATCTTCTTGTCAGAAACCAGGAGGCTGAGGTGTTTGATAATTGATATGAAGCTGCGTCTAGTGGACCTCTATCAAGATTGTTAGAATTATAGCCCTCTGACCAAAAATGCCACCCCCCTGTAGCCCACTGGTTTTACATCTCGCGGGAAAATCTTCAAAAATCTTCTTGTCTGAAACTATAAGCCGCAGATCTCAGATATTTGATATTTGGTATGTAACTTCGTCTTGTGAACCTATATCAAGAGTTTCAAATTATAGTCCTTGTGCCAAAATCACGCCCCCCCCCCCCCCCCCCCCCCCCCCCCCCCCCCCCCCCCGGTGCCCTTTGCTCTTACATTGGGATATATAAGGAAAATCTTAAAACTTCTCTGTAAACGCAAGGCCCAGGTCTTTGATATTTGTGAAGATTTATCTAGCAGACCTCCACCAAGATTGTTCAAATTATGGCCCTTGGGTCAAAAATGGCCCTGCCCTGGGGCCCACTGGTTTTATGTTGACTTATATATGGAAAACCTTTAAAAAGCTTCTTATCTGGAACTAGAAGGCCCAGGTCTTTGATATTTGGTATAATGCTTCATCTGGTTGTCCTCTACTATGCTGTGTAAATTAAAGCCCTTGGACCAAAGGTTGCCCCGCCTCAGGCCCCACCGGTTTTACATAGCCATATATGGAAAACCTTTAAAATGCTCTTCTAAAAAAACCAAGGCCCAGGTCTTTGATATATTGCTAGAAGTTTCATGCGGATGACCTCTACCAAGATTATACAAATCAAAAACCTGGAGTCAAAAATGGCCCCGCCCCAGGGCCCACTGGTTTCACAGACTTACGCACTGAAAACCTTTAAATACCTTCTCGTCTGAAACCAGAAGGCCCAAGTCTTTGATATTTGGAATGAAACTTCCTCTAGTTGCCCTCTACCAAGATTGTCCAAACTATAACCCCAGCGGGTCAAAACTGGACCTGCCTGGAGCCCACTGGTTTTATATAGGGTTAAGACTGAGCCGATTAATCTCCTTCTGCTGCACCCTCAATGTCCACAAGGTGCCTAGACAGTGACATACAAGTCAGCTCTGTATTGTCAAAGGGAACCACTGACACATAACCATCCTCCCTTTGTCACCATGTGACAGTATTAGTAAAACTAATTCATTACCCTCTGTTGCACTATAGGACCTGCCTGACTCTCGATGCCCACAATGTTCACAATATGTCCAGATAGTGACATACAAGTTAGCTCTGTATATTGTCAAAGGGAACCAATGGCTGTCATTTTACGACAATTCTTGCCCCCCCCCACCTCCCACCCCCGCCAATTGTCACAGTGAGGCATTGTAAGTTAGACCATTACGATAACTCACCCGTGTGACAGAGCATTTGTCACATCTCCAAAACGGCTAGTTTTCTGATGAAAAACCTTGATATTTTTTATACTAATGTTCAAAATATAGGTTGAGGGTACTCGTTAGAAGGCCTCAGTAAGGCGTTTCTAACGAGTACCCACAACCTATGTCGTGGAGCAGAAATAAGAAAAACAATGTATACCTTCGTAAACCCCATGCAGTTTTCTCCATACAAAGGGGGTGGGGTCATTTAACGGATTTGTTCACGTGATGCTGAGCAAATTCATAACCATTCACTAGGACATGACCCTCAATGTCCGGAAAATGTCCAGGTAGTAACATATAAGTCAGCTCTTTAGAAGGGAACTTTGAAAAGACTTCATCCTCATGCAGAAAGAAAATAATTTTGGAAGGAATGTTCCATGGGTGACCCCCTGACAAAGTTGCTCATAATAGTTTCGCTCCACGGAACATAAAAGCCACCAAACGAAACAATAAGACTTCTAATTACGATAACACACCCATGCGAAATAGTGCATTTTTAACATCCCCAAAATGGCTATGATATTTTTCTTAACAATGATCAAAACATAGGTTGTGGGTGCTTGTTAGAACCGCCTTAATGAGGCGGTTCTAACGAGTACCCACAACCTATGTCTTTGAGCAGAATTATGAAAAATAATGTATAAACCCCCACCCCCTAACCCACGTTTGCTCTATATGAAGTGGGGTTTAGAGGGTTCTTCATTTCACGGACTTGTTCACGTGATGTAGTACTAAATAGGTAGACTGATTTTGAAATAATTTCACAGGAATGTTCCTTTGGTCACTCTCAACCAAAATGGCTCAAACCATCCACTCCACCTTATATTACCTATCACTTTATCTGTACAATAAGGATTAGGTGAGCGTTCCAGGGCCATTATGCACCTCCTGTTTAATCCAGGTTTCACTGGGTCGACGGACGTCTTTCAAACACTTGACAAAACATAGCAACCAACAAACTTTTAAACTTTTGATCGAAGCCTCAGATAAATCAAAGCGCCAAAGGCACTGAAATGACAGATTCTATGAGAAAATCAAAACACTGTGAAAACTTACAGACAACCTTTCTAAAAAGATCTTAAAATTTAGAAAAGTAGTTCTGCAAATTGATAGCAAACACACGAAGTGTTTGCTTTACTGTAGAGAGACTGGAACAACATACTTAGGCACCCAAATCTCGCCTGGAATCTCGTTCAATTTCTCGCGATAATCCGCCATCTTTACAGAGTTCATGAGAATTGTATTCCTATCCAAAAAATGCTTCTCAAAACCAAAAGGAGTTAAGACCTATTACAACAGAAACACAAAATGCGTCGAAATAATTTTAAAAAGCTCTGTTACAACGCATAATGTAATAATGTAATAATTACTACATTTTGATTTTTTTTACTACATTATGCGTTGGCATAGTCGACGCGAAATGTAGTAAAAAAAATATTTCATTTCGCGTTGATATGCACCATATCGACGCATAATGAAGTAATGATGGTAGAACATAGCTGTCTTCGAAAAGACTTAGGAAGCAATACAGTTAAATTCCTACAATTTAGACCACATTTGAGACGGTTCAAAAGTGGTCTTTAAGACCACAGTTGAACAGTCCAAAAGACGGTCTTCCACAAAAGCACACTGAAGGTCAAAATCACAAAGAAAATGTAGCTTTAACCTTCCAAATATGCTTTAAAAACAAAATTTGTATTAATTTTAGGTGGTCTTAATAGTGGAATTTCATTGTATTTGATTAAGCCAGTAGAATTAAAATCGTACGCCTTGCGCTATTGACGGGGACGTTAAACCTCAAATCAAACAAATCAAACAAAAGACAGACAGGCAGACAGACAGACAGACAGAATGGACAAAAACTATATACCCCCTTGCATACTTCGTATGCCGGGGGTATAAATATATGGGCTGCACGATGCTTCCACGCAGAGCTGATACCGCCCGTACATGAGTCCTCGTAATCTGCTTAGAAGGTCTAAGCCTGTCCAGGAAAACTGCTGCGAGTCGGCCCATCCATGCATATAAACCCTATTGCTTTTAATTGGACGGCAGCGATTGAGATGTCATTTCATCTCAATATCGGGTAAAAGTCCCATAAAATTTGAAGCAATGTCTCCAAAATGACCTAAATAGTCTTGACGGGAACGTTAAACCTCAAATCAAACAAACAAACTGTTGACGCATAATGAAGTAAAATTAAGTATGCCACCCATCGCCGCAAAATGTAATAATTCTTTCATTTTGCTCAAACCTCTTAGTATCGACGCATAATGTAGTAAATACGACATTTTATTTCATTTCGCGTCGACTATGCCAACGCATAATGTAGTAAAAATTTCATAATGTAGTAATTATTACATTATTACATTATGCGTTGTAACAAATCTCTTTTCAATACCGATGCATCAAACGCTGAAGTTTGCTCGCGGGAAAGCTTCGAAACTACGTCACGCGTTTTAATTAACTGAAACGTACCGCACTGAGCCGCAAAGGTTAGACGGTAAAACCCAGCACCGCGACTGGACCAACGAGTAACCGGAGCATATGCCGAAGCATTTACCGGAACTTCTCGGTAGGGTGGAAAGCGCTTCTCGTCTGGCCAAGCAATTACAACTTTTCGCAAATTATCACTCAGGGGTATAAAATAAAGCCATGGGATTTGTATGAGACACAGTGAGCTATCTGGCTACCTGTGGATTTCTACCTTCCCAAGATTTACAAAATGTTGATAAGCCCCAAATCTATAGTTTAACGCTAGTGCTTTAGGGTACTTTAAAGTTTCCACGCTGCAACGAGTCACCAACTCAATATAAGAATATAGATAGATAGACAGGGGTGTAAATGAGTGTGTTTGCTCAAAAGGCAGTGCCTTTATTTCATATTATGTTTGTCATTCGATGTTTCAAATTTTGGAAAGAAACTATTTACTTTTTCAAAACCAAACATTAAAATTCAAGTTTTAACAATACTACATGTACTGGCAATTAGTAACATTTTTGTCTGGTCGGTTGTGGATACCCCCCCCCCCCCCAAAAAAAAAAGATACTCTATTTTTCACAAAGAGATCGGAGGAGAAAGGCTGGATAGTCCAGTATATGAATTCCATTGGCTTGAAGACATTTTTGAGTAAGAACCCCACTATAAACACGCGCGTAATCCTGCTGGATTAGATATCCCGGATTCTGAGCGTAAACAAATAAATGGAACCACGTGAGGCCGACGCACTTGATTGATGTAACGTCTCGCTGTTCAGTTAACGTCTCAGCCATAATTGGAAGCACCGTCTCCAAAATGACCTTTACAGTGTTGACGGGGACGTTAAACCTCAAATCAACCAACCAACCAACGTCTCAGCCATGATCTTGAATGTTCTTAATGTCGCTAGCTACAATAGCTCGACATTTGTTTGTTTGTTTGATTTGAGGTTAACGTCCCATTCAACACTGTAAAGGTCATTTTGGAGACGTTGCTTCCAATTTTGTTGGACTTTTACCCGACATTGGGATGAAATGACATCTCAAGCTCTGTCGCCCAATGAAACCAATAGGGTTTATTAGCATGGACGGTCCGCCTCGCACCGCGGTTCCTGGAAGGCTTAGATCCTCTAAGCGGTTTACCAGTACTAGTGTGCGGGCCGGATTCAGCTCTGCGTGGAAGCATCATGCAGCCCATATATTTCTTCAAGCCCCTATGGGCGGGGGCCGCAATAGCTCGACATACCATTTCGCTTATTCCATCCGATATGTCATGCTTTTATTACGCACGCGTCGCCTCGGCATACCTTTCACCTATGTGTCGAAACATCCCGAAACGACAATCGGCGTGATTCACGCTGAAGTGCGATGTGTCACTGAAACGCATATCACGCGAGTCGCTTAGACGCCAGTATACATGTAATTATTTCATGCACCAGCGTAAGTGTTCCGTACTGTGTCGACGTCTTAATTTGGGTCACGACAGGGACGTCTAGCTCTCAAAAGTGCATCGCATAAGGGCGACGAACAGTGTCAGTGCTTATTAGTCGGTAGTTGAAACCCTTTGTTTATCTACAGGTACAGTGTAGCAGATGCCGCTTGAAATCTGCTTCGCATATGCGTCTGTCGGATGAATCGATCTTGACGTATTGACGTCGGTCTTCCGCTACGCCGACGTCCACTAGCGTCTTCTGTTGATAGTAAGATGTCGCTCCAACAGACAAATAGATCACACACATGTGGCACCCAAAATCAGAGTCAACGCCATCCGCTTTCCGACCAGCTTCTAACTGTCCATTAGAAGCCTCCGTGGTGTAGTGGTAATGCTACTCGCTTTGTAAACCAAGGATCGCAGGATCGATCCCGGACTTCTCCAGACTTTCGGATGTGTCTTTAAACCGAAGTATCGTCTCCGTATGACCTTAGCTGTTGGCGGGACGTAAAACTCAAACACTCACACACTAATAAAAATAAAAAAAAAATGAGTTCCTTTAAGAGCAATGAAAACATTCATAAGAAAGAAGATGGGTCATACTACGTAGTTTCGGCTAATAAAGCCTCATCAGTGACCCTGTAATGATCCGGCAAAGAAAGCCAGAGGAAACATATTGCAATTTTGCGAATTTCGAATAGGCAGTCGATACAAAGACTGATATAAATCAAAATGGGCTCCAAATAATTAAAAACCTGTCTAGAATATAAGACTAACCGTCCAGGGTTCAATGAAAAATGTTGCAATACGTTCTCACTTGATGCTTTTTGAGAACAAAATACAATTTCTTCTTTTCTAGGCACGACCTTAAATCACACATCAAAAGTTTGATCCTGAACATGTGGTTTCTATCAGTGCTGGTGTGAAGGTGGTACACAGGATCGTTGGGCCCCGCAAATCGGGGCTTAAAGAAATAGATGGGCTGCATGATGCTTCCACGCAGAGCTGAAACCGACCCGCTCACGAGTACTGGTAATCTGCTTAGAGGATCTAAGCCTGCCCAGGCAAAGAGGTGCGAGTCGGACCGTCCATGCATATAAACCCTATTGGTTTTGATTGGGCGGCGGCAGGGCTTGAGATGTCATTTCATCTCAGTGTCGGGTAAAAGTCCAACAAAATTAGAAGCAACGTCTCCAAAATGATCTATACAGTGTTGACGGGGACGTTAAACCTCAAATCAAACAATACAAAACACAGGATCGTGACCGGACTGGTAACCATACGTCACGGTTGATTGATTTAACTTTTTAGCTTAAGGGCATGGTGCCTAAGCGTGTTGTAATCATGCAATCGTTTGGTTTCAAAATCAAAGCACCGAAAGTGTTGGTGGGATGTAGGTTGGGGTAAAAGTCCTGGGCTGAGAATAAACTGTTTAATTTAACTCTGAAATTCCAAACAAATAGTGAAGATTCTGATAAGATGCGCGTTCTGCAGCGTCCGAACTTGGTCTACACTGTTTGCCAAGCTCACCCTATGATTCCAGGATTACCCTCTTCAGTCTTATGGAATACCCTGATCTCACTGCGGCTATTTTCTGCAAGAAAAAGGTTATTCTGAGAAGTCAGTGATAGTCACGTAGACGTTAGCTCTGAATCGCTTTTTTATGCCCCCGCATCATATTATGCCGGGGGGCATATAGTTTTTCGGTTTTCCGTACGTGCGTACGTGCGTACATGTGTACGTCCGTCTGTACGTGTGTGTGTATGTACGTACGTGATCCTGTAACCTCAGGTTAAAGTTTTTGTAACAGGTAGAGCCTGATTTATGAATGGCATTTGGCGGGGGCATCCGTGTCTTATGGACACTTTTTCTAGTTCATTAGTAACTTCGGGTCGAATGCCAAACAATCAACCCAAACATAGCCGGGTCGTTTGTCAGTCTTGGTTACATGTAAGTGTTATCTGTAAAATCTGTACTTGAAAAAATGTTCGATCTGGCAAACAATGTAGACTAAGATCAAACGCCACAGAACACGGTGCTGATCTTATTCTACATTTTTGCATCAGTTACTAAACTTCCGTTAAGTTTAAACGGATCAGTCCAAGTCCTCGTTCATGACCAGCCTGCATTTAGAGACAATCGGCATGAGTGTTGTCAGTGCTTTGAATTATTCACTGCCTTGAGTTTCTGGAGTGTACTCTTCCATCACTGAAGTTGGGCTCGTCCATTCTGCTAAATATGGCACCTAGAATTATATCACAGGACCTACACTGTTTGCATAGGTATCTGTACCATATTCCAGGGTTGAAAGGGACAGCCTTTCTCGCAAAGTCTGATATACACTAGTTGTAACTGACCTAGACTTGACCTCGAATGTCGGAAAACCCATTAATATTCTGGTCTGCAGCTGACCGGCTGGTCTTTAAGGATTAAATATTGACAGCACTGTTAGAAAACAGTGTAAAACCTGAGCAGACGTCTAAGCAGATGCCGCATTGATCTAGGTATGCAGTCTCGCATGATGCAGCTGATTCATATGAAGTGCTGAATATATTCTCTGAAAGGTAAGATAAAATCGTCATGTCGTCTGCTTCAAAAGTTTGTATTGCGATTATAGGATGTACAATTTTGATAACTGCGCCTAACCGGACTACATTTTTGTGCGGACTCATATTTCTTTGGCGGTCAAAGCCGGAAGAAAGTCGTAAGAAAGCCTGAACTACTTTACAACACGCAGGATAGCTAGAGATGACAGATAGAATCTGTCATTAAAAACCAGTCTGTGTCCCGGAATATTGGTGTTAGAAAGCCATTTGCTTCTAGAACGTATAGTGTTGAGTAAATTATTATCCCCACGTCTTTTCGAAGAATAAGTGGGGATATTGTTATCGCCTCCGTCCGTCTGTCCGTCCGGCTATCTTCTCCTTAACCACTGGTCGGAATGTAACCAAATTTGGTTCACAGCTTCCTTACATGATGAGGGCGTGCAACGTCACATTTATTTTTGGCCCCGTCCCCAGGGGCCTTGGGGAGGGGTCAAAAGGTCATATATCAATTAAATTCAATTTCAAAGTCAATTTTATAGATTTTAAAACCAAACTTTGCATAAGTAATGATTAATGATATATGTAACACATATTGGACGAGATTTTGGCTGCGACCCCTGGGTCATGCCCAAGGGGTCGGACTGGGGGGGGGGGGGTCAGGGGGTCAAAATTCAAATTTTACCGAATATTGCCATATGGAATATCAAATTGAAGGGGGTGATTAGTAGAATACAATGCAAGTAAAATTTTGACCCTGGGGTCAGATTGGAGCCCTGGGGGAGGGGTCAAAGTGTCAAAATTTAAGTTTTTTGGAACATAGTCATGTGGCATAATAAATTGAAGGGCATGATTAGTAGAATATAATACAGGTAATATTTTGACCCTGGGGTCAAATTAGGGCCCAGGGTGAGGGGTTTTTGGTACTTGGCCCCTTTGTAGAAAGCGTGGGAATTTGCGATGGCGCGCCATCGACAGTATTCTAGTCTTTATTGCTAGAGACTATGTATGTAATTGTCTCCAGAATTATTCTCATTGACACAAGAAGGGATTCACAACATGTAGCGTTCGATCCTCAATTTTGTTTTTGACATTTCATTTGTCTGCTCCTCGCGTTACAACAATCATATAAAACCATGACTGTTTTAAAAATCAAAAAAGGTAATGAAATGAAATGACCCAATGTAAAAACTAACAGTTTTCTACCATCACCTTCTATTAGTACTTTCAGTACTTTGATTTATGCCCCCGCCATTCGAAGAATGGTGGAAAGGGCATATAGCGTTGCCCCTGTCCGTCCGTACGTCCGTGCGTCCGTCCGTCCGTGCGTCCGAAACTTAAACGCAGTCAATAACTTCCTTATTTCTTGATGGATTTTAAAATTACTCGGCAGAAATGTTAACCATCATGAGACAACGTGTCACGTGCAAAACCCAGGTCCGTACCTCCAAGGTCAAGGTCATACTTAGAGGTCAAAGGTCAAAAAAAGGGTCCGAAACTTAAACGCAGCCAGTAACTTTCTTATTTCTGGATGGATTTTGAAAATTACTTTGGAGAAATGTTTACCATCATGAGTCGATGTGTCACCTGCAAAACCCAGATCCGTACCTCCAAGGTCAAGGTCATACTTGGAGGTCAAAGGTCAAAAAAAGGGTCCGAAACTTAAACGCAGTCAATAACTTTCTTATTTCTTGATGGATTTTGAAATTACTTTGTAGAAATGTTAACCATCATCAGTCGATGTATCACATGCAAAATCCAGGTCTGTACCTCCAAGGTCAAGGTCATACTTGGAGGTCAACGGTCAAAAAAAGGGTCCGAAACTTAAACGCTGCCAATAACTTACTTGTTTTTAGATGGATTTTGAAATTATTTTGAAGAAATGTTAACCATCATGAGACAATGTGTCACATGCAAACCCAGATCCGTATCTCCAAGGTCATACTTGGAGGTCAAATGGCATAAAAAGGGTCCAAAACTTAAACACTGTCAATAACTTTCTATGGATGAATACGAACATCAACATATTTTCGGGCGGGGGCATCCGTGTCCTATGGACGCATTTCTAGTTTATTAATTTTTTTGTGGGGGGGGGGGGGGTGGATTTGAAAAGGCGTGTTTACGTATTGTTAAATAAACAGACAGCCTTCGTAAGCCCAGGAGAAGTCAGCTCTTGGGAGAATCTCTGAGATGTATACTCTTGGTGAACGAATGTTGAAGACCCTGAAACCCGAAGATCTCCATCACAGAACTTATACAGCCTCTTGATATATGAATCGCCAAACAAACCAAATGCCATCTTGTTCTGTGGAAGAAAACTTTTGTGTTTGATATTATTTTTAGCGACAATCGTCTTTAATAAAAAGGCTTTTCTGACGTTGATTGAGTCGATGTACTCAAGAAATGACATGAGTGATCTTATCAACATAGTTACGATTAACGAACCATTTAATCCCCTTAAGCTCCGCCAGTTACCTGTTTGCTACCTGGGGATTAGTGTATAATGCAATAGTAACTGCACGCGCTAATAAACATGCTTCCGTTAATCGTGAAGCAAGATAATGATCAGACTGCATGGTGTCCGCTCTTTTCGTTATATGTCCGTGCCTGTCCAAATCCTATTTTATTCCTTCGCTTGAGTTGGGGAGTTGGTCCTAATTTCTTCATTCGCTTGAGATTTTAGGTCTAATGGGATCTATACCTTTGCTAGCAACAACATACGTCTATAGACATGTTTTCCATTGGCATGGCACGATTCAGATTGCTATTTGATATTTGAATATACAGTGTGTTTTTATATACTTGTGTTGTTTTTAGAGAGAGAGAGAGAGTTATATAACATAATTACAATGAATTGATGAATTTTGAAATAAAACTGCAATAATAAAACATGGTTTGTTATGTATTTCATTACCATTTGTCATATTTCATCCTCTGCTAAGAATGAAACCAAGAAACCAATGCAGTATGGACCGGAATGATCTAAGCTGTTGACTGGGCCAGAAATTATAATAAAACACAAAAAAATGACACAGACAGAGTTGCCACTTAGCAAACTTGGTAAAAGTCGGATATAAAAAAAATGATTTTTTCCGAGCTAACGTTTTTGACAGTTCATGTTTTTCTTCCCAATGGCGACACTATGCTGGAAAATGTCAATCTTTTTTTTTTTTTGTAGCTAGAAAAATTGTCAAACTGTATTCTTTTCGTCATCAAATGAGTTATATCAGAGAGAGCAAATCTAAATATAAACTGCTCAGAATAATCACTTGTTGATATTCAGAAACACAGGACCGAAACACATTTGATAAAACACTGGACTAAGATTAATTAAGATTACTTAATTTATGCTTTTTATATCAGAAATGTTTTCAACAACACCATACACAATAAAACAATGCAAATAAGTCAAAAATAATATTTCTAATAAAAGAAAAATAAAAAATTCAAGTGTGTTCCGGTAATTACCAGTGTGTTCCAGTGTTTTGGTGTGTTCCTGTATTTCTACGAACCCACAATGAGGTTAAATATCACAGATACTTTCTGTGATCACTTTCTGTCTGTCGTCCGTCCGTGGGTCCGTCCGTAAACAATTTCAAATAAGTATATCTCTAATACCCCACTGTCAATCTTGATCAAATTTCATGAGAAGCATCATCAGGTAGGGGGAAAGGCTGCATAAGGATTTTTTGCTGATCAGATTGGAATTCTGGTTGCCATGGCAACATATAGCTCCCATAGACTTACAATGGGAAAAAATTAAAATATCTTCTTCTCTGAAACCACTGGGCCCAGAGCTTAGCTATTAAGCTTGTAACAATGTCAAGTGGTCACGTACATAAATCCTGCCAATTATGCCCCTGGGGTCCAAATTGGCCACGCCCCGGGGCCCCTTAACTCCTATAGACTCATAATGGAAAAAAACTTCAAAAATCTTCTTCTCTGAAACCATCGAGCCCAGAGCTTAGAAATTTAGCATGTAGCAACGGCAAGTGGTCACCTACATAATTCCTGCCAATCATGCCCCTGGGGTCCAAACAGGCCACGCTCTGGGGCCCCTTAGCTCCTATAGACTCATAATGGAAAAAAAGGTTCAAACAGCTTCTTCTCTGAAACCACAGGACCCAGAGCTGAGATATTTAGCATGTAGCAATGGCAAGTGCCAAGTGGTCACCTACATAAATCCTGCCAATCATGCCCCTGGGGCCCAAATGGGCCACACCCCGGGACCCTTAGCTCCTATAGACTCATAATGGAAAAGAAAGCTTCAAAAATCTTCTTCTCTGAAACCACAGGGCCCAGAGCTTAGATATTTAGCGTGTAGCAACAGCAATTGGTAACCTTCATAATTCCTGCCAATCATGCCCCTGGGTTCCAAATGGGCCATGCTCCGGGGCCCCTTTGCTCCCATAGACTCATAATGGAAAAAAGCTTCAAAAATCTTCTTCTCTGAAACCACAGGGCCCAGAGCTTAGATATTTAGCACGTAGCAACAGCAAGTGGTCACCTTCACAATTCCTGCCAATCATGCCCCTGGGGTCCAAACGGGCCACGCCACGGGGCCCCTTAGCTCCTATAGACTCATAATGGAAAAAAAAGCTTCAAAAATCTTTTTCTCTGGAACCACAGGGCCCAGAGCTTAGATATTTAGCATGTAGCAATGGCAAGTGGTCACCTACATAAATCCTGCCAATCATGCCCCTGGGTCCAAATGGGCCACGCCCCCGGGGCTCCCATAGACTCATAATGGAAAAAAGCTTCCAAAATCTTCATCTCTGAAACCTCAGGGCCCAGAGCTTAGATATTTAGCATGTGGCAATGACAAGTGGTCACCTACATAAATCCTGCCAATCATGCCCCTGGGATCCAAATGGGCCACACCCTGGGACCCCCTTAGCTCCCATAGACTCATAATGGAAAAAAGCTTCAAAAATCTTCTTCTCTGAAACCACAGGGCCCAGATATTTACCATGTAGCAACGGCAAATGATCACCTACATATTTCCTGCTTATCATGCCCCTGGGGTCCAAATGGGCCACACCCCGGGCCCCTTAGCTCCCATAGACTGATAATGGAAAAAAGCTTCAAAAATCTTCTTCTCAGAAACTGTGAAGTACAGAACTTAGATATTTAGTATCTAGCAACATAAAATAGCCAGCTACATAAATCCTGCTAACCCTGCCCCTGGGGTCAAAATTGGCCACGCCCGAGCTCATCAGCTCCAATAGACTTGTAATGGAAAAAAAAACTTAAAAAATCTTCTTCTATGAAACCATTAGGCCCAGAGCTTAGATTTTTAGTATGTTGCAATGTCAAGTGGCTACCTACATAAATCCTGCCACTTATGCCCCTGGGATCCAAATTGGCCACGCCACAGGGCTCTTTAGCTTCCATAGACTTACAATTGGAAAAACTTCAAAAATCTTCTCTGAAACCACAGGGCCCTTATAATGAAAAAAAAAAACAACAAAAAAACTTGATATGGGGAAAAAGAATCTTCAAAAATCTTCTCTGAAACCATAAGTCCCATAGCTTAGGTATTTAGCATGTAGCAATGTCCAGTGGTCGCCTACATTAAACCTGCCAATCATGCCCCTGGGGTCCAAATTGGCCAAATCCTGTGGCCCCTTAACTCCAACAAACTTATAATGGAAAAAAAGCTTCAAACATCTTCTTTGAAACCATGAAATACAGACCTTAGCTATTTAGTATATAGCAACACAAATGGTCGCCTACATAAATCCTGCCAACCATGCCCTTTGGGTCAAAATTGGCCAAGCCCCAGGGCTCATTAAGGCCCCCATCCATAGGGGCTTGAAGAAATATATGGGCTGCATGATGCTTCCACGCAGAGCTGAATCCGGCCCGCACACTAATACTGGTAAACCGCTTAGAGGATCTAAGCCTGTCCAGGAACCGCGATGCGAGGTGGACCATCCATGCTAATAAACCTGACATTGGTACATACTAAATATCTAAGCTCAGGCAAAGCGGTGTCCTTCTTATAAATCCTATTGGTTTCATTGGGTGACAGGGCTTGAGATGTCATTTCATCTCAATGTCGGATAAAAGTCCCACAAAATTGGAAGCAACGTCTCCAAACTGACCTTTACAGTGTTGACGGGGACATTAAACCTCAAATCAACCAACCAACCCAGGGCTCATTAGCTTCTATAGACTTATACTGGAAAAAAAAAATTAATAAAAAAAATCTTCTTTTCCAAAACCATAAGGCACAGATTTTGTTTAATTTGAGGTTTCACATCTCTGTCATGACTGTATTGGTCATTTTGGAGATGTCTCTTCCAATTTTGTGGGACTTTTACCTGACATTGAGATGAAATTACATCTCAAGCCCTGTCGCCCAATGAAACCAATAGGATTTATAAGAAGGACACCGCTTTGCCTGAGCTTAGATATTTAGTATGTACCAATGTCAGGTGGCCTCCTACACTAATGATTTTCTGGTACACAGGTGAGCGATATAGGGCCATTGGGCCCTCTTGTTTTTTTTCTCCTATTACTGCTATCCGTCTATCTATCTTCTTATACTGAGTCGGTCATATTTGGCCATTACCTCAGTTGGTTGGGTGGCTAAATTTAGAATTTCGCCGAAAAAAAAAATGCTACACGCTCACATCTGAGCATTACGATCAGGATTTCCTGGGTGGTAACCAGTACTTTTATTTTAAGCAATGTGGATGAAGTGCCATGCTCAAGGGCACAACACTTTGATCAGGTTGAGGATCGAACCAGCAACCTCTCGATCACAAATCTGATGTTGCTACCACTTTAGTGCATTTGCCTCTGATGCTAGAGGTCCTGGGTTTGATCCCCGGTGGGGTTCCGGGATGTTTCGCCCCAAACCATTTCCTCCCCTAGTCGTTTCGCCCCGAAGATGTTTCCTCCCTGGTCGTTTATCTACCTATCTTCTGATACTGCGTCGGTCACATTTGACCATTACCGCAGGCGTATATTACATACACTCCAGGTTTTGCAGGATGAAAGCCTACACAGTAATCATGTAATTACGGTAGGGATCTTTAACCTGCACAGGGGATGGTTCTCCCTGCACAGGGGGCCTCCAGTTAACGTCCCGATCCGAAGGACGGTGCACTTAATGACATTCATCCCTGCAAATGATGCCTAGTCATGTTGCCGCTCTAGTCGTTTCGTCCCCCTAGTCGTTTCACCCACTTTTCACTGTAAGACTTAAGTTTCACTTTTATTAGAGGTGAGAAGAGGCAAGTATTTAAGAAGGATCATCGCCCTGTCACGTCAGCATAACTTATCCTTAGTAACTGGTCGGCACCGGGCCTTTAAAGTGGCCACTCGGGGAGGTGTGACTAGGACTTGTTACACTAAAATTATTGAGGCTGTTTTCTTCAAAAACACCCACCTTAACCCCGCTTTATATAGAGAAAACTAAGGTTTATGGTGGTGTTCATTATTTTACTTATTTCCGTTCAAAGTCATAGGTTGTGGGTACTCGTTAGAACCGTCCCAATATGGCGGCTGTAACAAGCACCCACAACCTATGTTTGCAAAATATAGCTTCATGAGTACTTAGTCTGGTCTGAAAAACAAATGTTATAACAAAAACAGAGTACAATTAACAAAAAATAACTAATTCAAAGATTATGTTTGGGCGAAGCTTATATATTCCTATCGTCGGCGTTTGAAAGATTTTCTAGAAACAAAAGATAAGCCAATTATGACAGTTTTACCATTTTCAACCATTGCTTGCCGACACTGCGACCAATTTAAAGGTGAAAAAGAGACAATTAAAGACAATTAATTTTTAACCTCACCATTAATCTTTGCTGACCAACTCTGTTAAGGAACCAACCGACCAATTTAAAACAAAACTGGTAAAGGTAAAGGTGCTTAAGCGATAATTAAAGACGTTTAACTTTGCAAAGAGCGTGTGTTTTCACACCTCATCATTAATTGCGTGATTAATGTGCCAAATCAAATAAACAATGTGATTAATGGTATTGATCAAAACAGGTTATACTTATCATAATTCCTAATTAACACTTTTATTTAAATTACATGTTTCTCTCTCTCTCTCTGTCTCTGTCACACATGGAGATAATAAATCTTTTATATATAAAAAATATGGGAAAATATTTTGAGGGCGAAACAACTAGGGTTGGGGGAAGAAACGACTAGGGGCCAAAAAAAGGAGGCAAAACGACTAGGGGGAAACATCTTGGGGGGGGGCAAAACGTCTTACCCAATTAACCCCCGGCAGTGGCGATAAAATTTCAGTGTCCGAACACGCTCCATTGGCATCATTTGCAGGGATGAATGTCATAAAGTGCACCGTCGTTTGGATCGGGACGTTAACTGGAGGTCGCCTGGAGCCCGTTGGGTCACAAATGATTTCTCTCCCTACAGCAGTGTTACAGACATGATGGGTGAGCTTGGATGACGGTCACTTGAGCTCAGATGCTACGATATGCGCCTTACAATGTTTTATAAAATCGTTTTATAGAATCAGTTCCGCCACAGTTCGAACACCTGACGACAAACACAAGTCACCACCTTCTGGCTTACAGGCAGATACACACCTCTGTCTCGTATTATTATTACTCATTTTTCCCCATGTTGGTTGTTCTTTGGAACAGGCTACCAGCTGATCTCGTCCTGGTTTCTGATCTTGACTCTTTCAAGTTAAGAGTCAGCTCGATCAACCACAGGCTCCCTCAAGGTAATACTGTTTTTATCCTGCTTTTAATCTCTCTTTAGTCTTTACTAACACCCAAAATCTTTCATCTATGCTCACCTTTCTTTTATTCTTTTAACTCTGCACTATCACACTTTTACTTCTCTTACTAACACACCTTGCACAACCATCCTAATAGCACTCGGAAGAGGGTTGAGGATTATATAGAGATAGATTTTAATGGTAGGGTTCTTTAACCTGCACAGGGGATCTATCTCTAAATATTATATAGAGATAGATCCCCTGTGCAGGTTAAAGAACCCTACCATAATTAAATGATTACTGTGTAGGCTTTCATCCTGTAAAACTGGAGTGTATGTAATATACACACCTGCCTAGAATGTCCGCGAGGGAATGTAAATGGAATGTAATATTTCGCAAGTTCATTGGTTAGATCTCATTGATATCTATCAGTATGCCAAAAATTGTTTAAATATTCCAAGCGGTTAAGTCACTATCACCAATTTTCACAAACAGGTTACGGATTTTTCGCCTCGGCGAGGCTATACTAAATGGAATGTAATATTTCGCACGTTCATTGATTAGATCTCATTGATATCTATCAGTATGCCAAAAATTGTTCAAATATTCCAAGCGGTTAAGTCACTATCACCAATTTTCACAAACGGGTTACGGACGGACAGACAGACAGACAGACAGACCATATATGGCTTGGCGGCCATTTTCGTCATGTGACCTGGACCCCATTAGCAAATTTTAGTTTCCCACATCCCATAGAGGCTCCATATGAAATTTGACTTCAAATGGCCCAACGGTTTCCGAGGAGAAGCAGTTCGAAAATTTTCACATTTTTCGCCTCTGCGAGGCTATACTAAATGGAATGTAATATTTCGCAAGTTCATTGGTTAGATCCCATTGATATCTATCAGTATGCCAAAAATTGTTTAAATATTCCAAGCGGTTAAGTCACTATCACCAATTTTCACAAACGGGTTACGGACGGACAGACAGACTGACAGAATGACCGATTGACCGAATGACAGAATGACACGGTGATTTTAGGGCACTCTTAGAAAATCAACCGAATTCAGTTGGTCGCTTTTTCTGCGGGTCGTGCAATAAATAAATAAATAAATCCTTCTACATTGGATAACATGGCCGCATGATCAAAAAGTGCTTTTGTGCATGTAAAATGGTACTTTTTTCTAGGAAATTTTAAGCTGTTTTTATTTGTGTTTATATCATAGATACATGTTGAATGAGAGGAGAACATAACAAAACTTTATTTGATAAATTCCGGGAACATATACATGGCATAATATGATGGGTCCGTCATGAAAGTTGTCCAAAGAAGAGAATGGAGAAAAAATCATGTTTACCTTTATTAACAAAAACAATCCATACAAGGTCGGGTTTACAAGGATATTTATTATGCGACTGTTAGCGTGATGAAAAACATAACGCTCAAATAAATAAATAAATAAATAAATAAATAAAACGGAAGCTAAATCTGCGAGCTGCGGTCGAAAACTGTTGATTTTGAAACAAAGTTTAGAATTCCATCCACCTGTTCCAGTCTTATGCAAAGACATTTACGCTGGTTCACGCGTCCGTCTGCATGCATGTGTGTGTGTGCTGATGTAGCCACTAAAGCGTATAATAAGACAAATCGTAAATAATCAATCTCCTTTGAACTTATGCCAACTGAATTTCGGTCTGCTAAAATAAATGTACATGTAAACTCTCAATGCAAAAAAAAAAAAAAGGAAAAAAAGAAAATAGAAAAAAGAAGAAAGAACCTTCTAGGTCAACTTCCCTGTTAACATTGTTTACTTACTTTGCGCAAATGTATTTCAAATCAAGTAATTGCTTACATATCACGAAAACACGCCTATATAATTTTGACCCCTTTGAACCCCATTTTTTTATGCAGAAAAGCTGGGGTTTACAGTTCTATCGGGGATTGCGGATAATGCAAAAGAAAAAATCAATGGAAGAACTTGCAAAATATTGCATAAAAATAAAAAAAAAATCGGGTACAAGAGTCTAAAAATATATTATTGTTACAAGACAGAAGCCGAAAATCTTAAACAAAATGTTAAATAATTAATTCATACTCATAATATGGATCTTTTTAGAAAAAAATGTCCTTTCCGCTATTTAGGGTAAAGTCCTTTTCGCGAAAAGGACTCCTTTTCGCGAAAAAGAGTCCTTTTCGCTATTAAGGGGAACCGCCATGGCAGTGTATAAAGAAAGAAAGAAATGTCAAAGTTAAACATAAACACAATTAACCCTTATCTTGCTGTTCACAACTACCCCTATCTTTGCAAACAGTGTAGATCCAGATCAGATGGCTTCTGAAGAAGCCATCTGATCAGGGTCTACACTGTTTGGCATTCAGTTTATGAATTTGTTGCAAAAAATGACATCAAGTAATTTGATTGATTAATAGACAGAAATGGGTGTGGCTACATTGAATATTCAGCAAGATAAGGGTTAAATATTAGCCCAAATCATGGGTGACATAAACAGATAAAGAACGGCAAAGAATAGCACCTATTCAGCAATCAGTGTTTCTCCTGAGGGAAATGTTAGGATTACCCTGGGGAACTGGCCCTTTTTAATCCCCAGCTGCGAAGCGGAGTGGTGATTATAGGAATGGCCTTTGTCTGTCTGTCCGTAACACTTTCTTGTCTGCTCCATATCTCCTGAACCCTTTGATAGATTTTCATTAAACTTTGGTCAATTATTTGTCTCAGTGAGCTGGTGTGCAGAACCCATAAATGAACCATGCTGACTCAAGGTCACGGTCATGGTTGAAGGTCACGAGTTTGAAACTTGTAATTTTTTGTCCTTTCCATATTCTCTTTACCCTTGGAAGGATTTTCATTAAACTTTGGTCAAATATTCTTCACAGTGAGCTGATGTGCACAACCCATGTCCATCCGTCTGTCCGTCCGTCCGTCCGTCTGTCCATAACTTTTTCTTGTCCGTTCCATATGTCCTGAACCGTTTAATAGATTTTCATTAAACTTTGGTCAATTATTTGTCTGAGTGAGCTGGTGTGCAGAACCTATAAATGAACCATGCTTCAAGGTCAAGGTCATGGTTGAAGGTCACGAGTTTGAAACTTGGAATTTTTTGTCCGTTCCATATCTCCTTTACCCTTTGAAGGATTTTCATTAAACTTTGGTCAAATATTCTTCACAGTGAGCTCATGTGCAGAACCCATGTCCATCCGTCTGTCCATCCATCCGTCTGTCTGTCCGTAACTTTTTCTTGTCTGCTCCATATCTCCTGAAACCTTTAATAAATTTTCATTAAACTTTGGTCAATTATCCCCCTCAGTGAGCTGATGTGCAGAATATATAAATGAACAATGCCGACTCAAGGTCAACGTCACATTTGAAGGTCACGAGTTTAAAACTTTGATTTTTTTTGTCTGTTCCATATTTCCTTTACCCCTCAATGGATTTTCATTGAACTTTGGTCAATTATCCCCCTCAGTGAGCTAACCATGCCAACTCAAGGTCACAGGCGAAGTTCACAAGGTTGAGCCTTGATACTAAGTGCGGCGGGGGATTTGGCTGTCCTTCAGACTGCTTTCTTGTTGTTTATAAGGTTGCCCATGACTCAATCAAATATCCCCTAGTTTCTAGGCACATGTATCTAAGACTCTGTCCCAGTATCATTGTGTTTCATCAATTTCCCAAGTGTTCAGATTACAACCTCATTGTAACACGGTTCATTATTTCACGGTTATGGATATAACACTGCTTCAAGATGGATCCCAAAAATGTAAAGATTATATAGAAAAATGACCATAAATGGTCATTTTTCTATATAATCTTTACATTTTTGTTTGGATATAACACCGTTGTTTAACTAACACGGTTTCTGCTTTGGACCCCATTAATAGTGTTGTAAAGAGATTTTGGTGTATTTAGATGTCTAATCCCCAGGACATCCTCTCATCCATTCCTCCAGGAGAAAACAATAGGGCAAAGAAGCTCATTGGTTTAGACACTTCCCACCAATGCTAGAGGTTTCAGCTTCAATCATGGGTAGCAGAGTAGCGGTGTAAAATTTTAGTGTCAGAACATGCTCCGTTGGTATTTTTTGCAAGGATGAATACCGAAAGTGTTCCATCCTTCATACTGGAACATTGACCGGAGGCCTTCTGTGCAGACAAATTCATCCCCTGTGCAGGTTTAAAGATCTCTACCATAATTTAATTCGGCCCACACCAATCGGGGCTTGAAGAAATAGATGGACTGCATGATGCTTCCACGCAGAGCTGAAACCGACTGCACACGAGTACTGGTAAACCGCTTAGAGGATCTAAGCCTGCCCAGGCAAAGCGATGCGAGTCGGACAGTCCATGCTTATAAACCCTTTGATTTCATTGAGTGAGAGGGCTTGAGATGTCATTTCATCTCAATGTCGGGTATAAAACCCACAAAATTGGAAGCAATGTCTCCAAATGGCCTAGTTAGTGTTGACGGGGACATTAAACCTCAACCAAACAAAATTCTCAAACATTTGGTAGCTCAGTTGCCCAAACCTAACGTACATGTAGAAGTCGTCCAGCTGCACCAAACAAGGATATAACAATATGAAGCTCACAAGCAATAGATACTGAATACAGAACACACTGACTCCCCATATCCCCCTCAACTCCTTTATAAGCCAAAACATACCTTAAGTCAATCCATAGGGCCTAAATAAAAATATTCGCAAAACAACCCACCGAATTGGGATGAAATGACCCACAGGCGAAACGACCTAGGGCGAAATGACCCATGAGCGAAACCACTCACAGGCGAAACGACTTGTGACCGTACATCACGATCATCAAGTTGAAGGATACCATTACCAGGCAGAAACAGAATTAACAGCAAGAACAAAAACCTGTCAGGACAGGGCAAATTCTTTTGTCTAAGAGTAGACCTGAGACACGTCTATAAATATATATATATAGGGGAGACAACAATTTTTTAATGGAAATACCATCCAGAGGTGATTTTTGTTAAAATTGAACATCTTAAAAAAAATGGGAACCCTGTTGCCCAAGACAGCCACTCTTGCATTCTCAATGGCATTAAGCTGCTGAAATATTTCAGTTAGGGATAGCTTTCATATACTTTTTAATCTGATATTTAATCTTGTTCATGACAATCAATTCAGGTGTGGCATTTTCACTTTTGTTCAGTGTATATAGTCTATACATATACATGTACATTGCTGGGATCAATCTTTAAACCTTGTTATCTCCAAAGCTGCATTATAATGAACAGTGTTATAAATGTGTAGCTGGCATTGATGCATTTTATACATGTAAGTACCAGTAGGACTCAGTATTACATAACGTCAACAAGTCCGTGAAATGAAAACCCACCTAAACCCCACTTTATATACAGAAAACTGGGGTTTATGGGGGTATACATTATTTTTCTTATTTCTGCTCCAAGACATAGGTTGTGGGTACTAGTTAGAACTGCCTCAATGAGGTGGTTCTAACGAGCACGCACAAGCTATGTTTGCAGTAGAAACAAGAAAAATATTGCAGATTTTCATCAGAAAAGTGACCATTTTGGAGATGTGAAACACTGCACAATGTCGCATGGGTGTGTTATCATAATGTGTATAATTTCACTGAAACTTTTTTTTTTCAGTTGGTGGGGATATATTCTGTGAGTTTCTGGAGGTAGCAGTACACTGTATTCTGTACAACAGAGAACTGTACCCTGCTGGTGTGTTTGAAAAGAGAAAAAAGTACAACATACCAGTCCAGGTAAGGCCAAAAATGAAAATTTTTCATTACGAAAACACACCTATATAATTTTGACCCGCTTGAACCCCATTTTCATATAGTAAAACTCGGGTTTACAGGGGTAAACCTTATTTTCTTATTTCTGCTCTAAAATATAGATTGTGGGTACTCTTTAGAACCACCTCGATGAGGAGGTTCTGCCATGTACCCACAATTACTAAAATATAGATTGTGGGTACTCATTACTATATTTTATATTTATATTTTGAGCAGAAATAAGAAAATTATCACATTTTTCATCTTAAGTTTTCGGGTTTTTTTCAACGGTAAAGCTTACAATGTATTTGTATAGGTGTATTTTCGTAATGTGTTTTCTGTTACCCAACCAGTTCCTACCCATTTTTTTTCCATTTGGATATTAAAATTAACTTTTTCCTTTTCCACCGAATCTAAACTTCGCCATTTAAAACCTTTGATACTGTTTTATCATTTGAACATTTTACTTTGGCAAAGTTCTAAATTCTCGACCCCTGCCCATTGGGGCTTGAAGAAATAGATGGGCTGCATGATGCTTCCACGCAGAGCTGAAACCGACCCACACACGAGTACTGGTAAACAGCTTAGGGGATCTAAGCCTGTCCAGGAAAAGTGGTGCGTGTCAGACCGTTATAAACCTTATTGGTTTCATTGGGTGACAGGGTTTGAGATGTCATTTCATCTCACTGTCGGATAAAAGTCCCACAAAATTGGAAGCAACATCTCCAAAATGACCTACACAGTGTTGATGGGGACGTTAAACCACAAATCCAACAAAAAAAAACAAAGTTCTAAATTCAACTCTTTTTAAACACTTTTACAGATTCACTTGTATACACATTTACAGTGGTTTTGATACAGAATTAAGGGATAACTGTACTGAAAATTGTCATTTGTGGAGGTAAATCAGAGGTTTTACGGTCGGAAATTTCATTTTATGGTGACGCGTTAGCGGAGCCATAAAATGTAATTCGCTACCGTAAAACTGATGCCTCGCCATAAAACATAATTTGCGACCGTAAAACCGACAATTTATTTCCCCAAATGACAATTTTCAATACAGTTATCCCCATTCTATTGCACTTTATCAGTTGTTAAGTTCAAGTAGTACTATTTTGCACAAGGCGGCAAGCGAGGTGAGCTACGTTAAACCAAATGCCAGCCAACGAAAAGCAATGTTACATGATGGTGTCGGGTTTCCGACAGTATATCGCAGAATGTACTGTTGCAAATTTTTGATGTTATCCAATCAGACGTCGCGTTACATACGCAAGTGCATTAGAATTCTTGTTAGTCTTCCAAGAGTAACCTTTATCCTGCTGAACACGACAAACGCTACCTTTATAAACAGTGTAAGTCCAGATCAGATGTCTTCTGAAGAAGCCATCTGATCAGGATTTACACTGTTTTTCATTCAGTTTGCGAATTTAAATGAAAACAAACTTATCAAGTACATGTAATTTGATTGGTTGATGGTCAGAAATGGAACTTGGCAAAACTATATTCAGCAAAATAAAGGTTAACAAAAATTAGCTAGTGGATTACCAATTAATCAATTAACTTGAATGATGATTACTCATTTAAACCATTTCATACCAAACGGAATCTTCCACCTTAAATGTAACAGGAGTCCATTTCAAAATTTAGGGGTGTCAGGTTGTGTTTTCTTCAAAATGTATTTGGAAAATGGCTGAACTTTTTGCAAACAGTGTAGGCCCTGATCAGACGCCGTGAAGTACGGGATTTGCTATTTACTCCAAAGATGCCGATATCAATTGGCTCCTGAATGTAATTCCCGTTTTTTGCTCACCTGTCACATAGTGACAAGGTGAGCTTTTATGATCACATTTTGTCTGTCGTGCGTCCGTGCGTCAGTGTGTGCGTGCCTGCATCCGTAAACAATTTCAAATAAGTATATCTCTAATACCCCACGGCCATGCTTGATCAAATTTCATGAGAAGCATCATCAGGTAGGGGGAAAGGCTGCATAAGGTTTTTGGGCTATCAGATTGAAATTCTGTGCCATGGAAACAAAAAGGTTTCATAGACTTATAATGGGGAAAACGACATCTCCACTTTTTCGCGGCCATTTCTGATCCGATCTTCATCAAACTTGCAGATAACCAGGAGGAGCTTACAGTCTATGTCGAGTTCGAATTTGGGCTGCACGGGACAAACAGGTTTGGAATTAACTGCCCTTGAGCAAAAATATAAGTGAAAAATGGTGTCTCCAGCTTTTCTCAGCTGTTTATGATCTGATCTTTTTGTAACTTTTCATAAACGAGGACAAGTATAAAATCTCAGACCAGTTCGAATTTGGTTTGAATCTGACCAGCGGTTTTCCAGTTACATCCCCTTGAGCGTGAAATATTTTCCCATAGACTTTTAATGGGGAAAATTACGTCTCCACTTTTTCTCAGCCATTTCTATTCCGATCTTCATCAAACTTGCAGATAACCAGGGGGTCTTACAGTCTACGTCGAGTTCAAATTTGGGCTGCATGGGACAAACAGGTTTGGACTTAACTGCCCTTAAGCATAAATAAAAGTGAAAAATTGTGTCTCCAGCTTTTCTCAGCTGTTTATGATCTGATCTTTTTGTAACTTTTCATAAATGAGGACAAGCATAAAATATCGGACGAGTTTGAATTTGGTTTGAATCTGACCAGCGGTTTTCCAGTTACATCCCCTTGAGCGTGAAAAATTTTCCCATAGACTTTTAATGGGGAAAATGACGTCTCCACTTTTTCTCAGCCATTTCTATTCCGATCTTCATCAAACTTGCAGATAACCAGGAGGGTCTTACAGTCTACGTCGAGTTCGAATTTGGGCTGCACGGGACAAACAGGTTTGGAGTTAGTTACCTGCCCTTAAGCATAAATAAAAGTGAAAAATTGTGTCTCCAGCTTTTCTCAGCCGTTTATGATCTGATCTTTTTGTAACTTTTCATAAATGAGGACAAGCATAAAATATCGGACGAGTTTGAATTTGGTTTGAATCTGACCAGCGGTTTTCCAGTTACGTCCCCTTGAGTGTGAAAAATTTTCCCACAGACTTATAATGGGGAAAACGACGTCTCCACTTTTTCTCAGCCATTTCTGATCCGATCTTCATCAAACTTGCAGATAACCAGGAGGGGCTTACATTCTACGTCAAGTTCGAATTTGGGCTGCACGGGACAAACAGCTTTGGAGTTACCTGCCCTTGAGCATAAATATAAGTGAAAAATGGTGTCTCCAGCTTTTCTCAGCCATTTATGATCTGATCTTTTTAGCTCACCTGAGCCGAAGGCTCACAAGGTGAGCTTATAGTATAGGTAGGCATCCGGCGTCCGTCCAGCGTCCACACCTTTAACTTGAATATCTAAGTGACTAGCTGTCCAATCCCAATCAAATTTTATGTGCAGCATCACTGTGTTGGGGGATTGACTGCATTAGGTTTTGGACCAGTTTTGATCAGAACTGTGGTTGCCATGGAAACAAAAAAGGTTCCATAGACTTATAATGGGGAAAACGGCATCCCCACTTTTTCTCAGCCATTTCTGATCTGATCTTCATCAAACTTGCAGATAACCAGTAGGGACATTCAGTCTCCATAGAGTTCGAATTTAGGCTGCATGAGACAAACAACTTTGGAGTTACCTGCCCTTGTTTATTGATTTGAGGTTTAACATCCCTGTCAGCACAGTGTAGGTCATTTTGGAGACATTGCTTCTAGTTTTGTGGGACTATTGCCCGACATTGAGATGAAATTATACCTAAAGCCCTTTCCACCCAATGAAACCAATAGGGGCATTATGCATGGACGATCCAACTGGCACCACTTTTCCTGGGCAGGCTTAGAACCTGTTTACCAGTACTCATGTGTGGTCGGTTCCAGCTCTGCATAGAAGCACCATGTAGCCCAGTCTATTTCTTCAAGCCCCGATGGGCATTCTTAAAACATCATTAATGATTTTCTGGTACACACGTGAGCAATATAGGGCTATTTGGCCCTCTTGTTTTTTTTAAATAACTTCCTCGTATAATTTACATAACTTATGAAACGCAGAAAATGCAAAGTTTGTTTACCCTTTATAGTGATCTAATTCCTAACCGGATGTCACTCTAATTGCTTCACGTTCTTATTCTTACCCAGTGGTTATCCATTCTATTGTTCCGTAGCTGGGGCTATGGCTAATTCTGTCTCTAGTAGAACACCTCTTTTGTCTATATCAGGGGCCAGTTGTTCAAAACTAACAACATCGTTAGTTAAGGTATCCTTAAAACTTTTATCATTAAATATGGCAAATATACTAATATTTTTGCAGAAAAAAATGTGAGCAGCTTTTGCAAATACAAAAGCTGCTCACTTTTTTTTTTCAGCAAAATTACCAGAATATTAGATATTGTACTTACTAGAACAGATAACAATTTGACCACTAACGAGCTTGTCAAGCTAAATATGCTTTGAAAGATTGGCCCCTGAACTTCTAGATCCTGAGCAGGCATATCTAAGTCCTACCTGTTCACAAACTCCAAAGAGAGTTTTTTTGTGTGATGGGGCTCAAACTTACAGTTGTACATGTATAAAATCTGCCTTTCAGATGTGTATTCACCCAGAAGTTACATCATATATTGCAAATGTTGTTGATAGTGTCAAGGTCATGTTGGAATCCAAGGAAGTAGAATTGGTTGCTATGGTGATCCTAGATCAGTCCCAGAATCCACTGGAAAGATTTGTCTTTGAAATAGGAAGTCCGAATGGAAACAACAGGTGAGCTGTTAACCCTTAAGATGCCAGTCAGAACAACTGTCATCTGCTTTGTCATCTGATATTTGCCTCAAAGGTCATATTTGCAAAAAGTATAGACCCAGATCACACTTCTCCTCTAGGAGCAGTCTGATCTAGCTCAACACTGTTCGCCTGTATGCAAAAATATTTTTTTAAAACGTTTGGAAAAAGATACTTTTTATACCCCCGCAATTAATAGGTTATACCCCAGCAAACAAAGTTTGAGGGAGTATATATCCAGACAATAACTCGAAACCTACTTTAAATATCCAAACGAAACTTCACACACTTGTAAAGGACAATGTGCATGCAGAGTTACAGTGCACAGGGGCTATAACTCTATCTGCAATATGAGCTGAGTTATTGTCCCCATGCTTTTATAAGAAAAAAGTGGAAATATTATAATCATCTTTGCCATCCGTATGTCCATCCATCCATTAGTCCGTCTTACTGGATAACTCCTCCTAGACCCTTAGAGATAGAAACTTGAAATCCTGAGAACTGATAGATCTTTGATCTGGGGAGTTAATGACTCTTTTGGAAATTTGATCCCACCCCTGGGGGCGGGGCCAGGCGGAGGGGCCACTGTGGGGAGGGGGTCAAATATCAATGTTTTCAGAACATGGTGTTGTAACATATCAAATCAAATGACATGACGAGTAGAATACATTACAATAAAAATGTGACCCCCTGGGTCAATGTGGAGGTCACCAGAGGTCAAAATCCCCACCAGGCCCCCTCCATAACAAGTACCGGATAACTCCACCTAGTTAGAGATAGAAACTTGAAACCTTGGGAACTGATAGATCTTTGTTCTGGGGAGTGCATGACACTTTCATAATTTTGATATCATCCTGGGAGCGAAGCTATGGGGAGGGGTGGCGGGGTCAAAATCTAAGTTTTTAGAATGTGGTTATGTAACATATCGATGAGTAGAATACATTACAATCAAAATTTGACCCCTTGGGTCAGAGTGGAGAACACCAGAGGTCAAAAACCTCACCATGCCCTTTCCATAACAATTACTGGGTAACTCCTCCTAGACCATTACAGATAGAAACTTGAAACCTTGGGAACTGATAAATCTTTGTTCTGGGGAGTGCATGACTCTTTCAGAATTTGGTACCAACCTGGGAGCAGAGCTAAGGAGAGGGGCCGGGTGGGGGTGGGGGTTAAAATCAAAGTTTTCAAAACATGGCTGTGTAACATTTCAGATCGAACGACATGATGAGTACAATAGATTGCAATCAAAATATGACCCCTCAGGTCAATGTGGAGATCACCAGGGGTCAGGACTTTTATGGTAATCAATGTAAAGGTACAGTCGTTACATTTGAGACAAATCACATGGCGGAAGAGCGTGATGAATGACATCATAAAAGGCTGCTGTTTTAAGGTGTCCCTTATGATTCTTCTACGATGGACTGTGAAATAGTATTTTCTCGCATCAAAAACATTACAGAAGGACATAATTTATAATATGTGTGTGTGTGATACAGTCAATAATGTTGTCGGGATTTATTCTACTAATGTCGAAAGGTTGGGAGAATTTGAAGGAAACAACAAACATTATTGTTGATTTCATGTGTGTTAAGATTTAAATAGAGCAGCTCTAGTGTGTGATTTTTGAGTAATAAATCACACATTTGAGTAATAAATCACACAGTTTGTTGATCAGTTATACATCTAAGTTGACAAATCACTTGTGATTTGATCTACTTTACAACTGATCTCCAACAGCCTCCACCCATCGGGGCTTGAAGAAATAGATGGGCTGCATGAAACCGACCGCACATGAGTACTGCTAAACCGCTATGAGGATCTAAGCCTGTCCAGGAAACGCGGAGCGAGTCGGACCGTACATGCTTTAAAACCCTATTGGTTTCATTGGGCGACAAGGCTTGACATGTCATTTCATCTCAATATCAGGTAAAAGTCCCACAAAATTGGAAGCAACTTCTCCAAAATGACCTATACTGTGTTGATGGGAACGTTAAGCCTCAAATCAAACCAAACAAATTGTAAGTTGACAGATCACTTGTGATTTGACAAATCCCTTGTGATTTGATCTACTTTACAACTGATCTCCAAACAGTGATTAATTACTCAACAAATCACTGCTAGAGATGTTCTATTACATTTCACTGCAAGAGCTGTTCTGTTACATTTCACTGCTAGAGCTGTTCCGTTACATTTCACTGCTAGAGCTGTTCCATTACATGTCACTGCTAGAGCTGTTCCGTTACATTTCACTGCTAGAGCTGTTCCGTTACATTTCACTGCTAGAGCTGTTCTGTTACATTTCACTGCTAGAGCTGTTCTGTTACATTTCACTGCTAGAGCTGTTCCGTTACATTTCACTGCTAGAGCTGTTCTGTTACATTTCACTGCTAGAGCTGTTCCGTTACATTGCACTGCTAGAGCTATTCCGTTACATTTCACTGCTAGAGCTGTTCCGTTACATTTCACTGCTAGAGCTGTTCTGTTACATTTCACTGCTAGAGCTAGAAGCCTCCGTGGTGTAGTGGTCACGCTACTCGCCTTGTAAACCAGGGATCGCAGGATCGATCCCGGGCTTCTCCAGACTTTCAGATGAGTCTTTAAACCGAGGTCCCGTCTCCGTATGACCATAGCTGTTGGTGTGACGTAAAACTCACTCACTCACTGCTAGAGCTGTTCTGTTACATCACACCGCTAGAGCTGTTCCGTTACATTTCACTGCTAGAGCTGTTCCGTTACATTTCACTGCTAGAGCTGTTCTGTTACATTTCACTGCTAGAGCTGTTCCGTTAGATTTCACTGCTAGAGCTATTCCATTACATTTCACTGCTAGAGCTATTCCGTTACATTTCACTGCTAGAGCTGTTCCGTTACATTTCACTGCTAGAGCTGTTCAGTTACATTTCACTGCTTCAGCTGTTCCGTTACATTTTACTGCTAGAGCTGTTCCGTTACATTTCACTGCTAGAGCTGTTCCGTTACATTTCACTGCTCGAGCTGTTCAGTTACATTTCACTGCTTCAGCTGTTCCGTTACATTTTACTGCTAGAGCTGTTCTGTTACATTTCACTGCTAGAGCTGTTCCGTTACATTTCACTGATAGAGCTGTTCAGTTACATTTTACTGCTAGAGCTGTTCTGTTACATTTCACTGCTAGACCTGTTCCGTTACATTTTACTGCTAGAGCTGTTCTATTACATTTCACTGCTAGAGCTGTTCAGTTACATTTTACTGCTGGAGCTGTTCTGTTACATTTCACTGCTACAGCTGTTCTGTTACATATAATGGGAATGGAGACACCTTCAGGGGAGGCAACTACTGCAAAAGTATTTTTATCTCCCATGTCAATAAGGGTCAACTCTTAAAGGAAAGAATTTGCTCCTGAGGAGAAAATTCTTTCCTTTAGGAGTTGATCCCTTTTTCCTTGGGGCAGAGCTTATAGAAAAGTAAACAGGAAGTTCTGACAGATGTGTCCCTTTGAAAAATGGAGGAAAAAATCTGCCAGGTGTTCCCATTCCCCTTAAAACAATATAAACCAATTAAAATAAAAACTAAGGTAAGCCATTCTTGCTATTAAACTGGTACATGAATTCTCAATATAATATTAGTATATTTAGGATTTGTTCAATGATTTGTGTTTTGTTTGATTTGAGGTTTAATGTCCTCATCAACAGTGTAAAGTTAATTTTGGAGACGTTGCTTCCAATTTTGTGGGACTTTTACCTGACATTGAGATGAAATGACATCTCAAACCCTGTCACCCAATGAAACCAATAGGGTTTATACAATGTAAGCATGGATAGTCCGACTCGCACCGCTTTACCTGGGTAGGCTTAGATCCTCTAAGCCGTTCACCGGTACTCATATATTTCTTCAAGCCCCGATGGGCGGGGGCCGACCAATGAGTTGTATATGGTATCTATAAATACATGTAGTTTAAAAATTGTGTTTTCCCTTTCTTTTTTTTTCTTTCTTTTTTTAGAGATGACAAGTACTTATTCCGACTAGAAGAATCTCTGCGTGCCTTTATTCTGAAGCTCAATGTCTGTGATAGTCAACTTAAACCTCTACCTGAAGGTAAACCGGATTGTGAAAAAGAAATTTAATTACAGTGAAATTCCAGTGGCTCCAACACCAAAAAAAAAGATATCCCCATGACCTGGAGCTATGATTAAACTTCAGCGTCTTGAACTACCCCTGTCTCAAACAATATCCCAATGTTGAAGCTCGAGTGTATCAATGTACAAATGTACAATGAGGCGGTTCTAACAAGCACCCAAAATCTATGTTTGCAGTATAAACAAGCAAATTCCAAAGAGAATTTATGTCCCCCGCCTTATTTTCATTTGTGAGGTTAAAAAATAAGTAAGTTAACCAGGCAACCATTGGTATCACTAAATGCGGAAAGTGAAAAACAATAATTAAAGGATTCTGTAAAAGGCACATGCACATTTCAGTCCATATCAAAACACCTGTAAAGATTCTGAAGGATCAGTTTTAAACTGTAGGAGGAGTTGCACTCACAATGTACCTACTACATAACCAGTTTCATATTATAGATGGGCAAAAAAATCTCTTAAGTTAAAAATGTGAAAAAAGTGAAAAGAATTATTTTAAGATTCTGTAAAAAGCAAATGCATATCTTCAGACCATAATTCAACCAACTTTTAAGTTTTGGAAGGAGTGGCATTAAACTGTAGGAGGAGTTGCGCTCACAAGGTACCTACTACATTATACTCTTTCATAGAATTGATGCATGAAAAACGTCTTAGTTAAAAATGTGAAAAAAGTGAAAAAAAAAATTAAATTAAGAATTCTGAAAAAAGCATATGCACAACTTCAAACCATGATAAAGACACCTGTAAAATTTCAGAAGGATCGGTATAAAACTGTAGGAGGAGTTGCGCTCACAAGGTACCTACTATAAATTCGGAACCATGCAAAAAAGTCTAAGTTAAAAATGTGAAAAAAGTGAAAAAAAATAATTAAAGAATTCTGAAAAAAGTATATGCACAACTTCAAACCATAATAAAGACACCTGTAAAATTTCAGAATGATCGGTATAAAACTGTAGGAGGAGTTGCGCTCACAAGGTACCTACTATGAATTCGGAAGCATGCAAAAAAAAATGTGATAAAAGTGAAAAAAATTAATTCAAGGATTCTGAAAAAAGCATATGCACAACTTCAAACCATGATAAAGACACCTGTAAAATTTCAGAACGATCGGTTTAAAACTGTAGGAGGAGTTGCGCTCACAAGGTACCTACTACAAGCTCGGAACCACGCACCACTCATCACGCACCACGCACCACGGAAAGCCGAATACTATGTCCCCTCGCTTTTTTTCGAAAAGGCGGGGGACAATAAGAAAAATACAAGCGGTTTTCATCAGAAAATTAGCATTTTGGTGTTGTGAAAACATGCCCTATGTCACACAGGTGTGTTATTGTAATATTAATCTGAAAAATGCTAGTTCCACAGATATAAAAGTTACCATAGTAACACAAGGGTATGTAATTGTATTGCAAATGTTCATAAATTTCTGAATGTTGCTGCACATTTAAGGGGAATGGGAACACCTGGCATACTTTCTGTCATTTGTCAAAGGGAGAAAACTTTCTGACTTCCTATTTGCTTTCTATAAGCCCTGTCCAGCTGAAAAAGGGGTCTACTCTTAATGGAAAGATTTTGCTCCCTCGGAGCAAATTCTTTCCTTCAAGAGTTGACCCCTATTGACATGGGAGACAAAAATACTTTTGCAGGAGTTGCCTCCCCTGAAGGTGTTCCCATTCCCCATAACAGTCCAGATCCAGATCAGAATATCTTAAAAAGCAGTGCAGTCTTGGTAAATAAGTTATGGTAAGGATGTTTATCATTTACCCCCTATATTAATTGCATTGTAAAATATTGACCTGATAAAGAAATGCTATCTCAGGACAAGTGAGCTTTATCAGGTCAATGTGACATTGCAGTTCTATGAACCGGACTACTGGAAAAATTGACAGAACTGTAAGATTAAAGGTGCATTATTGAGCTACCGGGTCTCAATTTTTTTTTCTGGTTTTTATCTTCAATGCATACTCCTTTGTCATGTGTACACTTTTGGAGCCAAATACAGCTTCAGACTTTTGTGAAAATGGTCGTTTTCATTCGTGTTTACCCTTCGCTCTGAACATCTGTTCGGAATTTCTGTTCTAAAAATAAATTTGTCAGTTTACACATACATGGCGACAGTATCCTCTCTGAGTGTCGTTACTTATGGCATGGTATTCAGCGTCATATTTTTTCCGATTCAGGCATGGCCTAAGCAAACAAGACCAAAAATGAACGTCGCATAACATCATATATAGGGGTTCTATTTTGTCATGGACTAAAAACAGATCTAACTAGTGTTCTAAACCTAGTTAGGGAATCCCTCTCAAATTCGTTTACCTGTCATCATAATTGTTCCCATTTTTGCATAAAATGCATTCATTTGTATTGTTTTAAAGAAAAATACCGGCTTTATGTATTTTATTTTTGGAAGCATTTTTTCCAGATAGCTAAATAATGCACCTTTAACTGATAAATAAAATACCATACGGTATTCTTGTCACTTGAAATCAAATTTATTAGGGTCGACTTCCAGAAGGCATGTAGAATTGCTGGGCAAGCCTTGCAATTCTACAAACATCCTCCAAGCTTTTCCTGATAAACTTGAGATCAAATAAACGGATTTTGGTATTCTCTATATCAAAATCTCTAGGAAAAATAAAAGTACTGATTCTCAGGACCAGTTCTGATTTAAAATGATCAACTTGATATAAGGGAACAAATCTTGAAAGGTCCTAAAAACCAAAATTAAAACAAAATAGGAAATAAAAATATAAACAGCACTATGATAATATGAAAGAAGACATTCTAAAAGTCTGCAAGAAGATTCAGCACACACACACAGAAAAATAATAAATGGATCATGTTTTCTTTGCCGGACTTGTAAGAGACTTTGAAATTTAAAATGTTAAAAAAAACATATTATCAAGAGTAATGGGAAAGTAATATATAAATTTACCTTGGGGTTAAAATACTGAAATTATTTTTGCAAGGCGGATTAATCTCTATTCTGTTTCATATGATAATGAGATTGCATGTACATCTATTTTCATCTTTTCTCTCCGCTAGATTGTAGTTGGGTGGTCCATGTACATACCAAAGAGTCTGCAGCAGACAAACTGATAGACAGGCAGGTCATAAAGGTACATTTTCCATTCTTCATAGCTCTCCTTTTAGCCTCCTATATGCTGTATGTAAATGCATTTAAATTTCTTTATAACACTTTATTATAACACTGTTTTGGATAAAACACAGTTTAAAAAAGAATGCAAAAATGTTTAAATTATATATATACAGATAATGACCGTAATTTATCATTTTTCTATATAATGTGCATATTTTTGTTTCGATATAACACAGTTGTTTGACTAACACAGTTTCTGCTTGGGGTCCAAAAAAATAATGTTACGAAATATCACGTTAACAAGTCTTTGTAATGAACACCCATACAAACCCCACTTTATATAGGGAAAGCTAGAGTTTACTGGAGTAAATGTTTTTCTTACTCCAAGACATAGGATGTTGGGTACTTGTTAGAACCGTCTCATTGAGGCGGTACTTGTTAGAGGCAGTTCTAACGAGCAGCAACAGCCTATGTTCGGAGTACAAATAAGAACCATAGCTTAAATTAGGTCATTTTGGAGGCTTTGCTTCCGGTTTTTTGTTGGATTTTTATCCGACATTGAGATGTAATTACATCTCAAGCACTACCGCCAAAAACCGGCCCGATAGCTCAGTTGGTAGAGTGTCCGCTCCGGGGAAGGGAGGTCACGGGTTCGATCCCGGGCCACGACATACCAAATTTGTTAAGAATGGTACTAGCTGCTCCTCGCTTGGCACTCAGATTTACGTGGGTAGAGCTAGGACTGGTCGACCCAGTGTCAGGATAATGTGACTGGGTGTGGTATCATGTAATGTGTCTGGGACATGATACTTCAGTGAGGCAGCACTATAAAAGCGAGCATTGAGCTCCCTGTCGCAACCAGACACCGTCGTGATATGACAGAAAAATTGTTGAAAGCGATGTTAAACCCGAATTCACACACACACACTACCGCCAAAAGAAACTACCAGGTTTTAAGGAGCAGTCATACTCGCACACTTTTCCTGGGCAGGCGTAGACCTTCTAAGCAGTTTACCCTCTTCATTGGTATCAAATGCAGTGAAACTTTGATGGCTCATTTACCATAGCTTTTTCAAACTTGTCCTCTAGACCCTTTTAAAAATGCCATGACTGCAGATACAGAGGACCCACATTATACTGTAAAATGCCTAAAAATTCGGACGCCTTGAGAACTTGCTGTAATTTTCTCCTTAATTAAAAAAAAAATGTTTAATAATTCAGCAAGGTGTCATAGAAGTGCTGATGGACTGGCAAACAGTGTAGACCCTGATCAGACTGCTCCTTCTGGAGCAGTCTGATCTGGATCTGCATTGTTTGCTTAGGCCTGTCTATGCCAATACTTATGATCATTATGGTAACACAAAGTCTTTGGATTACTGAGTCACTTTGTTTTGTTTGTTTGTTTGAGTTGAGGTTTACGTCTCCATCAACACTATTAAGGTCATTTTAGAGACGTTGCTTCCAATTTTGTGGGACTTTTACCCGACATTGAGATGAAATGACATCTCGAGCCCTACCGTCCATATAAACCACTAGGGTTAAGGAGCAGTCCGACTCGCATTACTTTTCCTGGGCAGGCTTAGCCCTAAGCTGTTCACCAGTACTCAAGTTCGGTCGGTTTCAGCTCTGCGCGGAAGCACCATGCAGCCAAATCGATTTCTCCAGGCTCCGTTTGGTGGGGGCGATACTGATTCACTTAAAAGATTATAACAACTTACAAGGGTTTATATATTTCAGGATTTTTACTGGGTTGAAGCAGATGAGAAACAGATACAACTACAAGATCCCAGCATTCAACCTCTCAAAACCATGAATAATCAACTCATTAAGGTTGGTAATAGCTAGTGTGGTTTTTTTTAGCTCACCTGTCACGTAGTGACAAGGTAAGCTTTTGTGTTCACATTTCATCCGTCGTCCGTGCATACGTCCATGCGTAAACAATTTCTTGTCCGCACGATAGCATTTTCATTTATGATTTGATTTTAACCAGACTTGCACACAACTTGTACCACCATGAGATCTAGGTTCCTTTCTTGAACCAGCCATATCCCATCATGTGTTACGGAGTTACGGCCCCTGAAAGGGCAAAAATTGCCTATTTTGGTCTTGTCTGCACGATAGCATCTTCATTTATGATTTGATTTTAACCAGACTTACACACAACTTGTACCACCATGAGATCTGGGTTCCTTTCTTGTACTAGCCATATCCCATCATGTGTCACGGAGTTGCAGTCCCTGAAAGGGCAAAAATTGCCTATTTTGGTCTTGTCCGCACGATAGCATCTTCATTTATGATTTGATTTTAACCAGACTTGCACACAACTTGTACCACCATGAGATCTAGGTTCCTTTCTTGAACCAGCCATATCCCATCATGTGTTTCGGAGTTACTTCCCCTGAAAGGGCAAAAAGTGCCTATTTTGGTCTTGTCCGCACGATTGCATCTTCATTTATAATTTGATTTTAACCAGACTTGCACACAACTTGTACCACCACGAGATCTAGGTTCCTTTCTTGAACCAGCCATATCCTATCATGTGTTAAGGAGTTACGGCCCCTGAAAGGGCAAAAAATGCCTATTTTGGTCTTGTCCGCATGATAGCATCTTCATTTATGATTTGATTTTAACCAGACTTGCACACAACTTGTACCACCATAAGATCTGAGTTCCTTTCTTGAACCAGCCTTATCCCATCATGTGTTACGGAGTTACGGCCCCTGAAAGGGCAAAAATTGCCTATTTTGGTCTTGTCCGCACGATAGCATCTTCATTAATGATTTGATTTTAACCAGGCTTGCACACAACTTGTACCACCATGAGATCTAGGTTCCTTTCTTGAACCAGCCATATCCCATCATGTGTTATGGAGTTACGGCCCTTGAAAGGGCAAAAATTGCCTATTTTGGTCTTGTCTGCATGATAGCGTCTTCATTTATGATTTGATTTTAACCAGACTTGCACACAACTTGTACCACCATGAGATCTGGGTTCCTTTCTTGAACCAGCCATATCCCATCATGAGTTATCGAGTTATGGCCCCTGAAAGGGCAAAAATTGCCTATTTTGGTCTTGTCCGCACGATAGCATCTTCATTTATGATTTGATTTTAACCAGACTTGCATCTCCCCGTACATCAACCATAGTGCAGTTTATATTTTACTTTTGGTCCTTTGAGATCAGCATGAATATTCTGAGAAATCAGAAATAAATTATTGGTTTAGACTCATATTCTAGACAGGTTTTTAATTATTTGGACCCCATTTTGATTTATTTCAGTCTTTGTATCGACTGCCTATTCGAAATTCGCAAAATTGCAGTATGTTTCCTCTGGCTTTCTTTGCCGGATCATTACAGGGTCACTGATGAGGCTTTATTAGCCGAAACTACGTAGTATGACCCATCTTCTTTCTTATGAATGTTTTCATTGCTCTTGAAGGAACTTATTTTTGATTTTTATTTGCCTTCACTGCAGCTGGTGTTGTGCCGTGTGGCGGCCGTAAAACGTCTCCCCGTACATCAACCATAGTGCAGTTTATATTTTACTTTTGGTCCTTTGAGATCAGCTTGAATATTCTGAGAAATCAGAAATAAATTATTGGTTTAGACTCATATTCTAGACAGGTTTTTAATTATTTGGACCCCATTTTGATTTATTTCAGTCTTTGTATCGACTGCCTATTCGTAATTCGCAAAATTGCAGTATGTTTCCTCTGGCTTTCTTTGCCGGATCATTACAGGGTCACTGATGAGGCTTTATTAGCAGAAACTACGTAGTAGGACCCATCTTCTTTCTTATGAATGTTTTCATTGCTCTTGAAGGAACTTATTTTTGATTTTTATTTGCACACAACTTGTACCACCATGAGATCTGAGTTCCTTTTTAGCTCACCTGACCGAAGGTCATGGTGAGCTTTTGTGACAGTAAGATGTCCGGCGTCGTCGTGCGTCGTCCGTCGTCCGTCGTGCGTCGTCCGTGCGTAAACTTTTTCTTGTGAACACACTAGAGGCCACAGTTTTGGTCCAATTATCATCAAACTTGCTCAGAATGATAATCATGACAATATCTCGGTCAAGTTCGAATTTGGGTCATGTCGGGTAAAAAAGTAGGTCAGTAGGTCAAATCATAGAAAAACCTTGTGAACACTCGAGAGGCCACAATTTTGGTCCAATCATCATCAAACTTGCTCAGAATGATCATTGTGACAATATTTTAGTGAAGTTTGAATATGGATCATGTCGGCTTAAAAAGTAGGTCAGCGGGTCAAATCATAGAAAAACCTTGTGAACACCCTAGAGGCCACAATTTTGGTCCAATCATAATCAAACTTGCTCAGAATGATCATCATGACAATATCTTGGTCAAGTTCGAATATGGGTCATGTCCGGTCAAAAAGTAGGTCAGTAGGTCAAATCATAGAAAAACCTTGTGAACACTCTGAAGGCCACTGTTTTGGTCCAATTATCATGAAACTTGCTCAGAATGACCATTGTGACAATATTTCAGTCCAGTTCGAATATGGGTCATATCGGGTTAAAAAGTAGGTCAGCGGGTCAAATCATATAAAAACCTTGTGAACACCCTAGGGGCCACAATTTTGGTCCAATCATAATCAAACTTTCTCAGAATGATCATCATGACAATATCTCGGTCAAGTTTGAATATGGGTCATGTCCGGTTGAAAAGTAGGTCAGTAGGTCAAATCATAGAAAAACCTTGTGAATACTCAGGAGGCCACAAGTTTGGTTAAATCATTAATCTTGCTCAGAATGGTCATTGTGACAATATCTTGGCTAAGTTTGAATAAAGGTCTTTTCGGGTCAAAAAGTAGGTCAGTAGGTCAAATTAAAGAAAAAACTTGTGAACACTCTAGTTTTACATAGACTTATATAGGGAAAATCTTTAAAAATCCTTTTCTCTGAAACCACAAGGCCTAGGTCTTTTATATTTGGTATGAAGCTTCAACTAAAAGACCCCTAACAAGATTATTCAAATGATAGTGCTGAGGCCAAAAATGTCCCCGCCCCCGGGCCCTTTGGTTTTACATAGGCTTATATAGGGAAAATCTTTAAAAATCTTCTGCTCTGAAGCTGCAAGGCCCAGGACTTTGATATTTGGTATTAAGCTTTATCTAGTGGACCCCTACCAAGATTGTTCAAATTATAGTGCTGGGGCAAAAAATGCCCCCGTTCCGGCCCCTTTGGTTTTACATGGCCTTATATAGGGAAAATCTTTAAAAATCTTCTTCTCTGAAACCGCAAGGTCCAGGACTTTGATATTTAGAATGAAGCTTCATCCATTGGACCTCTACCAAGATTGTTCAAATTATCGCCCTTGGGCCAAAAATGCCCCCGCTCAGGGGCCCTTTGTTTTTACATAGACTTATATAGGGAAAATCTTTAAAAATCCTTTTCTCTGAAACCACAAGGCCTAGGTCTTTTATATTTGGTATGAAGCTTCATCTAAAAGACCCCTAACAAGATTATTCAAATGATAGTGCTGAGGCCAAAAATGTCCCCACCCCCGGGCCCTTTGGTTTTACATAGGCTTATATAGGGAAAATCTTTAAAAATCTTCTGCTCTGAAACTGCAAGGCCCAGGACTTTGATATTTGGTATTAAGCTTTATCTAGTGGACCCCTACCAAGATTGTTCAAATTATAGTGCTGGGGCAAAAAAAGCCTCCACCTGGGGCCCTTTGGTTTTACATAGGCTTATATAGGGAAAATCTTTAAAAATCTTCTTCTCTGAAACCGCAAGGCCCAGGACTTTGATATTTTGTATGAAGCTTCATCTAGTGGACCCCTACCAAGATTGTTCAAATTATAGCCCTTGGGCCAAAAATCCCCCTGCTCAGGGGCCCTTTGGTTTTACATAGACTTATATAGGGAAAATCTTTAAAAATCTTCTTCTCTGAAACCGCAAGGTCCAGGACTTTGATATTTAGAATGAAGCTTCATCCAATGGACCTCTACCAAGATTGTTCAAACTATCGCCCTTGGGCCAAAAATGCCCCCGCTCAGGGGCCCTTTGTTTTTACATAGACTTATATAGGGAAAATCTTTAAAAATCCTTTTCTCTGAAACCACAAGGCCTAGGTCTTTTATATTTGGTATGAAGCTTCATCTAAAAGACCCCTAACAAGATTATTCAAATGATAGTGCTGAGGCCAAAAATGTCCCCGCCGCCGGGCCCTTTGGTTTTACATAGGCTTATATAGGGAAAATCTTTAAAAATCTTCTGCTCTGAAACTGCAAGGCCCAGGACTTTGATATTTGGAATTAAGCTTTATCTAGTGGACCCCTACCAAGATTGTTCAAATTATAGTGCTGGGGCAAAAAAAGCCTCCGACTGGGACCCTTTGGTTTTACATGGCCTTATATAGGGAAAATCTTTAAAAATCTTCTTCTCTGAAACCGCAAGGCCCAGGACTTTGATATTTTGTATGAAGCTTCATCTAGTGGACCCCTACCAAGATTGTTCAAATTATAGCCCTTGGGCCAAAAATGCCCCCGCTCAGGGGCCCTTTGGTTTTACATAGACTTATATAGGGAAAATCTTTAAAAATCTTCTTCTCTGAAACCACAAGGCCTAGGTCTTTTATATTTGGTATGAAGCTTCTTCTAAAGGACCCCTACCAAGATGATTCAAATTATAGTGCTGGGGCCAAAAGTGGCCCCGTCCCGGGGCCCTTTGGTTTTACATAGACTTATATAGGGATAATCTTTAAAAATCTTCTCTGAAACCACAAGGCCCAGGACTTTGAAATTTGGTATGAAGTTGCATCTAATGGACCTCTACCAAGATTGTTAAAATTATAGCCCTGGGGCCAAAAATGCCCCCACTCTGGGGCCCTATGGTTTTACATAGACTTACATGGGGAAAATCTTCAAAAATCTTCTTCTCTGAAACCACAAGGCCTGGGTCTTTGATATTTGGTATGAAGCTGCATCTAGTGGACCTCTATCAAAATTATTCAAATTATAGCCCTGGTACCAAAAATGTCCCCGCTCCGGGGCCCTTTGGTTTTGCATAGACTTATATAGGGAAATCTTTAAAAATCTTCTCTGAAACTGCAAGGCCAAGGCCTTTGATATTTAGTATGGAGCTTTATCTAGTGGACCTCTACCAAGATTGTTCAAATTATAGCCCTGGGGCCACAAATGCCCCCACCCCGGGCCGGGGCCCTTTGTTTTTACATAGATTTATATAGCCCTGGGGCCATTTGGTTTTGCATAGGCTTATGTAGGGAATATCTTTAAAAAAAATCTTCTTCTCTGAAACTGCAAGGCCCAGGTCTTTGAAATTTGATGTGTAGCTTTATCTAGTGGACCTTTGCCAAGATTGTTCTAATTATAGCCTTTGTTGATGTTTGGTATGAAGCTTCACCTTTAAGACCTCCCTCAACATTATGCACATTAAAACCCTGGGGCCAATAATGGCCCTCTCTGGGGCCCACTTGTTACACTATGGATCAGGTGAGCGATCCAGGGCCATCATGGCCCTCTTGTTTGAACCAGCCATATCCCATCATGTGTTTCCGAGTTACTGCCCCTGAAAGGGCAAAAATTGCTTACTTTGGTCTTGTCTGCATGATAGTTGTTTCATTTATGATTTGGTTTAAACTAAACTTGCACACATTTTGTACCACCACAAACTATCTCGGTCAAGTTCGAATATGGGTCATGTCGGGTCAAAAAGTAGGTCAGTAGGTCAAATCAGAAAAAAAACCTTGTGAAGAAAAAAATACTTCATTCCATCGCGGCTATAGACTCTATACACATATGGATCGCCCCAATAAGGCCAACCAGATGAATAAGCACAATGCTTGTTCCCCAAGAAAGTGGAACTATCATTCCATAGTAATTACCTCAGCTGCCACTTTTCAACCGTCAGTGGTTAGTATTGGCTTTATCAAAGAAAAAATATTCACAAACTTCCAGGCTTTCGAGCCAGTAAATTAGTAGGAAAAGGTAACCCAGAACAAAGAAAGAAAGCAGCCATCGCAGGTCACCTTCAGAAAGGAGGAGGCACATATCAGAGCATCTGGAAACCTGGTTTGTGAGGAAACTAGTTTACTCACTTCAGCACATAGGCTTCTGGTAATAACATAAGGGAACAATTGTTCGAAACTAATGATATCATTACTAAACATATCATTAAAACTCCTCATTTAAAATGGCAGATATACTAGTAATGTGGCTGTAAAAATGATAGTAGATTTTGTAAATGCAAAAGCTACCGTCATTTTTTCAGCAAAAGACTGTATTTTGGTTTGTTTGTGTTGAGGTTTTACGTCCCCATCAACACTACTTAGGTAATTTTGGAAATGCTGCCTCCGAATTTGTGGGACCTTCACCCAACATTGTGATGAAACGACATCTCAAACCCTACTGCCCAATGAAACTGCCATGGTTTAACCCTTTACCATTCAGGGATTTTGTGAATTTCGCTGATTTTCACAGTGTTACACCAGACAGCAACTTCAACTTGCCATTGTTTCATAATGGATGGTCTGTTTTACACCAAACTCGGTATGAATGTTCATTGGGCAGTAGCCTTTCAAATGCAACCCTTCATGACTTGATCATTAAGTTGTCATGGTAAAGAGGGGGCATCTCAAAGTTGGCAAAAAGTGTGTTTTCACATGAATTTTTGGCTACATTCTAATCTTCACACAGCTGTCAAGGCAACAATTAAGGTGTTTGGCACTGGCCATTTTCACTGTTTGCAGCATGTTTTATCAGCATCAATTTTCAGGCATTTTTTACCCCAGACACCCTCAGATATAAATTTTAGCGGCCGGTTGGGCCATACACCCAAAATTTTTCGGGATGTGAGGGGAGGCGTTGCCCCCCCACCCCCCCTTCAATCCTCCCCAGAATATTTTTAGTGGGGAGGCCGCAAAAAAACAGGTCACTTTTTTGCCAAACAAATCCTAAAGCAAACATAACTATCCAGGGGTAGAAATGCAGCTTTTAGGTGCTTCTGGGGCTTAAAATTGGGGTGGGGGGGGGGGTGGGGGTGCAGACACATAAAAACACGTATCTGAGTGGTAAAGGGTTAAGGGACAGTCCAACTTGCACTACAGAGGCTTAGACATAAGCTGTTTAGAGACTTTGTGCGTTTGCCTTGACAGGCTTAGACCTAAGCAGTTTACCAGTACTCAAGTGGTTGGTCAGTTTCAGAAGCACCAAGCATCCTAATAGAGGATCTTACATGAGTGTTCATGTATTATTGAATTTATTAAACTCGTTGAGGAAAAAGGATAAAATGCTCGGCTAAACTCGTTGAGGAAAAAGGATAAAATGCTCGGCAAGCCGAGCATTTTATCCCTTTTCCTCAACGAGTTTAATAAATTCAATAATACATGAGCATGAATGCAAGATTCTATTTATCATTTATCATATGACATTTAAAACGCATTTTATTCACGATTGTTTACAAAAATGTCAATATTCTGCCGTTAGTAAATGCGACGTTGTTAAGGACATTGTAAGTATACCGTTACGGGATGTATCTAGCTAATTTGCATATTTAATCCACTAGTGGATTATCGAAAATATTACATGGCGTTATTTCACTCCCAGACGCGACATCATAGGATAAATCTATTTCTCCAAGCCCTGGTCTACAAGAAGCACAAGCAAAATATGATAATGTACATACCAGAACAAGTAACATTTTCACCACAAATGAGCTCATTATGCTAACAGTGCTTTGAACACTTTGGCCCGGATCTAGAAAATTATTTCCATTTTTCATTCAGAAAACAGAATATATTCAGTTTAGTTAGAATAGCTTTTCTGTGCCTTAACATGACTTTTTTTAGGTGGATAAAAAATATTTCATCGATTGTGTTGAAAAAATCCAAATTTTCACCAGTGCGAAGCACAAGTGAAATTTCGGATGTTTTCAACACACGAGATGAAATATTTTTGGTATCCGCCAATAAAAAGGAAATTTTCTTTTTATTTTATCATTTTATGCAGATATTAATGGTAATTGATCAATCGTATCTACGTCACATTTTGTACCTGGCTATGATGTCACAACTGTCAGTTTCAAAACATAAACAGATCGCCATTTTGAATACAGCATTTTTACAGTTCAAAGAGTGCTTTTGAATATATTTTGCAGAATTACTTTGTCGATAACATATGACTTTTGGCGAGAAAAAGTAGTCCAGGCTGCTACTGTGAAAATAACAAGGTCATGTTATTTTTCACAGTGTGAAAATACTGCATTATTTTTATTTGTTTCTGATGTGCATTGATATTTTAAAATAAATTTAGATAAAATCCACCTCCGACAGTGAAAAGTGGGATCGCTTTTGGTATTCATATAAATGGCTTCTGCAATTTAAATTTCTTTAGACACCATTGTTAAGCATTTTCATTTATAAGTAAAATCGTTGTGCATCTCTAGATAATCAAGTACTTCTAAAATAGTCGGCCCCCACCCATTGGGGCTTGAAGAAATAAATGGGCTGCATGATGCTTCCACGCAGAGCTGAATCCGACCCCACATGAGTACTGGTAAACCACTTAGATGATTTATGTCTCCCCAGACAAAGCGGTGCGAGTCGAAATGTCCATGCTTATAAACACTATTGGTTTCATTGGGTGACAGGGTTTGCGATGTCATTTCATCTCGATGTCAGGTAAAAGTCCTACAAAATCGGAAGAACGTCTCCAAAATGACCTATATAGTGTTGACGGGAACGTTCAACATTAAATCAAACAAACAAACAAAACATCTAGAATAGTATTTATTTTATACTCTGCAGTGAAATCAATGCATATTGGAAACAAATAACACTGTGAAAATATATGATATTTTCATAGTGTGAAAAATAACATGACCTTTTTATTTTCACAGTAGCGGCCTGGACTACTTTTTCTCGCCAAATGTCATATATAACCAATAAAATAATTCTGAAAAATACCTTGATGGCGATCGATCTATTTATGTTTTGAAACTGACAGTTCTGACGTTATATATGACGAGCCAGGTCAAAATTTTGACATACGATAGGATTGATCAATTACCGTAAATATCCGTATAAAATAAAAAGAAAATTTCCTTTTTTTCGGCAGATACCAAACATATTTCATCTTGTGTGTTGAAAACATCCGAATTTTCACTCGTGCTTCGCACACGTGAAAATTTGGATGTTGTCAACACACTCGTTGAAATATATTTGCAGAGATGCCAACCATTCCGATTTTTGCAGAATCATACCGATTTTCAGGTCTGATTTCCGCATTACGATTTCAGACATCAAAATTCCGGCAAAAAACGGTACCGGATAAAATAACGGAAGTCGCGCCAACCTGTACACCTATGAAAATTATACATGTTCACCGGTAATAAATTGGATTGTTTCCCCTTGAAAAACAGACTGGTTTGTGCATTGTTTAGTGGAAAACCGTAACTATAGATGGTTAAAAATTGCAAGATTGCGAACCCAACACGCCATACAAATCAAAATGGCTTTTCATTCCAAAAAGTGTAGTGATGCAGAAATTCATCGCAGATTATACAAATCTGTGGCCAGTACTGAAGCCATCAAAGGCAGGACAATATAATGCTTTCTGCGATGTTTGTAAGACGGACTTTTCCATCTTACACGGCGCCCGGGATGACTGCCACTGTCATGTTTCGACCAAGAAATAAAGTGACTTAGCGGTATTAAAAACTGAAAATAAATCTATCTCGGCATTTTTTAAACAGACTGGGATTTCAGACTTGGAAGTATGTACTTTGCAAGTTTTCTTATAAACAAACATTTTCTGATGAACTTCTAAGAAAGGCCAAGTCAGCTTCCTATGTAAAACAACAGAACTCTGTTATGCCTATTGGAGGGAGGAAGAGTGTACCATACTAGGCGATATTGAAGTCCGTCTCGTGTATGTGCATTTTGTAAAGTTTTTACAACATTTATTGTGAAATACGTGGCATTCCTGAAAATGTCCCCAGATTCCTGAAAAGTGTCTTTCATATTCCTGATAAGCAACATTTAGGGTTGGCATCTCTTTATTTGGTATCTTCCTCAAAAAAGTAAATATCCTCTATTTATCCTTGGATATGTGTACATGTATTGGACAAAAGTCTGATTCTCAAAAATCAGCATGCTTTATAAGTTGAAGAATTTTTCCAGTTACACTAAAAGTCTTCATTAGCTTACATGGTCAAAGTCCTAGGGCCAGTTGTTCAAAATTAACAGTGGTGTTAGTTCATGTATCGTTAAAACTTTAATCATTAACTATTGCAAATACACCACAACCTCTTTATGACCCTATTGTTGGGGTCCAAAGCAGAAACCGTGTTAGTTAAACAACCGTGTTATATCCAAACAAAAATGTGAAGATTGCATAGAAAAATGACCATAAATGGTCGTTTTTGTCGCACCTGCTTTAGCAGGAAGACATAGGTGTGCAAGTTTCCGTCCGTCCGTCCGTTCGTCCGTCCGTCCGTTCGTCCGTCCGTCCGTCCGTCAACATTTTACACTGGATGTCTTGTCATCGCAACTCCTCCTACACTTTTAGACCGATCATTTGGAAACTTTGCATGTGCTTTCGCCATGGTATGAGGATGCGCATGTGGTTTGGACTTAATCTTCGAATCAATTTTTGTCACTTTTTCCATATTGTGAACTTAGTCATTTTTAGGTATGCGATACGTACCTCTTGTCATCGCAACTCCTCTTGCAGTTTTATACCGATCATTTTGAAACTTTGCCTGTGCTTTCACCATGGTATGAGGATGTGCATGTGGTTTCGACATAATTTTCAGAATATTTTTTTCCGCTTTTTGCACATTATGAACTTAGCCATTTTTAAGCTTCATTTGATATACGATAGGTACCTCTTGTCATCGCAACTCCTCCTACAGTTTCATACCGATTATTTTGAAACTTTGTGTGTGATTTTACCATGCTATGAGGATGCGCATGTGGTTTGGACTTTATCTTCGGATAAATTTTTGTCACTTTTTCCACATTGTGAACTTAGTCATTTTTAACCTTCGATTGATATATGATAGGTACCTCTTGTCATCGCAAATCCTCTTGCAGTTTTATACCGATCATTTTGAAACTTTGCGTGTGCTTTCGCTATGGTATGAGGATGCGCATGTGGTTTGGACTTTATTAGCCGAAACTACGTAGTATGACCCATCTTCTTTCTTATGAATGTTTTCATTGCTCTTAAAGGAACGTATTTTGATTTTTATTTGCCTTCACTGTAGCTGTTGTTGTGCCGTGTGGCGGCCGTAAAAAGTCTCCCCGTACATCAACCATAGTGCAGTTTATATTTTACTTTTGGTCCTTTGAGATCAGCGTAAATATTCTGAGAAATCAGAAATAAATTATTGGTTTAGACTCGTATTCTAGACAGGTTTTTAATTATTTGGACCCCATTTTGATTTATATCAGTCTTTGAATCGACTGCCTGTTCGAAATTCGCAAAAATTGCAGTATGTTTCCTCTGGCTTTCGTTGTCGGATCATTTCAGGGTCACTGATGAGGCTTTATTAGCCGAAACTACGTAGTATGACCCATCTTCTTTCTTATGAATGTTTTCATTGCTCTTAAAGGAACGTATTTTGATTTTTATTTATCGTCGGATCATTTTTTTTCACTTTTTCCACATTGTGAACTCAGTCATTTTTAACCTTCAATTGATATATGATAGGTACCTCTTGTCATCGCAACTCCTCTTGCAGTTTTATACCGATCATTTTGAAACTTTGCGTGTGCTTTCGCCATGGTATGAGGTTGTGCATGTGATTTCGACATAATTCTCAGAATATTTTTTTTCTCACTTTTGCACATTGTGAACTTAGCCAATTTTAAGCTTTAGTTGATATACAATAGGTACCTCTTGTCATCGCAACTTCTCTTACAGTTTTATATTGATCATTTTAAAACTTTGTGTGTGTTTTTACCTATGGTATGAGGATGTGCATGTGGTTTTGACTTTATCTTGGGATCAATTTTTATCACTTTTTCCACATTGTGAACTTAGTCAGTTTTTTACCTCACATATATAGGCTATGGATTCTTCTCAAAGCCCTATATTCATTTCTTCTGTCTTAAATAAACTTTTATTTTTTTGTGTGGGGCAGGTGGGGAGCAGGTGCGACATCAACTTCACCGAAGTTGAATTTCTGGTTCTATATAATCTTCACATTTTTGGGATCCATCTTACAACCGTGTTATATTAGAAACTGTGTTATAATGAACCATGTTATAATGAAGTTGTGGTGTATATTGATATTTTTGCTAGAAAATTTGGGAGCAGCTTTTCCAAATGCAAAAAGATGCTCTTTTTTTTCAGCAAAACTACCACTGTTTTAGGTATAATACTTACTAGAACAGATAACAATTTGGCCAGTAACAAGCTAGTTAAGCTAAGATGCTTTAAACATCTGGCCTCGGGAAGAGCTATTCTTGCCCACTAGATAAGGAAATCCATAGTTTTAGCTTGGGATAGAAATTCTGTTCTAAATAGAAGTGAAGGCAATGATCAGGAATCAATACAATTAACCCACAGCCCCCACCAGGGACACCAAAGGTAAAGAAACAAACACGAAACAACAGACCCCAATGGAAACACCAACAGTGGAAAGCCAAAAGGATAGATACCTTCCCACAAAACGGCAAACCCTGGTGTTTTAACTCAAAATTGAATATCCTCGCGTGTTTGATCAATGCACTGGTTAAATACAGCCCGATATGCGCCGTAGTTAAGGTTGACGTCACAGCACGTTATTTGATGTTACTAAACATTCCTGTAGTGCCATCACAATATGGGGGACGTCGGTAACAGAAGTGACTGCTGCATTAAAAATCTACGCAAAGAAATGGAGGGTGTGCAAGAAAAAGAACCTTATATGGGTGTGAGGGGTGGATAGAAAAATCCATCCCTCAGGACCACTGTCCGGCATCACCCGGCAAGCCTCGTGATGCCGGACAGTGACCCTCGGGACAGATTTTTTTCCATCCATCCAACACAACCATATAAGATTCTTATATTGCACTACCCCTCACGTCTGCATTGAAGTTGGCATCTGCAACCCCATCTACGTTAAAGTTTTTAAGAGCTCATACTATGATGTATGTGGTTCATATAGCGTATGATGATAGATATAAATCCAAATGTTTGTTCAGCAAAACTTATCTCCATGACCTCAAGGTGAAGGTCACAGACTTAGAAATGTTATGTTAAAGTTTTTAAGATCTCATACTTTCCTAGCCATTTGATGTATACTACTCAAAGTTTGATAGGGATCACTTTTTAAATACCAAATTTTGCACTAAAAATTACAATTTCTTGACAGAATTCATACTCTGTATATTGATAAATATCTTACGCAGAAACTCATGTGCAGTTCAGTACTCATAAAAGTGCCCACTTCTCACACTTCGCAAATGAATTCATGCACCCCAAAAATCTTGCCTAGTACTACTTCCCAGCAGACCAATGAAATTTGTCAGTGTTCCTTTACCAAGCGTAAAAAGGAATTCATTTGTTTGTGAAACACTAAAATGCCTAGGGGACAATTAAGAAACCGTCTGAGCCCCGAAGAAATGAATCGTGGCGTCGGAATGTTGGAATCCGGCGTCCCTCAACGTCATGTTGCTGGGATTCTGAATGTGTCTCAGAGCGTGGTTTCCCGAATGTGGATACGGTGTCTTACTCAAGGAAATCCTTCACACAGACACGACGGGGTCGAGAAAGGGCTACAACACAACGTCAGGGCCGTTTCTTGTTGATTCAGTCTCGACATCAACGGTTCCTGAACGCTTCGCGTTTCCATAACGAGCTTAGGAGCGGAACTGGAGTACAAATTTCTACACAAACTGTCAAAAACGGATTCCAAGAGTTCGGACTTAATGCCATGAGGCCTGCTGTTCGTGTTCCGTTGACGAGACAGCCCGTGCTAGACCGGTTGGACTTCGCCAGAACTCACGTCCGGTGGACGGTTCGTGACTTGACGCCAGTACTGTTTACTGAGGAGTCCAGATTCTGTCTAAACTTCACTTATAAACGTCAATTAGTGTGGCGAATGTCTAAAGAGCCATTTAATGACTTAAATGTGGCAGAGCATGATCGCTAAGGAAAGGGGTCAGTCATGGTTTGGGCTGGGATAAGCATGAACGGTAAAATTGACTTGTGCGTCGTTAAAAACGGAACGTTAATGGCAGTGAGGTACTGTAATGAGATTATTGGTGAGTTTGTGAGACCAAATGCAGATGCTATCGGCCCGGACTTTATTCTGATGGACGATAATGCCAGTCCCAACCGTGCCAACGTCACTGATTCCTATCTGAAACGTGAGACAATAGTTCATATGGACTGGCCAGCTCGGTCACCGGACTTAAACCCGATTGAGCATGCGCGGGACATGCTACAGCATGCTGTTTCAGCCCGACCTGTGCACCCGAGGACTTTAAAGGAGCTCAAAGATGCATTGGTTGCTGAATGAAAGCTGATTCCACAAAACCGGTTACAGACTCGGATTACGAGCATGCGCAGGCGATGTCGTACTGTAATTGATCCCCGTGGATGCCATACACGTTATTAGGCACGTTTGTCTAAACAAATTTGGAAATTTGTGAAAAATCAGTTGTCCAAATCCCTTCGTGTTACGGCAAATTTTGGGGGTGCCAAGACGGTTGCTGTTGTCACGCTTGAATGCAGTACCAGTTGGCAAAATTAATCACTAGGTTTTGTGAAGGATACATTTTCTATCATTATGTATCCAATTTGGATTCAGCTGATTAATTCATCCAAAAATTATTTTGCATTAAAAAAGTGATCCCTATCAAACTTTGAGTAGTATATTTGGTTCATAAAAGCCCCCGCCCATCAGGGCTTGAAGAAATAGATGGGCTGCATGATGCTTCCACGCAGAGCTGAAACTGACCCGCACACGAGTACTGGTAAACCGCTTAGAGGATCTAAGCCTGCCCAGGCAATGCAGTGCGAGTTGGCCCGTCCATGCTCATAAACCCTATTGGTTTCATTGGACGGCAGGGCTTGAGGTGTCATTTCATCTCAACGTCGGGTAAAAGTCACACAAAATTTGAAGCAACGTCTCCAAAATGACCTTTACAGTGTTAACGAGGACGTTAAACTTCAAATCAAACAAACAAAAAACTTCCCAACCATATGATGGATTTAGTTCATATTTCCCATAATGAGATATAAGTTCAAAGGTTTATTCAACAATACCCCCCCACTTACTACGATTACCTCAAAGATTCTTTCTAGCAAGCTATGCTACATGATGACATCTTTTGTTTTTCAGATGCAGTTATATGTGGAAGAAAGTTCCCTGAAGGACCAGACCTAAAGAATGCTGAGCAGCACCTCATCTTGTTCATCTAGAATGCCATTCCATCAATGTTTAAAGGAAATGAATGTGTGTATCCAAGGGCAACAACTCAGACATGGAGATTATCTGCCATACTTTCCTTATGGGGCTACCCTTGAAGGAAAGAACTTGCTCCCTTTGGGAGCAAATTCTTTCCATTAAGAGTATACATCTTCTTAAAATGTTTCAAAAATACCAAGACCTTGTTATAACACAGTTCATTATAACACAGTTTGGATATAATATGGTTTCAAGATTGGTCCCAAAAAATGTGCCGATTATATAGAAACATGAACATTTATAATCTACACATTTTTGTTTGGATATAACACGGTTGTTTAACTAACAGGGTTTCTGCTTTGAACCCCAATGATAGTGTTTTAAGGAGGTTGGGGTTTATAGTCAAACTTTAATTGCTCAGACACCTGTGGGACCATGAAACATTGTTTGAAATATGGGTATTTCAAGCCAGATCAAGTGAAATAATTACGATAGTTTATGGATACCTTTTAGATCTTCTGTTCTATCACAGCATGCCTATATAGGCAGTGGAAAGGAACTGTGATTTATTAGGCAATAAATCACAGAAAAGAAGAGCATGATGCTAATACCCCCCGTTTATGGCTTCACTCCTAGATTCTTTGACATCACACGGTGTAACCTCATTTTCTCGCATTGAAAACATTAGAAAAGGACATAAATGCATGTGTTACAGTCAATAATTTTAGCAGGATTTCTTCTAACAGTGGCAAAAGGTTGGGAGAATTTGAAGGAAACAACAGCATTATCGCCGAATTTCAGTGATAGATCGAAATAGATCAGTTCCAGCATGTGAATTGGTCCCCCACACCTTTCGGGGCTTGGAGAAATAGATGGGCTGCATGACGCTTCCACGCAGAGCTGAAACCAACTGCACACGAGTACTGGTAAACCGCTTAGAGGATCTAAGCCTGCCAAGGCAAAGTAGTGTCTGACCGGTCATGCTTATAAACCCTATTAGTTTTATTGGGCGATAGGGCTTGAGATGCCATTTCATCTCAATGTCGGGTAAAAGTCCCACAAAATTGGAAGCAACGTCTCCAAAATGAGCTATACAGTGTTGACAGGAACGTTAAACCTCAAATCAACAACGAAAAAACTGACCGACAAACTGTAATATATTACTCAACATATCACGCAATAAAGCTGATCTATTTCGATTCTTACGCACTGAAAGTCGACTAAATGCTGTTGTTTCCTTCATATTCTCTCAACATTCCACCATTGTTTGAAGAAATTCCGCCAACACGTTTGACTGTAACACATGCATTTATCTGTTTCTGAAACGAACTTCATTTGTGAAAAAGACATTACTCTGTCTGATGTCTAGGAAACGATCGATGACATCACAAAACATCATAAAACCACGGCTCTTCGTGTCAAGCTTTTTCACCTAGTGATTTGTCACTCAATATATCACCAGATTTAACTATTGACTGTATAAGTGACCTGTGACCAGTGTTAGAATTCTGAATTAAGGAACATGTATATTGTATTTGCTCATCAGATTCCAATGAGTACACATAATATACAGCTTCAAGACAAAGTAAGATATACCTTAACCCTTATCCCACTGAACAAGACAACCCCGGCCCCCACCCATTGGGACTTGGAGAAAAGATTGGGCTGCATGCAGAGCTGAAACCAACTGTACATGAGCACTGGTAAACCAGTAGAAGGTCTAAGCCTGCCCAGGCAAAGTGGTGCGAGTTGGACTGTCCATGCATATAAAGCCCATTGGTTTCATTGGCCAGCAGGTCTTGAGATGTCATTTCATCTCAATGCCAGGTAAAAGTCCCAGGAAATTGGAAGCAACATCTACAAAATGACCTAAATAGTGTTGACGGGGATGTTAAACCTCAAATCAAACAAACAAAACAAGACAACCCATATCTTTGCATACAGTGTAGATCCATATCAGGATCTATACTGCTTGACATTCAGTTAGTGAATTTGTAGGAATAAATACGATCAAGTAATCTGATTGGTTCAGAAGTGGGTGTAGCTAAATTAATTATTCAGAGGGTTCAGTTGTGTTATCTGGTGCTGTGAGAAAATTTCAAGGGACTTATTTATAAATGAGTTTGCTTCGGCCATGGTAAACAAATCATTCGCATTTGAGTCATTGAATTTTACTGTACTAGAGAAACAACATCATATCTGAAAAGGTGTTCTCCCTTTATAGAATAGTGATGAAAACTTACAGATGCAGCAATTCACCTTAACCTAAAACAGTGGCAAAATGCATGCCAACATGGCCAAAAAACAAAATTTGTCAATTTGCGACTACATTTTAGATCCGCACCTACGCCCATCAGAACTTGGGAGTAATAGGTTGGGCTGCATTGTACTTCCTGGTAGAACAAAAACCGAGTTCATCCGACATACCTTTTATGTCCAAGAAAATTGAGAAGATAGCCCTATTATGCTGACCTGGCACTAAGATTACCCTTAGTTACTCTTAACTACAGGAATGATTCCAAGTTTGATTTGCAGTTTAACGTCCCCGTCAACACTGTAAAGGTCATTTTGGAGACGTAGCTTCCAATTTTGTGGGACTTTTACCTGACGTTGAGATGAAATGACATCTCAAGCCCTGTCGCCCAATGAAACCAATAGGGTTTATAAGCATGGACGGTGCGACTCGCACCGCTTTGCCTGGGCAGACTTAGATCCTTTAATCGGTTTACCAGTACTAGTGTGCGGACGGTTTCAGCGCTGCGTGGAAGCATCATGCAGCCCATCTATTTCTTCAAGCCCCAATGGGTGGGGCGGAAAAAATGATTCCAAGTACAGTCAACCCTCTTTATACCGACATTCGTAATAACGGCAAAGCTCGTTATAACAACAATTTCAATGGAATGAATTCTTAGCTCAAGGCTTAGCCTCGATTCCGAGTGATGTGGGCTTCCTTTGGGTTGCCCAAATCTAATCCATAGAAATGAAAGATTCTTGTAGGTTAATACTCCAAGAAACAAATGTTATAGATATTTGTTAGAATCGCCTCACTGTGGCGATTCTAACAAATGTCTATAACATTTGTTTCTTGGAGTAATGATGCGGAAAAGACCTTTTATAACCTATAATACTTCTAACTGGGATTCTTTATAATGCCAAATTAATGTTGTTATAACGTGGGTCCTCTGTATTGGGACAGATAGGCCTAAGCCAACATTGTAGAAACCTATCAGACTGCTCCGGAAGGAGCAGTCTGATCAGGGTCCACACTGTTTGCCATTCTGTCTGCAACTTTTGTACTGCTTGCTGGATCGTGAAACAAATTTGTTAAAATTTTAGCAAGTCCTCAAGGATTCCGAATTTTTGGGATTTTTACGTTACCCTCCCTCAAACAAATTTACATGGTTCTAAAGGTGTCCAAGCTTTGTAACGTTGGCTAGATAGGAAAAAAATAAGCCTCCTGAATGACTATTTTGCAGACAGTTATCCCCTAAATGGAAAAATAACTGGGTTGGATAGTACAGTCAATCCCCTTTATACCGACATTCGTTATAACAGCAAAGCTTGTTATAACGGCAATTTCAATGGAATGCCCTCTTTGTTAAAGGCTTAACTTCGGTTCCGAGCAAAGTTGGCTTTCCTCGGGTTGGAAATGCACAAATCGAATCGAATCCATAGTCACGAAAGGGTCTATCTAATACTAAAAGAAACAAATGTTATAGCTATTTGTTAGAATCGCCTCTGTGAGGCGATTCTAACCAATGTCTATAACATTTGTTTCTTGGGGTAATGATATGGAAAAGAACTTTTATAACCTATCATACACCTAACTGGGATTCTTTAAAACGGCAAATTCAAGATGACGGCGAATTCTTTATTATTGTACAAAAATAGGGAACAAATACTGTCGTTACAATGCGGGTCCTCTGTATTGAGCAGTCTGATCAGGGTCCACACTGGATTTTTAGCTCACCTGTCACGTAGTGTCAAGGTGAGCTTTTGTGATCACTTTTCGTCCGTCGTCAGTGCGTGCGTGTGTGCGTGCGTGTGTGTGTGTGTGTGCGTAAACTTTTTCTTCAAATGACATCTCCTCCTGAACCACTGATCAGATTTTGACCAAACTTCACAGCAATGATCCTTAGGTGGTCCCCTTTCAAAATTGTTCAATTGGTTCCGGTCCATTGCACATCTGGGTCACAGGAGCTAAAAATAGATTTTTTAAACAAAAACTTTAAAAATCTTCTTCTCTGAAACCGCAAGTCCCAGGTCTTTGATATTTGGTGTGAAGCTTCATCTAGTGGACCTCTACCAAGATTGTTCAAATTATAGCCCTGGGGGCCGAAATGCCCCCGGCCCGGGGGCCTTTGGTTTTACATAGGCTTATATAGGGAAAATCATTAAAAAATCTTCTTCTCTGAAACCACAAGGCCCAGGTCTTTAATATTTGGTGTGAAGCTTTACCTGGTGAACCTCTACTAAGATTGTTCAAATTATAGCCTTAGGGCCAAAAATGCCCCCGCCCCGGGGGCCTTTGGTTTTACATAGGCTTATACAGGGAAAATCTTTAAAAATCTTCTTCTCTGAAACCGCACGGCCCGGATCTTTGATATTTGGTGTGAAGCTTCATCTAGTGGACCTCTACCAAGATTGTTCAAATTATAGCCCTGGGGGCCAAAATGCCCCCGCCCCAGGGGCCTTTGGTTTTACATAGGCTTATATAGGGAAAATCATTAAAAAATCTTCTGCTCTGAAACCACAAGGCCCAGGTCTTTAATATTTGGTGTGAAGCTTAACCTGGTGGACCTCTACTAAGATTGTTCAGATTATTACCTTAGGGCCAAAAATGCCCCCGCCCCGGGGGCCTTTGGTTGTACATAGGCTTATACAGGGAAAATCTTTAAAAATCTTCTTCTCTGAAACCGCACGGCCCAGATCTTTGATATTTGGTGTGAAGCTTCATCTAGTGGACCTCTACCAAGATTGTTCAAATTATAGTCCTGGGGGCCAAAATGCCCCCGCCCCGGGGGCCTATGGTTTTACATAGGCTTATATAGGGAAAATCATTAAAAAATCTTCTTCTCTGAAACCACAAGGCCCAGGTCTTTAATATTTTGTGTGAAGCTTTACCTAGTTGACCTGTACTAAGATTGTTCACATTATAGCCTTGGGGCCAAAAATGCCCCCGCCCCGGGGGCCTTTGTTTTTACATAGGCTTATACAGGGAAAATCTTTAAAAATCTTCTTCTCTGAAACCGCAAGGCCTAGATCTTTGATATTTGGTGTGAAGCTTCATCTAGTGGACCTCTACCAAGATTGTTCAAATTATAGCCTGGGGGCCAAAATGCCCCCGCCCCGGGGGCCTATGGTTTTACGTAGGCTTATATAGGGAAAATCATTAAAAAATCTTCTCTTAAACCAGCAGGCCCACGTCTTTAATATTTGGTGTGAAGCTTTACCTGGTGGACCTTTACTAAGATTGTTCAAATTATAGCCTTGGGGCCAAAAATGCCCCCGCCCTGGGGGGCTTTGGTTTTACATAGGCTTATACAGGGAAAATCTTTAAAAATCTTTTTCTCTGAAACCACAAGGCCCAGATCTTTGATATTTGGTGTGAAGCTTGATCTAGTGGACCTCTTTCAAGATTGTGCAAATTATAGCCCTAGGGCCGAAAATGGCCCCAACCTTGGACCCTTTGGTTTTTCATAGCCCCATACAGGGAAACCTTTAAAAATCTTCTTCTCTGAAACCACAAGGCCCAGGTCTTTGATATTTGGTATGAAGCTTCACCTAGTGGACCTCTACCAAGATTGTTCAAATTATAGCCCTGGAGCCAAAAATGCCCCCACCCAGGGGGCCTTTGGTTTTACCTTAGCTTATTTAGGGGAAATCTTTAAAACTTTTCTTCTCTGACTCTACAAGGCCCAGATCTTTGATATTTGGTGTGAAGCTTAATCTAATGGACCTCTACCAAGATTGTTCAAATTATAGCCCTGGGGCAAAAAATGTCCCCGCCCCGGGGGCCTTTGGTTTTACATAGGCTTATATAGGGAAAATCTTTAAAGAAACTTCTCAAAAACTGCAAGGCCAAGGTCTTAGATATTTGGTGTGAAGCTTCATCTGTTGGACCTCTATCAAGATTGTTCAAATTATAGCCCTAGGACCAAAAATGCCCCCACCCTGGGACCCTTTGGTTTTTCATATTCTTGTAGGGAAAATATTTAAAATTCTTCTTCTCTGATACCACAAGGCCCTGCTCTATGCCATTTGATATGAAGCTTCAACTAGTAGACCTCTACCAAGAGTGTTAAAATTATAGCCCTGGGGCCAAAAATGCCCCCACTCCTGGGGCCTTTGGTTTTACGTAGGCTTATACATGGAAAATCTTTAAAAATCTTCTTCTCTGAATCCCCAAGGCCCAGATCTTTGGTATTTGGTGTAAAGCTTCATCTAGTGGACCTCTTTCAAGATTGTTCAAATTATAGCCTTGGGGGCAAAAATACCCCCACTCTGGGACCCTTTGGTTTTTCATAGGCTTATATAGGGAAAACCTTAAAAAAATCTTGTCTCAAACCAGAAGGCCCAGGTCTTTGATATTTGGAATGAAGCTTCATCTAGCGGACCATTACCAAGTTTGTTCAAATTATAGCCCTTGGGCCTAGAATGTACTGGAGACACTAATTCTCAGGTGAGCGATTCAGGGCCCTCTTGGCCCTCTTGTTATGGTACCCTCTCTCATAAAATTTACATGGTTCTAAAGGTGTCCGAGCTTTGTAACTTTGACTATATACGAAAAAAATTAGCCTCCTGAATGAAGGATTTGCAGACAGTTATCTCCTAAATCAAAATGGAAAAGTAACTGGGTTGGATAGTCTGTGCAAATTGTGCTAGTGAATCCTTCAAATAATAGCTCCGTCCATGATGATACTTTATTCTGTTCATAGTGTACATGTATATTGAATAAAGTTGTTCCAATAAATGAACAAAGTTTTTCTTGTTAAAGATGTGGTTTACCCATTCATGAGTTGTTAACCATTTTATCCCTACAGTGAGAAGTCCATGAAGAACATCCCCCTAATCCCCACTTTATATAGAGAAAAATGAGGTTTACTGGGTATATTTTTTCTTATTTCTGCTCCAGGTACATAATCATGAAGTATAAGGTGCTCCAAGACATAGGCTGTGGTTAGAACCGCCTCAATGAGGCGGTTTTTACGAGCACCCACAACCTATGTTTGCAGTATAAATAAGAAAAAAATATTGCAGATTTTCACCAGAGAAGTAGCCATTATCCCCTCGCAACAACGTTATGACAGGGATATAGCATCGGTGCCGTGTGTGTGTTAGTGTGCGTGTCCGTCCGCCACCTTGTGAACATGATAGAAGACAAAGTTTTCAATATACCCCCGGCATACGTATTTTCTGTGTGTGTGTTTGTGTGTCTGTTAACATTTTGTGTCCGCTCCATAACTTTTAAACTGCTTGACATATTTTCATGAAACTTCACATAAATGTTAAACACCATGAGACGACGTGCAGAACACATGAAACATAACTCTTGCTTTTCTACTTTCAGAGTTATTGCCCTTTGAATGTTATAACTTGCAATTTTTACCATACACTTGTGTCCGCTCTGTAACTTTCAAACCATTGGAGATCATTTCATGAAACTTCAAACAAATGTAAAGCACAATAATAGGATGGGCCAGTTTGACTTTCAAGGTCATGACCTCAAGGTCAAGGTCAGTGTGGCTATTTTTAGAAAAACTTTGTCATCGCTCCAGTGCCTACATTTCTTCACCAATTTCAATATTACTTCACACAAATGTTCCTTATGACAATATTTCGAGCGACTTCGACTTTCAAGGTCATGACCTCAAGGTCAAGGTCACTGTAACTAATTTTTAGAAAAAAATTTGTCATCGCTCTAGCGCCTACATTTCTTCACCAATTTCAATATAACTTCACACAAATGTTCCTTATGACACTATCTCGAGTGTGTGTGACATTCATGCTCATGACCTCAAGGTCAAGGTCACTGTGGCTATTTTTAGAAAAACATTGTCATCGCTCTAGTGCCTTTATTTCTCCAACAATTTCAATATAACTTCACACAGATGTTACTTATGACAATATCTCGAGCGAGTTCGACTTTCATGGTCAAGGTCACTGTCAAGGTCACTGTGGCTATTTTTAGAAAAACTTTGTTTTCGCTCTAGCCCCTACTTTTCTTCGTCGATTTCAATATAACTTTACACAAATGTTCCTTACGACAGTATCTCGAGCGAGTTCCACTTTCAAGGTCAAGGTCACCGTGGCTATTTTTAGAAAAACTTTGTCATCACTCTAGCATTTACATTTCTTCACCGACTTCACCGTAACTTCACACAAATGCTCCTTATGACAATATCTCGAGCAATTTCGACTTTCAACGTCAAGGTCACTGTGGCTATTTTTTTAGAAAAACATTGGGATCACTCTAGTGACAACATTTCTTCACCGATTTCAATATAACTTCACACAAATGTTCCTTATGACAATATCTCAAGTGATTTTGACTTTCAACATCAAGGTCACCATGGGTATTTTTAGAAAAACTTTGTCATAGCTCTAGCGCCTACATTTATTGTTGATTTTAATAGAACTTCACACAAATGTTTCTTATGATAATATCTTGAGTTGCTTTGACTTTCAAGGTCATGGCCTCAAGGTCAAGGTCACTGTGGCTATTTTTAGAAAATTTTTGTCATCGCTCTACCACCTACATTTATTAGCAGATTTTAATACAACTTCACACAAAAGATGCTTATGATAATATCTCAAGCAAGATCTACTTTCAAGGTCATGGCCTCAAGTCAAGGTCACTATGGCTATTTTTAGAGAAACATTGTCATCACTTTTGACATTGCAATTTTCAGCTGAGGGGATGGCACAACCAGGGGCATACGTGCCCCACTGGGTACTTTGTCTAGTTGTAGAAGCTTCAAACATTCCACAAATGTTCCCCCATGGAAAGACGATGACCCCTATTGATTTTCAAGATCAAGGGTCAAAGGCCAAGGTCACAATGGCCTTGACATTAAAAACCTTGTGAACAGGATAGAAGACAAACAAATCATCCTAGAATTTTCAAACCTTCCACAAATGTTCCCCATAGAAAGACGATGAACCCTATTGTTTTTCAAGGTCAATGGTCAAGGTCACAATGAACTTGACCTTAAAAACCTTGTGAACAGGATAGAAGACACAGTTATCATCATAGAAGCTTCAAACCTTCCACAAATGTTCCCCATGGAGAGACGATGAACCCTATTGACTTTCAAGGTCAGTGGTCAGAGGTCAAGGTCACAATGGACTTGACCTTAAAATCTTATGAACAGGATAGAATGCAGTTATCATCGTAGAAGCTTCAAACCATCATGTTGATGAATGGTATGCAGTTGCGAGGAGATGCTATGCTTGCGTTGCCTTGTTTTCTTCATATTTGCTACAAAAAGTGTGTAATCATTAAAGCAGCCCATTGAGGTAGTTTTAAGAGCATGGACTAGAAATAGGGAAAATATACTACAAATCATCTGAAAATTGCTAGTTCTAGCACAAGCGTTTGTTATCGTACTGACCATGGCCATTTTCTATACAAAATCTATGCATTTTGGGGTCAACTCTTAAAGGAAAGAATTTGCTCCCTAGGAGCAAATTCTTTCCTTTAAGAGTTGACCTCTATTGGTCCATCGTGGTAGTCAGGGATGCCATTTGTTCTTTCCAAATTCTTCTTTTTGGCTCTATTTTTCCTAAAATGTGGATTTGATCTGAAATGCTCAGAAAAAACACTTTCTGGAGTGGGTGTTGTGTGTTTTCTACAGGTTTTCCTCTCCTGGATAAATGAATTAATCATGCCCTATACAACAAGTAACAGCTCGGCCCCTGCTCACCGGGGCTTGAAGAAATAGGTGGGCTGCATGATGCTTCCATGCAGAGCTGAAACCGATCGCACACGAGTACTGGTAAACCACTTAGAGGATCTAAGCCTGCGAGTCGGCCGTCTATGCTTATAAACCCATTGGTTTCATTGGGCGACAGGTCTTGACATGTCATTTCATCTCAATGTCCAGTACAGGTCCCACAAAATTGGAAGAAACGTCTCCAAAAGACCTAAACAGTGTTGATTGGGACGTTAAACCTCAAATCAAACAAACAAGAGGGCACAAAGGGCCCTGGTTCGCTCACCTGATCCAATGTATAATAAGTGGGCCCCGGCGGGGTCAATTTTGGCCCAAGGGCTATAATTTGAACAATCTTGGTAGAGGTCCACACGATGAAGCCTCATATCGAATATGAAAGAGCTGGGCTTTTTGGTTTCAGAGAAGAAGATTTTAAAGGTTTACCCTGCATATAGAAGTCTGTTTAAATTAAGATTTTCCCTAAATAAGTCTATGTAAAACCAAAGGGCCACATGGCGGGGGCATTTTTGGTCTCAGGGCTATAATTTGAACAATCTTGGTAGAGGTCCACTAGCTGAAGCTTCATAACAAATATCAAAGACCCAAGCCTTGTGGTTTCAGAGAAGAAGATTTTTCAAGATTTTCCCTATATAAGTCTATGTAAAACCAAAGAGCCCCGGAGCGGGGGCATTTTTGGCCCCAGCACTATAATTTGAACAATCTTGGTAGGGGTCCACTAGATGAAGCTTCACACCAAATATCAAAGACCCGGCCTTGTGGTTTCAGAGAAGATTTTTAAAGATTTTCCCTATATAAGCCCATGTAAAACCAAAGGGCCCCGGTGCGGGGGCATTTTTAGCTTCCACACTTTAATTTGAACAATCTCTGTAGGGGTTCACTAGATGAAGCTTCATACCAAATATCAAAGACCTGGGCCTTGCGGTTTCAGAGAAAAAGATTTTAAAAGATTTTCCCTATATAAGCCCATGTAAAACTAAAGGGCCCTGGTGCGGGGGCATTTTCGGCCCCAGCACAATAATTTGAACAATCTTGTTTGGGGTCCACCAGATGAAGCTTCATACCAAATATCAATGTCCTGGGCCTTGCGGTTTCAGAGAAGAAGATTTTTAAAGATTTTCCCTATATAAGCCCATGTAAAACCAAAGGGCCCCGGTGCGGGGGCATTTTCAGCCCCAGCACAATAATTTGAACAATCTTGGTAGGGGTCAACTAGATGAAGCTTCATACCAAATATCAATGTCCTGGGCCTTGCGGTTTCAGAGAAGAAGATTTTTTAAGTTTTCGATGAAAAAAATCTATTTTTGGCTCCTGTGACCTATATGTGCAACGGACCGGAACCATTTGAAGAACTTTGAAAGGGGACCACCTAAGGATCATTCCTGTAAAGTTTGGTCAAAATCTGATCAGTGGTTTAGGAGGAGATGTTGTTTGAAGAAAAAGTTTACGGACGCACGCACGCACGGATGCACGACGGACAAAAAGTGATCCCAAAAGCTCACCTTGTCACTACGTGACAGGTGAGCTAAAAGCAAGTAACAGCTGGTTTTAAACTGTCTTTATAATAATTACTCCCAAACATCTTTATAACACTATATTACATGCATAACGGAGAAATACCACGATTTCTAAATGAATTAATAAAAGCTGCAAGCACTGCATGATGCCCTGTCACTACGTTTACATCAAGCAAGTGCCATATCACAGTCAAAAAGGAATTCAAAGTAAGGATGCATTACTCTTTCCCTTAATAAAGTTGACAGGAATACATGCCTGAGATGACTATTTTCAATGTTCAAAAAGCCATGGCTCCAAAAGAAAGTAAACCACAAATTACAATTGTCATTTTCAGTTTGGTGGGGCCTGTGCCCTTTATAAAAAAGTCTAAGGTCTTCAAAATCTAATGAAATCTTTGATTGATTGCAATAATATATTGTACCAAGGTAGACCACATTTCTTTTATGCATTCATGAGATTTGGTGCAGACAAGCCATCTTTGGCCCCAAATCGACAGTTTTGGGGGGGACTGTGCCCTTGAAAATAAGGTCAAGGTCATCAAAATCTAATGGTTGTTTTCCCCCATCCTAGTGATGTACCCATGCGAGCTTGGTCTGAATCAATCATTAGGTTCAGGAGATATAGTGCTTCAAACAGACATGATGTAATGGCTATGTTCAGTGTTCAAGGGGTGATAACTCCAAAAGTAGGAAAAACAGAGTTATGGTTCATACGTTCTGCACGTCATCTCAGGGTGCTCTACATATCTGTGAAGTTTTGTGAAAATATCTCAAATGGTATCCGAGTTATGGAGCGGACACAAAAATGATAGCAACAGCTATATTCAAAGTTCAATAACTCCAAAATTTTTTTGTTTGTTTGATTTGAGGTCCCCGTCAACACTGTAAAGGTCATTTTGGAGACGTTGCTTCCAATTTTGTGGGACTTTTACCCGACATTGAGATGAAATGACATCTCAAGCCCTGTCGCCTAATGAAACCAATAGGGTTTATTAGCATGGACGGTCCGCCTTGCACCGTTGTTTCTGGATAGGCTTAGATCCTCTAAGTGGTTTACTAGTACTAGTGTGCGGGCCGGATTCAGCTCTGCATGGAAGCATCATGCAGCCCATATATTTCTTCAAGCCCCTATGGGCGGGGCCGAACTCCAAAAGTAGGAAAATCAGTGTTACGGATCATATGTTCTGCACATCGTCCCATGGTGCTCTACATATCTGTGAAGTTTCATGGAAATATCTCAAATGGTATCGATATTATGGAGCGGACATGAAAGTATGATAGAATGGCTATGTTCAAAGGGCAACAACTCCAAAAGTAGGAAAATCAGAGTTACGGTTTATATGTTTTACATGTCGTCAACCTATGTCTTGGACCAGAAATAAGAAAAATGATGTATACCCCAGTAAACCCCAGTTTTCTTTACATATAGTGGGGTTTAGGGGAATGTTTATTTCACGGACTTGTTCACATGATGGTTTTTGCTTTGAATCCCAACAAATGTGTGACAAACAGGTTGAGGAGTTCAATATGACAAATAACAGCTGGTTATCAATCTTCTTTATTAAAATTATAACAACTACACACGCATATTCAGTCCTCTAGAAGCCTCAGTGGTGTAGTGGTTACGCTACTCGCTTTGTAAACCAGGGGTTGCAGGATCGATCCCGGGCTTCTCCACACTTTGGGAGGAGTCTTTAAACCGAGGTCTCGTCTCTGTAAGACCTTAGCTGTTGGTGGGACGTAAAATTCAAACACTCACTCACTCATATTCAGTCCTCTGTATCTTTCTCCATGGCTGATAACGTATTTATTTTCACTGGTTGTACACTGGATATATCCCCTACTGACGTGTTACACAATGGACAACAGTAACTGGGATCAGCTTTGAAATTACTCTGAAATGAAAAAAAAAACATCACATCACATCACATCACATGACATCATATCACATCCTCTTTATAAACACTACTGTTGTTGAGGTCCAAGCCAAAACGGTGTCAGTTAAACGAATGTGTTGTACAAGCAAAAAATGTAGAGATTATCCAGAAAAATTACCATTTATGGTCATTTTTCTGGATAATCTATACATTTTTTAACTGTTTTACATCAGAAATTGTGTTACAGTGCGCAGTGTAAAAAAGAGGCTGTGGTGTATTTGAAACTAAAGGTGTCGATACGTCTTCATGTGAGATTAACATCACATAAATGACATGCTTTGATTCTTTTACAAGTTTCTTGCATAGTAACTATGGCAACAGTCCTTCATGGACAATGAAATATTTCCAAAGTCATTCCCTCCCTTTCCCTGATTCGAGGAGGGCAGTTGTCAGTTTCTTGCGAAAGAATGTGCACTGTACTTGTTAGTGAGAATACACAAATTCTACCTATCAGAATTTTTTGCCTTTGAAACTGTATTTTTTTTTTTTTTTCATTCCGATTTATTTTTGGTTTTATAGCACTATCAATTCGGTCCCCACCAATCGGGGCTTGAAGAAATAATTGGGCTGCATGAGGCTTCCAAGCAGAGCTGAATCCGACCGCACATGTGTACTGGTAAACTGTTTAGAGAATCTAAGCCAGCCCAGGCAAAGCGGTGCCAGTCGGACCGCCCATGCTTATAAACCCTATTGGTTTCATTGGGCGATAGGGCTTGAGAAGTCATTTCAATGTCGGGTAAAAGTCCCACAAAATTGGAAGCAACATCTCCAAAATGACCTATATAGTGTTGACGGGGACATTACACATCAAATCAAACAAACAAATAGCCCTATCAAGATTATTTCAGGCTTCCATTTCATGTGAACAAAATGAACAATATCATTAGTTAATGTGTCGTTTAAACTTTTGACCATTAAATATGGCAAATGAGTTTTGCTGAAAATGTTAGTAGCTTTTTTCGCAAATCACGATTTTCAAACAAAATTAAGAGCGTATAGATATTGAATTTGCTAGAACAACTTACAATATGTCCCCTAACGAGGTTGTTTAGCTACAATGCTTTGAAGAACTGACCCCTGCTCGGCACACTTTATACGATATACGAAATGTCTGTTGAACAATTATACTTCAGCCATTGCCTCACAAAACCTAAAAGCAATTGGAGACTATGTTCGGACAGCACTGCCCCACCACCCTGCCTCCCCCACACACAGAGCCATCAAGGCTTGGAGAAATAGATTTGGCTGCATGGATGGTGGTTTGGCACAGAGCCAAAAGCAACCAAATTTGAATACTGGTAAACTGCGTAGGTCTAAGCCTGCCAGGAAAAGCGAGTCTGGCTGCTCCTTAAACCCTTGCAGTTTCTATGGGCAGTAGGGCTTAAGATGTCATTTCATCTCAATGTCGGTTAAAAGTCAAAATCAAAAGCAATGTCTCTAAAATGACCTAAATAGTGTCGACAGGGATGTAAAACCTCAAATGAAACAAAAAAGTTCCTGAATCCTATCCAAAGAGCACCAGTACTACTGAATCCTCTGATCAATCAACGACTGAAAACTCTGACCAGGGTTGCTTAACCCATTTTGTACCAGAAACCCCAAAATGGGTACCCTGGCAAACATTGCAGGCCCAGATCAGACGCCGCATTCTGCGGCATCTGATCAGGGCCTACACTGTTTGCAAAATTTTCAGCCAATTTCCAAATAGTTATTGAAGAAAACACAGCCTAACACCCCAAAATTTTGAAATGGACTCCTGGGATATATAAGGTGGAAGATTCCATTTGGTACAAGAAGGGTTAATGTGTCTTCACTGAGCACACAGGTCTTGTTAGATTATTGTGCACTTGTTCTGATTTGTTTGTTTGATTTGAAGTTTAACATCCCCGTCAACACTGTAAAGGTCATTTTGGAGACTTGTGCTGACATATTTTGATTCATTAACATTTTAACCCTTAGCCCTGTCATTCACATCAAAACTTGTCAGCTTCATCCGAAGTTCATCGTCTGTTGACATATTTTGTTTTGTTTGACACCACAATAAATTAATGTAATGAACATCCCTCTAAACCCCACTTTATAGAGAGAAAACTGGGGCTAATGGAGGTAAATATAATCTCCACAACATAGGTTGTGGGTACTTGTTAGGCGGTTGAGGCGGTTCTATCAAGCACCCACAATCTATGTTCATTTCATTTCATCTCAATATCTATAACTGTTTTGTTTCACAACATAGGTTGTGGGTATCTGTTAGAACTGCCTCAATGAGGCAGTTCTATCAAGCACCCACAATCTATGTTTAGAGTATAAGTAAGAAAAATATTACAAATTTTTATCTGAAAAAAATGACCATTTTGGACGTATGAAAGAATGGAATATTTCACATTGATGTCATCTTAATGGTTGAGGTTTTATTTCTCCATCATCACTATTTAGGTCATTTGTGAGATGTTGCTTCCAATTTTGTGGTACTTTAGCCAAAACTGAGATGAAATGACAAACCACAAGGGTTTTAATGTAACTTCATTTATATTAAGAGAATGTGTGGCGGCTGTTAAAAGTTTTCCTGCCCTTCATCATAGTGTAGTTTATATTTTCTTGTCCTTTGGGATCGTTGATGCCATTGTGGAACCTTGAAAGTATTTATGTCACTGATGAGAACTAGCTAGTCTTGCCCAGAAAACTGCACACTTCATAAGTTCTGTGGTGTATTCTTTGCTTCCAAATAAGTTTTACTCTTTTATAGAACATATTTTGTAATCAGGGAGGTTCGACTCACACCACTTTACCTGGGAAGGCACAGACCCAAGTCGTTTACCAGTACCCTGGTTTGGTCAGGTTCAACTCTACGCAGAGGCAGCATGCAGCCCAATCTGTTTCTCCAAGCCCCGATGGGTGAGCATTTTCTGACATATTTTAAAAGATGCTGCTGCAAATAGGAGTGGACCAAGATCAGACTGCTCCTGTGGGAGCTGTACAGGAGCAGTCTGATCAGGGTCCACACTGTTTGCCTGTATGCAATTTATGTTTGGAAAGTTTGTTAAGCGGTGCAGCAGACGACATAAGCAGACAACATTTTCAGATGCAGTTTTTCTTGGCTTCTTAAGGGTAAGTTGAGGGGAGTGGGGACAGTTTGAAGTTTACATACCTGTATACAATAATAACAGAAAACATGAACACATCCTATTTCCTGGGCTCTGATTGGCCAATCTCCACAGACTGCACAGGAAGTCAGATTTCTCTGAGAACCCTGGGATATCCTAGACAGCGTCACTGACTTTGGTAATAATGTTCGAACAATGAAGTTCTTTATTCTTTGGAAATTAATGAGAGGTAGAATGAAGAAAAGGAATTCCTGAAAAAGAAGAGGACAAACCTAGCTAAAAGAATTGCTTAATAATGCATGCTGGGTATTTTTTTACTGCAGACGACATTTTGGAATATTTTCATCATTTTTTCTAGACTAGAAATGCGTCCATAGGACACGGATGCCCCTGCCTGAAAATATGTCTATGTTCGTATTCAACCATAGAAAGTTATTGACCATGTTTAAGTTTTGGACCCTTTTTTCACATTTGACCGCTAAGTATGACCTTGACCTTGGAGGTAAGGACCTTGGTTTTGTGTGAGGCAGATTGTCTCATGATGGCCAACATTTCTGCCAAGTAATTTCAAAATCCATTCAGAGATAAGAAAGTTATTGACTGCGTTTAAGTTTCGGACCATTTTTTTTTTTTACCTTTGACCTCTAAGTATGACCTTGACCTTGGAGGTACGGATCTGGGTTTGCATGTGACACATCGTCTCATGATGGTTCACATTTCTTCAAAGTAATTTCAAAGTCCATCCAGAAATAAGTAAGTTATTGACTGCGTTTAAGTTTCAAACCCTTTTTTTGACCTTTGACCTCTAAGTATGACCTTGACCTTGGAGATAAGGACCTGGGTTTTGCATGTGACAAATCGTCTCAAAATCCATCCAGAAAGAAGAAAGTTATTGACTGCGTTTAAGTTTCGGACCCTTTTTTTTACCTTTGACCTATAAGTATGACCTTGACCTTGGAGGTACGAACCTGGGTTTTGCACGTGACATGTCGTCTCATGATGGTTAACATTTCTGTTAAGTAATTTTAAAATCCATCAAGAAGTAAGGAAGTTATTGACCACGTTTAAGTTTCGGACGCACGGACGAACGAACGGATAGACGGACAGGGGCAACGCTATATGCCCTTTCCACCATTCTTCGAATGGCGGGGGCATAAAAATGGTTGAAAAGTGGCAATGGTACTATCCAAACAGGGCACGGAATACAATGATGTAATGCACAGGTTCTAAACATGCTGTCTGATGTCAGGTTATATAACTCCCTATCTCTGCCTGAAATAGTTCTGAAATTCTTGCTCATGGAATTTATTGAAGTATAAAACTTTTATTTCAGCCAATCAAATTGCTAGAAATGTACATGATGGAGAATTGGAATTATCTAGACTTATGGCTTATGCTTCATATCTAAGACTTATGGCTCCGGATGATGTTAAAGTCTTACTCCTTTAAATGATATCTAGACTTATGGCTTTAGTGTTATCTGAGGCTCATGCTTCATGTCTAAGACTTATGGCTCCTGACCCAAGAAAAATCTCAGATAAGGCTGGCATGATTGATTGGATAATTGATTAATCGATCAATAAATTCCACAAAAACGATTATCATTACTGATTTTCTTGTAATCGATTATTTGATAGGTACAATTTACTACCCAATGTTGCACCTAAAATAGCTGTATGAGTGGCAAACAGGGCAGCCCTGATGAGATGTCACATTCTGTAGCGTCTCATCTGGGTCTACACTGTTTGCTCAGATCTGTCTGTTCAAATACATATGCTAGCAGTCATGCTCAAACAGAAAGCGGGTAAAATTGTGACCAAACCTTTAGTGATTACTAACCAATTATCGATCACAATGGCTAGACTGAAAATCTATTTATTATCAGACATTCCCTCTGTTGAACAGCCACATCCCTTAAGCCGTCATTTTCATGTCTCCAGTAGTGATAGCTGAGACATTGTTTTTGCCCTGTCTGTTAGTTTGTTTGTTGGATAGACAACTTAAACATTGGTCATAACTTTTGAACAGTTTCAGATAGAGCCTTCATATTTGGCATGTAACGATGTTGGTTCCTTGTGACATGGGCTTCCCAATCATACAAAAAAATTTGATCTGTGACCTTGACTTATGACCTACTATAAAGAAAAAATTGTCCATGGCCTGTGGACATATTCGTGTTTCACAAAAACATCTTTTATTTTCACTGCATAAGGAAGCATCATGAGATGAATTCTGTGAAATGAACACCCCATTAAAGCCCACTTTATATAGAGATAACTGGGGTTTATGGGGGTATACATTATTTTTCTTACTTCTGCTCCAAGACATAGGTTGTGGGTACTCGTTAGAACTACCTCAATGAGGTAGTTCTAACAAGCACCCAGAATCTATGTTTGCAGTATAAATAAGAAAATTATCACAGATTTTCATAAGAAAAGTAGCCATTTTTGGGTCGATATCAATTGACCCAAAGTAATAAGGACAGAACCTCTATTAGTGCTGCAGTCCATGTGACTATCACTCCATTAAAGGGTTATCTGTACGATCTGGGCTGGAATCATGGTTTGGGCTTGGTGGCAAACAGTGAGGACCCAGATAAGACACCACAGAATGTGGAGTCTGATCAGGGTCTGCACTGCTTCAGGAATTTAATTGTCAGACGCCTAAAAACGCAGCGTCTGATCAGGGTCGTATTGGTAAGTACAAGACTTTTAGGGTTAAACGAAACAGTCTAGGTCCCCGTTCATGCCCATTTTCCCAATCTACTCTCAGAGACAATCGACCCACGATTACTCTCAGTGCTTTGATTGAGATATGAAAGAATGCGTTGTGTGTGTGTGAATTCGGGTTTAACGTCGCTTTCAACAATTTTTCAGTCATATCACGACGGTGTCTGGTTGTGACAGGGAGCTCAATGCTCACTTTTATAGTGCTGTCTCACTGAAGTATCATGTCCCAGACACATTACATGATACCACACCCAGTCACATTATCCTGACACTGGGTCGACCAGTCCTAGCTCTACCCCGTAAATCTGAGTGCCAAGCCAGGAGCAGCTAGTACCATTTTTAACGACTTTGGTATGTCGCGGCCGGGGATCGAACCCGTGACCTCCCGTTCCCCGGAGCCGACACTACCAACTGAGCTATCAGGGCCGGTTATGAAAGAATGCACTACATAACATGGATGCGTTATCGTAATGGTTACACTGTTTAATAATTTGCTGGTCGTACAGGTGTTACTGTAGGTTTTACCATGCTAAAAGAATCGCCACCTCAAAAACATGGCATTTTGGTAGGGTGACAATGGGCCAAAAAGTCCACTATTTCTGGTAGTAACCCATACCCCCCCGTATAACAAAACATGTCATATACCAAAATGTTCGTCAGCATCCGTAGTATCTGAAACTGCCGGCATAAATTGGCATAAATGATGGCGAGCTGAAAAATCCAAGATGGCGTCCAAGATGGCCGCCATAGCTGTAAATTCCAGTTTTTCGTAAACTATGAATATAAATACCAAAAATCATCTTACAAACTTATTTTAATTTATTTTTCTGGTGTAGAAAGAAGATTTGTGCTAGAATATAGATCAATTTTTTAGGTTTGACTTGAAAACCGGTGAAAAAAATGATATTTTATTGTTTTTGTGTCTAGTTTCATAGGTGGTACATGAAAGCAATTCTGATGTTTCAAAATTTAAACAGTTTTTTCATATCTATTGTTTTATTTTAACTAAGACACTATTCTAAAATACATTTAACACTATTCTGAAGTACATTTATGGTTGATTTTGACTTTTTTACCATCAATTTAGCCCAAGGATTACCCCACCCACTCAGTTTACCAGTATAATTCATTCACATAATATTGCCACAAATCATCTCACAAACTTATTTTAATTTATTTTTCTGGTATAGAAAGACTACTTGTGCTAGAATATTGATCAGCATTTTAGGTTTGACTTGAAAACCGGTGAAATAAAAGACATTTCATCGTTTTTGTGTCTAGTTTCATAGCTGTTACATAAAGGCAATGCTGATGTTTCAAACTGTTAAACAGTTTTTATTTATCGATTGTTTTATTTTAACTAAGACACTATTTAAAAATACATTTAACACTATTCCCAAGTACATTCATGGTTTGTTATGACTTTTTTACCATAAATTTAGCCCCAGGATTACCCCACCCACTCAGTTTACCAGTGCAATTCATTCACATAATACTCACACTCAAGGGATTTGCAGGCGAGGATTTCATTTTACACAACAAGTAGAAGAGGGCATTGAAACTAATGCTTAGTTATGTTTTCATACTATATTATATGATCAGCCATTAGGAAACACCACCTCTTTATAACACTGTTTTCGGGATATGAGCATTAACCGTCTTAATTAAGCAGTGCTACATCCAAACAAACAGCAAAATAGTGTTTATCAAATTGATCTAAAATGACTTTTATTGTCATTTTTGCTGTGTAACTGGCTAGGTTTTGGGGGTTATAAAGTGTTATATCCAAAAGTATGTTATAAAACTGTGTTATAAAGAGGATATGCTATACAATTAGGTTATATTTTGTTTGATTTGAGGTACAACGTCCCCGTCAACACTGTATCAGTCATTTTGCATTTTGGAGACATTGCTTCCAATTTTTTTGTGGGACTTTCCCCGACATTGAGATGAAATGACATCTCAAGCCCCGCCACAGATTTAAACCAAAAGGTTTTATATGCAAGGATGGTCCAACTCGCACAACTTTTTCCTGGGCATGGTTAGAATCTCTAAGCGGTTTACTCTGTATACCCTAGATCTACTGGGCTAGGCAAGTTAATCTTAGATTTTTTAGCTCCCCATCAAATCGGTAGCTGATATGCACACCTGTGCACTAAAAAGAAATTGCTGCTGCTTTAACTAGCCCTGAGACATTTGACTCAGTCCCAAGATCTGAAATCTCATGAAGCTGGAAGTCTGGTTTAGGCAGAATATGAATTACCTTTTTCTTGCCTGTACTATGTAAAGAAGAGCAGGTATCACAACCCACGGGCCTCCGTGGCCTAGTGGATAAGAGCGCTGACTCTTAGTCATTAGGTCTCTCACCGCCGTAGGTTCGAGCCTCGCTCGGGCCACGTGTGAGACGCCAAGTCTGCAACGGAAGGTCAGGTGGTTTTTCTCCGGGTACTCCGGTTTTCGCCCACCTCTGATTAACGATCGGCTCGATATGAGTGAAATAATCTTGAAAGGGCCGTAAAACCCAAACCAAAAAAAAAAAAAAAGGTATCACAACCCATAAGACAATACAGACAGCATCATTGCCCTTTCATCTGGCTCTAGCTTCCTGAAAACAGTGTGAACTGGAATATACCTGGTGCAGTCAGCATGAATACCTTTTCTGCCTGTCACCAGCATAAAGCAGGTTAAAGTGATGCACAAGTAGAAAGAAAACATCGGTATCAGAACTGACAACAAGAGAACCTGCAACGGCTAGTTGCAAATCATTCTACTATCAGCTTCTTCACGGTTGGAATAAAGTTCATGCTGAACAGGAACAACATCAGCAGAAACTTCAGAGCCTTATATTGTTCTCAAGTCAACCTGCACCAACAACAGTAGCATTCTTCTTAAGAAGCTCATGGCAATTTTCGTTAAGTTATCTAGTGTAAAGTTCTTGCTTTTACTGCTTGAAAGTATCTATCAATCACCAGTTACTATATTTTTCCTCGTAGACACAGGCGCGTGTGAAGAAACATTCTTTCCACACTTTTTTGGGTCTGTGATTTGAGACTGTTTGCCTCATTCCTCTCAAAACCGACGTGAATGGTGGCTACCCAAATAATGGTAAGAAGACTGTAAGACCAAAACATAGCAGCCATCTGTTGATATGTCAGTTTGAGACATGATGAATGCTGTAACATTTAAAGTACAGACATCCCGCCAAATACTATACAACCAGCAAGTCTTTCTAGTTTTTCAAGGAAATCCGACTTTTTGGTAGACATCATACACTCTTCATCTGCAAACAATCTCGCGTGATCATGAGCATTTTTGAAAGACAAGACCTTGAATGAATGAACTGATGTATAGAAAGCATATATTTCTTCACCGGTGGCAGTCAGTTCCTCAAACTGGTTTCCCCAGACACCTGATATCACTCATAGTCTAGTACCGGCCCCGATAGCTCAGTTGGTAGAGTGTCCGCTCCGGGGAACGAGAGGCCACGGGTTCGATCCCGGGCCGCGACAGACCAAAGTCGTTAAAAATGGTACTAGCTGCTCCTCGCTTGGCACTCAGATTTACGGGGTAGAGCTAGGACTGGTCGACCCAGTGTCAGGATAATGTGACTGGGTGTGGTATCATGTAATGTGTCTGGGACATGATACTTCAGTGAGGCAGCACTATGAAAGTGAGCATTGAGTTCCCTGTCGCAACCAGACACGGTCGTGATATGACTGAAAAATTGTTGAAAGCGACGTTACACCCGAACACACACACACACACACACACACACACACACACACACACACACACACACACACACACACACACACAGTCTGGAGTTTTGACCCAGGCAAAGGCTCATAAGATTGTTCTTTGGATGGCCTAACAAGCTATGGGTATGAGCCTTTCCTGCATGAATGACTCAAATTGCTTTTGACCCATTTTATGGCAATTTATCAAATTCTCTATCTCTTGAGGAACTTCATCTCCAGTAGCTATATTGTCCAAATGTATTCGCCCCCCCCCCCCCCCCCCCCCCCCCCCCCCCCCCCCCCCCCCGCCCATCAGGGCTTGAAGAAATGTCGGGTAAAAGTCCCACAAAAATGGAAGCAACGTCTCCAAAATGACCTATACAGTGTTGATGGGGACGTTAAACTTCAAATAAAACAACAAACAAACAAAATTGTCCAAATGTCAGGAAAAACGGTCCAATAAATTTTAAACTGTCATTGTGAAATAAATAATAGACTTATTATAAGCCTGTGTATTGGTATGGTGTTTGTTAGAGCTTGCAACTATGCATGGCATACTTAGCAGTAATGAGTCTTGATAAAAACCATCTTATAAGGGCTTGTTCATAACTTCATTGTGGGTGATTCCTATAATATAACTGGATAGCCAGTTTGCCATTTTGTGGGACAGTAACTGTCCTTTTGGCTTTCCTCTGTTGTTGTTTTCATTAAGTTCTAGTTACTTCATGTTTGTGTTTCTTTCCCTTTAGAGTCATTGATGGGAGGTGTAAATTAATTGTATCGATTCTTGATCATTGCTTTACTTCTATTTTGAGAACAAATCTCTGAAAGTATCCAGTGAGGTTGCTGCCCAGCATTAACTCGATTGCAACTATGAAGAAGCCGATGGTAGAATGATTTTGCACCTGCAGTTTGCAGGTTCTCTGGGAGTTAACACAGCTGTTCTGGTCAGTCCATATACCCATGTTTTCGTTCTACTTCTGCTTCACTTTAGCCAGCTTATTGTTGATAACATATTCTTCAGGACAGGAAGGAAGGGTATCCAGGTATTTCAGTTCACACTGTTTTCAGGAAGCTACAGCCAGATGAAAGGGCAATTATGCTGTCTGTATTACCTTACAGGATGTGATACCTGCTCTTCTTTACATAGTATAGGCAAGAAGAATACCTAAATCAGACTTCAAGCTTCAAGAGATTTCAGATCTTGGTATTGAGTCAAATGTGTCTGGGCCAGTTAAGGCAGCAGCAATTTTTCTGTAGGTTTGCTGTTCAGACAAACACATTAGACAACAATGGTGCTCCAAAAATCCAGAGTTAGACCTAGTCATATACCACCAACTAATAGTTTTTTTGCTCCATTTGTACAGGTGTACATATCAGCTTCTGGTTTGATGGGGAGCTATAAAATATAGATTAATTTGCCTAGCCCTATAGACCTAGGGCATATGGTTGATCCTGAAACTGGGTAATTCAACGCAGACACAAGCAGCCTCCCTCTATTAACTGATATGGTTGTAAATAGCCTGATCAGTGTAGTGGTGACTGCATTAGCTCATAGAAAGTACAACCATGTACTCAAGCTTGCAAGTAGTAAAGCATGTTTGAATATGTCTTACATTTGTAAGTGCCTAAATGGTGATCAGTAGGAAGCGGGTTTGATACCTGCCGGGGTCGGCAACATTCTTTCGTGGAGATTGATCATGAAATCTTTTCTAGTCATTATCTCGCTTCCGCTGATTAGAAGGGCAGTTGTCAGTTTATGGCGAAAGAATGTGCACTGTACTGGTTAATCACGTATATATAAGCCTGCACAGGAACAGTGTGGATAAGTAAACTGACAAGCTCAAAAATTACCTAAATAGTGTTGACTGGGCGGTTAAACCCCAATACAAACAAGCAAACTGAGTCGCCCCCGCCCATTGGGGCATGGAGAAATAGTGTGTGTGTGTGTGTGAATTCGGGTTTAACGTCGCTTTCAACAATTTTTCAGTCATATCACGACGGTGTCTGGTTGCGACAGGGAGGAATGGAGAAATAGATTGGGCTGCATGGTGCTTCCACGAAGAGCTGAATCTGACCACACACGAGTACTGGTAAACTGCTTTTAAGAAGGACTATGCCTGCCCAGGCAAAGCGGTGTGTGTCAGATCCAATGCATATAAGCCTTCTGGTTTCATTGGGCGGTAGGGCTTGAGATGTCATTTCATCTCAATGCCTGGTAAAAGTCCCACAAAACTGGAAGCAACGTCTCCAAAATGACCATAATAGTGTCGACAGGGACGTTAAACCCCAATTTAAACAAACAAACAAACAAAAACTAACATTTGTAAGAACTTGTTTACAATACTAGCTCATGTTCATACCGAGGACTATGACAGTTTTAAAACATGTACTTGTAGTCTCATATCGCCTATTAGTACAGCACAATCGTTTTATAACACATTTTTTCTAAACACTGTTCAAAGCCAAAACCCCTAACTAGTTGCATTGAAAAAATGACAAAAAAACATGTAAAGGAAGTTATTTTACACTATTCTACCTTTTTGTTTGGATATATAACTGTTTAACTAAGAGGTTTATGCTTGGATTCAGAAAACAGTATTATAAAGAGGTGGTGTTTCAAATGGCTAAATACATAACATTACGAAAACACACATAATTCAAATCCATTGCAAGAGTTTACTACCACCCCCTCACCCCCCCCCCCCCCCACCCCCACAAAAAAATCCAGATAAAAATGAATGATATTTCTGTTCAAAACATAGATTGCGGGGACTCCTTAGAACCCTCTCAACGTGGTGATGCTGTCAAACACCCACAAGCTATGTCCTTAAGCGTAAATTAGAAAAATAATGCTCACCTCTGAAAACCCTAGTTTTTCTATATAAAAGTGAGTTTCAAGGGGGTCAAAAACATATGGGCATGTTTTCGTGGCGATATAAAAACAGAACTAAGCATTATTGTGAATGCCCACTACTAAGTAATTGTCTAAAATGAAGCACACGCCTACAAATCCCTTGTGTGTGAGCATTTATGTGAATGAATTTTACTGGTAAACTGAGTGGGTGGGGTAATCCTGGGGCTAAATTGATGGTAAAAAAGTCATAACCAACCATAAATGTATTTTAGAATAGTGTTAAATGTATTTTAGAATAGCGTCTTAGTTAAAATAAAACAATAGGTATGTAAAAACTGTTTAAGTTTTGAAACATCAGAATTGCTTTCATGTACCACCTATGAAACTAGACACAAAAACAATAAAATATCATTTTTTTCACCGGTTTTCAAGTCAAACCTAAAAAATTGATCTATATTCTAGCACAAATCTTCTTTCTACACCAGAAAAATAAATTAAAATAAGTTTGTAAGATGATTTGTGGTATTTGTATTCATATTTTACGAAAAACTGGAATTTACGGCTAGGGCGGCCATCTTGGACGCCATCTTGGATTTCTCAGCTCGCCATCATATATGCCAATTTATGCCGGCAGTTTCAGATACTACGGATCCTGACGAACATTTTGGTATATGACTTGTCTTGTTATACGGGGGGGTATGGGTTCCCATTTTTTTGGTCCAGATTGTCACCCTACCATTTCTTTTGCCTTTATTTTAAATTTATACTTAACCCTTATCTTGCTGAATATTCATTAAGCCACACCCATTTCTGTCTGTCAACCAATCAAATTACTTGATGTAATTTATTGCTACAAATTCATAAACTGAATGCCAAACAGTGTAGATCCTGATCAGATGGCTTCTTCAGAAGCCATCTGATCTGGATCTACACTGTTTGCAAAGATAGGGGTTGTCGTGAACAGCAAGATAAGGGTTGATTTGAATATTAAGAAACAGACTTACTGAGAAACCATGCCACAGCAATTCTCTTGTCATATATTCAAATGTCACCTGTAAAATATGAAGCACCAAAAGTAAAAGCATATATCTCTTCAAGGCTATAAATAAATGACACATTCTGGGGTCAGTTGTTTATCAATAGGCCTGAATTAATAATGCTGCAGCAACTGCACTGCTATTGTCCATGTGGTTATTGTTAATAAACATGTGAAAATTAAAGTGTGTGTTTTTTTTTTTTAAAGTTCAATACACAGAGCATAGTGATTTGTTTGTTTGATTTGAGATTTAACGTCCCGCCAACACTGTAAAGGTCATTTTGGAGACGTTGCTTCCAATGTTGTGGGACTTTTACCCGACATTGAGATGAAATGACATCTCAAGCCCTGTCGCCCAATGAAACCAATAGGGTTTATTAGCATGGACGGTCCACCTCGCACCGCGGTTCCTGGACAGGCTTAGATCCTCTAAGCGGTTTACCAGTACTACTGTGCGGGCCGGATTCAGCTCTGCGTCGAAGCATCATGCAGCCCATATATTTCTTCAACCATAGTGATAATAAAAGACCCACCTTATCCTGCAAAAGATGACTCCTGACTTTGCAAATAGTGTAGGTCCAATCAATTAGTTTGTGAATTTGGATGGATCATTCTATCAAGTATTTTGATTGGTTTATTGTCAGAAATGGAGCTGATAAAATTAATTTATTCAGCAGGATAAGGATTTACTTGGACACTGGCAAACAGTCTAAACTCAGATCAGACACATCAGAAAGTGGCAAGTGATCGGGGTCTATACTGTTTCCTTAAAGTGCCCTGAAGATTATGTTTCAATCCTTATCCTGCTGAAAAATTAATTTAGCCACACCCACTTTTGACAATCCACCAATCAAAATACTTGATTTATGTATTATGTATTTGTTCAAATTCGCAAATGTATGAAAAAGTGTAGATCCTGATCAGATGACTTCTTATGAAGCCATCTGGCATCATGTTAACAAGTCCGTGTAATGAATACCCCTCTGAACCCCACTTTATATAGAGAAAATTTGGGTTTAAAGCTGATATACATTATCTTCTTTATCTCTGCTTCAAGTCATAGGTTGTGGGTACTCGTTAGAACCGCCTCATTGAGGCGGTTCTAACGAGTACCCACAACATATGTCTGGAGTCTAGATAAGGAACATATCACAAATTTTCATCAGAAAAGTAGCTGTTTTCGAGATATTAAATATGTTCTAGAAAGGGTTATCCTTTGGAAGCAAGGAATACACCACAGAACTTGAAAATACGGAGTGTACATGTTATGTCAAATGGGCGTGTTATCGTAATGTCTAGATCTACACTATTTGCCAAGGTAGGGGTTGTCATGTTGAGCAGTGTAATGATTAACAGTTCAGTCCTGACAGTCCATGTTCAGAACCATTAGTACTGTCAGTGCTAGTATTGTCTTTTTTCCAAATATAATCCTCCATATTTTTTTTTTTTTTTTTTTGCTAAAAATCTAACTAAGCATCAACACCTTGACTACTTTTCATTTTATTGCTTTGGTTGTACTTGCTGTTTACAGAAACGGTTGACAATCACGAAAACACTCCTATATAATTTGACCCTCTTGGACCCCACTTTTATACAGTAAAACTGGGGTTTACAGGGGTAAACCTTATTTTTCTTATTTTTGCTCTAAAATATAGATTGCGGGTACTTGTTAGAACCGCCTCAATGGGGCGGTTCTAACGAGTACCCACAATCTATATTTTGAGCAGAAATAAGAAAATTATCACAATTTTTCATCCATAACTAGAAATGTGTCCAGGCAACACAGATGCCCCCGCCAAGGACCCCGCCTCACCCCGAAAATCCATGTTGCAACAAAATTTTCTAAATGTGTGACCTTGACCTTGAGGTCATTGGCAGGGTTGTTGGTATGGGTGAATGAGACTTGGGACCTGTATCTATCATCATTCCAAATATGAAGCCAATCTATAAATATGAGCCCTAAAACTTTAAAAGCATAATAAGACTAAGTCTGTGTCCTTGACCTTGAGGTCAGGGGTGGGGGTATATACAACTTTGGACCTGTAACTATCATCATACCAAATATGAAGCAAATCTATATGGTTTGGTGAGTATGAGCTCTTAATAAACTTTAAATAAAAAATTTCTTTGTCTGTGACCTTGACCTTTAGGGCACGTGCATGGGTGGGGGGGTATTGGACCAAATAATTTTTTATAAACTTAATTTATCATACGATTTGGAAAATATAAACTCTTAAAATATCTAATAAAAAATTTCTAAATCTGCGACCTTGACCTTGAGCTCATGGGCATGGGTGGGGGTATCTCTGAATAAAATGGACAGGTATCTAACATCATACCAAATATAAACTCAATCCATCACACGATTTGGAAAATATCAACTCTTAAAATATCTAATTAAAAATTTCTAAGTCGGTGACCTTGACCTTGAAGCCATAGGCATGAGTGGGGGTATTGCCAAATAAACATTTGGACCTGTATCTATCATCATAGCATATATAAGCCAAATCCATACTAGAGCTGCCGCCTAACGGGCGCCAATTATACCCCCGCTACCGACAAATTTTTACAAGTATTTGACCTTGAGGAAGGTCAACGTCAAGGTCAAGGTCAGGTTTGTGTATATCAATCTTAAGTACTAGTGGCAAGGTGTGTGGTGTGTGAATATTAAAGAAATCGGTCAAAGAATAAGGAAGTTATGAGCAATGTTAAAGTTTTTTGTAACGGACTTTGTAACGGACCGACGACAAATTTTTACAAGTATTTGACCTTGAGGAAGGTCAACGTAAAGGTCAAGGTCAGGTTTGTGTATATCAATCTTAAGTACTAGTGGCAAGGTGTGTGGTGTGTGAATATTAAAGAAATCGGTCAAAGAATAAGGAAGTTATGAGCAATGTTAAAGTTTTTTGTAACGGACTTTGTAACGGACCGACGACGACAAGCTGACTCTTATATACCCCCTTCAAACTTCGTTTGCGGGGGTATAAATATGGTTTGGAAAATTTGAGCTCTTTAAAATCTTTAACATTAAAAATTGTTTAAGTCTGTGACCTTGACCTTGAGGTCGTAGGCATGGGTGGGGGTATCGCTGAATAAAACATTGTACCAATATCTATAATCATATGAACCAAAGCCATCATAAAAGTTCAGGTTCTACCAGGTACAAATACCTTAACTGGAGTCTTTAACATGGAAAATTTCTAAGTCCTTAACCTTGAGGGCATGGGTGGGGGTATCGCTGAATAAAACTTTGGAACTATATCTATAATCATACCAACTATGAACCAATTCCATCAAATGGTTTGGAACGTATGAGTTCTAAAATGTTCAGGTCTACCTGTTACAAAAACCTTAACCCGAGTCTTTAACATTGAAAATTTCTAAGTCTGTGACCTTGACCTTGAGGTCACAGGCATGGGTGGGGGTATTGCTTAATAAAACTTTGGACCTATATCTATCATCATACCAAAGATGAACCAGTTCCATCAAATGGTTAGGAAAATATGAGTTCTAAAAGTTAAGGCTCTACCTGTTGCAAAAACGTACACACACATATAGAGACGAACGTACATATGTACCCACGTACGCATGTATGGAAAACCAAAAAAAATATATGCCCTCAGCATCATGCCGATGAGGGAGCATAAAAAAATCGATTTTTCGGAGGCAAAGTTTATAATGCATTTGTATAGCAGCAAGGAGAAAATAGGTTTGTGTGCAAACCAAAGAACAGCAATCGAGCGCGCCTATCTCATAAAACTGGAAAACCGTTACAGCATGTGCCACCATGTGATAATTTTTCGGACAAACATTGTAACAAAAGCATTTTCTACAAATCAAACAGTACAGGCCCAGATCATATGCCAAAAGGCCAAAATATTGCGATAATAAACATGTTTTGTCAGGATTTTGTGTCATACACACTAGACTGGCACAAGATTGTTTGTCTGAAATTAATGATGCCTCTGAGTGCTAAGAATAGCCTATCTATAAATAGCTCAAACCTGCCAGAAAATCAATCCCTATTGTAGAAAAACACTCCATTGTATCACTTACAAAATGGGACCACTCCTCTGTGAGTGGTCCTAGTGATGAAAAGGTAAACTGCAAAGCCTAATATGCATGTGTAAATCATCATGTTAACAAGTCTGTAAAATGATTACCCCTTTAAACCTCACTTAATATAGAGAAACTGGGGTTTACAGGGGTATACATGATTTTGCTTATTTCTGCTCCAAGACAGATTGTGGGTACCTGTTAGAACCGCCTCAGAGAGACGGTTCTAATGAGTACCCACAACCTCTGTTCAGAGTATATGTAAGAAAAATATCATATATTCTCATCGGATAAGTAGTCATTTTGGAGAAATGAAAGAACACACTATGTCACATGGGTGTGTTATTGTAATGTAAAGGAATAAGTGCTTTGTATTCTAATGCACATATTATTTTTATAACTTTTTCTTCAGCTTGGACACTGTTCTCGTTTCCAACAGCCTTGAACCAAATGATATCTAAGGCTTATGGCTCCAAATGATATCTGAGTCTTATGGAGGCTTTTTATTACTTGGCTAGGAAATTAATTTTTGTTGTCTATTTTCTGAATCAATTATTACCCATACTAGAAGATAAATTGATATATGTATGTTAAAGAAAATGACATGTTTAAACAGAATATTATTTTCTAAATAACTAACAACCCCTACTCTATCCATAATTGTATATTCCTCAAATGTCATGTACATGACCTGAGAGAAATAAAGTATGTTCCGTTCTGTAACATGAAGGATAATCAGCTTACCTGTCTGATTCCCTGTTTTTGTGGGAAGACTGAGCGTATTCCTAGTAGCCTCTCTACCAGGCTTAGGTACCGGCCTTGTTGTAGAAACACCAGAAAATTCACTAGCGTTGCCGCTTTTATACCCGTCTCAAACCAATGAATCGATCTGTGAATCTGTAACAATTCAGAATTCATGGCCCAGCTGTTCAAAGCATTGTTAGCTTAATCCTTTTCCTGCTGAATATTCATTTTAGCCACACCCATTTCTGGCTTTGAACCAATCAGATTAATTGATGTAATTTATTCCTACAAATTCATTAACTGAATGTGAAACAGTCAGAGCTCTCACTAGGATTTTGAAAACAGGATTCCAGGAATCCTTCCTTGTAAAAAGTTGGATTCACAGATAAAAAGTTGGATTCCCACATAAAAAGTTGGAGTTCTGATTTTGATCGCGCATAGAACATAGACAAAAACTTATTATCAGGCTACACGTCCATATGAAAAAACTGTATACTTTCATGGCTCCCAAACTCTTTTTTTTCTGATAAATGCATTTAATAACTTCGTTCCAAACGTGTAGATTGTGGGTACTAGTTAGAACTATTTCACTGATGTGTCTATGAAGCACCAACAATCTGGTGTTTTGTAGAAATATTAGGAAAATAATGTCATCCCAGTAACCCACCCCCCCCACCCCCACCAATGCAGTTGCTCCGATTTATTCTCACACTTCTAGTCAAATAATGCCACACAAAAATAAGGTTGTATTAGGATAACAGCAGATATAATGTAAACCCAGATCAGAAAAGCAGCATTTTATTCAGCTATCTTTGTGCTTTCAAATTCGGACGTATATGTACGTGACAGTAGCTCAATTATTTTTAATTGGTGTAAACAAATACGTAGGGGAAGCATCCTAACCACGTCTGACTTCCTGTAATTGTTAAAAACTATTGTATTTTGAAGAATTACAGACATTTGTGTCACCAATAAACGTCGAAACACACTTTGACCGGGCGATAAAAAGTACGATCGTGTAATCGCGAAAATACATGACATTGGTAATTCGTCAATTATATCGTCTTCGCCGCAACCCTGGTTTAACTAAACGTGGTATTTTACCGACACATGCTAATCCGTTGATGATATGAGCTTACATCAATTAGTAAACTAATTAATTGTTATCCATAATAAGACGGGGATTAGCGCGGCGAGATTAAACAGGTACAATCATTTTTAACACGTGCCGCAAACCGACCACTTTCCAATATCGTCTCTCCCACTGACATGTGCAAAAATACTTGTCAATATAGATCACGCCTACTGATTTGTGGCACGTGCGCTTTCAACATAAAAAGCGACGCCGCATTTGATCTTTTACTGGTATTGCATAAGCGGCCTAAATTAGCTTCTGAATTTACCGCTACTGTAATTTTGGATGCGTGTCGCAGTAAAAACATGCGTACACAAGAATCGCCTGTAGTGAATTTTACGCGTACAACGACAAAAAGTTGGCGTAAAATACGCAGAATCCTGCGTTTCCGAGAGCTCTGACAGTGTAGATCCTGATCAGATGGCTTCTTCAGAAGCCATCTGATCTGGATCTACACTGTTTGCAAAGTTAGGGTTTGACGTGAACAGCAGGATAAGGGTTAACGAATTCGCAATGGTCAAAATGTTAACTGTTCTAGTGAGCACAATATCAAATACAGATATTTTGCTGAAAAAAATTTGAGTAGCTTTGCCAGCAAATATATAACTGTATTTGTCATACTTTAAGATAATTATTAATGTTTTCCTTAGTTTTGAACAACTGGACCAATGTGAAGTATAAACAGTGTTAATACTTAAACTACTATCTATCTATCGGTCGGTCGGTCGGTCTGTGTCTGTCCCTCCCTCCATCCATCCATCCATCCATCCATCCATCCATCCATCCATCCATCCATCCATCCATCCATCCATCCATCTATCTATCTATCTATCTATCTATCTATCTATCTATCTATCTATATGTCCGCTCCCGGGTTCGATCCCGGGCCGCGACATACCAAAGTCGTTAAAAATGGTACTAGCTGCTCCTCGCTTGGCACTCAGATTTACGGGGTAGAGCTAGGACTGGTCGACCTAGTGTCAGGATAATGTGACTAGGTGTGGTATCATGTAATGTGTCTGGGACATGATACTTCAGTGAGGCAGCACTATAAAAGTGAGCATTGAGGCCCCTGTCGCAACCAGACACCGTCGTGATATGACTGAAAAAGTGTTGAAAGCGACGTTAAACCCGAATTCACACACACACACTGTACCCACCATGTTTGCAGGATGAAAGCCTGCATTTGACCATTACTCACAGGTGTACATTATGTACCCACCATGTTTGCAGGATGAAAGCCTGCATTTGACCGTAACATGCAGATGTACATTACGTACCCACCATGTTTGCAGGATGAAAGCCTGCATTTGACCATTACTCACAGGTGTACATTACGTACACACCATGTTTGCAGGATGAAAGCCTGCATTTGACCATTACTCACAGGTGTACATTACGTACACACCATGTTTGCAGGATGAAAGCCTGCATTTGACCATTACTCACAGCTGTACATTACATACACACCATGTTTGCAGGATGAAAGCCTGCATTTGACCATTACTCACAGCTGTACATTACATACACACCAGGCTTGCAGGATGAAAGCCTATACGGTATTCATATAATTACGGCAGGGGTCTTTAACCTACACAGGGGATGACTCCCTGCACTGGGGGCCTCCAGTTAACGTCCAGATCTGAAGGATGGTGCATTTTTTTTAATTTCATCCCTGCAAATGATGCCAATAAAGCGTGTTTGGACTCCAAAATAAACACCGCCAACAGGGATCGTACCAGGGGCCTTTAGCATCAGAGGCAAATGTACTAACCACTGAGCTATCACGCTCCACTGAAACTATGACAAAGAGACAACACTTTCACTTTTTCTCATTTTTTATTAAAGCTTGACATTACATGTGAATTGTCTGCTTGGCAGATGATTCACATGTAATGCCAAGCCTTTATAAATAGACAGACAGACAGACAGACAGACAGATACTACACACGTTCTTGAAGCCCAGATAAACTTGATATCAAATGACACGACTCTTGTATTCTATTTATCAGTTTATCCCCTGCTATAGTTCAAACAATTTGACATGAGACCGCTGGTGACCTCTATTATCATAATTTCACACCCAACCGAATGCATATATTTATCATCCCCGTTTTCCGAAGAGGTCAATATTGTTATTCAATACATAGTGGTCGGTAAATAGGTCATGATTCACGAAATGCCAAAAATTCTATAGAAGTTTATGAAAACCGACCTGTAAGGCAAAACACTGATTAATTTATTCTTTGAGTAGAGGTCAAACTCATGTCAAATTTCACCAGCTATACACTCTTTTAAATATGCATAATCAGTCTGTGCATTCCAACATTCTGCCATGCAATAATCAGTCCATATATTTAGTATCAGCTGACTGCAATTCTTCCTATGATATTTTTTCATGTATTTCTTTCCAATTTTTCCAGTAATAATAACATTTTTTGTCATTTTTTTCCAGGAGTCAAGATCATTCATAAAAGCTCCATGTCATGTTGACCTGATAGAGCTAACTTGTCCTGAGATAGCATATCTTTATCAGGTCAAGGTGTTTGTTTGATTTGAGGTTTAACATCCCCATCTACACTGTACAGGTCATTTGGAGACATTGCTTCCAGTTTTGTTGGACTTTTACCCGACATTGAGATGAAATGACATCAAGCGCTGCGGCCCAATGAAACCGATAGGGTTTATAAGCATGGATGGGGGCCCGATTCGCACCGCTTTGCCTGGGCAGGCTTAGATCCTCTAAGCGGTTTACCCGTACTCATGTGAGGGTCAGTTTTAGCTCTGCGTGGAAGCATCATGCAGATGCAGCCCATCTATTTCTTCAAGCCCCGATGGGGGGGGGGGGGGGGGGGGGGGCGTTGGTCAAGGTGTTATAATGCTATAAATATAGGGGGTAACTGATAAAATAAGCATCACTGTCTTCAATTAAACAGTTTGCTTAAGTATTAATTAATAAAATTACATAATTACTCACCACATCCCTCCACTGCCTGAGACCAAACAGACTGATGAAATCATTGGATCTTTCCTTTAGCCAAGGGCAACCAATCAGAAGTAAGGCATGCAGTATCTTCTGTCTTCTTCCTATCAAGTGATTGGCTGAATCCTGGTCATGCTCATTGTGGTACTTTAAATTCAGGATACTCTGACCAATGGTTGCATCTGAGGCTTTAATGGTGAACTGAAAATAAAAAAAGAACTTATAACCCTCCTTTAGCCAAGGGCAACCAATCAGAAGTAAGGCATAAAGTATCTTCTGTCTTCTTTGTATCAAGTGATTGGCTGAATCCGGGGCATGCTCATTGTGGCACTTTAAAATGGTTTTGATGTGAGAAAATGATGTTTCATCATCTAATGTCAATGAATTTTTGAGTGATGTCACAAAACAGTGATTTTTTTTTGTGTAAAGCTCATCTTCCCAAGTGATTTACTGCAGAAGAATAAATCACACTTCCTTTCCATAGCCTATATACTATTTTTAGGCTGTCATCACACGAACAAGTCAAAGAAATGAATCCCCCCGCACCGACCCACACAGACACACACTAAACTCCACTTTATATTGTATAGAAAAAACTGGGTTTATGGGGTGTATATTATTTTTCTTATTTCCACTTTACCACATAGGTGGTGGGTACTGGTTAGAACTGCCTCAAAGAGGCAGTTCTAACGAGCACCTACAACCTATGTTTGCAATATATAAAAAAAAAAATCACAGATTTTTATAAACAAGAATTCCGCCGAAGGCTATGTCGTGCCTGTGGGGGCGCAAAGTCACCCAACCATGATATGTAGGTCAAGGTCAAACATAGATGCTTGCACAAAAGTTTCCATTCTTAAATGCAAGCTTGTACTAACTATCAGTAAGCTCTAATAATTCTTGAGAAATTAACTTAACCATTAGGGTGAACGCAAGGGTGGTCGCAATATTTTACAATGTCGGTGAACCATGAAATGTAGGTCAAGGTCAAATATGGATGCTTGCATTTAAGTTGCCATCCACAGATACAAGTTTGAACCAAGTATCATTAATGTAGCTCTTATAGCTCTTGAGAAATAAACTTGACCATTAGGGTGAACGCTAGGGTGGTCGCAATATTTTACAAAGTCAGTGAACCATGAAATATAGGTCAAGGTCAAATATGGATGCTTGCATTTAAGTTACCATACCTAGATACAAGTTTGTACCAAGTATCAATTAATGCTCTTATAGTTCTTGAGAAATAAACTTGACCATTAGGGTGAACACTAGGGTGGTCGCAATATTTTACAAAGTCAGTGAACCATGAAATGTACGTCAAGGTCAAATATGGATGCTTGCATGTAAGTTGTCATCCCCAGATACAAGTTTGTACCAATTATCATTAATGAAGCTCTTATAGTTCTTGAGAAATAAACTTGAACCTCAGGGTGAACGCTAGGGTGGTCGCAATATTTTACAAAGTCAGTGAACCATGAAATGTACGTCAAGGTCAAATATGGATGCTTCCATGTAAGTTGTCATCCCCAGATACAAGTTTGTACCAAGTATCATTAATGAAGCTCTTATAGTTCTTGAGAAATAAACTTGAACCTCAGGGTGAACGCTAGGGTGGTCGCAATATTTTACAAAGTCAGTGAACCATGAAATGTAGGTCAAGGTCAAATATGGATGCTTGCATGTAAGTTGTCATCCCTAGATACAAGTTTGTACCAAGTATCATTAATGAAGCTCTTATAGTTCTTGAGAAATAAACTTGAACCTCAGGGTGAACGCTAGGGTGGTCGCAAATGTTGACGCCTTGACAAACGGATGGACGGTTGGACGAACGGACGGAAAACTGGGCGCCTATATCACGCCATGCTAATAGCAGGCGCGACAAAAAATTAGACATTTTGGAGATGTGAAACAAGAGCTGTCACTATAAGTGAGCTATGCCCCGAAAAAGTGCGGACTTACAAACCCACAAACGGACAGTGCAAAAACTATATGCCCTCCTTCAGGGGCATAAAAATGCACTATTACGCACGGATGTTATCATATTGGTTCTAAGAATTAGAAATATGGAAAATTTACACAAAAAAAGTCAGATTACATTGTAAAGTACATGAATTTTTTTTAGCAAATTTAAAAGTTCATTTTCCATTGTAAAAACAATAAACATATTAATTTTGGTATCAAGTTTCTAACTGCTCCCTAAGATATTTAATACTGCAGAAATTTCTTATTCCCTTACAATGGGTCAATAATTCTTTTACATTATATTTTTGTAAAAGCTTTCATTCTTATTATATGTTAACCCATTTTGTACCGGAAACCCCAAAACGGGTACCCAGACAAACAGTGCAGGCCCAGATCAGACGCCGCAATACGCGGTGTCTGATCAGGGCCTCCACTGATTGCTTAAAGTTCAGCCATTTTCTAAATCAATTTTGAAGAAAACACAACCTGACACCCCCAAATTTTAAAATAGACTCCTGATATATATAGGGAGGAAGATTTTATTTGGTACAAAAAGGGTTAAAAACAGAAAGAAATTAGATCCCAGCAAAGAACAATGGTCATGTATGTATTAATATTACAATGGTTTGAGTGTTATAATATGTAATAAAATAGTACCAAAAACGTATTTAAATTTCTGTATTACTTTGTCCAGTATACAAAATAGAAACTAAGAGTGATATATTTGTGTTGTTTAAGAAAACAAGGATTTGCATCATTTCAAGGTCTTTTGCTGTTTATGGTATAATATATTTTTTTAGAAACTTTTCCCAAGAAAATCAATTTCTAGAATTTCTCTTGTTACAAAGTGTAGGCATTAGGCATGTTTTTAGGTGTCTTATATTTCTCATCACAGCATATGTTGTGGGTACTCATTAGAATTGCCTTGGTGAGGCTATTCTAATGAGTGCCCACAACATATCTTCTGATAGGGAGAATATGAAAAGTATCTAAATTTGAAGTTCCTACCCACTTAAATTAAAAGCTTAGTTACAGCATCAAGAACTTGACAAGAGTTTGTTAACATCAAGAACTTGACAAGAGCTTGGTAACATCAAGAACTTGACAAGAGCTTGGTAACATCAAGAACTTGACAAGAGCTTGGTAACATCAAGAACTTGACAAGAGCTTGGTAACATTAAGAACTTGACAAGAGCTTGGTAACATCAAGAACTTGACAAGAGCTTGGTAACATCAAGAGCTTGACAAGAGCTTGGTAACATCAAGAGCTTGACAAGAGCTTGGTAACATCAAGAGCTTGACAAGAGCTCGGGAACATCAAGAGCTTGACAAGAGCTCGGTAACATCAAGAGCTTGACAAGAGCTTGGTAACATCAAGAACTTGACAAGAGCTTGGTAACGATATTATCAGTGCTATAAAACAGGTGATAAAAACTAAAGCTTAAAAAAATGGATTCAAAAGGAATAAATGGTTGTCAGGAACAGACTCGAACCATAGTGCCTGTAAAGATTGTGGTGACTGAAGCACCACCTGATGAAGAGGAGCACCAGGATATAAACAGCTCGTATCATTCTGCAGAGGACGCCACTGCGGGGAACCAGAGTTACGACACAGAATTCAGTGAAACTGACATCATACGAGATGCGTCAAGAGATGAAGAACAATTCGACGATGCAAAGGATACATTTTCTCTCGATCTTAGCGGGTTTAAGAATGGCAAGAAAGTCGAGAAGGTATCAAATCATTATTTGTCTGAAGCATTCCAGCAATGTTCGTTTGATAAGAGCTCAAAAGCCCCATCTACACTATTTATCTAGCCCTTTGTGTACCAAATGTAACCTCCTCCTTAGAGCAAAATTTAGGGGTGTGACTTCAAAATTTATTTGGAAAATTACATAATTTTAGCAAACAGTGTAGGCCCTGATCAGACGCCGCATTCTGAGGTGTCTGATCTGGGCCTGCACTGTTTGCCAAGCTACCCATTTTGGGGTTTCTGGTACTAAATGGACTAGTATCCATCTTCTAATACAGAGTCGGTCAAATCTGACCATTACCTCAGTTCATTCCAGGGTATAAGCCAGTACTATAAGCAATGTGGGTAAAGTGTCTTGCTCAAGGACACAATGCATAATGTCTTGCCTGAGACTTGAAGTGGGGGTGGGGGTGTCGAGTCTCACTCTTCCTAAGCAGACTTATTTGTCTTGTTTGTTTGAATGTTTTGGTTTTTTATTTGATTTGAGTTTGAATAGCTGAACTTTTTGCAAACACACAGTGTGTTTGTTTGATTTGAGGTTTAACATCCCCATCAACACTGTAAAGGTCATTCTGGAGATGTTGCTTCCAATTTTGTGGGACTTTTACCCGACATTGAGATGAAATGACATCTCAAGCCCTGTCACCCAATGAAACCAATAGGGTATATAAGCATGGACGGTCTGACTCACATCGTTTTGCCTTGGCCTAACCCTTTCTAGAACATATTTAATGTCACTACAGCTGTTGTCTGGGAATGTGTGGTGGCCGTAAAAGTCTCCCTGCCCTACATCATAGTGTAGTTCACAGGAGCTTGGCCCGTTGATTTGTCCGAAAAACATGTGGAATGTGTTTAAAGTCAAGATATGAGTAAAAAAATCTGGATTTTTTTTAACTCATATTTTGAGATTTTTTTCTGACAAATCAATGGGCCAAGAGCCTGTGGTGTTGAGTTTATATTGTCTTGTCCTTTGGGATCACTGATTCCATTGTGGAATTTTTAAAATATCTGAGGGTCACTGATGAGGCCTAAATGGCCGAAACTAGCTAGTCTGGCCCAGAAAACATGTACACTCAAAATTTCCAGTTCTGTGGTGTATTCCTTGCTTCGAAAGGATAACTCTTTCTAGAACATGTTTAGATCCTCTTAGCGGTATGCGAGTGGGTTTCAGCTCTGCGTGGAAGCATCATGCAGTCCATCTATTTCTTCAAGCCCGGATGGGTGGGGGCCTACATTCCAGCTTTAATGTTTATGTGGTAAAGAGTTCAACGGCCCCATCAACACTATTTATCTATCCATCTCCTATTACTGAGTTGGTCAGATTTGGCCATTACATCATTTAATTTCTGGGTGGAAACCTCTACTAAGCAATGTGGATAAAGTGACTTGCTCAAGGAAACTATGCATAATGTCTGGCATGAGACTTATTTGTAAAGTTTTATGGCCCAGTCAACACCATTTAGGTCATATTGAGCTTGTCAGTTTACCTAACCATACTTTCTCGGCAGGCTTACAGTGTATTTTGTATTTTCTTGTCCTTTGGGAGCCTTTGATTCCACTGTTGAGAGTTGAAAATATTTGAGGGTCACTGATGAGGCCTTAAATTAGTCTGGACCACAAATACTTGTACTCTTTGCTTCCAATGTATAACCCTTTAAAGAACATATTATACACATTTGCAGTTGACCAGTACAATTAGGGGATAACTCCACTGAAAATTGTCATTTGGGGAGGTAAATCGGAGGTTTTACGGTCGGAAATTCCGTTTTACGGTGACGCGTTAGCTGAGCCGTAAAACGTAATTTGCGACCGTAAAACTGCCGATTTACCTCCCCAAATGACAATTTTCAATACAGTTATCCCCATTCTAATGCACTGTTTCACTTGTTTTGTTTAATAAATGTTCATTTTGCCCAAAACGGCAAGCACAGTGAGCTGCGTAAAACTAAATGACAACCAATGAAAAGCGACGTTACATAATGACGTCAGATTTCCGACAGTATATCGCAGAATATACTGTCGCAAATTTTTGACGTTATCCAATCAGTCGTGGCGTTACATACGCAAGTGCAGTAGAATGCACATTCTTTTGCCAGGAACTGATTAATGCCCCTCTTGACTCAGCAGAAGGGAGAGAATAACAATAGACTTCACTGTCTGCTGGTGAATATGATTGGCTGCCAGTTAAAAATGGGTGTGGTAAACAGAACAAGGGTTAAGCAGTTAACCCTGAACTTGAACTCAAGACCCCGAGTTTGCAGCTAATTTGTGGGCTTCATTACATAAACTATTAAGGCCTGTTGTTATATAAAAAAACAATCTGGGGCCAGTTGTTCAAAACTAACGACATCGTTAGTTAACGTATAGTTAAAACTTTGATCATTAAATATGGTAAATATGCTGAAATTTTTGCTGAAAAAATGTGAGCAGCTTTTGCGGTTGCAAAAGCTGCTCACATTTTTTCAGCAAAAATACCAAAATTTACGATATTGTACTTGCTAGAAGAGTTAACAATATGGCCACTAACGAGCTCGTTGCGCAAACAATGCTTTGAACAACTGGCCCCTGAACTTTAACCCTTATCCCGATGCATAAATTAAGTTAGCCACACCTATTTACATTTCAACCAATCAAATTACTTAATATAATTTATTCACTTAAGTTTGCAAACTGAATGACAGTGTAGATCCTGATCAGATGGCTTCTTCAGAAGCCATCTGATCTGGATCTACACTGTTTGCAAAGATAGGGGTTGTCGTGAACAGCAAGATAAGGGTTAATATGGTTTATATCATATTTAAAGTAAAATATAATTCTTTAGCTTGACAGCAACAGAGCTGCTTTTGCATTAGCATTTTTTCTGCAAAAATATTAGTATATATATTAATCTTGTCAATTTTAACAATACATAACTAACAACACTTTTAATTTTTAACAACTGAACCCAGCGAGGTACCCAAAAAAGTCACTGGAAACAAAAAAGCAGTCTGAGAGACAGCCAAATCCCCTGCTGCACTTTGTATCAAGGCTCAACCTTGTGACCTTCACCTTGAGCTGTCATGGACTTTATTTATGGGTTCTGCACATCAGTTCACTGAGGGGGATATTTCACAAAAGTTTAATCCTTCCAGAGATAGATGAGATATGGAACAGACACGAAATTCCAAGTTTCAAACTTGTGTGACCTTCACCTTTGACCTTGAGCTTGAGTTGGCATGGTTCATTCATGGGTTCTGTACATCAGCTCACTGAGGGGGATATTTCACCATATTTTTAAGAAAATCCTTCCAGGGGTAAAGGAGATGTGGAACAGACTCAAAATTCAAACTTGTAAACTCGTGACCTTGACCTGAGTTGGCATGGTTTAGTTAAAGATATGGAACGAACACAAAACACAAAGTTTCAAATTCGTGACCTTCAACTGTGACCTTGACCTTGAGTCAGCATGGTTTATTTATGTGTTCCGCATATCAGCTCACTGAGGGGGATATTTAACCAAAGTCTAATGAAAACCCTTCCAGGGGTAAAGGAGATACGGAAGGGGGAATAAAATTTAAAGTTTCAAACTTGTGACCTTCAAATGCGACCTTGACCTTGACTCAGCATGGTTCAGTTATTGGTTGTGCATATCAGCTCACTGAGAAAGATATTTGACCAAAGTTTAATGAAAATTCTTTGAAGGGAAAAGGAGATATGGAACAGACACAAAACTAGAGCTATCACTAAAGGTGATGAATACCCCCACAAAAACTGCCTTGATAGTACAACAGCGCCATTTTGCAATTTTTTCACTTGAAAGGGGCCATAATTATGTCGAAAATTGACGAATTGTAGTGGAAATCGAACTTGACCTGTATTTTATGATGTTACATCAGTGTACCAAAAATTACAAAAATCGGTGAAGCGCTTTTTGAGTTATCGTCTGGAAACCAAGTCAACAGACCGACCGACCGACAAGCTCACTCCTATATACCCCCCCACAAATTTCATTTGTGGGGGTATAAAAATTCAAAGTTTCAAACTCATGACCTACCAATGTGACCTTGACCTCGTGTCGGCATGTTTCATTTATGGGCTCTGCACATGAGCTCACTGAGGGGGATCAGCATAGCTCATTTATGGGTTCTGCACATCAGCACACTGAGGGGGATAATTGACCAAAGTTTAATAAGAATCCTTGCAGGAGTAAAGGAGATATGGAATGGAAACAAAATTCAAAGTTTCAAACTCTTGACCTGCAAATGTGACCTTGACCATGAGTTGGCATGGTTCATTTATTGGTTCTTCACATCAGCTCCCTGAAAAGAATATTTGACCAAAGTTCACTGAAAATCCTTCCAGGGGTAAACAAGATATGGAACGGACACAAAATTCAAAGTTTCAAACTCGTGACCTTCAACTGTGACCTTGACCATGAGTCGGCATGGTTCATTTATGGGTTCTGCACATCAGCTCACTGAGGCAAATATTTGACCACAGTTTAATAAAAATCTATCAAAGGGTTTAGGAGATATGGAGCGGACAAGAAAGTGTTACGGGTGTGTTTACGGGAGGACATTTGTTGGGTACCTCCATGTTAATTTTCCCATTCAAAGCAAAAATACCCAACAAGCAATAAATTTTAGTTGGCTACTTGAGTCCGTTATTAACGGAATAAATGGCACTGTACCCAAGACAGGCCTATCCAACTTGTTTTAGGCATACCTAACTAGTGTCCTATGGTTTGCTTGGACAGACAGACCGACGGACAGACGAAGGCCATTACTATAATCCCCGCTCTGCTTCGCGGTGGGGGATTAAAAAGCAAGGGTCATGAGAAATGTTTTCAGAAAGTTTCCCCACACCATAATCATGACCTAAAGAAATACTTGACCTTGAAAATCATGTCAAGGTCACTAAAGTAAACTACAGTCTATGTTATTATATTACCATGACATACTGTACGAAGTTTCACCAAAATTATTCCATTTATTCAAGACTGCATGATATGGTACAGAAAAGCAAAAACTGTACAATCTTTGGACCTGTGTGACCTTCAAAACTAGGTCTAGGTAGCCAAAATCTAATGAAGGTCATGGTCAGTCACCATAAAATGACAGAGCCATTGGTGTTGAAATCATTGGTGTTTTACATTTTGCTAACATACCCGTGCAACATACTGAATCTTTTCACATCTACAAAATGGCTACTTTTCTGATGAAAATCTGTGATATTTTTCTTATTTATACAGCAAACATAGGTTGTGGGTACTCGTTAGAGCCACCTCATTGAGGCAGTTCTTACGAGTACCCACAACCTATGTCTTGGAGCAGAAATAAGAACAAGAGGCCCATGGGCCACTACGCTCACTAGGGGTCATGTAGTTTATACCATATACAGGCAAGGTGTCCATCTTGGTCATGTGACAACAATACCATGAATAATGTTCAATTGCCTCATCCCCATAGAGGCTTTTAATGTAATTTGGTTTCAATCATCACAGCTCTTTTACTCAAGAAGAAGATAAAAATACTGAATCTGAGCTATCCAAGACAAAGGTCAGTAATGACCTTGACCTTTGGAATTAATTAACTTCCATTCATTTGATTCTAAATAATATTTATGATGGATCCGGCTGCCATGCAATCAGTAAACTCCACTGTCTTGCTCTTTTTCGATACAAATGTCTAAGTGACCAGATTTTATCTTGACGTAAAACAGGTCAAGGTCAGCTAAAGGTCATCAGTTAAATAAATTTGGAAGGGCCTGAGACCCCATTGCTACATACCAAATTTCAAGGTCATTGGCTATTTGGTTCCTGAGAAGAAAATTCTTAATTTTTTTTTCCATATATGAGCATGGTGGCACCATTGGTCAGGTGACCCAGTCCCTACAAACAAATTTCATTCCCCCTACACATAGAGGCTCCAAATGTAATTTGGTTTCAATCATCCCACCAGTTTAAGTGGAGAAGATAAAAAAAAAATGAATCTGAGGCGTCCAGGATAAAGGTTAGTAAATGACCATGACCTTTGGAATTGATAAACTTCCATTCAGCTAACTGCAAATATCATTTTTGATGTCACAACCTACCAGGCAATCAGAAATATCCACTATTTTGCCTTTTTTGTCCATACACATGTCTAAGTGACCAAATTTGCCCTTGACATAAACAAAAGTCATCATTTGAACGAATTTGGTAGGGCCAAAGTCCCCGATGCTGCATACCAAGTTTCAAGATCATCAACCATTCAGTTTTTGAGAAGATATTCAAAGGTATTTAACCATATATGGGCATGGCGGCCATATTGGTCATGTGACCCAGTCCTCACGAACAAACTTTCGTTCCCCCATTCCATAGAGGCTCCACATGTAATTTGGTTTCAATTGGCTGAGTAGTTTAAGTGAAGAAGAAGATGAAAATACTATATCTGAGCCGTCCTGGACAAAGGTCAGTAAATGACCTTGACCTTTGGAACTTATAAACTCCCATTCAGCTGATTGCAAATACCATTTCTGATGCCACTAGTTACCATGCAATCAGAAAAATCCACTGTTTTGCCTTTTTTCCATATAAATGTCTAAGTGACCAAATTTGACCTTGACGTAAAACAGGTCAAGGTCAACCAAAGGTCATAGTTTGAACAAACTTGGCAGTGCCAAAGTCCCCGATGCTGCATACCAAGTTTCAAGATCATCGGCCATTCGGTTCTTGAGAAGAAGATTTTTAAAGGTTTTTACCATATATGGGCATGGCAGCAATATTGGTCATGCGAACCCATCCTCACAAACAAACTTTCATACCCCCATTCCATAGAGGCTCCATATGTAATTAGATTTCAATTGGCCAAGTAGTTTAAGTGAAGAAGACTATGAAAATACTGAATCTGAGCCGTCCTGGACAAAGGTCGGGAAATGACCTTGACCTTTGGAACTTATAAACTTCCATTCAACTGATTGCAAATACCATTTCTGATGCCACTAGCTACCATGCAATCAGAAAAATCCACTGTTTTGCCTTTTTTTCCATCAAATGTCTAAGTGACCAAATTTGACCTTGACGTAAAACAGGTCAAGGTCAACCATAGGTCATAATTTGAACAAACTTGGTAGGACCCGAGACCCCGATGCTGCATACCAAGTTTCAAGATCATCGGCCGTACAGTTCTTGAGAAGAAGATTTTTAAAGGTTTTTACCATATATGGGCATGGTGGCCATCTTGGTCATGTGACCCAGTCTTCACAAATAAACTTTCGTTCCCCCTTCCCACAGAGCCTCCACATGTAATTTGGTTTCAATTAGCCAAGTAGTTTCAGAGGAGAAGTCGTTTGAAAATGTTGACGCAGACGCGGACGACGGACGGCGGATCACTGCCTATACTATAAGCTCCCCCGGAGCCTTCGGCTCTGGTGAGCTAAAAACAAGAATCGCACAGTCGATGGCAAGCCATCTCATATCCCCACGCTTCCCCGCAGGCCCCACCCCCTGGGCCACCCCCAAGTGGTGTTTGACCTGAGGGGTAAAATTTTGATTGTGATGTATCCTACTCATCATGCCGTTCGATTTTAATATGCTACACGACCATGTTCTGAAAACTTTGATTTTTTATCCCCAAGGTGCCCCACCCCTGGCCCCACTCCCAGGGCTAGGATCAAAATTCCAAAAGTGTTATGCACTCCCCAGACCAAAGTTTTATCAGTTCCCAAAGTTTCAACTTTCTATCTATAACGGTCTTGGAGGAGTTATCCGGTAACATTAATGTATGGGGGTAAAGGGGTCAAAATCAGTTTTTGACCTCTGGTGACCTCAAAATTGACCCCAGGGGCCAAATTTTGGTTGTAATGTTTCCTACTCATCATGCTGTTCGCTTAGGGGTGTGATCAAAATTCCAAAAGTGTCATGCACTCCCCAGACCAAAGATCTATCAGTTCCCAAAGTTTCAATTTTCTATAACCGTCTAGGAGGAGATATCCAGTAAAGGGGTCAAAATCAGTTTTTGACCTCTGGTGACTTCAAAATTGACCCCAGGGGTCAAATTTTGGTTGTAATATTTTCTACTCATCATGCCGTTCGCTTTGATATATTACACGACCATGTTCTGGAAATTTTGATTTTTGACCCCTGTGGGCCCCACCCCCTGGGCCCACCCGTAGGGGTGTGATCAAAATTCCGAAAGTGTCATGCACTCCCCAGACCAAAGATCTATCATTTCCCAAAGTTTCAAGTTTCTATCTATAACCGTCTAGGAGGAGTTATCCGGTAAGACGGACGGACGGACGGACGGACGGACGGACGGACGGACGGACGGACGGACGGACGATGAAGACCTACAATATCCACACTTTTTCTTCGAAAAGCGTGGGGATAATAATGTATACCCATGTAAACCCCAGTTTTCTGTGTATAAAGTGGGGTTGGGGGGGGGTCTTCATTTCACCGACTTGTTCACGGGATGCTATAGCAAATTCTCTTTCAGGAGGAGCCGGAGAAAGCACATGATGATAGTGACAGTGGTAGTAGTCTCGAGGAGATCATAGCAGTAAGTACTGTACACATATACTTAGTTCATACCTTAAAGGTATAGCCTAACAACCTGAAAAGCATGACAACAAAATGTCTCTGATGCAGCCTTTCAGCCTGAAAAATATGACAACAAAATGTCCCTGGAGTATCCTTTCTGCCTGAAACACAGGACAACAAAATGTCTTGGGTGTAGCCTTTCAGCCAGAAAGCATGACAACAAAATTTCTCTGATGCAGCCTTTCAGCCTGAATAATATGACAACAAAATGTCTCTGGTGTATCCTTTCTGCCTGAAAAGCATGACAACAAAATGTCTCTGATGCAGCCTTTCAACCTGAAAAATATGAAATATGACAACAAAATCTCTCTGGAATAGTCTTTCAACCTGAAAAATATGAAACATGACAACAAAATGTCTCTGGTGTAGCATTTCAGTCTGGAAAATAAGACAACAAAATGTCTGGTGAAGCCTTTCAATCTGAAAAATATGAAACATGACAACAAATTGTCTCTGGAGTAGTCTTTCAGCCTGAAAAACATGACAACAAAATGTCTCTGGTGTAGCAATTCAGCCTGAAAATATGACAGCAAAATGTCTCTAGTGTAGCCTTTCAGCCTGAAAATATGGCAATATAATGTCTCTGGTGTAGCCTTTCAGCATGAAAAACATAACAACAAAATGTCTCTAGTGCAGCCTTTCAGCCTGAAAAACATGACAACAAAATGTCTCTAGTGTAGCCTTTCAGCCTGAAAAACATGACAACAAAATGTCTCTGGTGTAGCCTTTCAGCCTGAAAATATGACAACAAAATGTCTCTGGTGTAGCCTTTCAGCCTGAAAGTATGACAACAAAATGTCTCTGGTGTGGCCTTTCAGCCTGAAAATATGACAACAAAATGTCTCTGGTGTAGCCTTTCAGCCTGAAAATATGACAAAATGTCTCTGGTGTAGCCTTTCAGCCTGAAAATATGACAACATAATGTCTCTGGAATAGCCTTTCAGCTTAAAAAATATGACAACAAAATTGTCTTTGGTGTAGCCTTTCAAACAGAAAAATATGACAACAAAATGACTTGGGTGTAGCCTTTCAGCCTGAAAATATGACAACAGAATGTCTCTAGTGTGGCCTTTCAGCTTGAAAAATATGACAACAAAATGTCTCTAGTGTGGCCTCAGCTTGAAAAATATGACAACAGAATGTCTCTGGTGTAGCCTTTCAGCTTGAAAAAGATGACAACAAAATGTCCCTAGTGTGGCCTTTCAGCTTGAAAAATATGACAACAGAATGTCTCTGGTGTAGCCTTTCAGCTTGAAAAATATGACAACAAAATGTCTCTAGTGTGGCCTTTCAGCTTGAAAAATATGACAACAGAATGTCTCTGGTGTAGCCTTTCAGCTTGAAAAATATGACAACAAAATGTCTCTAGTGTAGCCTTTCAGCTTGAAAAATATGACAACAAAATGTCTCTAATGTAGCCTTTCAGCCTGAAAATATGACAACAAAATGTCCCTGGTGTGGCCTTTCAGCCTGAAATATATGACAATATAATGTCTGTGGCATAGCCTTTCAACCTGAAAAATATGAAACATGACAACAAAATGTCTCTGGAGTAGTCTTTCAGCCTGAAAAAATATGACAACAAAATGACTCGGATGTAGCCTATCAGTCTGAAAAATATGACAACAAAATGTCTCTGGTGTGGCCTTTCACCTGAAAAATATGAAGCTTGACAACAAAACGTCTCTGGAGTAGTCTTTCAAGACAAAAAAAAAAACAAAAACAAGACAACAAAATGACTCGGATGTAGCCTATCAGCCTGAAAAGTAAGACAACAAAACGTCTCAAGTGCAGCTTGTCACCTGAAATTTTAAGTTGAAGCATTTAAAAAACCTATTTCATGTCTTATCTTCAGTCACCTTTAAAACATAAATAATGTGTAGAGCAACTGGAAATCAATTTAAGTTCTTATCACTCAAATGTATTGCAAAATGCAATGTCAAAATGCATGTAAGTTTAAATCAATGGCCTAGATATATGAACTTGAAATGCACAATCTTTCTTTCTTTCTTTATTGCATTTTTGGTGTGCGATGGAAATATCCCTTTTTACATGAATGAATCATGTCTAAAACTTCATTTATTTATTTATATATTTCATTATTTATTTATTTATTTATAGAGGATCTTACACAAGTGGTCATTTCATATGAAAAAAAAAAAAACATACAGCATAACTCCAAATATGAAGTATGATTTCCCTACTGATCCTAAGTATTGGGACAGACAGGCCTAAGCAAACAGTGCAGACTCAGATCAGACTGCTCCTGAAGGAGCAGAGACCATTGCAGCAAGTACCATAATGATCCTAAGTAATGGGACAGACAGGCCTAAGCAAACAGTGCAGACCCAGATCAGACTGCTCCTGAAGGAGCAGAGACCATTGCAGCAAGTACCATCATGATCCTAAGTAATGGGACAGACAGGCCTAAGCAAACAGTGCAGACTCAGATCAGACTGCTCCTGAAGGAGCAGAGACCATTGCAGCAAGTACCATAATGATCCTAAGTAATGGGACAGACAGGCCTAAGCAAACAGTGCAGACCCAGATCAGACTGCTCCTGAAGGAGCAGAGACCATTGCAGCAAGTACCATAATGATCCTAAGTATTGGGACAGACAGGCCTAAGCAAACAGTGCAGACTCAGATCAGACTGCTCCTGAAGGAGCAGAGACCATTGCAGCAAGTACCATAATGATCCTAAGTAATGGGACAGACAGGCCTAAGCAAACAGTGCAGACTCAGATCAGACTGCTCCTGAAGGAGCAGAGACCATTGCAGCAAGTACCATAATGATCCTAAGTAATGGGACAGACAGGCCTAAGCAAACAGTGCAGACCCAGATCAGACTGCTCCTGAAGGAGCAGAGACCATTGCAGCAAGTACCATAATGATCCTAAGTATTGGGACAGACAGGCCTAAGCAAACTGTGCAGACTCAGATCAGACTGCTCCTGAAGGAGCAGAGACCATTGCAGCAAGTACCATAATGATCCTAAGTAATGGGACAGACAGGCCTAAGCAAACAGTGCAGACCCAGATCAGACTGCTCCTGAAGGAGCAGAGACCATTGCAGCAAGTACCATAATGATCCTAAGTATTGGGACAGACAGGCCTAAGCAAACAGTGCAGACTCAGATCAGACTGCTCCTGAAGGAGCAGAGACCATTGCAGCAAGTACCATAATGATCCTAAGTAATGGGACAGACAGGCCTAAGCAAACAGTGCAGACCCAGATCAGACTGCTCCTGAAGGAGCAGAGACCATTGCAGCAAGTACCATAATGATCCTAAGTATTGGGACAGACAGGCCTAAGCAAACAGTGCAGACTCAGATCAGACTGCTCCTGAAGGAGCAGAGACCATTGCAGCAAGTACCATAATGATCCTAAGTAATGGGACAGACAGGCCTAAGCAAACAGTGCAGACCCAGATCAGACTGCTCCTGAAGGAGCAGAGACCATTGCAGCAAGTACCATAATGATCCTAAGTATTGGGACAGACAGGCCTAAGCAAACTGTGCAGACCCAGATCAGACTGCTCCTGAAGGAGCAGAGACCATTGCAGCAAGTACCATAATGATCCTAAGTATTGGGACAGACAGGCCTAAGCAAACAGTGCAGACCCAGATCAGACTGCTCCTGAAGGAGTAGAGACCATTGCAGCAAGTACCATAATGATCCTAAGTATTGGGACAGACAGGCCTAAGCAAACAGTGCAGACCCAGATCAGACTGCTCCTTATGGAGCAGTCTGATCAGGGTCTACACTGTTTGCCATTCTGTCTGTACTTTTTGGACTCCTTGCTGGATCAAGAAACAAATTTGTTAAAATTTTAGGAGAATTACAGCAAGTCATCAAGGTGTCCGAGTTTTTAGGATTTTTACGGTAACCAGTACAGTGAATCAAATGACTCAAACTAAATCCGACTCAAAAACTTTTGCAGGGTCCCAAAAGTGTAAGAATCATTAAGTTTGACGTAACCGTTAGATATGACTCTTTAGGCCCCCGCCCATTGGGGCTTGAAGAAATAGATGGGATGCATGATGCTTCCTCTCAGAGCTGAAACCGACCAGAACACGGGTACTGGTAAACTGTATAACAGCTTAGAGGTTCTAATCCTGCCCAGGTAAAGCGATGCGAGTCCATCCATCCATGCTTATAAACCCTATTGGTTTCATTGGGCGGCAGGGCTTGAGATGTCATGTCATCT